>BRKX01000008.1:32824133-34043061 GCA_026008535.1 Perilla frutescens | reverse complement strand
ATATTCTACTTCTCGGTCTTCTGCTGTATTCCCAAACCTTGCCTGGATGTAGAGTGGGCTACAAATTACTAGACTGTATGAAAACCCTATGAATCAAGAGAGCACGAAGAAGGGAGGGGGCAAAAATTTCATCTCCAAACCCTAACGGGTTTAGACCTCCAACTCTTGTTCTATTCCCAATCCATTATGGTTATATTGGGCTACAATAGGGATCTAGAAGAATATTAAATTGACCTACTAATCTTATTTAATTTCTAATATTCATAACAAGGATATATATAAATAAATTAAGTATTATTTTTATTCCACTAAAGAAATAATACTGACCTACCAATTTAATACATATTTATGAATATGCTTTCTTCTTTAGTTCAACCTTCCCCATGTTTAAGATATAATATCATTAATTAATTATGTAAGCTTCTGACATCTATAATTAATTAATATCTTGTTCCGTGAGTGGTACCACACGACTTCCATATCATGTAAGAATAAATTAATATTTTGCATGCAAGGCTTCCCATGATCTTTGTGCTTCCTCAATGAAACATCATCAACCTGGCGCACCAGGACACAGTGGCAATATATAATGCACGACCCACCATATACGTAAATGCCGCTGCCCAAAATATCGAGCTTGTTGATCCTATCAAAGAATCTCACTCATTGATAAATCAAAGCAGTCGACACAACATATATATGTCCGTCAACATATATGGGTTAAGAACCCGAACTCTGTGGATCTTTATTCTCTCACTTAAGGTCATAATAGAGAATAATATCTTATTATGATCCTCTTCAATACAAGAGCCAGTGTACTAAAATAATCAGTTAGTCAAGATAAACTAATTATCAGATTATTCTATGGTGTACCAATGGTGGGTTCATGACCATCTAAGCTATGATCCTTTTAATACATTGTAAGAAATCCGATGATATGATCTTTATTGTGTGTTGACCCACACCATATCATCTACAATGCAAGTATATGTAACATGTAGTTAAATATAAGAATAATTTAATGCACATAGTGACTGCAATAATTATTCAATTTATATAATCTTAATATTGATTAATGTATACAAAGATAAACTTTCCAATATACAAAACCAACATGGATAGTATTGCACCAAAAATGAAGCAACATTGTACATGACTGGATAATAAAGCAACATTCCCAACATTTGTTGGAGCCCTTTTTTTCACGTTTTGCTTTAAATTTGGCATTTAAAGCCACTGTTGGAGAAGCTTTTGACATCTCCAACTGTTTGCTTCATTTTACAGCAACTTCAACCCTATTATACAACATAATCTGTATTTCATCTCCAACCTCCAACAGTCTGCTCTAAATTTTGCACTAAAAACGAATATTCCATCATATTCATTTTTAAGTATTAATTTAATATTATTTTTTCAAAATAACATTAAAATATCAATTTTTATTCAATTTTATTGAATGCCATTTTAATTTCAACATTAGAAAAAAAAAGCAATATGAACTTCTTATTTAATGTGATTTTAATTTCAATATTAAAAATAAAACAATACGGGTCTTTCTATTTGATGTACGTTGTATTTAAATATTTCAAATAAATAAATAAAAATGAGGAAATATGAATGAAAATAAATAAAAAAGAATAAATAATTAAAAATAAAATTATTTCAATTAGCTTTGAAAAATAAAATAAAAAAATAAATGAAAAGAAAAGGAAAGGAAAAAGAAAAGGATAAAAAATATAAACCTAATAAAAAACAAAAAAAAAATTACAGCAAAATGAACAGTTGCTCCAAAAATGAAGCAATATTGTACATGGCTGGATAATAGAGCAACATTCCGAGCATCGGTTGGAGCCATTTTTTTACCTTTTGCTCTAAATTTGACATTTAAGGCCACTATTGGACAAAGCTCTAATTGAAGTGAACCTTAAAATTTCTTTGAGATTGTATTACTCTGGAGTTTGGACATCTTAATTAATTTTTATAATATTTTCCCCTTAATTAATTTTTATAATATTTTCCCCTAAAAATTGAGTTAAGTTAAGAAACAAATTTTTGGAATTTATTTACAATACTAATACTTTGAATATTAAAATATGTTCAAAGTCATTATTACTTAAATTAACAAATGTGACTAATCAGCAGTGTCAGATACAATATCTCTTTCACTGGAAATTCTTAGCCACCTCATCTGTCACCATGTTTCCATTGGAAAACATTGTCATAGATAAGGTAGTACTCATAAGGTGGCTAAAAATATAGGGAGTTTCTATTTGCACCACAAAATAAATTAATTAAAAAATAATCAATTATGAAATTACTTAATTGCCCTTATTAAATAAAAATATAAAAATTCAAAATTAAATAAAACAAAAGAAAATGAAAAAGAAAAAAAGTGAATCTTCTTTTCCCCAAATTTCCATGGAGAATCCGAGTCAATGCTCCGTTATCATAGTCGGAGCTGGCACACACACACACACATATAATGGCGGTGAAGTTGCTGGCGGAAAATGGCGTCGACGACGTGCTCATACTCGAGGCGGCGGACAAGATAGGGGGTGAATAAGGAAGGAGCAGTTCGGCAGCGTCACGGTGGAGCTCGGCGCGGGCTGGATCACCGGCGTCGGCGGAAAACAGCCCAACCATGTCTGGGAGCTCGCGCGCGGCTCCAATCTCCGTTCTTGGCAGTGGTTGGTGGCGGCGAAAACAACGATAAGCAGTGGTCATTTCGTGGCAGCGGCGCAGGTTCTCGCGGCGGCATAGATGAGATCGTGGGTCTTCAAGAAGAGCTCCGCCGCTGCCGGAGATGAGACGACGACGGTCGGGATTGAGCCGAAGCGCATGTACATGATCGGGCCGTGTTTTCGGGCCAGACGATGCAGGTCTTGCTGAGGATTCTTAGTGAGCAGATGGAAATGGCTGATGATTGGGAGCCTGTTTGGGCCGAGAGGAAGCTTTTTCTTGTTATGCCGCCATTGATGAAGGAGAGAGATGAGTGTAGCTACTGCTATTGGCATTGTCCATGAACATATATAATGTGTGTGTGTGTGTATCCTGATTTTAAGTTTTTTTTTAAAGTAAAACATATATTTTAGATGGAAGTACATTATTGTAAATGTTAGTGGTGCAAAGAGTAAAAACAGGAGTGCAATGAGTAGTTATGGTGCAAAGAACAAATTTGGTGGTGCAAATAGAAACTCCTAAAAATATATTCTCTATCACATATGATACTTGGGCATTATATATATTTGACAAAAACAATACTCCTATGATTCTAAAAATTGTAAATATATTATAATATTTAAGAATAACGGTAGATTACTAAGGAGGTGATTGGTATGAAAGAATGGAATTAGGTATGAATGGAATGAACTTAGGAATGGAATGAAGGTCTGAATGAAATGACAATTCTTATGATTGGTATGTCACCGGAATGAAGAACGGAATGGAATACTATTTTACTTTTTATATTATAAAATGAATATTTTTAATACTTTTAAATTTCTTTATAATTGAAGAAAGTGTAATAACTAATATTATTAACACGTGTTGTAATTTTTTTCTTATATTTCTAAATTGCATTTCTTTTATAGTAAGTGATTTTTTTCTAATATTTTAGAAAAATTTAATTTATTTAATTTATTGAAAACTTTATTCCAAAGTATTTAATTAATACACATAATAATTTGTATACCTTAATAAAAATATTTTTACTCCACAGAAAAATAGTTTATCATTTTAATTTTTTATCTGAATATATTAAATTATAATTAGTTTGGTTTTTATTAGAATATATTTATATGTTACATTTATTTTGGTACCACTTTCATTTTTCTTTAATACAATTTTAAAAACTATCAAAATTTTATTTTAATATATATTTTTTAATTTTTTTAAATATAAATATATAATATAAAAATAATTATGAAATAATAATAATAATAATGATAATAAATTATTTAATATAATTTTCGAATTATTTTTCTAAATATGATCAAATGATATTATAAGACATCATTATGTGTAAATATACAATATATTAATTTTTTGGTTCATTGGGAATAGCTAAACCTATGGGGGTGAGTGGAATGGTTATTCCCTTACTTTTGGGAATAGCGATTCCTTGGGGAATGGTGATTCCTGATGTTAAGGCATACCAATCACAGGAATGGAAATAGACATGGGAATGGTCATTCCATTCCACCATACCAATCAGCTCCTAAACTCCAATTATTTATTGCTATATACATTGACATAGGCCTGGCAATTCGTGTTAACAGGTCATGTTTCGTGTCGACATGATACGATAAGGTCAAACACGAATACGACACGATAAGAATCTGTTCGACACGAATACAAACACAATAATTTTGTATAAACACGAACACGATACGAACATGATTTTTTGTCGTGTTGACACAACACGATAATAACACGATATTGACACGACATGATAATAAAATAATAATTTAAAAAAACTACATCTTACATAAATATGTCAATTTACATAACAACTAGAAAAATAAACTTAAAAAATATATTTATTACATAATTATCTTAATTATTTAATTCATTAAAAATATATAAAAAAGAGAAAATGAAATAATAAATATATATTTTTAAAATTTTAATAATGTTCTTGTGTAATAGATTATTAGGTTCTTATCGTGTTATCAAGTATTATCGGGTTGACATGTTATCAGGTTATCAAATAACCTCTTAATTTTATCGTGTTTAACAGATTGACACGAAACACGACACGATAATTTTAGATCATTATCGTATCGACACGATAACGACACGAATACGATAAGGTCAAACACTAACCTACTATTTTTTTATCATATTTATATCGTGTTATCGTGTCGTGTCCAAAATTACCACCCCAACATTCACGCATGTAAATATGTAATGTGCAACACGCCAAAGTGAGTTCGTGGGATTCCATCATCATTAAAAAAGAAAATAAGAAAATTTGCTTAAAGTGTAAATTAGAAGCCAATATTTAAAAGGAATGTATTAGTCAAAAAATAAAAAATAGTAAAAAAAAAAAAAACATTTTCTTTCTTTCTTTTATTCCCTCTTGGAACCCTAGCACCGCCTTTCTTTCTTTCTGCGCGTGTCTGCCATCATCCCCTTCCCCTTCTCTCTCCCGAATCTCGCTGCCCGCAGGTGATGATGCCTTTACCTTTCTATATCAATATATATACATATACATATATGTATATATATGTCGTTTATTTAACTGAATTGAATTAGGGTTACGGTTTTCTTGATTTTGATTTGAAGTTTGAATATTGTCACAAAGCAGTTGGATAGAGAGAGATGTCGGATCAGAAGTTGACGCGTATCGCTATTGTTAGCTCCGACAAGTGCAAGCCTAAGAAATGTCGTCAGGAGTGCAAAAAGAGTTGCCCTGTTGTCAAAACAGGTTAAAAGATATACCCCTAATCTATGTCTATACCTTTTTCTTCCATTGAATGATATATATATATATTTTTTTGAAGTTGTGATCTGAATTGGGATTTAGGGTCATATGGTTATTGTTTGCCCGATTAATGCTGATTGAAGTAGCTGATTTTATAAACATAATTCTGTGGCTTTTGTTAGGCATGTGAGAATTTGGCATCACAAGTATTTGTACTTTTTTGGTCATAGATTATGAGCCTTGATTATTTGGAAAGAATAAATAGTATAATTATCAGAGGGAAGGGGATGTGCTTGCTTTGCATGCTTTTATGCAGGAATGTGACTGCTTTCAACCTAAATTTGTATTCGGGTGCTTATTTCTATGTTGTGAATTAATTCCACTTGTGGCTTACTCTATGGATGAACTAAAATGCTCTTTTTTGCTAGCGAAATATTGGCGATAAATGAGTTTTTTGTTCTCGCATGTGTAATCAAATGCAAAATAAAAAATAAAAATTCTTTAGCTTATAGGAACTTTGCTTTGCTTCAAATTTAGAAACATGCTTTACTTTAGATCCCAACATACTGATTTTTATTTTTATTTTCTTTACTGTTTTGGGTTCTGCATTTTTTAATGCTCCTGTGTTCATCCAGGTAAACTGTGCATAGAAGTGACTACTGCATCCAAGATCGCTTTCATCTCAGAGGAGTTGTGCATTGGATGTGGTATCTGTGTTAAGGTTCGTCCGATATGAGAGAAATGAAATACATATTTTATTTGCTGAATGTTGAATGTAGAGTGGTTTACTTGTTTTACATGCTCTTTCAGAAATGCCCATTTGAAGCAATACAGATTATCAATCTACCAAAAGACTTGGACAAGGATACAACCCATCGTTATGGTCCTAATACCTTTAAATTGCATAGGTTGGTTTAAGTGCAGTTTTGTTAACAACTTGGTTGTTTCTGACTTTCTGTTGCAATATAACTTCTCGAACTTTGCACAGATTACCTGTTCCGAGACCTGGGCAAGTTCTGGGACTGGTGGGAACTAATGGCATTGGAAAATCAACTGCGCTTAAAGTTTTGGCTGGGAAGTTGAAACCTAACTTGGGACGCTTTAATGTAATTTTCTTAGCAGCTTAGCCACTCTTGGGTTTTCCATTAAAAATTGACATATTGCGTAACATTTTCTATTTATATTTTCTTTTGCAGAATCCTCCTGATTGGCAGGAAATTTTGACTTATTTTAGAGGATCTGAGCTGCAAAATTACTTCACTCGTATTCTTGAAGATAATTTGAAGGTGTAAGCTCTGAATCCTCTGATAAAAGATGTTCTTAGATTGTTGTCCTTGTTTTGGCTTCTAATTCTTTCTTTTAATTATTTTACTTTTCAATTTTAGGATCTATATTTCATCTTGATTTCAGCTATAGCTCTCATAAGTAAGTAAATCATTAAGTTAATTTTGCATGGAATTGGTATCCCATTGCTGCAAAACGATTGTGAAAGGAGCACATTGCTGAGCATGTTTCTGATTCTTAGAAGTTTTTAGATCATTCAAACATCTTTAGTCGAGTTTAAGATCATATTCATGTAGTGAGTCTGCATTGGATATCTGAAAGCGTATGGAAAGCTCTTAACATTTTTGTCGGATGTCATGTATAGGATCAGAAAAGCTTGTCCAGAGGGATACTGCTTTTTCTGCCATAAGTTTGTATATGATCCTATATCAAACCCACATACTATTCTTAGCCTATCCTTGGTTTTAAAAAGCGCGCCTAGGCGCAAAAAAAACGCGGAGCACAGTTTCAGTGCTATTTTTCCAACCAGGCACACACCATACCGAAAGCCCCTGGAGGCGCGCCTAGGCGCAAGAAGGCGCTCAAGGCGCAGGTTCAGAGCTAGTTTTTTTTTTTTTTTTTTCAAGTTATAAAAGGGATATGCCATTTCAGCACCCCTCATTTCACGCCGCTGCCTCTGCTTCTCTCTCATTCTTCAATCCCGCAGGAGAGAAGAAGGATTCATTCTTGCGCTGCGCCGCGCGCATCTCTTGAGCAGGAGAGAGAAGCTATTATTTAATTTGGGGTTTATTTAATTTAGGGTTAAAGAATGTAGGCTGGGCTAGTTATATTCATTGTAATGGGCTTATGGGCCATATATTTAATTTAGGGTTACAAATTTTCTTGGGCTGGTATTTTGAGTAGAGAACATACTATAGGTAAATATATATATAAAAAAAAATTAGTGTTGGTGCACCTCGCCTATGAAAAGCCCGTGCCTGCACCTGCGCTTTTGTGCCTAGGCTCCAGGGCAGTTTTGCACCTCGGTGCGCCTTGCGCTTTTTTAAACTAAGAGCCTATCTTATATATTGAGTTTTTAATCTACATTTCTTTGACATAATAATGATAAGGGCATTTGCCTGAAGTAACCTAGGTAGGAAATGATTTCAATACATGCAATACTAGTTCGACTGCCTGCAACTTAATTAATTTGTTCTTACTCTTGTTTTATGTCACCATTTGATATTTGCCATGTCTGTAGTTCTTTGTAGTTCATACGTCTCTTTGTGATGCATTTCTACCCAGGCAATCATCAAGCCCCAGTACGTTGATCACATCCCTAAAGCAGTTCAAGGCAATGTTGGGCAAGTTCTTTCTCAGAAAGATGAGAGAGATATGAAACAAGAACTTGGTGTTGATCTTGAGTTGATTCAGGTCATGGACCGCAATGTGGGAGATTTATCTGGTGGAGAGCTTCAGAGATTTGCTATAGCCGTTGTTGCTATACAGAATGCAGAGATCTATATGTTTGATGAGCCATCAAGTTATCTTGATGTTAAACAAAGACTCAAAGCTGCCCAAGTTATCAGATCCTTGCTTCGACCTAATAGGTCAGCAGCGTTTTCATTTCAATCATTTTTCCATTAGTGCTTCAACTTTATAAATGTGAGATTTATACATGGTTATGACTATTGACTAATGATCTTTGTTTTCAGCTATGTTATTGTGGTAGAGCATGATCTTAGTGTGCTTGATTATTTGTCGGACTTCATCTGCTGCCTTTATGGGAAACCTGGTGTATATGGGGTAGTTACACTTCCATTTTCTGTGAGAGAAGGAATTAATATTTTCCTGGCTGGATTTGTGCCAACCGAAAATCTAAGGTTTAGAGATGAATCTCTTACATTTAAGGTAAGCCTGTTTTTATTGCTGCTAAGATGAAGTTTGTCAGTGGCTTAGATGCCAATTACCAAAAATGTACTTTTCCTTCCAGGTTGCAGAGACTCCGCAAGAAAGTGCAGAGGAAATTGAGACATATGCAAGATACAAGTATCCAACCATGACAAAGACTCAGGGCAATTTCAAGATCAAGGTCGTGGAGGGTGAATTCACTGATTCACAGATAATTGTGATGCTCGGTGAAAATGGGACAGGAAAGACGACCTTCATACGGATGCTGGTATATTTATCATTTAATAATGTGTTCACTTTAAAAATCACTGTTATTTTGTTTGCTTATGCTAAAATTGTTGTCCTTCCAAATGTTAGGCTGGCCTTTTGAAGCCTGATTTAGTAGAAGGATCTGATGTGGAAATTCCTGAGTTCAATGTCTCTTACAAGCCACAGAAGATTAGTCCAAAATTCCAGAATACTGTAAGAATGCTGTTGCATCAAAAAATTCGTGATTCGTACATGCATCCTCAGTTTGTATCAGATGTGATGAAACCTCTCTTGATTGAACAACTAATGGATCAAGAGGTAGTGAATCTTTCTGGTGGAGAATTACAAAGAGTTGCCCTCACTCTTTGTCTTGGAAAGGTAAGTCCCTCACTATATTATTTTTATCCATACTCTTGTTCTATAATATTTTTAAGATTAAATTTGTTCTTTTTTTATATAATAATAATATTTAATTTGTTCATTATCATCTTTTTAAATGCTTTTTTTGCTGTCACCTTAAGTTATAACATATCCGGCTTTTCCTCTGTTTTGCTTTGAAACCTTGCTTTCTGCCATGATTGTTTTCTTAAGGCCAGTAGTTCATTATATGTTGAATGAATAATGTACGAATATATTTTCCTTCATTATATGTTGGTGCTTAATAATTCTTGGCAAGAATTGATCTTTTAAAGGGATCCTTCAGATTGTTGTTGCTTAATGAATTTAGTAATCCATAAATGTGTTAAATTGAAATTTAATAGATATCAACATGCTAAATTGGCAGCACATACATAATTCGTTGGTTTTCTCCTTCGGATATTCTCTGATATCTGTTTTGGCATGTTGCTTCTCATTTATACATTTTTCTATTTGGTGTGGTTGCAGCCAGCTGATATATATTTAATAGATGAACCGAGTGCATATCTTGACTCAGAGCAGCGTATTGTTGCCTCAAAAGTTATAAAGAGATTTATACTTCACGCAAAAAAGACTGCATTTGTTGTCGAGCACGACTTCATCATGGCAACATACCTTGCAGATAGGGTGATCGTGTATGAGGGAAAGCCATCCATAGATTGTATTGCCAATTCACCTCAATCACTTTTGACTGGAATGAACCTGTTCTTATCGGTAAGCCGCATCAAATTTTCAATTGTCTTTCATAAAGGAAGGTCTATACAGTGTTTTACCCCTACTAATACTAATCAATTTGAGAATATATGCAATGCAGCACCTGGATATCACATTCAGAAGGGATCCAACAAATTTTCGACCTAGAATCAACAAACTGGACTCAACCAAGGACAGGGAGCAGAAGACTGCTGGATCTTATTATTATTTGGATGACTAAACATGCAGCGAATTTGCTCCCTCCCTGCTTACCTCTTTGTACAAGCACGTGGATGTTAACAGAAAGTTGCTGACTGGCCTGTGGTAGTATGGTGCCATTTGTTGATGATGAACAATTTGATGAGCTTGGAAGGGAGGTGGTTTATGCAGTGACGCCATCAGTCATGATATGATTTATGAATGCTTATTCTGGTATGGATAATGGTGCCTGGTTGGCTCCCCAGCTAGGGATTTTTTGTTCACAATTTTTAGATTATGAGAGTTGTAACTGAGGTTGTCTTTCGTTTCTTCATTTGAGCATATCGACCATTATATGTTTACCCTACTTACTCATTTTTGTTATACTGGTGAAAACTGCTGTTAATTCCGGTATTTTTGGAAGAGGCCGAGATAAAGTTATGTAAATTCCGTTTTACCTACTCCGGCAAATTGATTTATTAGGTTGTGGGGTTCGATTTTCTCTATCACATGATCTTTCTATTTAAAAGATTGTCAAAAGGGCATTGGTTGATCCATGTTAACACCTACTCCAAATAAAGTTGTTTTCATCCTAGACCATCAATTAGGTGCATCTACCTGATTAAAACTTGAGTGTAGGGAGGGGGCGGGGGGTAGCATTTGGTGGAGATCTATGTATGGGTAGGGATATTAATCTAGTCCAAATTAAAACTTGTATGCTGGCTCGAATAGCTGAATACAAATGAGGATTATGGGTGGAAAATTCTAGCTAGCTAGGATAGAATCTAGTCTGAGAGTCTGATACGGTTAGACCCAAAATAAGTGTGTTAACTTGAATTTGTTAAATTTATGTCGTTCATCTTTCTATTTTGATTAAATAATGAAAGTTTCATGCTTTATGTAATTTAATTTAACACCTTCAAATATGGATTTAATAATCTATTCATTAATCAACGGTAAATTATGTTATATTTATTTAGTGTTACGTTTGTTAAAATTAGGAGTTGAGTTGAATATCAATCAAAAAAAATATACATGCCAAAGATTTTTCATAAATTTACCAATCCCAAAAATTAGAAGTTAGGGTTAGGATAGAAAATTTAAGTTGAATTGGCCTTAACCAAATAACTTGATAATCCAATAGTGTTGATCTGAAAACGAATAAGTTGGCCTAATTAACATCCCAATCAGGGGAAGTAGTTTTGAAAGAGAAGGTTGTGGAAAAGATAATATATGACAATTTCTCCTGTAATTATTGTTGAAGTAACTCTTGTACATGTCATATCAAACATTTCTCATTAGATAAATAGGCTGACAATATGTATGTATGATAAAAAAATAATTGATAATGTAATTAGTTTAAAAGAGAGAGAACTTTGAAATGTTATAGCTCCCAAGGGGAAAAATCCTTTTATAATATCGACTTAATAAAAAAATAGATCTACTACATCATATAATATTTGATGTAGATTATTCTTTATTGTGAAGAATCTTACACAATATAGAAGATAGAGATTGTGAATGGCTCCATTTGTAGAATCACAGCCGCAGCAGGAGAGAAGCTATAATTGTTAGGGTAAACAAATAAGAGCGGCGTGGTCCGATCAACGGAGAGTTATTGCCAGGCCCGGCTGCTCTCCCCGTCGGAGACAACTGAGATGGGGGAGGAGGCGAAAGCACGGGTACGTCGCACGTGCCAAACGTTGCATTTGCCTGCCGTATTAATTTACTAACACATTAGTGAGGTAGCATGAAGTAGAAATAAACAGGGGGGTGTCATTTTTATTAGGAAAATGCAGAGCATGAATTCATTATTCATGAATCATGATACCTACCCTGCAATAGGCAATGTTGGCACAGCCACAGGTTAGATGCCCGTTGGCTTCGTCAACAGCCTCCGGGGCTCCCCCTCCGTCGCTCCTCTGGTAGAAATCCACTGCAATGAAATTAGGCCATCGGTTGCCACTAGCTGCATAACAAGTCTCCATCATGCTAATCAAGTCACCAGAATTGTCAGCACAAGCCCCCGATCCATTCGGATTACTCGGAAAGTAATTCATCAGCACCAGTGATCTGGAACGTGTGTTCATCGCAGATGACTCCGACCGACTCGGACATGCACCGCCTTTCATTCCATCGCTTCCGTCTGCACCACCAATTCACCAAATTAAGTGTAACTACTCGAAACTTGTACAAAATTATGAGTGACTACTCACACTGATTTTCCACAACGTAGTTCCATTCGTAGGCGATTCCTTCGGAAGCCTCCTTGGATGATTTAGAGGTGAAGACGACTAAGCGTTGATTCTTCTGCGCCATGTCATCCACGGTCGGCCAATCTTGGCCGTTTTTAGGCATTTGGGAGAGTGGGAAGAGGTATTGATTGAGGCCAGATGCATTGAACAGTTTGGATAGGCCTTGAGGAGATGTGACATAGTCTTCGATGAAGATGGTGACGATCTCTGTGGGGTTTCCCTCTAGGAATACTTGAATTTCTTTCAACACATTGATAGCTGGTTGCTGCAAATAAACAATTAATTAATGAAAAAATTGAAATAGATGCTATTGTAGTTTGATATGTAGTCGTAGATGAATTCATCAAGTACTCACAAATGCTGTTATGTTGAAGCACTGGCCGTTGAAGGAGTGGCAGAGCCAAATGTCGTTGTTGAAATCGTACATATCAAGCATAAGCCCTCGAACACCATTCTACCAACAAAATGGTAGGGTACTTGATTATATTTTTGTAATTTTATTTTGGGAACAAAAATTATTAGTCTTTATTTTTTTTCAGGGTATGCCGGACCAAATTATTTCTTCGAATTCTTCAATCTTGAAAAATTGGTGCATGTATCGTGTATGAATGGAGCAATATAATGCAATCATAAAGGCATAACATTAACAGGTCATCAATTGCAATAATGCATTCATAACTAACAATTAATAATCAAAAGCAACAAGCATTATTCAATCCAACTAATCATTAAAGTTCTTGATTAGGCACACCAAATAATAGAGCAGGTGACAGCATTTTTCAGAAAAAAAAAACCAGTGAGCATTTTTCATGCGATCAAACGTATTCAAAATCGAATAAATATATGTTAATACATACTTTGAGCTGATCGGTAATGGAATCGTCCTGATTAGTAGGAGCGAGGAGAGCTGACCCGAGACCCGAATTTGACCCGGTCCGAGCAAAGGAATTGTGAGTAGTCAGCCATGAATAGTTGTTAAAAGGCAGCCCTTTTACCTGTTCAAACAAAACACATCAATACTAGTCAAGTATGTTATCCAACATTGAAAAACAAATTATAATTAATTAAATTCAATGTATGATAATGGTTGAAAATATGTATTGTTCATACCTTAGTGGTCGGAATTATGGGCTGATTTCGAATGCAACGAGGCCTTGTGTTACCATTTGCTATGCAAGTTCCACATGTAAGGCCGGCGTCGCAGCTGTTGCTTGTGGTAGAACATGTTTCACCGATCTATATATATATATATATATATATGAATTTTTCATGAGAGAATTATCGTATATAATATTTGAATGTGTTATGATATGATCATGTAAAATGAGATTTCACCTTAAGAGAGGATGAATAGCCCAAGAGGAAGACAATGATGATCAAGAACAGCTTTATGTGAGGAGATGTTGGACCCTGTGGACTGGATATATTAATTAGAGATCACATACATATATAAGATTAGACTACGACAAGATATCCAGACTCGATAATTAAAACGGTAAAGTGGGGCAAGTTTTGCTTACCTGCATCTGAAGATTGGCGCTACGGAGAGAGAGAGAGAGAGAGAGAGATTTGATTGTCTTTATGTTGGGTTATTTTTCCAAATCAAGATTTAAGGGTTTATATATGTTGGTCAGTCGGGACATCTGTTGTCCAGATATTATTATATAGTTTTGACTTGTTCTTTTCTCTCTTTTCTATTCATATATTTTTTTTATCGTAACAAGTGGATTATGTTCTCTGGTGACAAATCTTTTTCCTAGAAAGTAAGGTGTAGCAGAATCGCAAGGGCTCATACTTGTATTTGTTTTAAAGCAATTAGTCACTTAATTAGTGAGGCAAAGTGATTTGTGCAGAGCCCTGATAGTTCTGAGTGGCTCTCATGTTTGTGAGGATTTTGTTGGCTCAGCACATGGTAGGTGCCTAGGTGGTGATACAACAAACCAAATTGAGTTAGCTGCTTTTGCTTCATATGCTCTGGCCTTTCCTAACAACTTTTGTTGACACATGATGTAAGTAAAATTATAATTGTTCATTAGTTACCTTCCTTGAACCACATATATAATTGTTGCTCACATGCAAGTGGGCTAATTGCTATCACCTCTTTATTTTGTTTGGGAAATTAAAAAATCATAATATTTGTCAACTTTGAAATCCTAGCTTAAATAAATATGCTTCAAGATTCTAAAATAATCTTGTTTAAGATCAACTTGGTTTTCAACTATCTTAATATATACATGTGTTATGATGTATGAATGTTGTGTGGTACTTATTAATTATTATTAACCAGACCGAGCATGCAACTAATTACTATCAAATTAAGTTCCACATATATTTTCTGTCAATTTCACTTGTTTTAGTGCAAGGATTTGATGCCCTTTAATTTCCATCTCTTGTTGTGATGTAATTTTTGTTGTTGGTGATGTTTTGAAAACACCCTAAACAGGTCAGTTATTCCTAATTTTTGTGCAGTTGCTCTGGCTCTTTGAATGATTTGGGGTGAGCACACTTACAAAAGGCTTAATTCTTAATTTATTGGTACTTTTCTCATCATATGGGAATATTCCGGCTCAAAATTTATTTATGCCCAATGTTTTGAGCATTTTGTAGTTAATGTGCTAGTGTTATAATTAGTATGTTAAATATAATTAATCATGATTTGTATTAGTTAATGAAACTTCCAATGGAAGGATGCTACATAGCCTAGCCTAGTAGTAGAAATGGTAGTGGTGTATTGGAGAAACTAAGTAGAAGCAAAAATTGTAATCCACCAAAAATATTAAGAACGTATTCTCTCCTCTCTAAAAATTATCTCCCAAAATCTGAAAATCATCACATAAATCTATTGGAGAATTTTTGTAAAATCGATCCTCAAAACTTACATTTGGCATCAAGAGCTTGGTTTTAATTATCAAAATTTCTCCATCAAGAAGATCTCCATAAGGTGAAAGCAAGAGCAGAGCTCCCTACAAGAAAAAAGATTTCTTCGTCACCAATCGTCGATAGTGGTTTTTCACGTAAAGATGGAAAATGCACAAGTTTCTTTACCAATCTTTGTCGGAGAGAACTACGAGTTTTGGTGCAAGAAGATGAAGATCTTATTAGCTTCATTGGATTTGTGGGAACTCGTAGATGAAGGCTACAACAATGAGGAAGAAGATCTCACCATGACTCAATTAAAGAAGTTGAAACAAAGAGATGTCGCAGCATTATCGATTTTTCCCCGAATAATGGGTGCCAAAAAATCGAAGAAAGCTTGGAAGATTCTACAAAAGGAATTTGGAGGAGATGAGAAGGTGAGATCTATAAAACTTCAAACTCTTAGAAGAGATTTTGAGAACATGAGAATGAAGTATAAATAGAACTTGAGTGAGTTCCATTCAAGATTTATTGAACTCACAAATCAAATGATAACTTACGGTGAAGTGATTTCGGACCAAAGAATGATTGATTTTTTTTTTATGTCTTCCTGAAAGATTTAATGCTATTTTAGATGTTGTTGAACAAACTAAAGATATCTCTCAAATGAATATTCATGAGTTGATGGGTTCTTTGAAATCATATGAAGAAAGGTTGGCTAGACAATCAGAGAAGTCGATTGAAAGTGCTTTTCAATCAAAGTTGAATGTAAATAACAAAAATGTCGATGAATCATCATCTAGTTGAGGACAACAATCACGTGGTGGTGGTAACTTTGTTCGTTGAAGGAATGGTCATGGTAGAGGAAGATGAAGAGGTTCCCAAGAAAGAAACTAAGATAACAAATTTGAAAATGAAAGGAGTTGCAAGCATTGCGATCGAAATAACCATGAGTATAAAAATTGTTAGTACATAGACAAACCAAAGTGTCATAAGTGGGTTGGTTTGGCCATATTCAAAAGAATTGATACTCAAAAGAGCAACCACAAAATCGACAACAAGCAAGTTATGTGGAAGAAGAGCAAAGTGAAGGATGCACATTCTGTACCTCACAAAATGCAAGTGAGTTAAAGGGTGATGTATGGTACATTGATAGTGGTTGTAGTAACCATATGGCGGGTGATAAATCGATCTTTGTGAGCCTTGACACGGATGTACATTCACAAGTGAAGATGGGCAATGGAGCACTTGTGAAAGCTCATGAAAAAAATAATAATAAGAGTCAACACGAAGAAGAGTGGATGTCACAGTTGCCTTCTTGCATGATGATCTTGAAAATGATATCTTTATGAAACAATTTGAAGGTTTTGTGAATCCTAATAAACCTGAGCATGTTTGCCTTTTGAAGAAATCGTTGTAGGGCCTAAAACAGTCCCAGACAATGGAATAAAAAATTTGTTGCTTGTATGCAATCTCTAAAATTT
Source organism: Perilla frutescens (assembly GCA_026008535.1). Taxonomy (NCBI): domain Eukaryota; kingdom Viridiplantae; phylum Streptophyta; class Magnoliopsida; order Lamiales; family Lamiaceae; genus Perilla; species Perilla frutescens. Next base: position 34,026,310 of record BRKX01000008.1, on the reverse strand, counting down.
AATAAGAGTGCCTTTGATTATTGCCTATACTTTAAGAAAACCGAATCATCTCTTGTGTTCCTTTTCCTCTATGTTGATGATATACTTATGATCAGTCCCTGCATTAAATCTATAAAGCATGTTCAAAAATGTCTATGTGATAACTTTGACATAAAAGATTTGGGTGATGCTAGAAAGATCCTAGGAATGCATATTCATAGAGATAGAAAAAATTGTACCCTTGTCTTGAATCGGGTTTCTTATGTGGAAAAGGTTTCGAGTAAATTCTCAATGATGTCTGCTAAACCTGTAAGTGTCCCTTGCCTCTTACTTCCTGCTAAGTAAGGATCAGTCCTCCAAGACTAATTCTAAAATAAAAGATATGTCTAAAGTGCCTTATTCTAATGTAATTGGTTCTGTTATGTACCTCATGATTTGTACAAGGCCTGACATTACATATTCGGTCTCATATTTAAGTAGATGCATGTCTAATCCTGGTATGCCCATTAGGAAGCTTTGAAATGGCTGCTCAGATACTTGAAATTCGCAGCTAAATGTGGTCTGAATTTCTCAAAATCAGCAATAAAATGTTTTAAACAGACAAGAGAAGATATGTACACGCTTAAATATTAATTGACCAGTTTCATGAACGTTCAGTTATTCAATTATTGTTCCATGTGGTAGGGTTGTGCATCAATTTGCTGAGGGCTTAGTAGTTCATAATTGGAAAAATTATAGCTTATAACCCAACCTTTAACCATTTTCACATAATGATGTCTCTCGATCTTCAATCAATTACAACTAGTACCCGACCTTTAAGATTTTTCACAAATTTAACACCCGGTCCAAATTCCAGTGCCAAAGCATAATGGCGGGTCGTAAACCCACCGATGACTCGTTTTGATAACTCTTAAAGTGAGACAATTGCAAGATTAAGAAGCATCTTATTCCAGCCAAACTGGTTATATTGTCGTTGAGGGAAATATTGGTATCAGATTATTTAAACATCATTGTTTAGTTGTATTTAAAGGCAAGTAAGGATTTAACGTAAGCAGCCATTTTTTTTACCTCAAACCAACATCGATAAAACTGTAACCAGTTTGTTTCTTTAGTTGTTTATCCTGTATTATACTTCTCAACTCTACAGCTTCCTCCCACTTCCCTGCGGCAATATACATATTGCACAACGCTACATAGTAACTTGCATTTCCCGGCTCCAAAGAGAAGAGGATTTCCGCAACTGCTCTCCCCATCTCAATATCTCCATGATAGCTGCAGGCACTCAGCAGAGCTCCCCATATGCCTGCTTCAGCTTTGGTAGCCAGATTCTTGATGAAATCATATGCCTCGTTGAGCCTTCCTGACCTGCCAAGCATATCAACCATACAGACGTGATGCTCAGTTGCAGGTGACACTTTGAATTTGCTGACCATGCAGTCATAATATGTGCGCCCTTCATCTACCAACCCAGCATGGCTGCATGCTGAAAGGAGACTAGTAAATGAGCTACTTGTTGGATGAACTCCAGACCTGATCATATCATTGAATGTTTGAATTGCTTTACAGCCCAAGTTGTGGAATCCATAAGCAGATATTAAGGAGTTCCATGCTGCAACTGACTTCTCTGGTGAGTAGAGGAAAACTCGTTCACCAATATCTAACCTGCCGCCATTGCTATACATGTCCATAAGGGCAGCAGATATATAAGGATTTTTGTGGAGATTTGACCTGAATACGTGTCCATGTATCTGTTTTCCGTAAGTCATGGCTCCTAGCTGGGCACAGGCAGAGAGAACAGTGGAGATGGTGATCTCATTCGGCTCAAACTCAAGAGAACGAAACAATTCCAGAGCTTTTTTAGCATCTTCATTTTGCGACATAGCAGATATTACACAATTCCATGAACATAGGTTGTGATCATGACTAAGGTTGAATGCTAATCTGGCACTCTCAGAATCACCTAATCTGCCATACATCGTCACTAGTGAATTCTGAACCCGTATATCAGTACTTGCCCCAGTTTTAAGAGCTAAACCATGAACTAATTTTCCCTCAATCCCTAACCCAAGATTCCCACAAGCTGATATGACACTTCCGAATGTTACAGAACTACAGTAGACCTGGGCTTGCTTCTTCATTAAGTCGAAATATTCTAAAGCTTCCCAGAAATGACCATTGCGACTGCAGCCAGCAATTATCGTGTTCCAACTAGTAACATCAAGCTTAACAGAGGCTCTTCTGAACAATGTTAAAGTATCCGACAAGGCTCCACAACTGATGTACATGTGCATGAGGGAATTTAAAGCAAAAGCTTGGCTTAAAAACCCCAGCTTGATGCTCCAACCATGAATCAATCTTCCAAGTTGAAGTGAATCTGGAGAATCACAGGATGGAAGAATCGCCAATAGAGTTGGCAAGGTGAATTTAGAACAACCACCTAGCATTTTCTTGAATAACTTTTGAGCTTCCCAAGATTTGCCATTTTGGGCATATCCGAAGATCATAGTATTCCATGCTACCAAGTCTTTCTTTGGCATAGTCAAGAATAAATACACAGCTTCCTTGATTTTATTGCACTTGGAGTACATATTAATGAGACTGTTTATAACTGATATTTTGGATGCCATCTCTCTCCTAACGATGAAACCATGAGCAGCTTTTCCTTCTCCAACGAGCATTAGTTCAGCACAGTATGGAACTACAGTGACAATTGTTGCCATATCAGGTTGAATTGATTCTAATAGCTGCATATCACGTACAAGGCGAAAGGCTTCCACAGTTTTTTCATTTATACAGAACCCTTTAATCATGGCATTCCAAGATACCACATTTTTAACTGGCATTCCTCTAAAAACACATTCTGCAGCAAAGATATCCCGGAGTTGAGAATAGAATGAAATGAGAGAGTTAGAAACTGAAACGTGGCTGTTCACCGCATAACCCAATTTGGTTGCCCAGGCATGGATCGCTAGCCCAAAATCGAGCTCTTGCAGACAAGTACATGCTGCCAAGGCACAAGAAATACTAATACTGTCAGGTTGATTTTCACAAGAAGCCATGCGTTTGAAATACCACATGGACCTCTCAGGGTGGCTATTATAGAAACAACCACTGATAATTGAGTTCCACGTGACGAGGTCTTTAAATTCTACTTCTTCAAACACACACTCTGACGAGCTCAAATTGCCACATTTTGCATACATATCAATCACAGCATTACTCAAGACGGTATCTACCAGCATCCCGGCTTTAATACTTAAACCATGAGCAACCTGACCTTTTCCGAGGGCTTTCAAACTCGAATACGCTGATACCACCGCAACAAGACCAGTGGCATCAAACTCATTCCCCTCACCAACCATTTTCTTGAACACACCAACTGCAGCTTCAAAACGATTATTATCTATGCATGCACTCATCATAGCATTCCAGAACACCACATCTCTCCCAACAACTTCACCAAACAAAGCCGACGACGATCCAAACTCCTTACACCTTGAATAAACAATGAGGAGAGAAGTAGCGGTGCGTAAATGAGAAAGAGCCCCTTCTTTCACGGCCAAGGCGTGCGCCATTGCGGCATTTGTGGTACTCGGTTGTTCCTTGACATACTGAACGATCTTGAACACATCCCACGACGAAAGGGTGCATTCGGGTTCTTGCTGTTTTGAATGAAGCATTTCGTCGAGCACCTGAGGCGCACACGAAGAGTGCCCAGTTCTTGAAATAACATCGGATGTATTGATTGATGGAAGAACATTGGTGCTGAATTCATGGAGAGGAATGCATGAAGAGTGCAGATGGCTAAAAAATCGAAAACATAGATGTGGCCTGAAATTTTGAAATAAATAGTTCAGGCTAAGCATTACTTTCCTAACAAAATACTCGTAAGATAATAACACATTGATAAAAAACTATTTAAAAAAGAAAGAAAGAATAAAACAAAAGGAAAAAAAACACAAAGAAGAAGAAGAAGAGGAGGATTAACTAATTGTTCTACGCAACCATACGGGGCGTTGTGCACTTGTGCTAAAGTAAATAAATCTTGTTTGTGTACTAAAATAAATAAATAAATCTTGTTTGTGCTTTAAAAAAAAGGTCTTGCGTTACATTACAAATTAAGAGACAAATCATTCTACTTATAAATATTTAAGATTCAATAAGCAAAGGGGGTTTAAAGTCCCACTATGGATACATACTTTATCTTCTACCGATCAATCAAATAGTTGAGATGCAATAAGAAAATGTTTTGATATAACTAAAATCACTTGTTGGGCTAACTTTTTTTTTTTTTATGAGTAAAAAGGTTTATTATAAAGCAATAAAACTATACAAGTATTTGTAAAGTATAAACTTTGGACAAGCCAAAGGAGGATAACAATTTTACCTAATAAGGGCGGGTAGAAGCCATTTAGATAATCACAACTTACAACTAATACAACGTAGATAGCATATAGTATATCGAGCAAGTAAGGTAGATTAATAATTCATGACGTAAAAGAAAAACATCTCACTATCTATGATAGGTGAAGCAAAAGAAAACGTCTTACTAGGTGAAGCGTACAATACATCGAAACAAGGGCATCCATTGGCTACAACGACAAGCTAACATGCTTAGGTTTTACTTGTGCACTTAGGGTTGTTACGATTTAGACAGAAAATAATCAATCTTGAAAAGTAATAAGAACACGAAAATTGTTTATCCAGTTCGTGGATATGACTATACTGGGGACACTGCCAAGTCAGATTATTCTCTAGAGATGTATTTTTCGATTATGGTTACAATTACGTTGAGAGACTATTTATAATAGGAAAATCATGTTCCAATGGGGATGACATAGTGGTGGGGTGAGTTTATTTGGAAATCAAAAATCACATGTTCGAATCTCCTCAATACCATCAGGTTGGATATGTGAGTAAAAAAAATCGAAATAATACGAAAACCTTAAAATAAATAAGGGCCTAACAAAAGGCCTCCTAAGAATTCTCGTCAATTAGCCCAACAGATAAGGCTTGGAGGCACTTTATTTGTAATCCGCTTCTATTCCTTATGACCATAACCTTCTCCAGAATAAGGCGTGGGCATGCTTTATTTGCCCTTCTATGCTATAATTAGTGATCATAATCTTAGAACTTCTCATGTTCGACAACTTGACAAGGGCAACTCATAACAAAGTTGCACTTACCAACTAATAGTTCTTCGTTGTTGTAATTATTGATCATAATCTTAGTACTTCTCAAATTCCACAACTTGACAAGAGCAACCCCATAGCAAAGTTGCACTTACCAACTAATAGACTCGCAGCTGGTAGGAGAAGGTGAGTCAAGACTTCATCTCAGGACTCATTAAAACCTTATTTCAAGGAAACACTAGTGGGAAAAACCATGAAAAAAGGAAAGAGTACCCAAATAGTAATGGAGTACATTGAAGTGTTCTTTGATCAAAATATCTCAAATTCGAATTCCATTAACATCTTATAAATCAATTTTCAGCACAGAATTTACCTCGTCTATGCGGTTTTTGCGAGCTATAAGCGTATGCACATTTCCCTATTACAAAGGAGCATGATTTAAATGGCGTATTACTTTTTATTTTGTTGGGGGGGGGGGGCACTTCTCTTCATCAAAACTAACGAAAGTGGCGCTGAACCTTTGAATTACAATGAAATCTCCAATTATTTGCATAGTTACTTTGGAGCCCAACAATTTGTGATAAAAATATTAGAATCTTTATTTAATTATTCTAAGGTACAGATTACAAAAGAAGCTTCAACACTAGCCTGACAAAAATAAAAAGGAAGGAAATTTGTGCTGTGTCTATCTATAGATCTGAAGAGCACAGTCTGTATTAACATGGATGTAAACACCGTGTGGTAAAAGTATTGCATGACCTGTTGTGACCATTTCGCCGATTTCTTCTTCTTCTTTCTCCTCTCATTTGTGATTATAACAATACATAAACAACAAATACACGACAAGCCTCATAACGGGGGGTGATCCTCTTCTGGAGTCTGGGGAGGTTTTGGCTTCCAACTGGGCTTTTCATCCCAGTACATGTCGTAGTATATGTGGCCTGGAGTGTGATCCTCCACGCAACACCAAATGCCAGTGTAGCGCTTCATACGGTTCCTGAATCTTTCTGCCTTCTCCTGTTCAAGCAAATCCATACAATAATGATAAGTAGAATAGTAGAAAAAGTAATGAAAAATTGGTTCAGAGGAATAGCATGCCTTGTCAGTGAATCCTAAGAAGGCTTCTTGTATTGATGAGAATTGAATGACTTTGACGTCCTTGAAGGATGAGAATACGGTTTTGAACTGTAAGGAAGGAAAGTTAAATTTCTGGAGTGTTAGTTTAATGGCAACAAAAGTTAATCTTCAGTGTGTGAATAATCTGAAAATTCACATAGTATAAACAAATTCCTTTGAACGAAGGAAATTTTACAAACACTGCTTGATCCTGGTAATATCTAGCTCGTTTATATACTCATGAACCTATTCCTGAGCTCAAGGTCCGCCCAGTTTATATGCCTCCAATCCCATTCATGAGCTCAAGTTCAACTCATTTGTGTGCTTAACGAGCCAAGCTCAAGCTGCTCATGAGCTCAATAATTTTTCGGTCTAGCTAAAGCTTGAGCTCTAACTAAAGAGCTTGAATCCAGCTCGAACCAAGCTTAAGCCTGCCACTATTCAGCTCAGCTTGGCTCAGCTCATTTACATCCCCAATTAGGTTTGCTAATTTTACAGTTTTTTATGATGGAGCATTTATCGATTCTTACTACTTACAGAGTGCTCCAAAAAACCTCTTATGGAGTCAAGAATATGATAGTTATTAAGCACTATTTAAGTATTTTATTGGAAGCAAGACCACCAGTCAACTTTGCAAGTTAAACATCATTAGGCATCTAAAGGTAGCATGTCAGCCAAGCACCAACATGATAGGAAAATAAAGGAAGCAAAATTGAATCACAATCCAAATTACCACTTCTTCTGTACTTCGCTTAGGGAACTTGAGAATTCCCGCTAGATTTGTGCTGTTTGAAACTCCACAACCAGGTGATCCTGCTTGACAAAGATGCACATCAAGCCATGAATCTTTCACCTGAAATAAAAGACGGGATGTCACTCAAGCACAGAATACACATTATTTCTGTTCTAAGTCTGAAGCGTGAACCTGCTGGGGAATATATGCATTGTCAAGGAAAGAATACTCCCTAAAATTAATCCCTGGTCCAAGTTCCTCCTCTGGAAATTCTTTTAACATTACATTAACCTGCATTAAAAAATTCAAGGAAATTGTTTCAGCAGACTGACCATAAAGCTTTTCCAACTTATCCTCCAAATCAGCCTTCGCATCTATAAATTTGGAATTGATCACATAAGTAGTCAATGAACCATGAAATAGTGCAACTTAGAAAAGTACATTCTTGATATTAATGCAAATAAGAACTTATATTGCTGGTGATGCCAAATGAGTTCTATCACCAAAGGGGGCAGTTGATTTGGATTGATTAAGAAACTGATCCTCAATGAACCACATTGAGCAGCAAGAGAGTAAAAGAAACACATTTTCACGTGTTCTCTGGTTTAAGTATACAAAACAGTTTGAAGCCAGTCTACCACTTAAGGTCTACTGTAACTCTGTACTACGCGCTTGTGTTGTGAGCTTTATGACTTAAAAAAGTACACTAATTAAGTAGGAGTTGCACCTACACTGACATATCACTTTTCTTATGGTAATAGTTATTCTAATTTGACTTCAATATCAGTAATCACCAGGACATTATATAATTCATTTACAGGCAACTTAAAGCACCATGTTATAATGATTTTTAAACATTGGTTTTCCAACAAACTATTTATTTACTTTCCTAATGAAAAGAAGAGCAAGCATAATGTTATTTCCTCTTCTGCAAGCATATAGAAATTAACAGTGTAAAATTGGAGAGGAGCTGACCAATAATACCTCAAACACATGATCCAAAGGACATATGAATGGTTGCCTAGTCAAGGAGCCCATCAAAACCCCTGGATGTCCAAACCACAGCCTATCCAACCTGCACCATATGGGAGGCATTACCTAAAATCAAAATAAGAACAAATATCACAAGATGAACTCCAAAACTTGTGTCAGCAAAAGTAGAGGTAACATACATTTCTATAAGAATAATGCTTTTTTCTCATTGACTCAGGTCAAAGTGAAAAGGAGAAATCCTTTGACTCAAAAAAGACGAGAAAAAAAAGAAAAAGAGAAATCCCATATCATGCAGAAATGTGATCTTCCAACACCGTAAATTATACATACAGTAAAAATGAAGCTCAAATAAAAATCAAATATGACATTCAAAATATAAATTTACATCAAAGAAATAGAAGATTCTTCCATAGAAAGTAAAAAGTATCGTAACCAAGTACTCAAGGATTTATGATATCAAAAAACGATAGCAGTTCTTACCAATGTGCGACCCAACAACAAAGCAATGGCAAGAGCGGTTCGTATCTGCTTTATCTGAAAATCATGGAGCAATTTGGGTAAAATACAGGTGAGCAATTCCACAACACATGACAAGTAGAACATAATAATAAAATGAAATGAAAACACTATGTGCACATACTTGGTAATTGACAAGAGCAAAGTGTGAACCAATGTTATGCTCTCCATCCAACAATAAGTTCTTTGGTATATTAGGTTTAAATGTCAGAAATCCTCCTGCACACAATTGTCAAAAGAATTAGGAATAAATTAGTTGTCCTGGGAAGAGAAAAAGAAACAAGGTAGTTAATCAGAACTTTCTGCGATTTGTTTGCATAAAGCCTCAATTTCCTTAATGCTACAACCTCAGCATCAGTCTCAGAACTGGGCAAGCTGCTGAATATTCCCAGCTCCTGCATCCTAATTTGTTTAATATCCCCTTCCCTAATTTATTGTTCCCCTCTCTAGGGCACCCAAATCTAATACCCTCCCATTGGCTAAAAATAGAAGTTTTTTCCTGAAAATAAACTTTTTTCCAGATATGATGTGATAATACTAATTCTTAAGGCCAAAACAGGTCAGGTCATATTAAAATGATAAAATAGGCGGGAAATGGAAGAATAAGAACCTGGGGCATTATAATACTCTGGCGGATCGTAGAAAACCATAGCTTCACGTAACCGATGGCGTTTTCCCTCAGTACCAGCATACTGGAATGTGGTGTGCACAGCATATGGCTCCAGTCTAAGTTGTTGATACATAGCCTGCCAAGTAAAGGAAAGATCAATCAGAATGCTATTGAACTGTTACATCTGATTATTTAAAATTTGATTTGCAATTAAGCATACAAAACTGCGAAGGTACCTGGACGAAGTAAGTATGTCCACTGCAAAATATACTTGCTGGAAGAAGGCCTAGCTTAAGCTCTCCATCATAAGCATGTACAAGTCCACTATCTTCATCAACAGATGGGCCCAGCTGCCTGCGAACAAGTTCATTGAAACCATTTTGATCCCATATCTTATCATCTGCTAGAAGCATTTCCTTCCATTCTTTTGCTAATTTTATTGAAGATGGAGTTGGTCTCCAGTGAAAAATTCCTATGTTGTAGGCCGCACCAGCTGTTCACAGAACAAATTTCAAAAACAAAAGATCATATGATGGTATTGGTACAGAAGGAGTTGATATGCAATATATCTAAAAACATCTAAGATAAAGAACACCCGTAGATTAAGCTACTTGACTGGCAAAGAATCAATTCCCACTATCTTCAGACTCTTTCAATGTTACTGAATGATTTACGATTTCCTCAGACGAAATTCTTTTATATAGTAATAAAATTAGTGGATTTGGAAAAAATAATTACACGTCTATTTCGAAGCAATGAATTATAAGTAATTCTCTGTCCAGTAAAGGTCCTATTTTCTCCCAAGATACCAAGACAGTTTTTAATGATGTGTTACCTTGTTTCCAGTCATCCAATCGGTCATCTACTACTGTTGGTGAAACTTGATCAGTTGAAGTCAGCACGTCTGCTTCAGGAAAACGTGCAAGATAGGGAAGGGGGTTCTGTTCAAAACAAGTTGTAGTTGTTAAAAGTTTCTAGAACAACAAACTTCATTCCTCTACTTTGTTTGTAATTGAGTAGCTTAAAAAAGAAAGGGGGTCTTAGGTGACTGATAGAGGAAATTTAAAAGGAAAGAAATAGAGTAAGCTCCCTATATGAATTCAATTTTTACCTTGAAAAATATTTTTACCGAGCAATTTGACATATATTATAGAACATCTAAAGATTCAGCTATGCCAGACCACAAGGGCTAGTAGCAGGTGGGACAAAAGTCAAAACATACATAAGTCATGCATGTATAACATAATAAATGCACCAGAGTCCATACAAACGTAAGCCATATAAAAATTGTGCCTCCCCATTTGGAAATTAAAAAAAATAGATGGAACTTGCAAACAGAAAGGTGATTCTCTCCAGAATCCCAAGAATTATGCACAGCAGAAGAGTGTATCAAACAAACATAAATATATATATATATATATATATATATATATAGAAAAGTTTATATAAGCAAATAAGTGTTTAAGAATTACCTTTAACCAGACCATGTCAGTGTCGCACATTAGTAATTCAAAGCCGAAAGGTAAGAGAGAATCTATCAGAATAACCTTCTCTCTTCCCATCTTATGAAATGTTGGAGTTCCCCACCCAACATCTAATGTGCTCATGTGACTACCCATATCAAAAACTGGAACACCCTTCCAATAAAGAGCCTCCAACAGTTTTATGTCCATTGCACCTGATGAAAAATTGTTGTTACTTAATTTAGGATATCAACTAAATAGCACAATTTAATGTCTCTCCATTATGATAATACGTACCAACAAGAAGGTTGTCAACACCCATATCTGATAAGTGTTTAACCCAAGTCAGAATGAAATCCATGAATGCAAAATTACCAAATGTCACAATTATAACATTATCCTTCACCCTTTTCTGAACCAGCTTCTTCGTCAATTTAAAGGTCTCCAAAGGTGGCATTTTGGAACCAGGAGAAGGTGCCTTCCAAATAGGTCGCAGAGGTTCTTTTCTATGTTCAGAGGTGGTAACTGGTGCCACACCAGCCACCACTTGATTGGAAGAATTAGATGCTTGATTGAAGGAAATTGAATTTGCTTCTGCAATTGGCAGAAAAATAACAATTGTAAATATGCCAGTAACGTACTAGTCCGGCAAGACAAAATGTTGAAGCTTTTTATAAAAAAAAATGTACATCCCGCTAGCCTTGTTATTATGGATGGATAAGATTTTGTGTCGCTATCTTATTTCAGGGGGAAGAAAGAATAACAAAAAAGATTTTCTAACACCTAAAAGGAAAAGGAAAACAAAATAGGTAGTCCATGAGCAGGAGCATTTAATAGAAACAGGCAACTCCCATAAGCCCATGTGAAAAACTGATGAGATCACACTAACACATCGATCCATGTTTTGAAGTATAACATGATCTTCAAACATGGAATGATACATGTAAGAACTTGTGAATATGATTTACCATGCAGTGTGCATAAACTATGCCATCAAAAAACAAAGAGTAAACCCAAACCAAATGCACTCAAACAAGTGTTTCAGAAAAGGCTTATAAATGAAAACTTGTTCATAGCTTCAAGGCTTAAAAAACAGTAATTCCCCTCCAAGACATTTTCCCCCATCGAAAATAATTCAGATGGACAAATGCCATATAGTAGGACAGCATGAAATAATATGTGTGTGTTTTAATTCTCATATTCTCTTGTTGTCACTTAGCATTTAGTGCACTCTAAAACCAATCACAACAAAAAGGCTTTCCTCAGTCATAAATCACAAAGTTTGAGATCGAAACAGAGCTTAATGAGTAAAATGGAAGGAGGTGATGATATATAAGATCAATCTAGAACACATCATCCAATTACACATTCAGCAATCAACTAAGAGAAGTGCTTTGACCTAATATATTGTCATTTGTCAACCCAAATGCTATATTCCACATGCCCCTAGAAGGAAAGAAAGAAATCATTTTTTGTCATTTTTCATCCATCAGAGCTAAAACCATAACTGTATGCGCATCCCCAGGCAGATGCAGCAATAGGTAAACGTAAAAACCAAGACTCGTTAAATCGACGCTCTCCAAAAATAAAAAAATAAAAACAGCCAAACTAAACTCCGACATATCTACAGCCAAAATAAAATAAACAGAGAAACTACACAAGCCGCCAACTGAGCAAGTACTCACATTTAATTGCGTAAACACTGCAGAACCACAAAAATGCAGAAATTTTGCGCGCCTTCGAAAAACGTACACAAAAAAAAAACTAGACTCACCGGTGACGTCATCCCCTGAGGCAACTACAGAGACGTAATTCGAACCGGAGAAAACAGCAGAAAAAACATAGAACGAAGAAACTAAGATTCCGATAATCACGGTGGCGTAGATCGTCACGAATAATGGCCTGGAAGTCGCCACCTCCTTCAATGCCATTGATTCAGATGATTTTTAATCCCTCAGCTTCCTCCACCAAAATTAAGGGAAAAAAATGCACTAATTGGAACTACAGATACCAATGGAATTTCATTTCAAGTCTCTTTTCCTTTTGATCATGGTGGTCAGCGCTCTCTACTGAATTACTGAATGAATAATCCAAATTTCAGTTGAAGTTTCAAACTTGAGAGAGAGAGAGAGAGAGGGTTTTAGCTGTAATTGCCTGATTGAAATTAACCCTTTTTTTAATTGAAATTTTGCTGGAATTATGTTTTTTTTTTTTTTGGTTTGTTTGGGAGGATTGGATCTTGTACAGCCAATCCACATTCCACACTGTCATGGTGAGAGGAAAAATATGGTACATTTATTTGTATTACTGTTACATCGTAATTAATAAATGGGAAAACTGAGAAAATTAATGAAATGTTTATAGTTATTTTTCAACTTCATAATTCATCTAGTTTTTAACGTTCGAAAAGTTAAGAAGTTCTGAGTTTAATATATATATATATACGTCACAAATTATTATCTCTGTTTCTTGTTAGAAATGCCTTTAATTTTTATCTTTTAATATATCTTCACCTAATTAATGTTCTTTCTTTTTTTCAGGTGAATTTCATATTCTTTAAAATTAATAAAAATAAATTTATTTCGATGCGTAAATAATTGTATAATAGGAAGAGAAAAAAAAATATGTGTCTCAAATTTATTTTTCCAAATATATTAAATATTTTTTAATAATATATGTGAAAAGAGGATAACGAGTGTAGACTATATTACTGAGATAAAAAAGAGTAAGATTTTATTGATATTGATATATTTATTTTTATTTATTGTTGAAAAACATGAAAGAAGCTACATTATAATTTAATTTATTTTACTTGTTAAGATGGAATTTGCTAAAAAAATGTAATGTATTTGGATAAGGCTAAAATTGTCCAAACGGTACAACACTAAAACAAAATGCGAAACACTCGCCGCGGTAGGCGAACACTTTTCACGGCAAGTTGTGGGCCCCTTGCCCCAAACCCCACCCTAAAAGTCAACAGCCACCGCCATGTCTAATTATGTCAATTAACATTTTCCGCCTAAATTAGTTGATTTGTTGTGTTTAATTATGATAAATAATACTCTCCTACTTTCACAAAAATTTATGTTTTAGTCTATTAATTTTATTGTCAATTATTTGATATTTTATATTTTCTAACACCCTTCTTTTTAATTTTATCTCTAAAGAAATTAAGATATATTAGGAAATATAACTTAATAGGGGAGAATGTATATTTTTCATATTTTTAAATTTTTAATTTTTGTTGTAAAACCTAAAACATCAATCTTTTTGAAACTGAGGGAATATACTTAATACTGCAACAATGTTTGTAACTTATACTCAACTAATATTTAATAATAATTTTATCTCCAACGTTTCATTTTCATCATAATTCTATCCTCTGAAAATTTGTCCGGCACGTGACTCAACTTTGACTTATGTGTTCTCCGACGTGATGATTCAACTTCCAGTTGACAAAAAACTTATAAAGAGTAGATTTGTGACAAAAATAAAATGTTGTGTGTAAAATTATTATTAAATGTAGATTGTTCAGCTGCCGCTACTGAGGTGCGCAATAGGTATACTCCACTCTTATGTAATACCTTGCAAATCACACATAAAAAGTAAATCATACTTAAAAAATTTACAATCTCACACCTAGCAGTATTAGTAAGATTGAAACTTAAGACATTTGACCTCAACCTTACGCCACTCCATCAATATATCATCCCAAAAAGGACAAGTTGTGATATTATTATTATAAATTGCTATTAATTATAATTTATCCTATCCTTTCAAAATAGATTATAATTTATCCTATTAAATTATTCCCAAAAATAAGTAGTCGCATGGAAGTGGACCAAGTGATTAGGTTGGTTGAGTTTTTTATTGCATTTTGCAGGATTTTACAAATTAGTTTAATTCAAAAAATTAAGAGTTGATGATAATTAATTGTGGGTTAGGTATTTCTTAGTAGATTAGAATCAAATTTGACTATTAGGATCTCGATTTATGAATCAAGTTTAAATGATCTTAGGAAAAAAATAATTTCTTGGTCTGACCCCTAACCGCGGAACTGTTTTTTTTTTTTTGGCATTTAAATTTGAATTAAATGGTTTCTATAGTTGAAAAAGTACATTGAAATTATAGAATTAATTAGATATGGCATGTAGATTATTTTAAAAAGAATCGTTACATTTAACTCCTTCATTAGCTGACCTAGCTGGTAGTATTTACATTCTAGGATATACTTTACACTTTCTACAATTTTAAGATGCCAAAATATTCCCTAAAAAGGATAAAAGATAAAAAGATGCCAAAATCTTAAAGCTTCAGTTAGGAATATGAATGGTGAAAATTTGGGGGGTTTAACAATTAGCAAAAAGTTATATTAGATAATTTAACAGATCACAAACGATTAGACCGGCCTAATTCGCAAAAACCCGTACCAACCCCTTTATATTTAATTCAAATAAATTAATTATCGAGCATAGTACACGAACCACGCGTTATCGACTTATAGTTAGGCGAGTGCACTGGGTGACCTGTCAAATAAAAAATAATTTAATTTACTTTAATTTTAAAATTCACTAATTTCATGTTATGATATATATTTATGTTTAAAAAAAATTAATTAACGAGCGTGGTGCAACGGACCACCTACTATTCAATTTCGGGGTTCAATAATTTTATTTTAAAGTATATATTTTTTTGAGAAAATAAATAAAGAGAACAAAATGTGAAAAAGAAAATAGAACGAGGGAGGGGGGGACGGTCGCATGCATGATCATTTCAAATACAATTCAACATTAATAAAATTATAAATATATAGAATCTGAACCGGACTTATATAAATTTTAACGAGTAAGACCGACTCACACCAATTTTTTATGTTTAATGAAATTATCATTCCCTTGGTTGCTCACCAAAATTTTAATTTCTCAATCCTCCTGAGTATCAATCATAAAGTAGATATTTACAGTACTATGAAAACCCACTATTATTGAGGCAAATAAATATTTAATTTATTTCTCTCCTATATTGAATAAAGCAAAGAAATAGTCACTTCACCCACTACTATAAGAAATACACTCACCTCAACCAAACATGGAAATCATGGACCTTTTCTTGTTAGGAGGGAGGTATGTTATTACAATGTAATCGAAAAATATGACAAAATACTTCTTTCTTTCTAAGATGAAATTTCCTCTCAATTGTATGTTAGGGTTTTTTCGAATTGAACCACCGCAGAATCTAATTGGATGTTCATTAATCCTTATGTCATGTAGATCATAAATTCATGCATCTCATATGTTTTAATTAACCGAGTTCAATTAACATGCAAGTCCGGTTTAAATGATTCTATTAAAGCGGAAACATAGAAATCGAAAAACGACTTACAAATTAAACGACGGGTTGAGGACAAGATTAAAGATCTAATCTTGTTGTTGTGTATGATGAAATCGGCGCCCACTAATGCTATTCCACTCCTTGATCTTCTGTTGTATTCCCGGACTGAATCTAGTTTCAGGGTGGGTTAAAATCTACTAGATCGGTATGGAATCTGTGGAGATAAAGAGAACACAAGAGGAGCCGATCTATCACCCTAAAATTTCGTCCTCCACCTCCTTATTTATAAGGGGGTGGGCGAAATCTCAGTGTCCCAACCCTACTGGATTTGGGCCTCTATCCCTTTTTCTATCTCCAGTCCATTAAAGTCATATTGGGCTACAATAGGGATCTAGAAGAATATTAAATTGGCCTGCTAATTTATTTAATTTCCAATATCCAATAAACTTAGGATATTATTAAATAAATTAAGTATTATTTTTATTCCACTAAAGAAATAATACTGACCTACCAATTTAATACATATTTCTGAATATGCTTTCTCCTTTAGTCCAGCCATTCCCCGTGTTTAAGATATAATGCCCGTTAATTAATTATGTAAGCTTCTGACAGTTATAATTAATTCATATCTTATCCTTGAGTAGTACCACACAAACTTTACTCATGCACGGAATAAATTCCACCTGCAGGGTTTCAGCATGAACTTGCATTTTCTCAAGGGGACACCATCAACCTGGCGCACCAGGACACGGTGCCCCTACATATTGCACAACCGATCATAAGTGTAAATGTCACAACCCAAGATATCGAGATTATTGATCCTATGAAAGAATCTCACCCTTTGATAAATCAAAGCTGCAAACACTACACGTATATGTCCGCCAACATATAGGGGTTAAGAACCCGAACTCTGTGGATTCTTATTCTCTCATTTAAGGTCAGAATAGAGAATAGAATCCTAAGTAGATCCTCCTCAATACACTTGACCGTGTATTAGAATAATCAGTTAGTCAAGACAAACTAACTATCAGATTATTCTACGGCGTACCGATAGCAGGTTCAATGCCATCTAAACCGTGAGCCTTTTAACACATTACAAGGAACCGATGATATGATCTAACCGCGTGTTTACCCACACCATATCATCTACAATGCAAGTATAGTGAACATGCATGTAAATATAACAATTTAAATGCAAACAGTGACTGCAATTGTATTCATTCTATATCATCATAAAACCATTATCAATAAAGTATACAAAAGACAGGTCTTCTAGTATACAAAACCAACAATCTCCTACTTATACTTGAAGCATGTATTTCAAATATAAAATAAACTGGCTAACTCTCCAACTCTAACTAAAAACTCAAACGGCAACCCCGGGTCTGCATCTCACTCCCATTTTCTCTTCGTGAATGGATCAGCTAAATTGTCCTCCGATGCAATCTTGACCACTACCACATCTCCTCTCTTAACGATTTCTCGTATAAGATAGTACTTTCTCGTTATGTGTTTACTTGCTTTATGGGCTCTGGGTTCCTTCGAATTTGCCACTGCACCCGAGTTATCACAATATACCGTGATACTCTTAGGTAAATCAGGAACCATGCTCATGTCCAACAAGAAGCTCTTGACCATACGGCCTCTTTTGCAGCCTTAGAGGCAGCTACATATTCGGCCTCCATAGTGGAATCCGCAATGCATTTCTGCTTTATGCTCCTCTATGCAATGGCTCCGCCTCCCAAGGTAAACACATAGCCTGAGGTAGATTTACTCTGATCTTTATCGGATTGAAAATCTGAGTCCGTGTAACCCAAAGGCACTAGATTATCAGAGCGATATACCAGCATATAATCTCGAGTCCTTTTCAGGTACTTGAGTATATTCTTAACTACAGTCCAGTGACCTTGTCCAGGGTTAGACTGATATCTTCTTACCATGCCGACTGCATAGCATATATCAGGTCTAGTGCATAGCATAGCATACATAAGACTTCCCACAGCCGAAACATATGGAACGCCCTTCATCTCATCTATCTCAGCCTGTGTGTCGGGACACATATCCTTGGATAGATGAATTCCATGCCTGAAAGTTATAAAACCTTTCTTGGAATCCTGCATGTTAAACCTAGCTAGCACTGTGTCGATATATGTCGCCTGGGATAAGCACAACATCCTTTTCTGGCGATCTCGAATTATCTTGATGCCAAGGACGTGTCCGGCTTCTCCTAGATCTTTCATATCGAACTGCTTGGACAACCACACCCTTATGTTAGATAATACTTTCTTACTGTTTCCAATAAGTAAGATATCATCAACATATAGCACGAGGAAAGCTACCACGTTTCCGTCACTCTTCTTGTACACACAGCTCTCATCCGGATATTGCACGAATCCATATGACTGGATAACCTCATCAAACCGGATGTTCCAAGACCTTGACGCCTGCTTAAGTCTATAAATGGATCTCTTAAGCTTGCACACTAAGTGCTCTTGACCTTTAGCAATGAAACCCTCTGGTTGCTTCATGTGGATGTTTTCCTCAAGACTTCCATTCAAGAAAGCCGTCTTGACATTCATCTCCCAAATCTCATAAGACAAATGAGCGGCAATAGACAAGAGAATCCGGATTAACTTAAGCATGGCTACCGGTGAGAAGGTTTTCTCATAATCGATCCCTTCTTTCTGAGTGTATCCTTTCGCCACCAATCTTGCCTTGAAGGTTTCAACCTTCTCGTCAGCTCCTCTCTTGTGTTTGTAAGCCCACTTACACCCAATGGGTTTTACCCTATCTTATGGTTCTACAAGCTCCCATACTTGATTGTGATCCATAGATCCAATCTTAGACTCCATTGCAATTTTCCAAGAATCTGCATCTTTGTCTTGGATCGCTTCGTCGTAGGTCTTGGGATCTAATTCATTTAGTCCTTCAGGGAAATCTGAAGATTCACCCAAACCAATGAATCTGTCAGGTTGGCGTACAACCCTCCCACTGCGACGAGGCAATTCTTGTACTTCTGTGACACGTTGTGCAGTAATTTGTGGTTCCTCTTCTTGTACTGTTGGTGTCAGATTCGAATTTTCCCCTCGAAGTTCCTCGAGTACTATCTCACTTCTTGGCCTGTGATTTATCACATAGTCTTCCTCTAAGAATCGAGCATTGGTACTCACAATGATCTTCTGATCCTTAGGACTATAAAATAAACCACATTTCGTTCCTTTGGGATATCCAACAAACAGTCTAACATCTGTACGTGGTGCCAGCTTATCAGCTTCCTTATCTAGCACATGTGCTGGACTACCCCAAATCCGAAAATGTTCAAGACTGGGCTTTCGTCCAGTCCAAAGTTCTGTGGGCGTAGATGAGACTGATTTTGATGGAACCACGTTAAGAATATAGGCTGCCGTTTCCAAGGCATATCCCCAGAACGAAATGGGCAGATCTGAATAGCTCATCATCGATCTAACCATCTCTAACAATGTTCTGTTCCTTCTCTCCGCCACGCCGTTCTGCTGTGGCATTTCCAGCGCAGTCAACTGGGATGTAATCCCATTCTCTGCTAAGTAGTCCCTAAATTCATTTGAGAGGTACTCACCACTATGATCAGACCGTAGTGATTTGATACTTTTTGCATGTACTTATTTCCACTTCCGCTCTGAATTCTTTGAAAGTCTCAAAGGATTCTGACTTGCGGCGTAACAGGTATATGTATCCATACCTTGAGTAATCATCAATGAATGTGATGAAATACTCGTACCCTCCTCGAGCCTGAACTGACATAGGGCCACATAAGTCAGAGTGAATGAAATCTAGTACCTCTTCAGATCTATTCTCTTTATCCTTAAAGGGTCGCTTGGTCATTTTACCTTCCAAACATGATTCACACAAAGAAAATGATTCTAGGACCAATGAAGACAAGGGCCCATCATTTACTAGTCTTTGTATCCGTTTAAGGTTAATATGGCCGAGCCTAAGATGGCAAAGATAGGTTTGATTCATTTCTGAAGGTTCTTTTCGTTTGTTAGGGTTTATGACCGATGTATTCAGTAAATGTATTTGCGTAGTGTTTTGCATAGGATTAAGTAAATAAAGATGCCCATCCAATGTGCCAGAATAGATAAAACGTTTATCACTAAAGATAACAACCTTGTTATCAAAAGAAATAGAATATCCATCCATAAAAAGTTTAGAAACTGAAATCAAGTTTCACCTAAAACCAGGTACATAAAGACAATCCTTTAAAACTAAAATCCTATCACTACTAAAAGATAAGGTTACGTCTCCCACTGCAACTACCGCCACTTTCGTAGCATTGCCCATGTAGACTGAAATCTCTCCATCACTCAGCTATCTTTTTGCCAGGAACCCCTGTAAAGACATGCAAACATGATCATTAGCTCCAGTATCTACTACCCATGACTGAGTAGAACAAGTAGCTAAACATGTTTCAACGATAAGAGATTGAGACGTACCATTTTTCTTCTTCTTGTTAGGACAATCTGCCTTCCAGTGACCTGGTTGGCCACACTTGAAATACTTTGTCTTTGACTTAAATTCCTCAGGAGAAATCTTAGTCTTGGAATTCTTCACCTTAGGCGCCCCTTCTGCAGCTTTCTTGGGTGCGTTCTTCTTCTTCTTTTTAGTACCGGAAGAAGACGCCCTATTTTCAGCTAGGTGTGCCTCCGGATTTTCCTTTTGAAGTAACTCAGCCGCCTGAAGGTCCATGAGTAGTTCATTCAGGCCGACATCCCTTTTAATCATGTTAAAGTTCAGCCTGAACTGCTCAAACCTCAGGGACAAGCTATGAAGAACAATGTCGATTTGAGAATCGCCATCCATCTCTCCACCCAAGGTCTCGATCTCAGCCAGATACCCCATCATCGTGAGAACGTGATCCCTAACAGGTGTGGAGTTAGACATTCTCGCATCCATTAGCTTCTTCATTACCAAATGGCGTGCCGAGCGGTTCTGATGACCGAAGAGCTGCCTAAGGTTGTACATGATATCATAAGCGGTTTTCATAGGTTCATGCTGATGTTGCAACACATTCGATATGGATGCCAGAATGTAACAACGTGCTATCTCATTAGACCTGACCCACTTATCATATGCAACCTTTTGGGCTTCGTCAGAACCCTCATCTGGCTTCTGAGGACATACTTCTTCAAGTACGTATTTGTGTCCTTCCACAGTGAGAACAAGATTAAGGTTTCGAATCCAATCATTGTAATTTTCACCGATTAACTTGTTTTCTTTGAGAATAGAGGATAGGTTGGAGAGTGCCATGATGATATAGAATAACTGAAAAATAAACATGCAGTACAATCACAAACTTTAGGATAATCACATATAATCGTATACCTCAAAAAAAATTATATGTAATCCACCGACATTTAAAAAATGTTTCTTATAAGCCACGTTAGTGTGGACGTTTATAAAATTTTATCCTTAAACAGGTAAAACCACCTTTAATTTACCTCCAGTCAAATTTCCTTATGACAAGTAAATTAATAGTCGGAAATAACCACGGTCATGTAACCTTCCAATTAATAAGCCACGTTAGTGTGGACGTTTATTAATAAATTACACCTAAGTGTGAACACCATCATCTTAGCACCAAGTCCACTATTTTGAACTCCCTGCTCCAGTTGGAGGAGTCAGTTTGTTCTAGTAGTGTTCTACAGCTATCTTGATAAAGAAGTTTAATTTCCAGAGATAACAGTGATATGACACATCCGTTATGGAGGAAGACCTATTGTCAACTCGCATGTCAATCACATCTCAATTAAACCAGATTAATGGAGACCGTTTGAGATTTCTACATATTTTGGTATGAATCTCTCCCACTTAGTTATTTAAGATTGAGGTTTCATTTTATCCCATTGTAAAACATGCAAACATCACATAAAAGGATAAAACACCATTGCATGCTTCAAACAACATAATAAGCAATAATAATAAAAATTAACTATCATGGCTTATATCTCATGTTGCTGAATGAGATAAAACTGGAAAGTCAGCTCCGGAAACTCGGGCATGACCGCCACCCCCATCACTGCACCTCGCCGAAAATCCTAGCTCCAATTAGGATTTCGGGACGTGAATCAGTGACACTTCCTTTCTTGAGCTGTACTACTCTCATTCTTTGAGTTGATCTTCAAACTTTATACAATATAGAATTTCTATTCCTTAAAGGAAAAAACTAATATATCTAGAATAAACTTACAACTCAATAACTTGGTCTAACAGTTTTATTTCTATTACATTAAAACAATATAAAATAAAATCTAGACCTAATCCATGGATTTTCTCATAGATTAAAATCACGTAGCCAAACCGGCATCATACATCCAACATAAATTAAAACATACATCACATAATTAAGGAGCCATGATAGTCGGTAACCCTGCAAACAAGTCAGTCTACAAATCCAACAATCATAATTACATGATAAGCATAAAATAACATATGATATCCACACATGACATTATTTTCGAAATATCCAATTAATAAATTAATAAATTTCGAAAATTCATGCTAGATGTAATTTGGAAATTAAAATAATTATCCACCAAATTAAATCTAAGTAAATCTCGAAAATATCCTTAAAAATAAATCTGGAAATTTGTTAAAATTATCCACCAAATTTATTTCTTAATCTTCAGATAACACCCTAATTAATTAATATTTGAAAATCTTGATATAGATCAAAAATCTATCCCAAATATTTGGATAGGGTTCGAAAATCACCAAAGATAAAATTTGGAGATTTGATCCACTTCAAATTCTATCCAAAATTAAATCTTATTTTCAACCCCGTCTAGATTAGAATTAAGTAATTTATGATATACACCAAAAAATTACTTTTCCAATTCTTATCTACAAGATTTTCGAAAATTTCAAGATATTAAATCTGAAAATTTGATCCACTTCAAATTCTTCCAAATTTAAAATCTATTTTCAAATCTTTTAGAATTAGAATTAGATAATTATTGATATATATCAAAAATTACCTTATCCAATTCAAATCTTTGTAGATTTCGAAAATCACAAGAAGATTAAATTTGGAGATTTGATCCACTTCAAATTCTATCCAAATCTAATATTCTATTTTCAAATCTATCTATATTAGAATTAGGTAACTTTAAGATATAATCAAAGATACCAAATCTAATTTTAATAACATAATTTTTGAAAATTACCACCAAATAAATCTGGAAATTTGATTTTCATCAAAAACATCTCCAAATTAATTTGTTGAGATCGAAAATTACAACTACAAAATTAGGGAAATTAAACATCAAATTTTCGAAAATTTGATGCTCCAATTTTCGAAACACACATCTAATTAAATCTGGAAATTTTGATAAATCAAAAAACTATTCCAAATCTAATTAAGATATGATCGAAAATTACAATCCATCCAAAACTAGAATTTTTGAAACACCATCAAAAATTCATCCAAGTTTTGAACACAACCAATTCGAATATATGAATATATAAATCTGAAAATTTAAGCAACTTAAATATTTCATCAAATTTAAACATATTTTTCGAATTAATCCTAGGATTAAATCTAGAACAGTGCCCAAACCCGCTCTAATACCAGTTGTTGGGGTTTTTTCGAATTGAACCACCGCGGGATCTAATTGGATGTTCATTAATCCTAATGTCATGTAGATCATAAATTCATGCATCTCATATGTTTTAATTAACCGAGTGCAATTAACATGCAAGTCCGGTTTAAATGATTCTATTAAAGCGAAAACATAGAAATCGAAAAACGACTTACAAATTAAACGACGGGTTGAGGACAAGATTAAAGATCTAATATTGTTGTTGTGTATGATGAAATCGGCGCCCACTAATGTTATTCCACTCCTTGATCTTCTGTTGTATTCCCGAACTGGATCTAGTTTCAGGGTGGGCTGAAATCTACTAGATCGGTATGGAATCTGTGGAGATAAAGAGAACACAAGAGGAGCTTATCTATCACCCTAAAATTTCATCCCCCACCTCCTTATTTATAAGGGGGTGAGTGAAATTTCAGTGTCCCAACCCTACTGGGTTTGGGCCTCTATCCTTTTTTCTATCTCCAGTCCATTAAAGTCATATTGGGCTACAATAGGGATCTAGAAGAATATTAAATTGGCCTGCTAATTTATTTAATTTCCAATATCCAATAAACTTAGGATATTATTAAATAAATTAAGTATTATTTTTATTCCACTAAAGAAATAATACTGACCTACCAATTTAATACATATTTCTGAATATGCTTTCTCCTTTAGTCCAGCCATTCCCCGTGTTTAAGATATAATGCCCGTTAATTAATTATGTAAGCTTCTGACAGCTATAATTAATTAATATCTTATCCTTGAGTAGTACCACACAAACTTTACTCATGCACGGAATAAATTCCACCTGCAGGGTTTCAGCATGAACTTGCATTTTCTCAAGGGGACACCATCAACCTGGCGCACCAGGACACGGTGCCCCTACATATTGCACAACCGATCATAAGTGTAAATGTCACAACCCAAGATATCGAGATTATTGATCCTATGAAAGAATCTCACCCTTTGATAAATCAAAGCTGCAAACACTACACGTATATGTCCGCCAACATATAGGGGTTAAGAACCCGAACTCTGTGGATTCTTATTCTCTCATTTAAGGTCAGAATAGAGAATAGAATCCTAAGTAGATCCTCCTCAATACACTTGACCCTGTATTAGAATAATCAGTTAGTCAAGACAAACTAACTATCAGATTATTCTACGGCGTACCGATAGCAGGTTCAGTGTCATCTAAATCGTGAGCCTTTTAATACATTACAAGGAACCGATGATATGATCTAATCGCGTGTTTACCCATACCATATCATCTACAATGCAAGTATAGTGAACATGCATGTAAATATAACAATTTAAATGCAAACAGTGACTGCAATTGTACTCATTCTATATCATCATAAAACCATTATCAATAAAGTATACAAAAGACAGGCCTTCTAGTATACAAAACCAACATTGTATACATGAGCTATGGTAATGCTCTCAAGATAAAACAATTATAATGAATTTGAATTGTTGTATCATGAGTCGAGATTCTAGCGAACTCTTCGATACTCGGGAGTGAGTAGGACAAGAAGAAGAAACTACAATGCAGAATCTATATATGCAATTGTAGTTGGGGTCATTATGAAATGAACATGCATGGTCTTTATATAATAGTTCGAAAGTTGTGACGACTATTGATGAAAAGTGATATAATTTCATTTAGGATAATCTAGGCCATTATATCATGTATTTTCACCAAATAAACGGTCCAATGGTTATGATTGTGCTCATTTGAATTGTCACACCCTTTCACTTCTAAGCATTTTTTCATATATTGCTTCAAATCCATGTATTAATTTCTCATTCACTTAAAATCGATTTTGAAAAAATAAATACATCAATTCAATGTACTAGAAACATAGTTTCCAAATCTATACATACATATATATATATATATATATATTAAGGCAAAATCGTGTAATAGACATCGGTTGTGCTATAAATCGTTGTCTATCACACGATTTAATAGTTATATTTTAGACAACACTTTTTATATAATAGACAACGGTTCTGAGTTAATACACAACAGTCTTTAATTAATAGACAACAATGGTGACATTTATAATTGTAAATTTTTCTTCTTTTTTCTTGCATTTTTCATGACGGTTTAGATTATAACTGTTATATTTTAACAATTTTTTGCAATCTTATTTACTTTTTTTTACTTGGAAATTTGAGATTTACAACATTTTTTATTTTATTTTTTTATGCGTAGGTGGATGATTTATATAGTACTCTACATTCACATAAAAAAATATATTTCATTAATAATAATAATAATAATAATAATAATTTATTTTTCTATTTTAATTTCATCATTTAAAATAATTAAATAATTATATTTTTTATATCTATCATATATATCCAAAGAAATCAAATGTTCTTTAATCTTGGACTATAATTGCTTTTTATAAAATCATGTGGTTTGAAATATTTCAATTCAATTTTTCTAACATGGATTTTCATTTAGTTCCTAAAATTTAATTTTCTTTTTGTTTGTCGTAACTACACAAAATTGATTTTTTTATCTAATTAATTAACACATGTGCATATCGTTTTATTAATTTTAAAAATTAAGTACAACATATAAAATTCAAAAATAATCATAATATTTCAAATTTAAAAAAATAATTATTATTGTGCATCACACAGAGGGGACACTAGTATATAATTTGATTTCAATCCCAACAAATAAAACTTCATATAATAAATAATTTACGACAAACTATTCCCCATATTCCAATAATCACACATTTTCAACTTTTAATTAAAATTTCCAACATGGTATACTTTGAATAATCTCTCTTTGTAGTATTGTATTAGATATGCTGGTGCACAGACTTATTATATTATAAAAAATATATATACATTATTCACTAATTACTACTTACTAGTATAGTGTGATATTAACTCCATAACTAGTATATTATCATATTTTATCTGCAACCATAATATATAGTATATATGTTGGTAATGAAATTTTATGCATCAAATACACATTGGAAATTAAAAATATGAATGTCAAATATTATTAACCACAACATATTACACCAAATTTGAAAAACACAACAACAAAAGTATAGCAATTGTGCTTGTAAGTATACATTTATGCATATAACATTTTTTATCCTTTTTATATTTAACATTAATAATACTATCGGTTTTTTTTAATAATAATATAATTATTAAATTAATAGGTGCAAAGCATTGTCCATCATCCTAACAAATTTCGACTTATTGTATTTCATTTTTTAAAGGGTAAAAATATTTTCATAAACTCAAATATAACCAAACAAAACAACATTCCTCAACACGAACTGACTGTATAAATGTGCAGCTAGCTGAGTTAAAATATGAGCCGCTCTGGTAGTGATCGCTGTAACACAAATTTTGTATTTAATTTAGTAAAACATAAAACGTGTGCAATTCAGATGATTTTCGGATCAAAATATATCTAATTTATACGGATCCAATCTCTATTTTTTCTCTGATTCTTCTCTTCAAAACTTGATTTTCAAACGGTCTTTGAAATCTTCAGAGTAAATTTATTTCTTTGATTTATCAGACTTGTTGTTTGAACTTGAAATTTTTGTATTTAATTTAGTAAAACACAAAACGTGTACAATTCAGATGATTTTCGTAGCAAAATATATTTATACGGATCCAATCTCTATTTTTTTCTGATTCTTCTCTTCAAAATTTGATCTTCAAACGGTCTTTGAAATCTTTAGAGTAAATTTGTCTCTCTAATGATTTCGGATTTGTTGTTTGAACTTGACCTTTGAAGTTTTCGGGGAAGATTTATATCCTTGATCTTCTTTGACTTGGTCTTTAGTCTTGATAACGTTAATTCGGAGGGCCGACGCCTTGTTTCCGGATCAAACGCCAATTTCGAGATGAATTTGATCTTCTTTGACTTTGTCTTTAGTCTTGATAACGTTAATTCGGAGGGTCGACACCTTATTTTCGGATCAAATGCCAATTTCAGGATGAATTTGATGAAGAACGCCTTTGACTGCCTTGCTTATGGATCAAACGTCGTCTTCAGGATGAATTTGGTGAAGAACGCCTTGAATATTTGAGAGAATTTCACTTATAGAATTTCTTCTCAAATTCTTGAACTCTTCAAATGACTTCTGGTGTGATTTTCAACTGATATGACGGCCCCTATTTATAGTTGTAGGTAAGAGTATCTAGGGCTGACGTGGTGCGATTTCATTGACTCTTGAATATTGATATACATCTCAGCAAAGATATTTACATGTTGCCAAAGACTCTTGATTTTTATCATATACTAATATCTTTATTATTTAAATATTTTATTTAATTTTTAATTACATGTGAATCCAAAACTAAATAAATATATAAAAAATCAATAAAAATATTATATATAATATTAAATTTCATTATCTACAGTCTAATATCCCGTAGGGACCATCTCCATCATTTTTTTATCAACCAACAAATCTTCATCATCATGTCATCCAGATCTCCCATTATAATGCAAACCGTGCTGAGTGAATATATATACTATATGTAAGACTAATCTTCTCTTCAATGCAGAGAATAATGCCATAAAGCACACTAAGAATATATGCCATCACTTATTGTATTTCATTAATTGTACTGAAATATACAATCAGTTAAAGTTATTGTTAGGAAAAATTATCAAGTAAAACCCTAAGATGTAGTTTTGATGAGATGTCAAAACGTGTCAAACACTTCTTGAAAAACTGAAAGAGTGCTAAGCTGGAGAGCTATGCTGACCAAACTGAGGCTCCGAAAAATTTCAGCTGAAGCAGATGGTAACCGAACTGGAGCATGGTCAACCCAACTGGAGGGATGTATCAATCAGTCAGGAAATAACTCAACTAAGGGTTAAGCTCTACAAGAGACAAATCAGTTACTATCAAACTGACTGCCAGGTCAGTTGAACTAGCGAAGCCAAGATAACCTAATTGATGAAACTTGCAGCAAGTCAGTTGAACTGAAGACTGGATGCACCCAACTGATAGCCAGAATTAATATCAACTAAACTGAAACACAAAGACAAAGCAATTACTGAAGGCCAGAGTTGAAGTCAGTGAACTAAAGCTCAAGAAGAGTTAACCGCTGACCAAGTTGAAGCCAGCGAACTGAAGTTCAAGAAGAGTCAACCACTGACTGACAAGTCCAATTTCTCTCGTGTTTTTATGTCTTTTTCTCGTTCTTTTGTCCTTTGTTTTTTCTATTTTTTAAGTCGGAAAGAGCCAGAATGGGCACAAGAGGTAGCAGAAGGCATGAGAATCACTTCTGGAAGGCATTACGGGGCCAATATTACCAAGATGGGCAACAACTTCTCATAGGAAAGCTCTCTCTCGAGCATGGCGGAAATCGCCCACCATTCCAGCAAAAGCTGAATGAGAAGTTTGTGATCGTGCCCACAACAACCCCAGAGTGATTGAGAGGAGAAGAAAATGAGACTGGGCACAAGGGAAACTAATGCCAGCTACAGCAGGAGCAATGTACCCTAGCCGCCGAAGGAAAGAGGAGCCGCGGAAGGCAAGTTGACGCTTCCAGAAGAATGCTCGGCTCTACAAGGAAAGTTGCTATGTCGGCGCTACTAGGGCACGACGAGTACATAATCTGCGACTCAGGATCTTCTAAAGAAAGGAAGAATCTGCCAGATATGGAAAGCTTTGGGCATGACGGCTGCGAATTGGGCTGAAGATCGGGGCCTATCGGGGAGTTTACCTTGTGTCTTTGTACTCCTATATAAGTAGATTTCATGGCAGAAAACAAACACCTCTTTTTACACCTTTCTTTTACGCTCAAAACAAGATACGATCTTATATTTTATTTTAGTTTTATTTTATTTTCTGCAATAGGTCTTGGGCCTTATGCCCGAAGGCACATAGGATTTTACTGTTTATGTTCTTAAGTCCAGCGTTGGAGTTGGATTCTTTTGCAGTTTAATAAAAGTAAGTTTTCATTTAATTTATGTTTTCTTTCATCTCTTTTAGTTATTATTATTGTTCTAAGTCTAGCATGAGCAGCTAGACTCATTATTCCGGATTGAACAAATATAAGAACTTAATGAACACGTAAGAACCGTGAGACTTATGGGCATAAACTGTGTGAATTTGGTTCCGTCGTGTAATTATTTTCTTTCTTGCATTATATAGTGGGCTAAGCTAGTTAATTGTGGCTGATCACTCGTTAATTAGAATTGTGTTCATTACCTCTATAAATGGTCAATGAATCGTAGCTGTGTGTTGGTCATAACGAGATGGGATACATCATGGGTACTGAGGGCATAAGAGAGATCTTTGTCTACGTAAATCTGGGTTTGTCTAGGGCATAATGTTGCTTTGTTGTTTACAATCATATGAGAGATCGGGGTTGGGCAACAAGTTAAGGTTTAGGGGACGATAGATCACCTCTAAACTAAACTGAAAGGATAGATTGGGTACGTTGAGAGAGATTCGGTACTTTTAACTAGATAATTAGATTTGCATAAGTAATCAACGTGCCCATGATCGGTCAAGTGTTTGTTAAGTTCGAAATCTGAGTTCTAATCCGGAATACGTTACTACTAATATTTTTCTTTCTTTATTTTGTTTTGTTTTATTATTTTAGTTTACAGTCTTTAAATACAAGTACAGAGACCACAACAACTCTTAAAACCTTTTGGAAAAGTGACATTGGAAGATAGAATTCGCAGCTCCTTGTGGGATCGACCCTTACTCACATTAGCTTGCTACGCCTTGTTGTGGGCATAAGGATAACTCTCTCTTGAGAATTATTCTGACCGCAAAACGACCGCGCGTCAGAATTGGCACCGTTATCAGGGAGCTGGTTCTTAAAATTCTATTTTTTCCAACTTGTTAGCCTGGCCGGTGGATGCCCAATACTTCTACAGGAGATTACTCATACGATCCAGAACCTGAGAAGACTCTGAAGAGGAGGAGAGCAGAAGCACGGAGGGCACAACAAGCGGAGAGACTTGCTCGTGAAAGAGAACTGGAGTAAGAAAGAGCTCAAGAAGAATAACTAAGGATAGCCCCGATGGCTGAAGAAGAAGGCAGAACGCTGAGACAGTTAGTCTTTCTGACTAACATGAATTTACGTCCCATGGGCACAACTCTCTCAGCAATCACTGAAAGCTGGGTGTTGAAGGCAAGTTTCATCCAGATCTTGCCCAAATACCATGGGATGAATGGAGAAGACCCTCATAGATATATTCAAGATTTTGAGATGGTGTGTCAAACCCAACCCATGGATGAGGGAAAGGAGCAATATATGTGGCTGGTCTCATTCCCGTTCACTCTTCATGACGGGGCACGAGACTGGTTATACACACTGCCAACCGGCAGTATAACCACAGGATAAAATCATTGTCAATGCCTCGTGTGGAGGATCTATCCTGAACAAACTACCAACTGAAGCCTTCCGAATTCTAGCAGAAATGGCTAATGAAAATAGAGATAAAAGTACCGAGGGCACAAGGACAGTTTCAGATGCTGAGAAATCAACGCACCTTGAGGTCAAACTGGAAAGGATTTTGGACCAGATGGAGAAAGTGATGAACCATACTGGAGCACCAAAGAAAAGAGTGTATGGAGTGTGTAAGAGCGTGGCCTATTTCACTGATGAATGCCCAACACTGCAGGAGGAGGACATCGCTGAAGTCAACTCTCTCGGTGGGCATAACAACAACAGGTGATATGATCCCCACTCTCAAACATACAATCCTGGATGGAGGGATCACGAGAATTTCAGATGGAAGAGGAATGATGCCCACTAACCTGATTTTCCACCACCACAGCCTAGGACACGAGAAGAACCCAGCCTGGCCGAACTAGTCCATGCCTTGGCCAAGGAGAATGTGAAGTCAAAGCAGGAGAATGTAAGGTTCAAACAAGAAACAAGGGCCGGTCTGCAACATGTGAGCAAACAAATTTCTCAACTAGCTCAAGACCTTGCCCGACTGAAGGAAAGAAACGGACAATTACCATCTCAAGTGGTAAATCCTCGAGAACAAGTGAATGATATGACCACAAAGAATGAAGAAGAAGTGATGAAAGTTGAACAAAAAGGAGACACTGAAGGTATAAAAAAATAAGAAGAGCAGACACAGGAAGAGGTTGCTGAGCCCATAAGGCAAGAAACAAAGAAGAAGCCTCCATTTCCTGAATGTCTTGCCCACGACAGAAAAGAAGAGATGAAGGAACTTCTCAAGGTTTTTCAAAAAGTGGAAATCAATATTCCACTACTGGATGCAATAAGGCAGGTTCCTCGTTATGCCCATTTCCTAAAAGAGTTGTGCACCAAGAAGGTGCGATTTGAAGATGATGCGAGAGTTTTTGTGGGAGAAAATGTTCTACAATGTTACAAAAGATGCCAAAGAAGTGTGAGGATCCTGGTATGTTTGTCATACTATGCATAATTGGGAACAAGAATATTGAAAAGGCGATGCTTGATCTCGGTGCATCTATAAACGTCATGCCCATGATAATTTATGAAGAGTTGAATCTGGAACCACTTAAGGAAACAAGAGTGATCATCCAGTTGGCAGACCGATCAAATGTCTATCCCGAAGGTTTAATAGAAGATGTCTTGGTGAAGGTGGGAGAATTAATTTTCTCAGCAGATTTCTATATCTTGGACATGGGCACAACAACACCATCCACATCCGTTCTACTGTTAGAGAGGCCTTTCATGAAAACTGCTCGAACCAAAATCAATGTCAATGAGGGCACGCTGACATGTGAGTTCGATGGCCAGATAGTTGTGTTCAATATCTATGAAGCCATGAAATACCCATGAGATCCGGAGTCAGTCCACTTTGTGAACCATTGCTATGCCCAATCTCAAGCTATTCTGGGACGTATGAAGAACCAAAAACCCCTAGAATGGGCATTGCAAACTGGGTTGACTGACTACGATGTCCTTGATGAAGATGAGGATACCAGGGATGCCATCATGATGTTATGCTCCCAGGAAGAATTACCGCATGGAGTGGTGGACTTCAATTTGCCCACCATGACTCAGACAGACAGGATGCTTCCATCGGTGCAGAGGGCACCAAAGCTAGAATTGAAGAATCTCCCTGACCACTTAAAGTATGCCTATCTTGGGGAGAATGAGACACTGCCGATTATCATAAGCAAAGGACTGAATCTTGTTGAAAAAAACCAGCTATTGACACTGCTACGCATATACAAAGAAGCAATGAGATGGACTGTGACCGACATCAAGGGCATAAGCCCTGCAGTATGCATGCACAAAATCCTCTTGAAGGATGATGCCAAACCGGTGCGGGATGCCCAACGCAAATTGAACCCCGCAATGAAGGAGGTGGTACTGAAGGAGATATTCAAATTGCTGGATATGAGAATCATTTATCCCATTTCAGTAAGCCCAATTCATGTCGTGCCCAAGAAGTCAGGAATCCAGGTGGTGAAAAATGAGAAAAATGAGCTTGTGCCCACGAGGTTATAAACTGGATGGAGAGTCTGCATGGACTACCGGAAACTCAACATCATTATAAGAAATGATCACTTCCCGTTGTCATTCATAGATCAGATGCTGGAGAGATTGGCTGGAAACAAATTCTGTTGTTTTCTTGATTGATATTCAGGCTACATGAAAATTGTATTAGATTAAGAAGACCAGGAGAAGACTATCTTCACGTGCCCATTCGGCACATTTGCTTATCGGAGAATGCCTTTTGGGCTCTGCAATGCCCCTGGAATATTTCAACGTTGCATGATGAGTATTTTCTCGGATCTTTTGGAGAATTGCATCGAAGTATTCATGGATGACTTCACAGTCTACGGGAATTCATTCGATGTATGCCTCGACAATCTTGAAAAGGTGCTAAAAAGATGCGTGGATAAGTGCTTGGTACTAAACTATGAAAAATGCCATTTCATGGTTCGTGAAGGGATTGTTCTTAGGCACGTTGTTTCAGAGAGAGGCATTGAGGTGGATAAAGCTAAGGTGGACATCATCGAAAAACTACCCTACCCTACTATGGTGAAGCAAGTTTGAGCTTTTCTTGGACACGCTGGGTTCTACCGACGATTCATCAAAGACTTCGCAAAGATTGCTCAACCAATCACGCATCTTTTGCAAAATGATGTGCCTTTTGTCTTCGACGATGCATGCAAGGAAGCTTTCAACACTCTGAAGAAGAGGTTGATCACGACACCCATCATCCAACCTCCAGATTGGGGCATGCCATTTGAAATAATGTGTGATGCCAGTGGATACGCTGTGGGCATAGTGCTTGGACAAAAGCGAGGTAAAGAATATCATGTGATTTACTACGCTTCCAAAATATTGAATCATGCCCAAACCAACTACACCACGACTGAAAAAGAATTGCTAGCAGTAGTCTTTGCCTTTGAAAAATTTTGATCATATTTGCTTGGAGCTAAGAATGTGGTCTACACCGATCACTCTGCATTTTAGCACCTGCTTGCAAAGAAGGAATCAAAGCCAAGGCTCATCCGGTAGATACTACTATTGTAATAATTTGATTGGGAGATCAAAGACAAGAGTGGAGCTCAAAACCAGGTGGTCGATCATTTGAGTAGAGTACTCAATGAAGAAAAAGACGTGGTGCCCATCGAGGAGGCTTTCCCAGATGAGTATCTGTTCAACCTCAAGGGCATAGCACCTTGGTACGCTGACTTGGTCAATTTCATAATCTCTGGAGAATTACCAACCAGACTCTCGACCTATCAAAGGAATAAAATCAGAAGTGAGAGTCGATACTATGTATGGGATGAGCCCATATTGTGGAGAAAGTGCGTAGACCAAATCATCAGATGTTGCGTGCCCACAGAAGAAGCTAAGAGCATTCTAGATCACTGTCACTCCGAAGCATGTGGAGGGCACTTCGGTGCAAAAAGAACCTGCAAAGAAGATTCTTGATTGCGGGTTCTTTTGGCCCTCGCTTCACAAAGATGCTTATGAAATGTGCCGATGATGCCCACACTGCCAGATGACTGGAAACATCTCCAAACGCAATGAAATGCCCATGGTGCCTATCATGCCGGTAGAAGTCTTCGACGTTTGGAGAATTGATTTTATGAGACCCCTAACCAAATCCAATGGACATCAGTACATAGTCCTAGAGGTGGAGTACGTGTCCAAGTAGGTGGAAGCAAAAACAACTACCACAAATGATGCCCGTGTAGTCAAGAAGTTCCTGAAGTCTAATGTGTTCAGCAGGTTCGGTGTGCCCAAGGCACTGATCAGTGATCAAGGATCCCACTTCTGCAACATGCTCATCAAGAATTTGCTCAAGGAATATGGAGTGAGACATAAGGTAACTACTGCATATCACCCACAGGCGAATGGGCAAGCTGAGGTTTCCAACCGAGAAGTCAAGTCCATACTT
The DNA here is from genome assembly GCA_026008535.1 of Perilla frutescens. Lineage (NCBI taxonomy): Eukaryota > Viridiplantae > Streptophyta > Magnoliopsida > Lamiales > Lamiaceae > Perilla > Perilla frutescens. The sequence goes on along the minus strand of BRKX01000008.1, from coordinate 33,991,423 downwards.
CAAAAATTCATAAATCTTAATAGCAAGAATTGGAGTTTCAAGCTGGATGATGCCTTGTGGGCATATCGCACTGCCTACAAAATCCGCATTGGGATGTCTCCATTCTGCTTAATCTATGAGAAGAATTGCCACCTTCCAGTAGAGATTAAGCCTTTTGGGCAATTCAGAAGCTGAACATGAAGCTTGATAAAGCTGGGATTGAAAGGAAGCTGCAACTTCAAGAGTTGGAAGAGATGAGGCTGGAAGCCTATAAAAATATTGTTCTCTACAAGGAAAGAATGAAAAGAACTCATGACCACCTCATTCGCCACAAGCCGTGTGAGCGTGGGCAAAAGGTTCTGCTGTATAATTCCAGACTGAAGCTATTAGGAGGGGGACTCAAGTCCAAATGGTCAGGACCATATGAGATCCAGACCATATGCCCAAATGGAGCAGTGGAATTATTTAACTCAAGTACTGGAGAGACGTTCAAAGTCAATGGATAAAGGCTGAAGCATCTTAAGGAACCAATGGTTTCATCAATAGAGGCTCTCGGGCTCCAGCTCGTTGAGCCTATATACATGTGAAGCTGAAGAGCGTCGTGCCCACGATAATAACTGGGGCGCTGACTGGGAGGCAACCCGGGTTTATTTATTTATTTATTTATATTTTCGCAATTTATTTATTTCCTTTTGAGTGTTTATTATTTGCCATGATAGACTAGGAGTTGGATTTTATGGCTGTATGTGTTTTTGGAGTATTTTAGGGAACAATTTAGGTGAATTTTCCGTGGAAGGAAATAATCTAGCCAATTGGGATGCTTCCAGTATGGAGGGCACCAACAAAGGTAATTCCGGAAAAGTCGGGATCTCTCTGCCCCCGTGGGCACAGTACAAGATTCCGTACAAAAAAACCCTAGAAGCCCAAAAGTCGTCTGACGGGCCTGTCACATCAATTCAAATCGAGTGGCTAGGATGAATCCAAGTATTTAACCCTCATCTCTTCCTCCCCAAAATTCACTCGCCTATTTTCACTCTAAAAATTCAAAAAATTACAGCCTCTTTTCTCTCTCTAAAAACTCCTCTCTCTCAAACCGCCATACCCATGATCACCATAGCCCCCAAAACTCGCGCTTCCAAGTCCACAAAGAAAAAGGTGGAGTTTACCCCTTCCACTTCACCAGAAAACTCCAGGGACACCACCACCGATGCTGCTGCACCAACCAAGCCGTCCAGCATCACCACCGTAAATGTCCAATCTCTCTCCACCATCAAGCCACCATCTTCACCTGTTTCCACTCGACAATCCAAGAAAGCTGACGAGCCCTCTCTGAAAATTATGAAAGAGATCACCGACGAGATCGACGACCAAGAGGAGGCCAGCATGCAGCAAGATGTGACCCCCGAGCTGACGTCGGAGCATACCCCTAAGCCCTCTGCAACTGAAAAGTTGAAGAAGGTGAAAAAGGAGAAGGTCGCCACCGCAAAAGCTCAGTTGCAGACCCTGAAGAGGAAGAAATAGTCGTCGCCGACATTGTCGGAGGACAAGGAAGCTGATAAGGAGGCCGGGGAAGAAAAAGATGAAAGCAGTGGGGAGTCGCAAGCCCACAAGAGTCTGGATGACCAGTATCTGTCTCTGAAGGAAACCACTTAGGGTACAACAGATGTGCCCTCTGTGTCTGCTAAGGGGAAATGCAAGGCCTCTGCCAAGCCTTCTACAAAGAAGGGCAAAACTGTGGTTAGCCCAACTTCTGGAAAAGTCATGCCAAAAGGAGAAGACGTCTTGCCCACAAGGGAGATCGTACATAGCAAGACCATCCACTTCACCTCGCTTATTGTCTTGGGCATCGAGCGAGAGGTAAGAGCACTCTTCTCTAATATTGGCTGGTCATTTTTCATTGAATGAGACTGTTTGATTTTTCCTAAATTGGTCTATGAGTTTTTCCATCATCTGTCTGTGAAGAGTATGGGAAAGGGAGGCACTTCTGCCAAGGTTTTTAAATTTAAAAAAATTTTGGTAAAAATTTTAATCTTTCTGCTGATGAATTGAATATGGGTTTGGGCATTGTGTCGTTTTTAGATTTGAATGATGATGATTACAAGTCTGCTGTTGTTTTGATGCCCACAGATGAGAATATGGATGAGAAGTGGGCTGAGTTAGGTGACGGTTCCAAATTCAAGTCTAGAACTAGCAAGGGACACATGCTGAAAAGCAATGCCCTTCACTTTTATCATCGAGTACTCGCCTACAACTTCTTTGGCCGGAAAGATAGCTCTAACTCCATCACAAATAAGGAGTTGTTTGTCCTCTGGTGCATGGTGCACAAGAAGAGGATAAACTTCGGAGCTATGGCCATAGCCCATTTCAAGGACACCGTGGCCCATTCTAAAAATCGAATCTCCTGTGCCCAACTGATTACCCATCTTGCTGAAAAACTGTGTCTGTTTGATCCTTCATCTACTAATCTGTATTGCAAGCATGTTGAATTATTTGATTTAAACTACTTAAAATGTATGATGGATGTTTTTGACGATGAGGAGGGGGAACTCGTATTTGGCATACCGAAGCTTGAGACTTCGAGTAGCCTTAGTTTTCCTTTGAATGCAGGTCCCAGCAAGAGGCCCCCGAGGGCACAACAGCAAGAGCCAGCAGCCACCACCATCATAGCCAGACTAGACCGATTGGAGACCGCCCTGTTCGCCTATTTCAAGCACGTCGGATTCAACTATCTGACCCCCTCTGATGCCTAAGCTGGTACTCTTTCCCTTAGATTAGGTTTTTGTTTTTTGTTTTTTGTTTTTATGTCTAGATGTCGCCCCATTCCAACACTTTGCTTAGCGCAAAGTGTGTGGGTGTGGGCATTAGGAGTTTGTTGTTTTTGTGTCTTTTGTTTTTAATTTGTTGTGTAATTAGATGACCTCCGTACCGACCCACTTTGCTTAAGGCAAACTGTGTGAGGGGGCCCTCTAATATTTCGTTGATTTTGCGGTTAGTAGGATAACCTTCTCGCACCCACTTTACCGAAGGCAAAGTGTGTGGGTGGGGGTTACTCTGCCTTCTTTGCATTTTTTTAGTGTCAAGAATGTGTAAATATTTGAGCTTAAAAGCATGGAGTCTAGGGTCTTGTGACCATAAGACAACATATTTTACTGTATGTTCATTTCAGCATGCCCATGCTACTGCTTATATGATGAATGAACTAAGTATCTTGTGAGGAATTGAGTCTGAATTCACGATGCATGTGATTATTATTTCTTGTATGATTTCTGCATTATTGAATTTAGGTAAACTAGAACTTGCTTTTACTTTATTCTGAGGTCACAAGGAATTTTGGGTATGCTACTAAAATGCTTAGGTAAATTTTCTTTCTAAGCCCACAAAGCCAAATAAAACCACCCTGATATTATCCCTTGCAGCCCTTTTTGAGCCGAGAATGAATAAAGCCCTGGACATGTTATTTCTTGAAAACCATAAAAAAAAGTCCATGGACATAAGGGGAGGATAAATCTGGTGTGTTGCAATGCATAAAATGCTAAGAAAAAGAAAGAAAAAGAAAAAAAGAAGGGGTCAGAATAAAAAGAAGAAAAAAAATGAAAAAGAAACCCCAAGAAAATAAAAGTACAAAATGCCCACAAAATAAAAAAATCTGGGACATGTGCTTAATAAAATGGGCATGGTGGCAAAGGCCAGTAAAAGTCAAAAAAGTCTCCCAAAGGGAAAATTTGACTAAAAACTGAGCCAGATCCAAATATTTTCTACCTTAAACCCGTAGCCTCATTATAACCTTTAAAGTCCTTAGCATAGGTATGCCCATTATTGAAATAGTGGTGGAGGAACAAGAGCATTTGCAAGCCTATAGTGACCCTTGGTTCAATTATGTCTTTCCTTGAGCGTAAACACTTAGCCAAAATACTTGAGTGAGGAAAGCATGAGCGAACCAATAACTTAGTCATTTTGATTTACAGTGGGCATTACGCATATTTTTACTGTTTATATGTTGTTGAGTGTGATCAGATACCTAGGTCTCTGTGCCCGCAAGGGATTTGCTTTTACATGATTGATTTGTCGTGTCTTGAGTCTGTCTTTTCCTCCTTTTATTTTCTGTTTTTTCTTTTTGGGCACGTTGTACCCGCATACTTGAGGGCAAGTATGACTAAAGTGGGTGGGTGTGACAAGTCCAATTTCTCTCGTATATTTTTCTCTTTTTCTCGTTCTTTTGTCCTTTATTTTTTCTATTTTTTGAGTCGGAAAGAGCCAGAATGGGCACAAGAGGCAGCAAGAGGCAGGAGAATCACTTCTGGAGGGCATTACGGTGCCAATGATACCAAGATAGGCAACAACTTCTCAGAGAAAAGCTCTCTCTCGAGCATGGTGGAAATCGTCCACCATTCCAGCAAAAACTGAAGGAGAAGTTTGTGATCGTGCCCACAACAACCCCAGAGTGATTGAGAGGAGAAGGAAAGGAGACTGGGCACAAGGAAAACTAATGGCAGCTACAACAGGAGCAATACACCTTAGCCGCCGAAGAAAAGAGGAGCAGTGGAAGGTAAGTTGACGCTTCCAGAAGGATGCTCGGCTCTACAAGGAAAGTTGCTATGTCGGCGCTACTAGGGCACGGGGAGTACATAATCTGCAACTCAGGATCTTCTAAATAAGGGAAGAATCTGCCAGATATGGAAAGCTTTGGGCATGGCGGCTGCGAATTGGGCTGAAGATCCCCGGCCTGTCGGGGAGTTTACCTTGTATCTTTGTACTCTTATATAAGTAGATTTCATGGCAGAAAACAAACACCTCTTTTTACACCTTTCTTTTACGCTCAAAACAAGATACAATCTTATATTTTATTTTAGTTTTATTTTATTTTCTGTAATAGGTCTTGGGCCTTATGCCCGCAGGCACTTAGGATTTTACTGTTTATGGTCTTAAGTCCAGCATTGGAGTTGGATTCTTTTGCAGTTTAATAAAAGTAAGTTTTCATTTAATTTATGTTTTCTTTCATCTCTTTTAGTTATTATTATTGTTCTAAGTCTAGCATGAGCGACTAGACTCATTATTCCGGATTGAACAAAGATAAGAACTTAATGAATACATAAGAACCGTGAGGCTTATGAGCATAAACTGTGTGAATTTGGTTCCGTCGTGTAATCGTTTTCTTTCTTGCATTATACAGTGGGCTAAGCTAGTTAATTGTGGCTGATCACTCATTAATTAGAATTGTGTTCACTACCTCTATAAATGGTCAATGAATCGTAGCTGTGTATTGGTCATAAAGGGATGGGATACATCACGGGTACTGAGGGCATAAGAGAGATCTTTGTCTACATAAATCTGGGTCTGTATAAGGCATAATGCTGCTTTGTTGTTTACAATCATATGAGAGATCGGGGTTAGGCAACAAGTTAGGGTTTAGGGGACGATAGATCACCTCTAAACTAAACTGAAAGGATAGATTGGGTACGTTGAGAGAGATCTGGTACCTTTAACCAGATAATTAGATTTGCATAAGTAATCAACATGCCCATGATCGATTAAGTGTTTGTTAAGTTCGAAATCTGAGTTCTAATCCGGAATACGTTACTACTAATATTTTCCTTTCTTTGTTTTGTTTTGTTTTATTATTTTAGTTTACAGTCTTTAAATACAAGAACGGAGACCACAACAACTCTCAAAACCTTTTTGAAAAGTGACATTGGAAGATAGAATTCGCAGCTCTTCGTGGGATCGACCTTTACTCACATTAGCTTGCTACGCCTTGCTGTGGACATAAGGATAACTCTCTCTTGAGAATTATTCTGAACACGAAACGACCGCACGTCATTGACCAAGCTGAGAATAACACACCAGTCGAACTGACAAACCAGTCAACGGTTTGTGATCAGTCGAACTGACAAGAGAAGCTCAGAGATATAGCCAACTGAAGAGACATTCAAACTGAGCAACTAAGCTTAAATTCAGAACTGCCAATTCGAGAATCAACGGAGTTAATGCTCAACAAAGATCACAGAATTAATGCTCATCCAAGATCGATTGACTGAGTAACGGCTGCATCAACAACTTTCAACGGCTATGAAAATCAACATACCATTAATGAACCAACAAACCATCGATCAATGTGACCCAACGATCACAAGATCACTCTTCTGTATAGAGCTTAAAGCTTCAAACAATCAGCTAGTTGTTGAACGTCCAACCAGAGCAATTTTCTCAGTTCTAGCGATACACCGATCAACTACTCAGCTCAACTTAAGGAGCAACATCAGTTGATACCCCTGTTCAAGACTAACCTCTTGAAGATCGAAAGTGATCTAAAATTTTGTGAAAATGACAATAGCACCTAACTCTCCAGCTAAGTGTGAATTGCTGCTAAAGAAACTGCCACCGTAATAGCTAGCTGCTGGGGACTGCAAGTGTGAGCCGTCTACCCCACTGAGGTAACCGTATAAAGAAACTTATCATTATCGAAACTCGCCATTACCAGGTTCAGCAAACCTGTCATTCATTGTATAATTTGTAAAGAAACTCAAGTTATATAGTGGATTTGCCCTTCTACGGAAGGAAGAGGGGACGTAGAAGTTTGAGATTTCGAACCTCTATAAATCGTCTCTGTGTTGTATTGTTCTGCTTAAACTTGCATATCTCTAAACTGTACACAAGCTCACACAAACTGCACTCACAAGTCAACTAGAATCTACGTACCAAACTGACAAGTGCATATATAAGTTTTTAAAGCGAGTCAAGGGCCATAATTACATTCCGTATTTGAGTTCAAGTTTTGAATCAGTTTATTCACCCCCCTCTAAACTTATACCGACTCACCCGGGACCAACATTTATTGTTTTCCTTTTGTATTTGTATTTAGGGGTGGAAAGATATACCGAAATATCAAAATACCGCACTTATCGTACCGAAAAAATACCGAATTTTCAATATATCGAGATTTTCGGTACGGTAACGGTATGAACTTTTAAAAATTATAGTATACCATGATATACCAAGATTTCGGTATATCATGGAGTTCCGGTATATACCGGTATTTCGATATATACTTATATACTGATATTGGTATATACCGAAATACCGGTATATACCAAAACTCCACAGTATACCGGCATGCAGACAGTATATTGATGTTTTGATACGGTACGGTATATCGATATACCGATACATACCATCTTTTAAAAAAAAAATCACATCTATAATTCAATGTTGTAATTATAATATTGCAACATATATTTAAAATTTAAATTTATAAATATGAGAAAGAAAAATAAAAGAAATACAATGCAATAAAATAATATTTAGTAAGTTTTTTATGAAAGTTCAGCAAAAATACAATATTTGAAAATTAATAAATATATATGAGATGTACCTAAATTATGAGATATAAGAAAAACGCTTTGCTATTTATATATTGATTTTTGAATATGACTCATATTGAAAAATAATAAACTAATATGAATGAACTACTTAACTAATGTGGATTACAATTGTGAGTAAAACAATTAATAAGGAAAATAAAATAAGAAATAGTTAACCATATAATTATATTTGAATTCATTTGATTCTACAATATTGTAACATTTATTTAAAATTTGGATTCATAATTATAACTTAAATATTTAATCAAATATATCAAAGATTCAAAATGAGAAAGAATAGTAAATGCAATAATATAACATTTTTAACAATTTTATCATAGAAAAAAAAATTTAATATTTATATATTGACTTTTGAACATGACTAATGAAAAATAATAAATTAATATGAGGAATTATATATAATTATCTAACAACATTACAATTATGAGTAATAAAATGAATAAATAGAAAATGAATATACGAATATGAACATGACTAGCTAATGTATGTATATATGAATGATAAATAATTTATATATATGTTTGTGATGATGATGAAAATACAAAAACTCAAGTATTTAATCAAATATATATAAATTAGAAATTGAAATACAATGCAATAATATAAATTGTTTCATTGAAAAGTTGAATCAAAACTTATTAATCTAAAATTAAGCTAAGCTTAGATAAATGACACTTTTCGTTGAAAAGTTAAATGTTAATGCAACTGTGAATCAAGAACGTTCTCAAACTATTTCTCCGGACACCATTTAGTCTTTGGTACGTGTCTTTTGAAAAGTAAGTTTATCAATGTGTATGTAAATTTATTTCAACTTTAATATTTTGAAAAATGTAATTTAATTAATTTTTAATTTTGCAAGTTTCTTGTGATGTTGAAAATTTCAAGTTGCTACTCAACATCAAGTTGCTATGTTATTTCATTTAGTAAAATTATATTTGAAATTTAGTTGTTAAGACATGCATATTAAACTTGTTTAGTGTTGGTATTTTAATTGTTTAGACATGGATTTTTATGATGTTATTTATAGAATTCGGATCGGTACGACATGTAGAATTCGGTATTTTCAATATACCTTAAAATTTTGGTATTTTCGATATACCGTGAAAGTTCAGTATACCTTAGAAGTTCGGTATGTTCGATATACCGTATAATTTCGGTACGGTACGGTATACTGAAATTTCGGTATATCGAAAGTTTCGGTACGAGAACGGTATGAAATTTTTCGATATTAAAATTTCGGTACGGTATACGGTGCGGTGTGAAATTGTATTAATTTACAAGACGCTGAAGCTGATACAGTTCTAAAGGACACACAATATACAATAACAAAATTAGGGCCTAATTTTGTTGCAATTAGGCCCTGATTGTATCATTGTTCGAACCAAAAAACTAGGGCCTAATCAAATGATTAAGATAGAAAGTGGGCCAAGGGAGGGGGAATATGTTGAATCCTTCTATTATAATTTTTGTTAATGGACTGGATAATTCTGCTAGCCCCATTAATAAATATGCTCTTAAAAGCCCAAATAGGCTGAGATATATTTGGATCCTATTTTTATATTTTATTTTTTGAGTTGGGACTTGGGAGATAGAGATGATTAATCTTGAATTCTTGAGACGTTTGCTTTTACAAAATAGTCTCCAGTCTCCACCCACCATTTAGGGACTATTTCTATCATATTTTTAAAGAGTTGGAAATATTACTTTCTTTTTATGGAATTAGACGATTACGATTTTTTTTTTGTTTTTTTTTTTGAGTTGGAAAAAGGGGAGTGGGAATTGGTCTATTTTTAACACCTTTCGGACTAGTATACTAAAATTTTATCCGCCTATTTGCATCTTTTCTCGAATAATTGTTTTTATGTTGTTAGCAAATTATATATATATATATATATATATAGTAAAATATAATAATATAAACAATAAAATTATAATAAATAAACATACCACATTGTTCTCACACCAATCACCAATGCTCATTATAATCAACTGCTATGTATACATATTTCTCACTCCAAACTGTACTTGCTTCCGCCAATTTCTTGAAAATAAATAAAATAAATATAGACGATTTACATTGAACGGTGTTTATTTTTATTTTTGAGGCATGGAGTTGTTATGAACATAAGAATGCCGGAATTAAAGATGAAGGAGGAAGAAGCGATGGAGGGCGGCGTTGTGGCTATCGGAGCAAGAGGAGTGTTAAAAATTGAATATTTGGGGCTGATGACATATCTAATTGGAAAAGAAGAGCGATATTCTCAAAATGAAGGATCCGAGTCGAATGTGGGTCGGGCGAGCCTTGGTTATCGGATATTAAATTGAATTAGTGGGCTTTTATTTTAATTAAATTGTTAGGCCAATTGTTGGGCTTTCTTAAATTCAGACTTATGCTTTATCTTGTAAACCTTGTGGTCCCATATCTGGAATTAGGTTAAAAGGGAACCTTATGTTATGAAAAAAAGAGAGCAAAAAATGATATCAAAGTTCTTCCCTCTCATTCTCCCTATCTCTTTCTAAACCTTTCTCTCATTTCTTTCTAAATCTTTCCCCATTTCTTTCTAAATATCATAAAGATTCCAACTTTCTTGCAAATCCTTTGTTATTTACAAATATCTAGGAAATTCTACAAAAAATGAGTAAAATAATACAAAAAATAACTGAGATCACAACATTTGGTATCTAGAGCCAACGAGCCTCGGACATGGCTGAAAACACGGAGTCTCCAAGTGCTGCAAAACAATCAGATGAGACTTGATCAGATGTGGCAAGCTGAGTGTTTAAAAAGGGAAGCAACACAGACCAGACTAAAGGAACAAATCACATCAGTCATACAAGTGCAAGAAGGTATGAGCGTAAAATTAGATCAATTAATTATGACTGCTGCTATGCTTCACTTACAATTACTTAATGGAGAGCCTAAGAAAGGTATAGGTGATAAAGAATCTGTTTTAGGTGAATCTTCACAAAAATATGATGGTGCAGTACCACAATCAAGAACCTAATTCATTTCTAAAGAGGAATGTACTTTAGCAAAACCAGATGAAAATCAAGTCTTCACTCATTTGCCTAGGGTAGATTTTCCTAAGTTTAACGGATCTAACCTAAGGGTGTGGTTGATGCATTGTAATGCATATTTTAAGAATGTTCCTTACCTCTTGGATAAAGAGAAAGTAACACTAGCTACCAAGCACTTTGAAGGCAGAGCTGCAACCTGGTTTCAGGGTTTTAGTTCAAAATATGATAGTGTTTCTTGGGAACAGTTTGTGGAGGTAATTGCAGCAAGATTTGAAGACATTAGAGAATCCAAGATAGTGGTGGAGTTTAATAAATTGAAATACACTAGAGATTATTCAGCTTATGTTAACAGATTTGAAGAGTTAAAAGAATGCTTGTTAAAGTGTAACATGGAAGCCTACTCAGAGGCATCTTTTGTGACAGGCTTTTTGAGTGGATTGAGTGATGAATTAAGGGTAGCAGTCCTCAAGTTTAACCCCATGACACTTGAACAAGCTGCTGAATTGGGAAAAAGCCAACTCATCACATGAGAGGCAATTATTCAGAAATTAAAGGGGGCTGGCCATGCATATAATCAAAGCTAGACCAATTCCTATCCTAAGGTTGTCACTCCTAGTCCCCCATTCCCATCTCTAACACTTGTAGAGGAGCCTGTTTGTCTACATTCTTTCAGGACAATAGAAGATGATCCAGGACCTAAGGTACTTAAAGATGAGGTGCAAACTTCTCTCAACACCATCAAAGGAGGAAGTAAATCTCACTACAATAGCTGGATTAATATTACTCCAAAGAATTCTGAAGAGGAAGACCTTGCATATCGCATGACTTTGGAAGGTGATCCATGCCCAAAGACAGTGATGGAAAAAGAAGAGCTGATCTATCTGCAATCCCTAAGTGAGGTGGATGTCTATGAACCTCCAAGAGTTATTACGGAAGAAGTGGAACTTTCACTCAAAGTACATAAGGGGGATGACAGTAACATCACTTTTAGACTTGCTAGTTCTTGTCAAAGGCACAACCTGCAGTCCCTAATTGATACATACAACACTTTTGGCTTTATTAAAGAATCCACAACCCAAAGTCTAGGTTGTGAGATTGAGGCAAGTACACCACTACTCACCAATGTGGCTAAGAGAAATAGGCTGATCAGTTTCTTCCAAACTTGGAAGTTTAAATGGAAATTTCAAGGGCATACTCTCGTTCGTTTTTTGAGAGTGCTGCAATATGAGGGTTGTGAGATTATTCTTGGTAGAGATAGGTTCATCATTTCTTTCAATGTTTTACTTTTTCATTCTGCAGTGTTGTTTTGTTGCGGCAAATAAGGAGTAGTAGTCTCGGCCTTATTCCGTTTTCAACACAGAAATTCGCAAAAGATGAATCATGCGCACCTTTTCGTGCATGATGGATTTTTATTTCGTGGTTCTCAGTTATGCATTCCTAGTTGTTCTATGCGTGAGCTACTTATGTTAGAATCGCATGCAGGGGGTTTAATGGGTCACTTTGGTGTGAATAAAACCTTAAACTTGCTGCATGAACACTTTTATTGGCCACATATGAGAAGAGATGTTGAACGTGTATGTAGTAAATGTGTTACTTGTCATAGGTCTAAGTCTACATCACACCCGTTTGGTTTATACACGTCTCTACTCATCCCTAGTTCACCTTGGATTGATTTGTCTATGGATTTTATCTTAAGTTTACCTAGGTCTAGATCGGATAAGGATTCTGTTTCTGTGGTTGTTGATCGGTTTTCTAAAATGGCTCATTTCATTGCATATAGAAAAATCGATGATGCTGTGCATATTGCCAATATGTTCTTTATGCATGTAGTTAGATTGCATGGTATTCCTAAAACTATTGTTAGTGATAGGGATTTCAAGTTTCTTGCACATTTTTGGCGAGTTTTGTGGGAAAAATTAGGAACTAAGTTGTTGTTTTCTACTGCATGTCATTCACAAACCGATGGTCAAACTGAGGTTGTGAAACACACTTTAGGCACACTACTTAGGTCTTTGATTAAAAATAATTTAAAGTCTTGGGAAGAGTGTTTACCATACGCTGAATTTGCATATAATTGTGTGGTACATTCTTCTACTAATATGTCTCCTTTTGAGGTTGTTTATGGATTTAATCCGTTAATGCCTACTGATTTGTTACCTTTACCTGTTGAGTATCTAACAAGTGTTAAAGGTTTGAGACGAGCTGAGCAAGTCAAGGAGATGTATGAGAGAGTGCGTGCTCGCATTGAGCACAAAGGAAAGCACACGGCCGAATCCAGAAATGTGCGACGCAAGCAAGTGATATTTCAGCTCAGAGATCGCATTTGGATTCATCTGAGTCCCGGATGGTTTCCAAATCTGAGAAAGTCCAAGTTGTCACCACGTGGAGACGGTCCTTTCATAGTTTTTAGTCATGTAAAGGACAATGCTTACCGCATTGATCTTCCCGGTAAGTATATATATTCTTCAACTTTCAATGTTGCTGATTTATCTCCGTTTGTTGCAGATGAGTTCGATCAAGACGATGATCCAAATTTGAGGACGAATTCTCTTCAGCAGGGGGGACTGATGAAGCCATGCAAGGCATTGAAGACCTTGAACCCGAGCTGTAATTCAAAGGTCCAATGACACGGCTTCGAGTGAAGAAATTGCAAGGTTATCTACAAGTGTTGATTCGCAAGAAGTTTGAAGAATTGGAAGATGCAAAGGGCAGCCATGTGTTAGTTAATTTATTAACCAATGAAGATCAAGATCACACCATGGAGAATATAACTTGAAGAGTTCAAGAAGAGAGCAAGAAGAAGTGCACGTGTGCATGAAGATGTCGACGTGCATAGAGCTGACTTTCGCCCCTTTAATTTATTTAATTAAGGGTTGATTTTTATCTAGACTATAGTATTTATTTAATTAAATTAGACTATAGTTTAGATTAGATTTTTATTTAAGTTTGTTACATATTTTCATCCCTTTTTATTTATGTTTGACTAGAATTATATTTAAGGCATATTCCTACCTTGAATAGAATTCTAGTTTAGGTATTTTTCTAGTATAGTTAGAGATCCTTTTTGGATCAGTTTTTAGGCCCTTTTTCTTCATTATTTTCGTGCATATTAAGGAGGGTGTATTGGTTGTGGATTTTGATGGATTTCATTGGACTTTTAAAATCCGAGTGTATTCAATTCAGACTTTTAAAAGTCCAATGAAATTCTGGTGTATTCAATCCAGACTTTTAAAAGTCCAATGAAATCCTGGTGTATTCAATCCAGACTTTTAAAAGTCCAATGAAATCCTGGTGTATTCAATCCAGACTTTTAAAATTCCTTTAAAATTTTGAGGTATTCAACAATCCACGGATTTTAAAAAGTCATTGACTTCGATGGATTTTGGCTGGATTTCACGTGAAAATTACGAAGGATGAAATCTGACCTCCAGACACGAGATTTCGATGGATTTGGAAAACCCGGCGAGCGCGGTGTCCCAGCGGCCGGTGAGGAGTTGAAATCGGGCACCCCAGCTGTCACCCGACCCCAGCGGCCGCTGGCCTTGCCGATGATGGCACTCCAGTGGCCGCTGGGTGCCAGCGGCCGTCGGGATCAAGGCCGCTCAATTCCAGCGGCCGCTGGGTTCAATTTTTCTTGCCGTGTACATCGATCGTTGTGTTCCAACGAGCGCTGGCGAGATGGATTTGAAATCCATTGAAATCATTCAAAATCGGTCCGAAATCCATACGAAATCCGCTAGACTCTGCGTGGAGTTGGGAGACTCCATGTGGAGTTTTGGGAGACTCCATGTGGAGTCTATGAATTTATAAAATCCATAGAAATCTATGAACATTTTAAAGTCAACAAAATCCATCAAAATCCCAATCCAATACACCCCTATAAGTCCTATAAATAAGGGAACCATGTTACATTGATATTTTAGACATTATTGATTAAATTTGCCTTTGCATACAATTGTGTCTCAAATATCCAAAGCTTTTGATTGTTTTCTTTCGAAAATTATCATTCTTGAAGCCTAGCAATTTCAAGTCTTATTTCAAAGGAACGTTCTAATTCACATGAGGAATTAGGGTGAACTCGCTATCCGAAGAGCAACTTTGAGATTCGTTTTCATCGTACAAGATACGCTAGGGATTAATCGGGTTGCAATTCACTTCATCAACACCAACGTCTTTCATCTCGACGTCATCCATCTTCATCAAGTCGTCCGTATCATCTTCAACCATCCAATTTCGTTCAAGACAAGTTCGAGATCAATTCAAGTCAAATTCGTCGTGTTCTACATCATATACCATTATCATATCCTATCTACCTAAGCCCTTCTTCACCATATTACAAGCACCAAAATATCTTATTTACCCAGCCTAAAACCTTCATCCAAATAAGCCCCTTGTTGTTTGGATTTTGTGTGCTATTTTTGTGTCGTAGTCTAGTTATCGTAATTAGGTCTAGTTCTTCTTTATTGTTAATTTTGAGTCTTTTGTTTATTAATTCAGTTTATTTTTCATTTATTAAGTCTTTAGAGTAGGATTGAATCATTCCTTAGTTGGCTTGTTCGTTTAGAAGTCTTCCGCGCGTTTTCGTATCCTATACAAATTGTTCGGGCACTACAAGAAAAAAGGTTATATACAACACTAAATATACAATGGTAATTTTGAATTACCATTACGTATGTGAAAAATACAACGGTTTTTGAAAAAACCGTTACGTATGTGCGTGCACCTTCTACTAAACATAACGGTAATATATATACCGTTGTATATACATTCAAAATACGCAACAGGGATTAACGTTACTGTTGTATATACATATTTAAAAAATAAAATTTAATTTAATTATTATTATGATAAAATGAAAATATTTGGATTTTGGACCGCACTTCTGTTCCCGCTCACTTCCTTCTTCCTTTCCCTCAATCATCTTATTTCTCTCAGTTCTCTCAGTCATCGACCCAATCGACGGTGGTCTCACTGGAATCGCCGGCTGTCTCGGATCTGACTTTATCGGCGGCAGAGAAGGTCTTCTCCTTGTCTTCTCTCATTAAACTTTGCCCTAATCCTTTCTCTCTCTATTTCTCTCACTCAATCCTCTGCCCTAGATAAACATAGCTCATCGTCGATAGCCGACCTAGTCGACAATTGGTTTTTATGCCTAGGGATTGATTTTTATCAAAAATTTTACCTCACATTCGACGGGCGATGGGGATTAGGGTTTTGCATTTTGTCCCTCTGTCTCTCTGCACAACCTCAGGTAAGCATATCTAGTTTTCTATTCTCTCTCCTTACATTCCGCAAACTCAGAAACGAGTTTGAATTGTATATAATTATCTTCAGCATTGGCGGATTCAATTGTTTGAGACATCGCATTGTAGAATATGATTTGAATTTATTCCATTCAATTTTTTTTCCATGTCTTTAAATTCGTTGTCAAACGCAAAAATCAAAATCAAGTTTTACTTTTGCAAAGCATCTAATGCGTGTTTTCGGTACGTCTCTTTGTCGCATCGTACTAAATCTTTTAGCAGTTTGGGTGGATTATAAATTTATGGTGTCTTGAATTAGTTGCTTTCATTCATTAAACAAGATGAGATGCAGTGAGAAATGATATGAAGATTTTGGGGAGATTTTACAGAAAGTTGAAATTTGTATCTTACAAATAAGCTGCTCGAGGCAGTTATGCTATTTAGGCCTTCTGCATATGGTTTCATTTTGTACTAGCATGATCTAGGTGCAAGTCAGTCAAATGTGTTCTGAGCAATGGTGGTGTCTAGCTGATTCAACATCATATTAGATCCTACGGATGCTCATTTGAAAATCCACATTTAGATGGATTAAATGTGATTTATAAAACTTTTATTGGATTTGATAGCCCTGTCTTTTTTTCCCCTTATGTGTGTTGGTATGACTTGTTTCGTATAATCATTTTTGCAGGTGAATATAACTTTTCTGAAAAAAGTAGTACATACAAAGATGTATTTGAGAACCTCCTGATTAAGTATTCTGTATTCATCATTTGAAAAGTCATACATTATCTCTCATTTGAAAGGCAAGATTTTGTTTCTGGTGGCTAAAGTGTGTTTAGTTCTATGGGAATGGTTTGAAGCATATCTCTTAATTACCTTTTTCTCTTCTATTTTAATTTGTGGTAAAAGTATGCGGCTATTAATTTTGGTTGCTTAAATAGGAGAGGAATGTTTAGAATCAGGATAAGTGATTGGGAGAAACTAGTCATACCTCTTAATTGTCAGGTTTCATTATTTAATAGTTGTAGAGATGATAATTTATTAAAATTAGATATTGTTGAAGAGAACAACAGATTTGTGTGAAGACCTGGGCAATGCATTACCTTAATTTCAAGCTTGTAATGTTTGTATTACACTTGATCTGTACCGTATTTGTTGCTATAATGTGGGTTGCTTTTCTCCTAACACTTTTGGCTCTGCCACTCCCTTTTCATTCATGAAGACTCACCTATTCAAACATTTTTCTGCAGGCATACGTGTATGGATTTTTTCAAAATAAAAGAATTATTCTTTATGACACGTTAATACAACAGGTAAGCAGTTCCTAACTACTGTTTTCTTTTGCGTTGATTAAATATGAGAAAATTATATTGTGGCTACTGTATTTATTTAAAGCTATGAACTAAACCAAGAGCACCCCTGACCCAGAGTTAGCATAGCTGCACAGATAACATAACTGAATATCCCACTTTTCAAATTCTGTGAAGTTCTCGTTTCAGGAATCTGAGCATGTTTGTGAAGTTAGATGGAGTTAACAAAAAAAGATGCCGACAGTGAAAAAGTAAGAGATTCACAAGATGCTGTGTTCGTAAAAGAAGGACAGCCTTCTTCTGGCAGCAGAGTATCTCTGGGCAGTAGCCCATCGAAGAAGAGTTTTGAAGGAAAAGATGCACTGTCATATGCGGACATTCTCCGTTCTAGGAACAAGTTCATGGATGCATTTTCTGTCTACGAGAGCTTACTGGAGAAGGATCATGAAAGTGTTGAAGCTCATATTGGTAAAGGGATTTGCCTGCAAATGCAGAACTTGAGCAGACTTGCATATGAGAGTTTTGTTGAAGCTGTGAGGCTGGATCCTCAAAATGCTTGTGCTCTAACACATTGCGGAATCTTGTTTAAAGATGAGGGTCGACTGGTGGAGGCAGCTGAGGTATGCTTGCACATGCTCACCATGTCATAGGTCGTTTCTTCAACTTGTTAAGTTTTTTCCTTATTCTTAGAAGAAATACATGTTTTACTTCTTGAACGAGATATCTTACTCTAGGGGATAGATCTATTTTGGAATCGTCACTCCAGCTCCTACTAAACATTTCCTAAAAGGTTAATTTGCCCCATGTTTACACTCTGCTACATTTTTTCATAGTGATCTTTTGATTTTATAATTGATGTTGCAGTTTCTGGTGAAGAAAGGCCATGTTGCAACACCTCATGCTGATTACTGTCTTCCAAGAATAACAAGGGGAACTGTAAGATTCATAGTAAAATGTTCCAAAAGAACAAGTGCTATAAGTGAATCGTGGAACTTTTTTTTGTCTTGACCGTTATTCTTCCCCTTTGTGTTAATCCATACTAGATTCCTATCTGCTTGTAATTTTTTTATGCATGATGGTTTGGGTTACTTTTAAATTCTCTGGGTGGAGTAAGATCAGACTGGGTTATGAGATATTAGCTTTTCCCAATCATATTCTGATGTGTGGTTGTGCCATCTATAGATGTTTCACTGTGGGTGATCACAACAGGAACCATGGGAGAACTCACTCCAGTAAGTCTTCTATATCCAAGTATTACATCACCCTGCCAACTTCTTTGATTATTCTGCTGCTTTGAGCTCTTAATTTTAATATTTTAATTTGTTAGAAATTAATTTGCTACATCTTGTTTTCCATACCTGAATTCCATGATCATTTGATCAAGTGTCAGAACTTTTTGCAGGAAGCTTTGAAAATTGCATAAGATATAATGCAAGCTTGGATCTCAATATTAGAGTTTGAGGCTTCGATGGAGGGCATGTATAGAACTATGAGTGAAAATTCCTCATTAAGGACTGTAGCAGATGGTGGAAATTGGCAACAATTTTGCCTAAGTACAGTAACAAAATTGGATATTGCCTAATGTTCTTTCATACATGAGTTTGAATTATTTTCTTATTCAATATTGCAGCGTTAAAGCTCCTCCGAAGATCTCATTGTTTCTCTTATTTTACTTCAGAGGCTGAGAAGGAATGGAAGCTTGCACAAAGCAATATGGAATCATCTTCTAGTGGTTTAGTTTCTGCAGTTAATGAGCTTTCAATTGCTTCAATAAACTCCAAGTCCGCTTTGGGTGAGATGTCTTTCCACTTAAGATAATTTCAGATGTGACTAACTCAGTAAACTAGTTTTAAAGCACTTCATGAGTTCTTGGTAGTTTTAATTTGTCAGAGTTTGTATTTGTGTGATGTTTATTACAAAATCAAAGATTTATCCAAGAAAAAAATGAAAAAGTAGGACATTGGAAAATATCCTAGGAAGAAAAAGATGCGGCACCATAAAACTTCACAATGAAATCATAGACATAGGCAACTTTGGGTGATTTAATAAATCTCAATTATGTAACTATACATATTTTTTCTGTCTTCATGATCAAGGGTAGTCATCGTGTTGAAAAAACGGAGTTTGAATCAATATAAAATTAACACCAGAAAATAATTAACTTGAAAAGAAGCAAACATGAACTGAAAAATGCTCTTATTAGACATATTACTGCAAAGAAAGATTTACCACAAACTCCCAAAATTCTCCTCTATACTGACTAAAGACTTTCATCATATTTAAATACTAAAATAACTCAATCCCACAATTCATATCAATGGAAATAGAACTAATTTCCAGCAGTTCCTCTCATCTTGGATAGGAAAGTGAAGAAAGTTATGTATTTAACAACACTAGCGTTGGGAGTTGGGACTTGAATACACTAATGCAGTCATTATTCTGCTTGAGTCTATACACAACAATTACTGATGCTATTTGATTGGTTTCCAGCTTGGTATGTTAATCAAGCTCCTATTTGAAAAGTTTTTCAGCAGGACAGTTACCAATTAATTTAGCCACAGGAGATATGAAGGTGAGAGGAGAATTTTGAATATCATCTATTAGATAGTCTCCTCCTTTGGCTACAAGGTATGACTGTATCAGTATTTCCATTTTTTTTTTGCAAATTGGAATAATGTTTATCATTTTAATATTTTTCCTTTTCTCCAGAATCCCATCATAGTGAATGCTTCCATAGTTAGGATCATATGCTATGAACTATGACTTGTTTACTGGAGTGAATCATCATAGTCGTCTTAACTTCTTAATATCTTCTTATAATTTGGACATCATTATGATAGTTATATCCATTTTTCTAGGATGATTTTTTTACTATGTTGACGATATCCTCCGATTCAGGTTCGCCCCTCTCATGTCTCGAACTATATTTTCACCACCTGTTTTTCGTCGCTATTGTACTGTTGTATTATTACTGGTGATATGATAATATAGAATCTAGCTTTGCCTTTGAATCAAATGATTTTATTCGTTTCTTTAACTAAAACCGTTCTACTTTTATAATGGTCGAGTATATACTTGCTAGTAATCAGGTGATGTTATTTAGCTCTTGCTGCGGCCTCATCGCCTCTCGGAGTCATTACAAGTGCACTTGCTGGTCATGGAGGAGCAACCTTGGTATGCTTGCAATATTTTTACCCTTTAAAATCTTTTGGATTTTGATTATAGCTCTTTTGGAGTTGTTTTGTATTAGATATTAGAGATGACAGACATTTAAATGTTTTAGGTTATCTTAATAAGTTTATGGATAATATTTCATAATATTGTATTTTTGAATAATATTTGACGATGTTTTGGATGATTTGTAAATTTAATTTTGGTTTACAAGTGACAAATAACCCTAAAAATAATATACAACGGTTTTTATAATTCTTCCACAACAGTAATTGTTGTTGTCTATCATAATTATCTACAACACTAAAATATCCATTTACAACAGTAAATATCGTGGTATATGTAGAAAAAATACAACGGTAATAAAATGTCACCGTTACGTATACTATTAATATACAACGGTAAATTAAAAAAAATGTTACGTATACTGTTAATATACAATGGTAAATTTCATTTTTACAACGGTAATTACCATTGCGTATGATTACATTATACAACAGTAATAATAGAACAAACCGTTACATATAATCACTATACACAACGGTAAATTTCATGAGTACGACGGTATTTACCGTTACATATAAGTATCTTATACAACGGTAAATGAAATATTACCGTTATCTAAAGTACATATTACACAACGGTAATAATAAGAAATCGTTACATATAATGTGAATATACAACGGTATTTACGTAAAAGACAACGGAGATTCTCCGTTGTATATCAGTGGAATAGACCACGGAGATTCTCCATCGTGTAAAAAGGGACTATAGACAACACCACTATATACAACGGTAGAAAAAATGAATAGACCACGGAGAATCTCCGTGGTGTATGGCATTTTTTCTTGTAGTGGGGTTACACAATTTTCAGATCAAAATGAAATTTCAAGAATCTAATCTCTATTTCTCCTTTGATTATTCTCTTCAAAACTTGATCTTCAAGCGGTCTTTGAAATCTTTAGAGTAAATTTATCTCTTTGATCTTCTCGAACTTGTTGTTTGAATTTTGATAATGTTAATTAACCGAGGGCCGACGACCTTGATTTTGGATTGAATTCTGAATTTGAGGTATTGGAGCTTTATAACGTCATCTAGAGGGTTGCGAACATTGATTCCAGATCGAACGCTGGATTTAAGATGACTCCGGTGAAGAACGCTTGAATCTCGCTGGAATGCCTTGAATGCTGAACTGAACTTCGTAGAGAATTTTTATCCAACTCTTGAGCTCTTCAATTCTGAATTTGGGTGTGATTTTCAACTATGGAGACCTCTATTTATAGTTGTAGGAAGAGAGATCTAAGGTTGACGTGGCACGATCTCATTGGCTCTTGGAAATTGATATATATATATATATATATATATATATATATATATATATATATATCTTTTTAAAGATATTTACTTTGTTGTCAAAGAAACTTGATGTTTATCATATAAATAATATCTTTATTATTTAAATATTTTATCTAATTTTGAATTTTATAAGATTCCAAAACTAAATAAATATATAAAAATTAAGAAAAATATTATTTATAATTTTGTAAATTTTCGTTATCTACAGTGAATTTTGAGATAAATCTAGTAGGAAGTTGATGCTTCATTTTTAGCAGATTCTTTCACAAGATGCAAGTCATAATATGTGATTGAATATAAAATAACAGCAAAAGCTATGAGGGACAATTTTAGTGATCTTATATGCTAGTGCGTGTGTTTGCAGTCGTGCCATGAGAATAAACTTGCTCTAGTTTGAAGGCACTTCCGATTTATTGATAAGGAAAATTCTTCTCTGCAATTTATGGATTTATCAAAGTAATGTTTCTTACACTACATAATTTGAGAAGACTATGTTACATGTCAGTTTGCATTAGATTGAATAAATTATTAAGTTCATTGAGTTCTGAAAATATCATTGGGAATATCGTCACATAAATTATTTTTCAGACGCATTATATACAATAAGGCATTTGACACTAAGTTATGTGGGATTCATGAGATATGGGGCACAATGGCTTGCCATGGCATCAAAGTTGTGGGAGTGGATTACTTGTATGTTGCTGCTTTTGATGATCTAATGCATTCTCATTGTCGGAAGGGCAAGAGTTTCTTCTCTGATTATTGAGGATCTGCTATTAAGGTTCTTATTAGAAGCATGATTCACTTTTACATCAAACTTAAGGTGAGAGAAAAATCGAACACTATTTCGATCGTTTTATATCAAGTAAAATATGTTACATCGCACCATGTATATCAATTCTTTACTGGCTTGCCTCGAGCTCTTATAGGTTTGCTATCAGAACCTTGAGTTCCTATAGACTTGCTTTTAGGGAGCTCTCCGATGCTCTATCTGAAAACCTCGAGCTCTTACAGACTTGGTTTCAAGGTCTGGAGCTCCCCGAGACTTGATCACAGAGCCTCGAGCTCTTACAAACTCATTTTTAGGGTTTAGAGCTCCTCGAGACTTGCTATTAAAGCTCCCTCAAACTTGCTTTCATAGCCTTATAATCATGAAGTCAATCACATTGTCATATATAATCGGCGAAATCACATTCATTACTTGACATTTATAAACTAAAGCTCAAACAATGAGGAGCTAATTGTAGATGTCATTTTTCATAGGTTCAATAGTAGTGAGGTCAAACAATACGACCTCGAGAATGATATCATAGGCGAAGAAAAAGGGAAAGATCGAGGAGGTCTAAGTCTCTAAGATCAGCAGCTGCCAAGAGAGGAGATTGGGTCAAAACCCTAAAAATGATCAACTGCTAACAATCTATCTATGCATATATTAAGGTAAACTTGCAGGGGCAAAATTATAAATAAAATAGTTGATAAAAACTTCTTTTAAAAACATTTCCTCTTAAAACAAACAACGAAAATTATGGATTGCTGTTTTGGTATTGGGTTTGACTCGAAGTTGTGTGCCTTCTTAAGCGCATGTGTTTGAGTCTTAGTTATGTACATTTTATGTTTTCTTTAATGTCCATTTTGTATTTTTCTCTTTTTTTCTATAATACATTTTTACTTTTTTCTTTTCTCAATCTTTTCTTTTAAAATACATTTCTATCATTCTTCTATCTTTTCATTTTAAATACAGTTTTGTCTTTTTTCTATCTTTTACAATTCTTGCTTACAACATTTTTATCATTTTTCTAAATTTTATTTCTAAATACATGTCATCTTCTCCTTTTTTTCTATCTTTTCTTTTAAAATACATTTTTTTTCTACCTCTTAGAATAAGATTATAACCAAATGCCCTTGCTTAAAAATTGAAATCTTGCTCCAAAATGAACTTTTCATATTTCTCTATTGTTGAAAATTGACTTTTTTAGATTTAATGTAACATGTGTTTTTTTTTTTTTTGTCATAAATTAACGTGGTCGTTGGCATTTGTAGCATAAACTAATATTGAAGGTTTGAAATTTGTGGACATTTCATTTATTTGGGCATTAAGGCATGATGACTATTGGAAATCTACAATCAATTATGGATTTATGGTTATGCAAATACAATATTAAATCGTTACATATATACACACTCTAATACTAGAAAACATAGCTTACTCATTGCAACGCAAGAATCTATACACATAAAGTCTCTTGACTCGAAAATCTAATGGCCATTCAAATATCCAACAGCAAAGGCAGCGGCCGAAATTGAATTTGTTGTGGATTGTGGAAGAAAAGAGATGAAGAGATGTATGACATTTGGAAGAGTTTGTAGTATTACATCAATGTTCATTTTTTCACTTTTAAAATAATAATTGGGTGGACTTATTTCTAAAAGGAAATTTCGTTGCTAAAGATCGTTTATGTTCTACCATTTTTTTTTCTGATGTCGGGTCATATATAGTTGTATTTCCCTTCATATTATAGTTGCAATATTTTTATTTACTTTGTTGCTTTTTTTTTTTAAAATTGCTTATTATCAAATTTGTATTGTTATTTTTATTTACAAATTATTTAATTTTAATTGATGTAAGTACTAATGTATGGTCTCTTATATTTACTTTAGTTCATAACATTTGCTTTTGAACTATATATATATAATAATATAGCATATAAAGATTTTATAATCCATCACTCCCATACATAAGATATTTAGCAAACCTAATAAAACGATATATAAGGTCGAGAGATTTTCAGCTATCACTTGAATATTCATGTATAAATATTAGACTTTTCATATTTCGTTGTAACTTTATAACTGAAAATTGAACTTTTCAAATTAAATTCATGTTTATGTTTTTTTATTAATTTTTATCTTAAATTGTGGTTGTTGGTTTGCTAGAAAATCTATCATAAAATCATTCATTGAATAAAATTAACTGAAAACGCCAATCTTTCATGGGAATCTTGAATGTAGGAAAAGATAGGCGAATATTGGGGGTGTATTGGATTCGACTTTTATTAGATTTTAAAGGACTTTAAAAAGTCCATGGATTTATCAAATCTATTGGAGTCTTCCTTAATTTGGGTAGGGATTTGTGACGATTTTAATGGATTTGAAATCCTTCTTCCCAGCGTTCGCTGGAATACAACGAGCGATGTATATGTAACCCAGCGATCGCTGGACCGCAGCCACCGCCTGAACTTAAACTCAGTGACCGCTGGAAGCCAGCGGCCGCTGGGGTACACCGCACGCTGGGGTATCTGAATTCAACTCTTCAACGGCCGCTGGAGTACACCGTGCGCTGGGTTTTACGAATCCATAAAAATTTCATGTGCAAAGGTTGAATTTCATCATTTGTATTTTTTATGTGATTTTGAGGTCAAATCCAATAGAATCACTAACATTTTAAAGTCTATGGAGTTTTGAATACAGTTGGATTTTTATAGACATTTTAAAATCTGTGTTGAATACCTCTGGATTTTTAAAGACTTTTAAAAGTCTGGATTGAATACACCGGGCGGATTTTGAAAGTCCAACAAAATCCTACAGAGTCTCTATCCAATACAGCCCCCTTAGACTCTAGCCGGCGAGGTTGCCAGAGAAAGACTCTCAATTGCCAAAAGAGAATGAAAAATAGCCAAATTAATCTCTCTAAAAACTTCAAATGTAGAAAGAATCAGTTTACTCTGTAAAATCTGCAAATTCGATTGAGTTTGCGTATCTTGAAATTGAAACTCCGATATAAATTTTTTCGAAAAAAAAAATATATATCAATTGTCTACATAGGAAAATCAATGACGGGAAAAAATTAACTCTTATTGAGTTGGTTATTATGTCATTTATCTCCCTACAAGATTGGAGAAATAAGATGCGAAGAAGGAAGCAATAGTGTGAGGGAGATATGGAGGAAAATGTTTAAAGATATAAAAAAATGTACAAAGGAGAAATTTTGAAGAAACAAGAAGTTGGTCCTGTGAAAATTTAGGATTCTACTTGCTTTTTTGTTGTTGTTTTTTTCTAATGTGTTTTTTTCCCTTTTATTTGTTTGAACCAACATTGGGTATGGAAGTATGAACTATGAACTTTGGGTTGTACATTATTTCGTAGAGGGGATGACCTAGTGGTGGAGTGGTGTTTCTTGAGGCCAAAGGTCTCAAGTTCGACCCACCACCAACACCACTAGGTGTGAGTCTGTCACACCTGACTTGCGGGTTACCCTCGACATCCAAAAAAGAATTCTAAAGTTAATTGTGTTATTATTTGGTTATGTCTATTGAATTTTGTTGTTATTTTTTGTTTATTGGGAACTTGATAAATTTCTCAGTGCAAATTTTGACTATACAATTACAAATCACATGCGCTCAATTAATTTATTTTGCGCTATTTTTATAGTAAGCTTATTTTTATTTACTTTTGATATTAAGTTATTTGTTTGTTTAAGTAATTAAGATAATTATTGTTTATATACGTGAAAATAAAGTTTAATTTATTAAATCTTTTTGTATATTAGTTTCACACATTTCTATATATGTATATTTGATATATATCTAATCATGATTGAATTTTACTACTGAGAATCGTGCGAACACTTCTATATATGTATATTTGATATATATCTAATCATGATTGAATTTTTTATTTTTAATTTCTCAATTATTATAAAATAAAATAGTTTCGAGCATCGCACGGGAGATAAACTAGTTTCTAGAAAAAATGGGATCAATAGGTTGAACACCTCCCCATAAGAAGGCCAAAATATCAATCCAGGCAAGGAGGGGCGAGCTCTAATACGAATTTGAAACTTCAATTCCGACCTCAAAAACTCTCTCAACATTAGCATCACTCTTCATTTTTTGCTGCATAATTATTGCTTTGTTTCTTTTTCCAATTCTGACTTGGACATCGGAGAGCGAACGAACGCCATCCCTCCGGTATTCCTTATCTTAACGTTCTTTTTGTTTTTCTATGCAAATCATCAGTGCCCAAACTCCGATCGAATGTAATTGTAGATTTTTTGGTTCTACACATATCAAGGTTGGTTCAATTTTTATAACTAAAACAGCTCGATTTTCAATCTTCGCTTCAGTTTTGTATGGAAAAAAATACGTCAAATCTCATATTACTCATCTGTATTTTTCCAAAAAAAAAAACAATCACTGTGTTTAAAATATCATCTAAAATCCTGACTCTTGTGTTATCGTAAAATTTCATTCTCTCTAAATACCATAATAATTTAACATTTTTCCGCTTTCGACCAGGTCAAACGTGGGTCAACACGCGTTGATCCGATCAACCCGCAAAAAAGAAAAATGGTAAAATAGGTGTTTTTTAATCATGATATAGATGATACTTTTTGAATTTTGAGTGATACTTTTTAGTGTTACGGTTGATACTGATTTTGACGGATTTTTTTATTTATTTATTTTGGACGATACTTTTTAAGGATATAAGTGATACTTTTGAGTTTTTGAGCAATACTTTCTAGTGTTACAATTGATACTCATTTTGAAAGATTTTTTTTAGTTGACTGGGTCAACGCTCGTTTTTCCGACGTTGACCCAGTTAATGCGCCTGTGATGATGCAGCTAGTGCACGCAAGTGCTTCTCAAAATAAAAATTTTATTGTTATATTTGAATATATTCCGAAAATCGGGAAGTTTTTATATAGTACTTCGACTGAATAAACCAAGTCAATTAAATATATATATATATATATATATAGGATCAAAAATAAAAATTAAAAAATTTCATCAAAATATAGTAAGAAAAACACTAAAATTATACTAAACAGGCACTGTTCTCACGCTCCTACAAGAAGCATTGTTCTCATTTGAATCAAATCTCACACACACACACACACACACACACATTGTGATAAAAAAAAAACTAGGGTTAATTGTCGCGCCCCAATTTTCATAAAATAAAATAGTAAAAATATTAAAGAAGGGACGCCACTTTTATTAAAATATAAAATATTTAACTTTAATGCAGCGGAAGCTAAATAATAAATGCTCGTTAAAGACCATCATCACACGTCACCACGCACATCGCTCGAGTAAATCATCAACCTGAAAAATGTAATAGATTTGGAGTGAGTGCTATTGACTCAGTGATGAACACATTTATCCAAGTTATATAATTATAACAAATAATAATATGGTTAGCCCGCAGCTAATATATCAGGACATATGCAGCTCGTCAGCCAATAATAATATTTGTAACCCGTAAGTTAATAATTGTGAACCTGTATAAGATCATAACAAGGATAAATAATAATGTGCGTCACATCGTATTCCCCACCTTAACCTTGAAACTTGACGTTGAAAATAATAGAGTGTTAGTTAAATCCACGCGCCGCCTAACATCAAATATAACCTATAGTTATAATAACTTTAAAATAATTTGCATGAATAATATAATTTTAAAAAAATAATATAATTTGGACCTTTGAAATAATGATGCATGATTTTCAATCCCAACTCTTCAAGCTCGTCTCACAAATCAACACAACAACAACCTAAAGAAAATAATGAAAACACTCCCCAATGATAATGCAATAGAACACACACACACACCTTGAGTGAAAACTATTTCTCTTAAGATACTTTAGAAATGATTTTGGTGTGATTAAAATGGAGAGAATGATGCTCCTTTTATAGTAAAAATTTAAGATACCAAAGGTCTTCAATTTAAGTGTGGAATAAATTTATTTGGGAAGATAAAATGTTTTAGTTATTATGCATTAAACTATGAAGAATTGTTCAATTCCTTTTTTTCTCTAAATTCACGTGAAGAAGACCTCTCAAATGACATCTTTTAAGTTCAAAATAAAATTAAGTATTTTGGCTCATTAAGAGATAATTAAATAATTAATGGACTCCTTTAAAACATTTAAAAATCCAATTAACATAACAAAAATAAAATAGATAAATAATAAATGTACAATTTTAAATAATTATTCAATGCAATAATAATATATAAGTAATAACTTCGAAAAATTGATCACTTTAAATAAAAGGTTTCAATTTTAAAAGATATAAAAGCTCCACAAAGCTTAATAATAATAATAATAATAATAATAATAATAATAATAATAATAATAATAATAATAATAATATAGGCGCAACTTATAGGAATGTAACAAAATATTTTAAATTAACAAGTACTAATAAATAATATTTTCGAACCACATTTTATTAAAAGATAACGACCAATTTTAAAAAGATCCAGGTCATTAAATTAATTGCCAAATAAATAAGCACGTTTCACCCTTTTACAAATTAGACACCACGTTTAAATCTAGTCAATTATAACACCACGTTTTAATTTGTGTGGGATTAAACATCTCCAATTTTTCCGGCGAGTTATGTATGACGTATTTAGTCTAAAAATACATTGGCAGTCACATCAACACACGTGTAACGAATAACGTCGGTTTTGTTAGTTTTCTCAATATATTTACACTACAAAAAATTCGCATTTTAACGAAAAAATCCGTCGGTAAATCGTTTTAACGACGGATCATCCGTCGTTAATAATTTCGTCGTTAATTTTTTTTAACGACAAATTAACGACGGAATTTTTCCGTCGTTAACTTATCGCCGAATTCTGTCGTTAGGAAAAAAAATAAAAAAAAATTATTAATTTAATGACGGAAATTTTCCGACGTTAAAAAAAAAAAAAAAAAAACTCAAACTCAATTAAGCCGAGCCAAGCCGAGCAGAGAAGTTGCCAATCCGAGCCGCGCTGAGACACCTAGCCGAGCCAACCAAATAATTCATATTAAACCATCTTTCCAAGCTTGCGCCCAAGTGAGCTTGAACCCGAGACCTCTAGGAAGGAGAGTGATGCACTAACCAAATGGGCTAGTGAGTATTTCATGTTATGATATGAAAATAATATATATATATATATATATATATATATATATATATATACACCACACGAAACTTATTTATATATTATTCGTTTATATTATTTTTAAATTAAATAATTATATATTTTATTTATTTATTTAAATATCTATTATAATTTTTAATATTATATTATTACTTGAAAAATTAAAAATAATATAAAATATTAAAAAATAGTTTAAAATATTAAAAAATAAAAAAATAAAATGGAAATTTTAAAATGTAAAATAAAAAAATTAAAAATTAATTTTAGAAAAATTTGAAATATTCAAAATATTAATTTAAATTCGAAAATAATTATTACTTGAC
Source organism: Perilla frutescens (assembly GCA_026008535.1). Lineage (NCBI taxonomy): Eukaryota > Viridiplantae > Streptophyta > Magnoliopsida > Lamiales > Lamiaceae > Perilla > Perilla frutescens. The sequence continues at coordinate 33,961,709 of BRKX01000008.1, read as the reverse complement.
AAATTAAAAATAATATAAAATATTAAAAAATAGTATATAATATTTAAAAATAAAAAAATAAAATAGAAATTTGAAAATGTAAAATAAAAAAATTAGAAATATTCCAAATATTAATTTAAATTAGAAAAAAAATTAGTACTTGAAAAATTAAAAATAATAAACAATATTTAAAAATGATATAAAATATGAAAAAATAATATAAAATATTAAAAATTTTAAAAAAATCACATAAATCAAATAAATCTGAAAAAAATAAAACAAATAAAAAATAAAAAAATATAGAAAATAAATTTTAAATTCGTAGTTAAGTATTTATTAGTAAATAAAAAAATAAAAAAAACAAAAAATAAAAAAAATCAAAAAATGTAAAAAAAATCAAAAAATCAAAATTAAATTTAACGACGGAATTTATCCGTCGTTAGTCCGTCGTTAAAATTTAAAAAATTAAAAAAATGAAAAAAATAATATTTAACGATGGATTTGTCCGTCGTTAAAATTAAAAAAAATAAAAAAATAAAATTTAACGACGAATTTTTCCGTCGTTAAAAAAAATAAAAAATTAAAAAAAATATTTAACGACGGATTTTTCCGTCGTTAAAAAAAATTAAAAATTAAAAAATAATATTTAACGACGGATTTTTCCGTCGTTACGTTAGAGACGGAAAAATCCGTCGTTAGTCCGTCGTTAAACATCGTAATCTTCACCTGTCGTTAATTCCGTCATTAATTTAACGACGGAATATAATCCGTCGTTAATTCCGTCGTTAAATCACGTTTTTCTTGTAGTGTTATATTTAAGAAATAAATAATTATATAAAAAATGATTTTTTCAATAAAAAAAAGAAGAAAAAGTAACAAAAATGGCGTCATTTGTTACACGTGTGTGTTGACGTGGCTGCCAACGTGGTTTTTAGACCAAATACGTCATACTTAACTCGCTGGAAAATTTGGAAATGCTTAATCCTACACAATTTAAAATACGGTGTTATAATTAACTAGATTTAAACGTGGTGTTTAATTTATAAAAGGGTACAAATTAAACGTGGTGATTTCTTTGATAATTAACCAAAAAATTAAGTACGTCTAACTTGAGCCGGCTCTTGATCCTAGATTCTGGAATCATATAAAATTTTAAGAAAATACTTATTAAACTATTTAAGGACTAATCTCCCACGTGAATAACTATTTACCGAATTAAAATGCTAATTCATATGATTTCAGGGCTCTATAAACAAGAAACACTTAAATCTTGAAGCTGCTGAAGCAATTGCTAATTTAGTTGGGATCAACTTATTCTTAGAATTGTTAATTAATTAAGTTTTTTTTTTCTGAGGAAAATTAATTAAGTTGTTAATTGTTGATAAGTATGTATGTTTATAGCTACTTGCGTAGGTGAAAATTACGTTCTGCCCCACTTGTACAATGGATTTTCTTGGTCTAGCCAGCTAATGATTAAAATTGTAATTGCTCAGTTCCTTGACTCCACTAAGTCAAATATTAATAGCCCATTGACTGATAAAAATAAAAATATATATTTCCACCAAAGTTTTATATTTTATATTTTTAGAAAATTTAGCTATCATATTTATCATACACATCCCTAAGTTTGTCATAAAAGAGACCTAATGCCAAGTGCTTAATTAAAAATAAAAACTTATATATAATAAAAACATGTTAATATATTGTAAAATTTTGCTCTGTCTTATGAATTTTGACCCGTAAAATTGTCAAACACAACACTCCCTCAATATAAATAGGGTAAACTATCATTTATATACAAAGTATTTCCATTTTCTCAAAAATTTATCACAGACTAACACTTTAATCAATTAAATACCTAAATTATTAAAAAAAGGACCAATCCAATCTATCCCATAATATAGTTTTCAGCCAAAAACCACCTAATATTTCAGCTAAATATTTGAGTCTTCTTCTTATATTATAACCATATTATCAATCACATCTATGTCATAATATTTTTATTCTAATCTTTAATACTTTTTTAGACGACTTATTTTTGGTTGAAAAATACATTTGAGGTTAGATTTGATTATTTTTTTCAATAATTAAAGTGTTTAATTGATAAGAATACTAGTTTGATATATAGTTGAGGAAATGAAAATAGTTAATTTAAAAAAATATCAATAATGGTTTGGCCCTTTGAATATTTACACCAAACTAAAAGTCCCTTAGAGTTGGGAATGGGGCATGCATAGTTGGATCCTAATCATTTAATTGTAATACGGTCTATAAATTTAAACCAAGATCTACAATAAAGAAAATGATTTGTTGACTTACAATAACAATTAATTGCAGTAGATTAAGATGTCAAAGCAGGGATTAATTAGTCGTTAATGAGGCCAACTGGCTTTAAGTAATCAAATCTTGACTTATCCCTCCTCGGTTCAATGCTCCCTCATGCTAGCCTACTGCCTCAAATTTCGATAATTTAGTTATGATAATATTTTTAATTATTTTCTATATAGAAAACAAAATAATAAAATAATTGCTTTCCACGTCAGGGAATAACTAATTATTTCGTATGTACGTATAACGTACATGCACGCGTACGTTAATTCATGGGTTTGGCGGAGCACGTGTCTACAGTTGCATAGATTCTGCTTATTTATATACATTAACTCATTTTTTATTATTAATTTGAAATTGACAGATAGCTGGAGAGTTTCACACTCTTATATATCTTAATTACTGTTAAATCTTGGAAATTAGTGGTAATTTAAGGGAGTGAGAGTGTTTACGATAACAACACCCACTCCTTATCTGTAAAGTCGAAGAATGACTTGGAACGAAAGCGACTAGAGAGAGAGAGAGAAGAGAGAGAGAGAGGAAATATATATATATATATATATATATATATATGTCTGTGTGGGAATTTTGTTTCCGATTTTAAGGAAACGGAATAAGCCGAAATTGGAATTGGGATTCCTCTATTTTTGTCGTGACAATTTTCTAAATTTGATTTTTTGGAAGAATTAATGAAGAACTTTTCCAATTAAATTATTTAAAAACAAGTTGCTACGTACAAAAAAAAAGTGTTCTTATCCCAAAACTAAAAACAACTCTTGCGGCTAATCTATGGACAGTTTCCTAAATAAATTGAATTAATTGTGAAGAATATTATTATACTCACAATTGTGCATTGGATTTGATCACATCATCAGAAAATGGTTTTGGAGTGGCTTCCACCCCACAACTTGCAACAAACTAATAATTAAAATACATAAAATATGATTGTGGGGGTGGGAAGGATTTCATTTGTATAATCATTTTGAGTAAATTATTTACTCTCTATATATATTTTACTCTACACACCATACATGTTATGGTTTGAATATATTTTTTTATACATGTTATGGTTTGAATATATATTTTTTCAAAAATTGAATAATTATACCTAATAAATAAATAAATAAATTATGACTCAAAATAAATTTTTAAGTAATGTCATATGCAGAGTAAATTTTATAGTGTAAACAGAATCTCTAATGTCCGTTTTACTAGCCATTCATTTTCTCTTCCTAACAAAATATATTCTTTTGTCTTCTAGTTAAGTTCTTTATTTTAATTCAGGTTCAACCAATTTTTTTTTTAATTTTTTTAATATACAGAATGAGATATTTTCTTTTCATTTTTTAGGTTGTGCATGAAATTTCATGTCCCATATCCTCTGGCGTCTCCTTGCGATGATTAGAATGTTAGAATTATTATTATGAATTTCAGGTACAATTTATGCCCATACTCTCACACTTGCACAATTTTATATGTGACATCCTCTCTATTTTAAATGTACGATATTTGCATTTTAAAAAACTGAAAAAAGTGAGAAATATGTGTATGGCATATATGAAAAAGGGTTCCAATTTATTGCCTGGTTTTGGCAAACGGTGAGAGGGGGACCTGGTTTTGGGTGGCACATAGTATTATTTGGTGGATTGTATTTAATAAGCGTGTTCAAATAATGCATAAATAGATCGAGAATTATTCTATATATTGCGACTTTTTCTGCATGTCTCATCTCAATAAGATGTCAAGCCAGACAAACTTTGACTTCGACATCACTGCTTTGGTCTTTTTTTTTTCTTTTTTCTCTTTTTTACATTTTGTTTTTCAATTCCTTTTAAATTGTGTATATTGGTCGATCTGATCATATTCATTTTGCGACAGTATTTCGTACACATGTTTTCAGTATAGTATATTTAAAAGAGCAAGTGACATTGCAGTGGGAAAAAAAAGTAGTTCAAAGCAAATACACAAAAGGCATAAATTACTTTTTTGGCAAAATTTGGTATTTGATCGATGACCATATGAAAAAACTATCAATCCAAAATTCCTAAAATCATGCATGTAATTATTAAATTTAACATTTTGCATTTTAGTGTCGGAATTAGACGACATTCAGACAATCATGAATTGCGACGGCTGTTGCGACAAATCTCGGTGTAAATAATTCATGCATGCTTATATTTAACGGTGAATTATTAATTTGTTGATTTTGTTTGTTTTGTTTGTATTGATATATAGAGTCCGAAATTTGAGACTATGATTTTGACATAGCAGCTACCAAATCTTTTTTATAACTATGAATTAGCCTTTAATTTGATTAGATGTATTCTCAATCAGGATTTTTCTACAATGAGTATAAATCGTGAATGGGGATCTATGCATGATATCTTCCTAATATGAGTTTAAGTCCAGATTTTTCTAAATGGACTTGAAAGTTTCATCCAGTTTGCTTCTAGTCAGCCTAAGTTCATGGATAGAGAAAAATTAAGTGTTCGTATCATAGGTGTGATAATATGCATTTCAAAATCTTTCAAGAAGTATACAGATTCCGCAGACATATCTTGGAAGCTTGTGCCTACTGCGACGAAGTCACAATATTTTGAGGAGTTCAATGTATAATGAACCATCAATTTCAAAACTTAGAATTAAAATTTCTTTTAATTTCTACTGTGTTGTGTTCTATTGCAGAACCTCTACACATGGGTGCCTTATTTGAAGGAGGTCGTTGTTCGGTGTTTTAATTAACTAAAAATCAACTTGCAAGTGTACAAGATAATTTACAGCAACTACGGTGAGCAAAGTCGTATCCACATAGACTAGCAACTGAATTTTCACTAATTACTTCAATTAATTATCGAGCTTTATCTAGAGAACTAAATTGAGATTTTAATGTTTCAAGAACTATATAAATAAATTGCAAAAATGAGACAAAGATAAACAATTCACAAAATGAGACTTTGAAATTAGGATAAAAGAGGATTCTAGGGTTTGCACTTCAATGGACTTTTGTGAATAAATTAACACATCCAACCTTATTTAATTTTAGAGATTATAGGATGATCACCATAATTCCTAGCCTTTCCCTCTCGAAAGAGATCTAAAACCTTGTAAACATGCCAATAGCACCTAACTCTCCGTCTAAGTGTGAGCCGCCGCTAAAGAAACTGCTGCCGCAATAGCTACCTGCCGAACACTGTAAGTGTGAGTCGATGAACCAACTGAGGTAATGGTGTAAAGAAGCTCATTGTTACCAGGTTCAACACTTCATTTCATTGTATAATTTTTAAGAATAACATCAAGTTATATAGTGAATCACCATTCGAGTTAGAAGGAAGAGAGGACGTAGAAGTTTTAAAGCTTCGAACCTCTATAAAATCATCGTGTGCTGTACTTTGCTTTATCTTACTTATCTTTAAGATTGCACACAACTTCACACTGAATATATCTCGACTAAAAATATCTTTTGTCAAATTAAGCATAAAACGAGTCAGGGCCCTAATTATTCCGCATTTAATTTCAGTTTCAAAAAGATTTTATTCAACCCCCTTTTTAAACTCTATTAGACTCGTTCGGCACCATCAATCCCTAATTTGTTTTACTTATTCATGTCTAATTTATTTTATGACATGTCTTTTATGTGAGTATGTTTATAATTATTCTCTGTTTTAGTTTCTATTACTACACCTACAAATGTCTCTACTCAAGTTAATAACATCATAATGCTAAGTGGAGCGAATTTTAAGATTTGGAATGAAACTATAGAAATTGTTCTCGATTATATGGATTTGGATCTGGCTCTTCGATCTGGTCGACCCACTCCCACTACGGATGACTCGAAAGAGGTAAAAATTGAGAAGTGGGATCGATCAAACCAAAAGTGCTTGATGATCATGAAGCGCTCCATTCCAGAAGCATTTTGGGGCTCCATTGCTGAGAGTGAGAATGCCAAGGTGTTCCTTGAGGCTATTGAGCAGTACTTTGTCAAGAATGAATAATCAAACGCGAGCAGTCTTTTGGCTAAACTTATCTCCATGCGGTACACTAGCAAAGGGAACATAAATGAGTATATTATGGAGATGTCTAATCTCGTATCAAAACTAAAGGCACTAAGTTAGAGTTGTCTGATAACTTGCTCGTGCACTTAGTTTTGATCTATCTTCCTGCACACTTTGGGCAATTCAATGTGAGTTATAATACTCAAAAGGACAAATGGTCCCTTAATGAGTTTATATCTCACTATGTGCAAGAAGAAGAAAGACATCATAGAGATAAGACTAAAAGTGCTCACTTGACATTCATTTCTCACAGCAAGAAAAAAAGAGAACTAAGGGTACTGCAGTAACTGTTCCTGAGTAGAAAAAGTAAAAAAAAGATCCTGATAATGATAAATGTCACTTCTGCAAAAAAGTAGGACATTTTAAAAAAGATTGCCTCAAGTACTCCGCCTGGCGTGCAAATAATGGTACACTTCTAACTTTAGTTTGTTCTGAGGTTAATTTGACCTTTGTACCTACAGATACTCGGTGGTTAGATTCTGGTGCTACTACTCACATAAGTGTGTCTTTGCAGGGTAGCCTGTGGTGCCGACCGCCAAGTGATGCTGAAAGATTCATTTTTGTGGGCGATGGCAATAAAGTTGTAGTAGAAGCTATAGGAACATTTAGATTACATTTAAAGAGTGGGTTTTATTTGAATTTATTTGAGACATTCGTTGTACTATCTTTTAGACAGAATTTGATTTCTATTTTCATTTTGGAAAAATTGGGTGTTGTGGTATCGGCCTAGCTGGGGGATTCACTACTTGTTTCCCCGCCTCTTGCGGTCTCACACACTAGCTACTCAAGTAGCAAGAACCTTAGTATGCTATTATAAGCTTTTACAGACCCTATTGGCTATTACAGAGTGAAGGAGGTCGCCTGCAGTAGCCTCAGAGGAGTAGATCAGAAGGATCTACAAGGTTCTTCACTGGCAAAGCTCTAAACTTGGACAGATCTGCACAATAAAAGCCAAATGAGTTAGATCAGAAAGATAGTAGTAAAATAACACCAAGAACAGAAGATAGATGAAGCAATCAGAGGGGCAGTGGTGGGAAAAGTGCCCAGGGGCACGGTGGCTCAGATTTTCCCACAGGCGGTGGCGATGGTGGCTCCGGCGACTTCAAAAGACCCAGACCAAAGGAAGGAGATGGTTAAATGATCGGCCCTGAAGCACTCACAAGCAATCTATCTCAGAGAACCGCCCATCCGACTACACTCATAGGCCAACAGGAATCACGGTCAGATTTTGGCCAGAGAAACTGAGATCGGCGGCAGATAGCAAAAAGAGAGAGAGAGCTTTTCAGATTAGGGTTTGAGAGTAGTGTGAGGCTTGAGAGAGAAAGAGAAGGATCCAGAATGATATAGAGGCGGGGGGCTACTTGGGAAGGTGAATCAATTAGGTTAGATTATTAGGGAACCGGGTAGTGGGCTTAGGGTTAAGGGTTTAGGGCTTGTGGGCTTTGGGCCAGAATAAAATAAATCAGAAGATAAATAAAATGTCAGGCCCAAAGATAAATGGGACAACATCAACATTTCCACCTTTGGCCCATTTGATCTTTTAAGTCACCATGGAGTCACCTGCTAAACATTAGAGATTATCATCATAGCCTTTCAATTTTTACTTAACCTCTGATGGACATATGCACTGCAACCAAATATTCTCAGATTTGACAAACAAATTGGTTTGTTCCAGAAAACAGACTCAGGAAGTTTTCCTAATAGAGGAACAGAGGGAGATCTGTTGATCAAATAATAAGAAGTCATTAATGCTTTCCCCCAAAACTGCTTGTCAAGGCCAGAGCCAGCTAACAAGCTTCTAACCCTTTCAAGTAGGGTTCTGTTCATTCTTTCTGCAACCCCATTTTGCTGGGGGTTGTATGGAACAGATTTGTGTCTTTTAATTCCCATTTTAGAACATAAGTTATTCATGGCATAATTGCAAAACTCCAGACCATTATCAGTTCTTAAGCACTTAATGTTTTTCTTAGTTTGGTTTTGAATTTCAGCGAGCCATTTAGAAAACTTTTCAAACACTTCAGATTTGTTCTTCATTAAGAAAACCCATAATTTTCTTGAAAAATCATCAATGATAGATAAGAAGTACATGTTTCCACCATGTGTTGGGACCTTTGCAGGTCCCTAAACATCTGCATGCAAGTATTTCAAGATTTCTGAACTCAAATGTGTTTTAGGGTAGGGAACAGAAATAGGAAAATGCAACTTGTGTTTCTTTCCCATCAAACAAGGTTCACAGAAGGTCATGCTTGACACATTATCATGCTTAAATGCTCCAGCTTTATTCAAGATTTCTAGACCCTTATTGCTCATGTGACCTAACCTAGCATGCCAGAGTGCAGTTTTATCATGTTGAACAACATTTGCAGCTTGAACAGGCACAGAGAAAGCAATCACAGCATACAAATCTCCTTTTCTTGGAGCATCAAAATAAAGCATGAAATTCTTTTCAAATTTGAAGCTCTTGTGGTTTACAGATCCAAACAACATTTGATCAACCAATTTAGAGACAGAAAGCAGGTTGAACTTTAATTTAGGCACCTATCTTACATCATGCAAGGTGATCATGCTTTCATTTTCAAATTTTAGACACATCACCTTTTCCAACTAATTCACATTGCTGGCCATCAGCTAAAGCAACTGATCCAGAGTTTATAAACTGCAGATTATGAAACATGTGCTTGTGTGGAGTGACATGAAATGTGCACCCAGAATCAATCAACCATTCAGAATCATGTACAGACTTTGACACTGCATTTGAGAAGTTAATGAATTGAAAATCACAAGTAGACTGGACCATGTAAATTCCACCATTATCATGATATTCAAATTCATCATCTCTATGATCTTCTAGATTTTCAAAGTGCATAACATTGTTGGCATATTATTCCCAAAACCTTTGTTTCTTTTAGATTGCTTGCACCTGTTAGAAAAGTGGCCAGGCTTTCCACAGTTCCAACAAGTTTTTCTAGGCTTCATATCAGGGCTTTGGTGTTGGGAATAGTTGGGAAAACTTTGGTTTCTGTTAGTTTGCTGAGAAGAGCTTTGGCCAAAGTTTTGTGTTTGGTTTTGATTTCTGGGAAAATGGGGATGATTTTGTGAGCAAAATTCTGAGGCTTTCCAAAATTCATTTCCCTCCTATGCCTTTCTGCAGCTAAAACACTAGGATTTTCAGGATTAATTCCATTAAAGGCCCTCCTATTTGTGTTTCTGTTGACATAGAGGATCTCATTCTGCAGAGGTTTTAAGCTCATCTTTTTTTATTTCATTTTCTTTAGCTTTTAACCCAGACACAATCATATCACATGTAACCTTTCACCCACCATATTTTAATGCAAACTTTACTTCAGAGAATACTTCAGGAATGGCACCAAGAAGTATTTGAGGAGCATATTTTTCCAGAGTGTCATTCCCAGCCAATTTTAAGTCTTTCAGGAGTTTATTAAAATCTTCCATATTAGAATCAATATCTTTTGCATAATCCATTTGAAAAGTCATAATTTGATTTTGCAAAGAATATGCAGACTCTTCAGATATAGCAACATAAAGTGAAGTCAAATTGTCCCACAGATCTTTAGCACACCTAAGATGTGACACTTTTCTGACCACATCACTACTCAGATTCAACAGAATAGTGGCCCTAGCACTAGTATTCAATTTTTGTAGGTTCTTATCAGGGTCAGACTCATCAATTCTTTCAAGGATTGCATCTTGCAAGTTTTCTTTAGTTAAAATACATTCAACCCTTGTTTGCCAATCACCAAAATCATCATTTCCATTAAAGGGAACAACATTCAAGGTATTCATAATGTTAAACACAGAGAGAACCAATCAACACAAATTCCACCTTAATTAATACAACAGTAGCACTTCAAACAGCATAAAAATCACCCAACACACAGGAGAGAACCTCTACAGGCACTGAATCAAGTGCACAAGGAGAATTTAATGTTGAGGCTAGCCCAGTTCTCAGCACATATTGATCTGTGGAGTAGGGGGTCACTCAGGACAATCCTAAAACCTGATTCAGTATGGCTACTAACTCTTAAACAGAGTTAGTCACTGAACAAATCAAATAACCTTGAGAAAACCACTCAGGTTTCAACAAATCCAGGATACAGGAGATCAAGAGAACAACAACAAGCAAGAAATCAGACAAGTACACTCAAAATTCTACAGAGGACACAACAACATACAAACGACCCTCAAAACCCTTTGTTACACCTTACTCTATTTTGCTAATCGGGCAACCCGCTTTGAGAAAACCCACAGGGGAGTCCAGATGGTCCAGTCCGTAAGTAACAATAGAGGAAGAGGCTTTGAATGCCAAAGTGTACACAAAAAAGTAAAGCGAAAGCAAAGAAAGAAGACAGGATCACATGATACACTTTAGAGTTTAGGGTTTGAAAAATAATACCAGAGCTGACCCTTCCAGGCAGGGGAGAGGTCGGACTTACCTTTTCAGAGCCCGACGGGGACAGAAGATCACGGTGCGGCCCTTACCGGCGGCGGGGTGAGTGAGATGGAGGCAGGAGAGTGCCCCCCGACTAGGTTACCGTGGCTCTGATACTACTGTTGTTGTATCGGCCTAGCTGGAGGATTCACTACTTGTTTTCCCACCTCTTGCGGTCTCACACACTAGCTACTCAAGTAGCAAGAACCCTAGTATGCTATTACAAGCTTTTACAGACCCTATTGGCTATTACAGAGTGAAGGAGGTCGACTGAAGTAGCCTTAGAGGAGTAGATCAGAAGGATCTACAAGTTTCTTTACTGGCAATGCTCTAAACTTGGACAGATCTGCACAATAAAAGCCAAGTGAGTTAGATTAGAAAGATAGCAGTAAAATAACACCAAGAACAGAAGATAGATGAAGCAATCAGAGATGAAATCAGAGGGACAGCGGTGGGAAAAGTGCCCAGGGGCACGGTGGCTCAGATTTTCCCACAGGCGGCGGCGATGGTGGCTCCGATGACTTCAAAAGACCCAGACCAAAGGAAGGGTATGGTGAAATGATCAACCCTGAAGTACTCACAAGCAATCTATCTCAGAGAAACGTCCAGTCGACTACACTCATAGGCCAACAGGAATCACGGTCAAATTCCGGCCAGAGAAACCAAGATCAGCGGCAGATAGCAAAAAGAGAGAGAGAGCTTTTCAGATTAGGGTTTGAGAGCAGTGTGAGGCTTGAGAGAGAAAGAGAAGGATCCAGAATGATATAGAGGCGAGGGACTACTTGGGAAGGTGAATCGATTAGGTTAGATTAATTAGGGAACCGAGTAGTGGGCTTAGGGTTAAGGGTTTAGGGCTTGTGGGCTTTGGGCCAGAATAAAATAAATCAGAAGATAAATAAAATGTCAGGCCCAAAGATAAATGGGACAACATCAACACTGGGATTTTCCTAGTCTTTAAGAAATAATAAAGTCAGTCTCTTTCAAAATTCAAATTTTATTGGTGATGGCTCTTTGCATGATAATCTTTATATGTTTGATGTTGTGAGTTCCCATAACATTATACTACAAACTTTTTCAAAAGGTACAAAGAGAAAATTTAATGGGGATTCTGCTATTTTGTGGCACAAGAGCTTAGGGCACATTTCTAAACAAATAATACAAAGGCTTGTGTCTGGTGGAATCCTTGATCCTTTAAATCTAGTAGATTTTCAAATCTGTGTTGAGTGCATCAAAGGAAAACGAACAGATATGAGAAAATTAGAAACTGAAAGAGCTAAGGATATCTTAGAACTGGTTCACATTGATACCTATGGTCCATTCCCTACGGCATCTTAGAATAGGTAGAGATTTTTTATTCCGCTCATATACTCTAGATTCGGTTTTCTATATTTAATTCATGAGAATTCTCAATCCTTAAACGTTTTCAAATCTTTCAAAGCTGGAATTGAACTTCATCTTGGAAAGAAAATTAAGGCTATCAAATCAAACCGTGGAGGTGAATAATATGGATGATATGATGGATCAGAAGAACAACGTCCAGGACCCTTCACACTTTTCCTCAAAGAATGTGGAATTGTTCCGCAATACACAATGCCAAGAAAACCTAGCATGAATGGTGTTGCATAACAACGAAATCGAACTCTTAATGATATGGTAAGGAGTATGATCTGTTATTCATCCTTGCCTGAGTCACTTTGGGGAGAAGCTTTAAAGACCACAGTATATATTCTTAATCGAGCACTAAGTAAAACAGTTGCGAAAACCCCCTCTGAACTTTGGATGGGCAAGAAAGCTAGCATTATGCACTTGCACGTTTGGGGTTGTCCTGCTGAGGCACGACCTTATAGGCCGCATAAAGGAAAATTGGACTCAAGAACAATTAGCTGTTATTTTGTTGGTTACTCTGAATACTCTCGGGGGTAGAAGTTTTACAATCCCATGTCAAGAACCTTTTTTGAGATAGGAAATGCTAAATTTCTTAAGGATATTGAGTTCGGGATGGAAGATGTCATTAGGAATGTTGTCTTTGATGAAGTTTCTGACAACAATTTAGTTCACATACCTATTATTATTCAAGAAATAACTCCAGTATTAGAGAATAATGTTGAGACTTGTGTCAAAAATATTATTCCAAATCAACACAACATTGAGATTCTTCAACAACCTCAACATCCTCAAGAGTTTCCATTAAGGAGATTCATCAGAGAGAGGAGAAATGATATTTCTGATGAATATGAAGTATATCTCCAAGAACATGAGGATGGTGTTAGTTTGATCGAGGATGCCCCAGTCACCTTCTGACAAGCCTTACGCAGTTGTAACTCTCAAAAGTGGATTGATGCCATGAAGAATGAGATGAAATCGATGAGTGACAATGACGTTTGGGATCTTGTCGAATTGCCTAAAAATGAGAAAATTATCAGTTGTAAATGGATATTTAAAAATAAAAGGGACTCGAAAGGCAATGTCGAAAGCTATAAGGCTCGTTTAGTCGCTAAAGGCTTCATTTAAAGAGAAGGCATTAACTACAAAGAAACTTTCTCTCCAGTTTCTTCGAAAGACTCTTTTAGGACTATTATGACACTTATGGCACATTTTGATTTGAGCTACATTGGTTGGATGTTAAAACTTCATTTCTCAATGGAGACATTGATGAAATGATTTAAATGGTGTAACCCAAAAACTTTATGTCTAGAGACCTAAAGTATATATGTGTTTAGGTCCAAATTTACACTTATAATTTCCGGTTTATGCTCGCTAGACACTACTTAGGACCACACCCGCAATTGGACGGGGTCAATTGTAGGAGCGACGAGCTTAACCCGAGTCGATCTCTCAAGGAAGACTCTATGAGAAAGAACTGTCTATAGGCTACACATGCTTTCGACAAAACAACTAAAATGCAATCTAAACATTCTAATCAAGAGATTTTGGAGATTTAAACTAGAATTTAAATGAACAATCAACAAAACAAACAATAACGATTTAAATGCAAGAAAATGGAAATGAAGATTAGAGGAATTAAGTTGATTAAGGTATTAGGGTGTAGATTCTCTCAATGGTTGATTACTATGCTTTATTTGAGTTGATAATGCAAATCTCACAAGTATGGTAGACCCATCCAATTAGTTTAACGTCTATTAAAGTCACGGATATCCGTTAAACCTCTCTTAGCTATACCATACAAAATGAGACGAACATACTAGGTTTAGGAACCCATGCACCTAGCATCGAAGGAATTAAATCCGGATTTAGGTTCACAATCAAGAAATCCCCTAAATCCTACCAATGTTCAAGTGATGATCAAGCACTTAAACATAAATAAGAACAATTCCAACAACAACAACCAACATAAACAAGCATAGATCACAACCAAATCGATCCTCTCCCCCTAATAGGGAGATTAGCCACTAAACATGCTCAAAACAACATAAACATCATAGAAGAACTCCATTTCATAAATCAAATGTAAATGAACACAACTTCTACAATATTATATATCCTTCAAGAGTTTGGAACAAATCCCACAAAAACATCCAAGAAATACAAGAAAGTGCACAAGAAACCTCCTCCTAGCTTAGCTTCCACGTGAGCTCGTCGTTGGTCTTCTCGTTCCCTTTCTTTCCTTCTTGGCTTGGTTTCCTTGCTCTCCTCTTTCTCCTCTTCTCTTTAGTGGAAAATGGTGGTGAAATGATGGTGAAAAATGGTGTGTAGAGTATGGAAGAGTGAAGAAAATGGTGAAGGTAGTGTAGAGAAAAAAATGGAGGATGTTGGGTGAAGAAGATGATGTGTTGAATGGTAGTCAATGTGTATCCCAAAAAGAGAAGTCTCTCCAATGATTGATGGTGTCCCCCTTTTTGATCCCAAAATCCAATTTCATAAGAGAGAGAGAGAGAAGATTGTAAGGGAGAGAGAGAGAGAGACAATGGTGAGATGATTGATGAGAGGGGAGAGGAAAGGTGGTGGTAAGGTGATGGTGATGGACATTAAATGTGAGAGATTTGGGAGGAGGATTTTGTGGAGGAAAAGTCCACAAAGCTAGGGTTAGGTTTAATAAATACCTATTATCCTAGTATTTAGATTAGATTGACTCCAAGCTCTAGAATCCTCATGCAAAAGGAATGGATGATGAAGGGCACTCATTGGGTCCAAGATGCCAAGAGGGAGAAAGGAAAAGCAAGTGCCAACAAGGCGCTGATCGAGAGGGAAACGCCAGCCCGCGCGCCAGCGGGGTTCAAGAATGCCGCGCACTCGCGGGGCTCCCGCGCCCGCGGGGTGCCTGCGCCGAGAACACCCCTGCGCGGTTGCGGGACTCGCACGGCCGCGGGGTCTTGGGCGCCTGAAGTTGCGCGGCCGCGGGGCTTGCGCGTCCGCGGGGTTCACCTTTCTTACAGGTTTATCTTTTCCGGCCCATCTTCGCTCCACGCTACCTTAGCACCTAAAAATCGAGATTTTCCGAACAAAAGCTCAAGTTTTTCAAAACTTGGCAAAATCTACCATAAAAGCAACCAGTGAAGAAATTCACACGAAAACACAAAATAAACGAGAACAAAAAACTAGAAAATAACTTACAGAATATGCAAAATTATGCAATAAAACAACACAAATACATACTAAACAATATGGTTTGTAAATTAAAAAAAATCCATCTACGGTCTCAAGCAGACGTCTCATCAATGGTATCACAAATTTCATCAAGCTATCACCTCTTATGGATTTGAGGTCAATTTTGTTGATGACTATGTATACTGCAAGTTTAGTAGGAGTAAATACATCTTCTTGGTATTATATGCCGATGATATTCTTCTTGCTTGTAACGATATAGGCTTACTGCATGAAACCAAGATATTTCTAATGGAGAAATTTGAGATAAAATATCTAAGCGATGCCTATTTTGTATTAGGGATCCGAATACTAAGAGATCGTTCTCAAGGTATTCTTGGATTATCACAAAAGAACTATATTGATATGGTTTTGGGAAGATTCAGCATGAAAGATTGTAAGCCACTAGATACCCCTGTTGCTAAAGGAGAATAGTTCAGTCTTAAATAGTGCCCTAATAATGATTTTGAGATGAAAGAAATGCAAAAGATTCCTTATGCGTCGGTAGTGGGAAGTCTGATGCATGCTCGAGTTTGTACTTGCCCTGACATAGCATTTATAGTGAGAGTATTGGGTAGATATTTGAGCAATCCTGGAGAGCAACATTGGAGAGCAACCCTGGAGAGTAACATTGAAGAGCAGTGTGATGCATTATTTGAAGAGAATAATGGATTTCATGCTCACTTATCGGAGATCAGAGAATTTGGAGATCATTGGGTACTCTGATTCAGATTTTGCGGGATGTCAAGATAGGAAGCACTTCACATTGGGATATGTTCACATTGGCTGGAGAAGTTATTTCATGGAAATCTGTAAAATAGACTCTTGTAGATTCTTCCACCATGGCTGCATAGTTTATTGCTTGTTTTGAGACATTCAATAATGCTATATAGCTACGAAATGTGTCACCGGGCTACATGTGCTGGACAACATAGAAAAGCCATTGAGGATTTATTGTGATAATAATTCAGTCGTGCTTTACTCCAATAACAATAGAAGTGCCACAGAGTCGAAGTTCATCGACACTAAGTTTCTTGTTGTTAAGGAGAGTTCAGAATGGACAAATTTCTATACACATAGGAACATATAGTATATATGCTAGTAGATCCACTAACAAAGGCATTACCACCTAAAGTTCTTTATGAGCATACTATTGATATGGGTGTTAATTTTGATGATACCTTAGTTTAGTGGGAGTTTATGTCCTATGTGATACTTCAGTTTCTGGATTATTTTCTGCAGAATACACAATACGGTTGATGGTTTTGATTTTTATTCCAAATTCACTTAATTTTTCCATTTGTGATGTTTTGCATTACATTGATAAATTGATCTCATTAAGGACTAAAGTTGGACCAGTTGGAAATAGATATGATTAAGATCATTGCATGTAATTTCCAAACTATTCACCATATTTGATCTCTGTCATTGAATATATAAGTATAGTGATTATCGGGGTTTAATCATGAGTTATAATGTGGTGAATGACGTGGTAGTTCCAGTTCTAGTATATGACATGGACCAAATTGTTAAGGTATGGTCTGAAAATTAATAGCGTGTTGCGCAACTATAGAACTATTTGATATTATTGTTTTCGGTATAATATGTAACCCAAGTGGGAAATTGTTAGGAAATGTTTTATTTTCTAAATAATCTAGATATGCGTAATATATTTTTATGCAATTATATTTGCTATTTAAATATTTGTGGACTTAATTAAATAGTCTTAATAAGGTATAATAGTCCATGGGCTGCATAATTGATATGAAATTAATGAGTAGATATCAAATACTGTTCTAATTAGAGTTTTTTGGGTGTCCTAATTAAATAGTATATATAGCCTTCTTGGTTATGGTCCCCAATATACTAAATTGAATGCACTTTTTACTTCTCCCAATTGATAAGTCCATTTTTTTCATGTTTTTATGGGCATTTTGTTCATTATAAATGTCATTTTTCGTGTGTTTTGAGTAAAAAAGAACCAGGATGAGGTCAAGGGCATTGCGGAGGTCGAGTCTGGCAAAAGGGGCATTTTATGCCCAGTTAGTCAAGCAAAATCCAAGCTAAATATTCAGTCAGAGGCACAGGGGACTTCTTTCAGCACTCATCCTACGTTCGGGATGCGGAATGGGCATATCAGAGATGGATGAGGCTGACTGTATGATGTCGTGCCCACTTTGCTCGTGCAGAATCGACAACAGGCTGGGATAGGGCAATTCCGGAAAAATCAGAATTCAGTTGGAGGAGAGAGACGAGAAAGATAGCTGCATTATCCGAAGAAGAGTTGGTGATAAACTGGACTCCTAGAGGTGCTGCAATGAAGAGATAAGCTCAATCCCTAAAAAATAGGGATTTGGTCAACTTATGCTTATCCAGTTAGATCGAAGAGGGCACGTCAGTTCTAGAAATCCAGTGAAGACCCCATCTTGTTGGTAGATCTCTAATTCAGAAATGTAACTATTTAAGCTACTTTAATTTCTAGAAACACAAGTTTGGATAGTCAGAAACAATTGCTACAATTTCTAATTTCTGCATTTTACTTTCCCGCACGTTGCATTGCAGCAAAAACAATTCCAATAGGCCTTAAGCCTTTTGGACATAGGATTATGTTATTAAACTCAATGTTGGAGTTGAGTCTTTTGTCTAATTAATTCAGTAAGTTTCTCTTTATAATTATGTCTTTCAATTCAGTTATTTTAATTATGTCTTTCAATTCAGTTATTTTTATTATGTCTAGCATGCTTGGCTAGACTCTTAATTCTGGTGTTTGAATAATGAAAATGGTTTAAATATAAATCTAGACTGGTGAGGCCAAAATGGGCATACTAATGCATGATAGGTTTCTGTTGATTCTTAAGCCTTGTTCCACATGAGTGTGTGTCTAAAATACCCAATGTGGCTGATCACTCATTAGGTAAAGAGGGCACACCACTTTTAATTGAATTGGCGAATCGTGACTGTGTGTTGGTTCATATAGTAATAAGGGAATCAATGGGTTGTTATGGGCACATGAGGAATCAGTAAACACAACAGATCTAGGTTCGTCTAGGGCACACTGTTGTCTGTTCACTTACATCTCTTTGGGAAATCGAGGGTGGGTGACTGATTAGGGTTTTAATTGATGAGGAATCATTTTTAAGGCTATAATTAAAGGATGAATGAAGAGATGCAGAGAGGAATTCGGTCTCCATAACTAGGTGATTTATCATGTATAAAAATCAGTGTGCCCATGAT
Source organism: Perilla frutescens (assembly GCA_026008535.1). Classification (NCBI taxonomy): domain Eukaryota; kingdom Viridiplantae; phylum Streptophyta; class Magnoliopsida; order Lamiales; family Lamiaceae; genus Perilla; species Perilla frutescens. The sequence goes on along the minus strand of BRKX01000008.1, from coordinate 33,943,064 downwards.
CGAGTTGATATATGTTTAAACTAAATTCAAATTGAAATACATGTACCCTTGTTATTTGATATTATCTTTACTTTCTTTTGCAGATTTAATTTACAGTAGTGACAAACAAAACCAAAACCCCCCTTTTTTATGATTGGTTACCTGAAGGTGGAATCACAACAACTCTCTGTGGGATCGACATGTACTTATTAGCTGGCTATGCTCGCTGTGGGCACAGGACTTATAAATTATTTTTGAGCGTAAAACGATCGTGCGTCAAAATTTGCACCATTGCCGAGGAGCTGATTTCTAGTGATTATACCTTCCACGATTGGTGAGCCTGGAAGTTGATGCCCAGAGGATCTTCAGAGGAGACTCTATTGTACAATTCGGAGATAGAGAAGACTTCGAGGAAAAACAGGGCAGCAGTGAAGAGGGCACGCCAAGCCGCAAGAAGACCTCGTGAGCCCATACCACCAGGTGATCATGAGGATCAAGGAGAAGAAGGGCACGAGGAGGAAGGACAGTTTGAGAACGACCACAACTTCAACATGGCTGTAAATGGAAATGCCACAAATGGTAATGCGGATGATAACAGAACTCTAAGGCAGTTAGTCTTCCCGACCAATATGAATCTACGGATGATGGGCATTGCACTCCCAGCTGTGACTCAGAACTGGGATATTCATGCAAATTTCATCCAGATCTTGTCGAAGTTCCACGGAATGCCCGGAGAGGATCCACAAAGACATTTGCAAGACTTTGAGATGGTTTGCCAAACTCAACCATCCGACCATGGATGAGAGAAGTATGTGCGGTTGGTTTCATTCCCTTTTACCCTTCAGGATGGGGCACGGGACTGGCTGTACACACTGCCGATTGGCGCTGTGACCACATGGAGACAACTTCAGCAGAAGTTTTTGGAGAAATATTTCCCAGCATCCAGAGTGCAAGAAATGAAAAGAAGGATAGGGAGCCTGAAGATGGGAACTAACAAAAGTTTCTATGACTACTGGGAAGATTCCAGGCAATGCTGGTGAAATGCCCACAACACCAGATTACTGAACATGACTTGATTCAGTATTTTGTTGCAGGATTGAGACCACATGAGAGGACGATCGTGAATGCCTCATGTGGAGGATCTATTTTGAACAAACAGCCTGTTGAAGCATTCAGAATTGTCACTAAAATGGCTGAAGACAACCGAGACTTCGGTAGGGAGGGCATTCGAGTTGTAAGTGAATCAGAGAGGGCACCGAACCACGATAGCAGGATTGATAGATTGTGTGACAAGATCGAAAAAATCTAATCCGGTGTAAGCATGGTGAAGAAGCCCAGACCGTATAGAGTATGCAAAAGTGTATCTCATTTCACTGATGAGTACCCTACTCTACAAGAAGAAATAGAAGAAGTAAACGCTGTAGGTGGCCAGAATGGACATTCCAGAAGATATGGTCCCCATTCTCAGATTTATAATCTTGGCTGGAGAGACCATGAAAATTTCAGATGGAGAAGGCCAGAGGATGGGCATCATGCACGCCCATTACCACCACCGGAAGAAAAGATAAAGTACAGGTTGGAGGATCTTATGTTTACCATGGCTGAGGAAAATGAGAAATTTAAGCAAGAGACTCGAACTGGTCTCTCGCACATGAGCAAGCAAATCAACCAAGTAGCTCAAGCCATGCACAAAATGGAAGAGAAAAATGGGAAGCTGTCTTCCCAAGTTGAAAATCCAAGAGAGCAGGTGAATGCAGTAGCTCTAAAGAGTGGAAAAGAACTTTTGGAGATGGTCAGGCCAGTAGAAAAGAAGGACGATGTGCCCTTGGAAGAGAAAGTGGAAAAAATTCCACAAAGGACGAGGCACAAGAAGCTGAACAGGAGGATACTGTGCCCATCTCGGAAGTAAAGTAACCTGCCAAAGTGCCCATTCTTGCAAAAGGAAGCCTCCTTTTCCAGAAAGATTGGCACATAATAGAAAAGAAGAAGAAACCAAGGAGATGCTAAAAGTATTCAGGAAAGTGCAGATCAATATTCCACTAATTGAGGCAATCAAACAAGTGTCAAGGTATGCCTGGTTTCTGAAAGAGCTTTGCACCAGAAAGGTGTGATTCAATGACGATGCAAGGTTCCTAGTTGGGGAGAATGTATCAGCTATGATACAGAGAAAATTACCTAAGTGTGATGATCCAGAGATGTTCATGATTCCTTGCATTATCGGAGACAAGAAAGTAGAGAAAGCCATGCTGGATTTGGGGGCATCGATCAACGTAATGCCCTTGTCAGTGTTCAAAGAATTAAAGATTGGACCTCTAAAGGAGACCCGTGTGGTGATTCAGATTGCTGATAGGTCCAATGTGTATCCAGAAGGCCTAATTGAAGATGTATTGGTCAAAGTGGATGAGCTTATTTTCCCAGCATATTTTTATGTGCTTGATATGGGCACGGCGACGTCAAAATCTTCAGTATTGTTGCTGGGAAGACCTTTTATGAAGACAGCTCGGACCAAGATTGATGTGGACAAGGGCACACTGATGTGTGAGTTTGATGGGGAGATATTGACGTTCAACATTTTTGAAGCATTAAAACATCCCCCTGATACAGAGAATTACAGTTTTGTGAATACCTTCTGTCACCCGAGTCGATCCATCCTATCCATGGTGAGCAATAAAGAGCCATTGGAATGGGCATTATGGGATGGCCTGACCGACTAGGATTCCTTGGATGAAGACGATGACATCGAGGAGGGAATTATGATGCTGTACTCATTGGAAGAAATGCCATACAGTTGTGTGGATTATAGTGTGCCCATTCGGAGAAATGATGATAAGCTGATGTCTTCTATTGTCAAAGCACCCACGCTGGAATTAAAGGCATTACCAAAGCACTTGAAGTATGCCTATTTGGGGGATAATGAGACTCTCCCTGTAATCATAAGTGCGGGGTTGAATCAAGCTGATGAGGACCGTCTTTTGAGATTGTTGAGACTGTATAAGGATGTACTCAGATGGACTTTGGCAGATATAAAGGGCATTAGCCTAGCGGTTTGCATGCACAAGATTTTGTTGGAAAATGATGCAAAGCCCGTTCGTGATCCACAAAGAAAGCTCAATCCAGTCCAATCCATGTTGTGCCGAAGAAGTCGGGCATTCAAGTTGTGAAAAATGAAAAAGAAGAGCTTGTGCCCACACGACTGCAAACTAGGTGGAGAGTTTGCATTGACTACCGAAAGCTGAACACGGTCACACGGAAGGATCATTTTCCACTTCCGTTCATTGACCAGATGCTAGAGAGACTTGTAGGAAACAAATTATTTTGTTTCTTGGACGGATACTCAGGATACATGCATATTGCAGTGAGTCAGGAGGACCAGGAGAAAACAACATTCACATGCCCATTCGGCACATTTGCCTATCGCAGAATGCCTTTTGGCCTTTGCAATGCTCCTGGTACGTTTCAGCGGTGCATCATGAGCATATTCTCTGATTTGCTCGAGAACTACATTGAAGTATTCATGGACGACTTCACGGTGTATGGAAGCTTCTTTGATCGATGCTTAGACAATCTGGACAAGGTGTTGCAGCGCTGTGTGGACAAATGCCTAGTTCTGAACTACAAAAAATGCCATTTTATGATCAGAGAGGGCATTGTACTCGGGCATGTGATTTCCGAGTGGGGCATTGAGGTCGATAAAGCCAAAGTAGACATAATTGAAAAGTTGTCATATCCCACTTCGGTAAAGTAAGTGAAAGGATTCTTGGGGCACGCTGGATTTTACAAGAGGTTTATAAAAGATTTTGCAAAAATTGCTCAGCCTATTACTCACTTATTACAGCAAGATGTCCCATTTGAATTTGATGAAGAATGTAAAAAGGCATTCAATTTTCTGAAGAAGCAACTGGTTATAGCACCGATCATCCAACCATCAGATTGGGGAATGCCCTTTGAGATTATGTGCGACGCCAATGGCTATGCTGTGGGCGTTGTACTAGGTCAGAAGAGAGGAAATGAAAGTCATGTAAGTTACTATGCCTCCAAGACCTAAATGGGGCATAGTGTAATTACACCACTACTGAAAAGGAGCTGTTGGCAGTCGTATTTACATTCGAAAAAGTTTCGGTCCTATCTCTTGGGAGCAAAAAGTATCATTTACACAGATCACGGTGTCCTGAGACACTTGATGGCCAAGAAGGAGATGAAGCCGAGACTAATTAGATGGATCCTGCTCTTGCAGGAGTTTGATGTCGAAAAAAAGGATAAGAGTGAGGCACAGAACTTAGTAGCTAATCATCTGAGCCGAGTGCTGAATGAAAAAAGTGATGAGATGCCCATTATGGATCATTTTCCTGATGAGCATCTGTACTCAGCACGGAGCACACTGGAGCCCTGGTATGCTGATATAGTGAACTTTTTGGAGTCAGGAGAGCTGTCAATTGGGTACTCAAGGTACCAAAAGAATAAACTGAGGCATGAGAGCAAGTTCTATGCCTGGGATAGCCCTATTCTATGGAGAAGATGTGCTGATCAAATCATAAGAAGATGTGTCACAGATCATAAAATTGAGGAAATTTGAAACATTGTCACAAATACGCTTGTGGAGGGCATTTCGGACCAAACCGAACATCGAGAAGAGTGTTGGACTGTGGGTTCTTTTGGCCCACAATATTCAAGGATGCCCATGACGTTTGCAAAAGGTGTGATCAATACCAGAGGGTCGGGAACATCAGAAGAAGGAATGAAATGCCCATGACACCTATCAAGCCGGTGGAAATTTTTGATATTTGGGGAATGGATTTCATGGGACCCATTGCAAACTCTAAATGGAACCATTACATTATCCTGACAGTTGATTATATGTCTAAATGGGTGGAGGCAAAGGCTACTCCTACCAATGATGCAAGGGTAGTAACCGTATTTCTGAAATCTTACATTTTTAGCCGGTTTGGTGTGTCCGGGTCCATCATCAGTGATCAAGGGACCCATTTTTGCAACCAAACGATGGAAAAGATATTAAAGAAGTACGGGGTAAATCATAGGGTCGCAACAGCCTACCATCCACAAGGAAATGGCCAAGCTGAAGTCTCAAATTGAAAAACTAAAGTCATCCTTGGGAAGGTAGTGAATCCAAGTCAGAAGGACTGGAGTGTCCATTTGGATGACACCATGTGGGCATATTGGACTGCATTCAAGACCCCAATTGGGATGTCCCCATATCGGATGTTATTTGGGAAGTGTTGCTATCTGTCAGTAGAGCTGGAACACAAGGCACGATGGGCACTTTAGAAGCTGAACATGGACAAGGATGCAGCCGAGCATTTCAGAAAATTTCAGATTCAAGAGATGGAAGAAATGAGAATGGAAGTCTATGATAATGTTGTGCTTTATAAGGAAAAAATGAAGAGGCTTCATGATCAAGTGATTAGAAGAAAGAGATTTTTCCCAGGACAGCAAGTGCTTCTGTACCATTCAAGGTTCAAATTGATGGGAGGACGTTTGAGGACCAAGTGGGTTGGTCCATTTGAAGTCTATGCGGAATGCCCCAATGGGGCAGTTGAGCTTAAAAATCTCGAAACTGGAGGGCAATTCAAGGTTAATGGCCATCATCTCAAACCATACTTAGGACATTCTGATCGGGATGCTAGAGTGGTCTGGCTTAGGGAGCCCATTTACACCTAAGCAGGGATTTTTTCGTGCCCACGACAATAAATGGGGTGCTACTGGGAGGCAACCCAGGTTTTTAACTGCTCTATTTCATTTTTATTTTAATTAAATAAAGTTTCCAATTAATTAAATTAGATTAGGGGCTATTTTACGCTTGTTTTTGGATAAGTATGTGATCTGCAGGTGAGGATAAGGAGAGAGAAGCAAGAGATAGAGTTAAATCCCGAAAGATTAGGGACTCTGAAGCAGGGCACTCTGAAGAGATAAAGATGGAGTTCGATTTTTTAGGGATAATACTTATCCATTACTGTGGGCATACCGATCACATAAAACCCTAAGAATCTGAAAGGTCACGGTCACATCAAGCTACAGTAACACTATGTTTAAAACAAACCCCACAAGATCAAAACAATAACTTTCACTCTCCTCAAATTTTTCTGGAACATCCAAGGCTTCTTCGAAAAACCCTTCAATTAAAAACCCTTCCACCACCTCTCAAGCTTCAACAATGGTGAACACTAGAGGCAAGAAAGCTACTTCCAAGGCTAAGGGCAAGTTGGAGTTCGATGTTTCCGCTGTGGTCGAGAAGCCCACGCAACCAAAAGCTACAAAGAAAAAGGCTATGAAGCCTAAGGTTGGAGTCACCACCGGAGCTGTCACCGGAGCAACCAGTAAGGTTGCTAAAGAGATTGTATCTGAGAAGGAGCCTACGGTGGTGGTGGAAGAGACGAGCTCTTCAACGCCGTCACAAGAAGAACTGCCGAAAAAAATGCCACGACTGTGACCATGCAGGAGGAAGAACCAGCTGCGGAGCCCATGACGGATCAAGTTCAAGGAGCAGCAAAAGTGACCGCTAAGAAAGGGAAGAAACCGGCTAGGGTTCCTATACCCGAGCTATCTGAAGAAGTTATCGAGGAAGATGAGAATGTGGAAGAGGAAGGAGATGAAGGGTTAGACGATTTTGTGGATGAGATGGATTCTCAGAGAGAGGAGAAACCGCCTATAGAGATAAAGAAAAGGGCTCTGGAGAAAGCCAAGGGGAAGAAAAAAATTGGGGAGCCCATTCCAGAGCAGTCAGAGCAGCTGGAAGATTCTCAGCGTGAGGAGACTGATGATGAGGTCTCTAAACAAGAAGAGGAGGAGCAAGAGCAAAGTAAGTGATCTCAAGCTCACACGCTCATTGATGAGCCCTCAGAGGACTCGCCGCCCAAGCAGAGGGTCAGTAAGGCGGTGGTCGTGAAGGCATGAGAGAAGCTTGCTGGAGAGCCCTCCTCATGGAAGAGGAAGGCTGGGGAGGGCACACCAAAGCCCGAACCTAAGAAGAGCAGAGGAGTGGGGAGCCCCACTCCAGGAAGGTTTGGAAGCGGTCCACCACCGGTCCGGGGCATCATAAACTCAAAAAGTGTCCACTGAGAGTCTCTCGTCGCTCTGGGTATAGTGCAGGAGGTAAGGGATCTTTTCGCTGCTATTGGGTGGGAATTTTTCCTTGATATGGAGTGTGTCATTTTGTCTACTCTCTCGCGAGAGTTTATTCAAAATCTGAAAATTAAGCCTGTGAATAAGCCTGCTACGTCTACTAGGATTATGAATTTTAAAATTTTGAGAAAAAGTTTTTCTATGTCTACCGATGAATTGAACATGCTTTTGGGCATTGTGTCTTATATGGATCTCTAGGATGATTAGTATGTGAATGAATTAACTGTTGTGCCCGACTCTGCTGAGGGAGTCGAGGCAAAATGGGCTAAGGTTGGGGATGGCTCCGCTTATCAAAGTAGAACCACAAAAGGCTATTGTTTGAATAATGAAGCCTTGAGATTTTGTCATAGGGTGCTGGCCTACAGTTTCTTTAGTAGGAAGAATAGGTCTAACTCCATAACTAATCAGGAGCTTTTCATTCTCTAGTGCATGGTTAAGAAAATTAAAATCAATTTTGGCTATGTGGCCATTGCGCACTTCAGGAAGATAAAAACACACCCTAAGCATAGAATCTCTTGTGCCCGATTGATCACCCAAATTGTTGTTAGACCTAGGTTGCTGGATTTGAGCACCACTGACTTGATCCCCCCTGCCCCTTAAATTCTTTGATATTGTTTATCTAAAGAGAATGCAGGATGTGGTGGATGATGAGGAAGGGAAGCATATTTTCTTTGTGCCGATGGCAGACCCCTCGAGCCTTTTGATGATTGCAGGTACATCCAGAAAGCCACCAGCAGGGAGGGCACAGCAAGGGGAGCACCCAGTTACTGTGATTCTGAAAAAGTTGGAAGTGTTGGAGAATGCCTAGTCCCAGACAGATGACAAACTAGACCGCATTAAGACAGCCCTGAAGGCCTATTTCAGACATGTTGGGTTCTCTTACCCAACGGCCTCATCCGATTGAATCCTGGTTCTTTTCTTCTTTTAGTTTAGTTTTTTTGTTTTTGTTTTTTTGTTTTTTGTTCTTGTTGTTTGTGTGTCGCCCCTGTTCACCCACTTTGCCTACTGCAAAGTGTGTGGGTGGGAGCATTCCAGTTATGTTTGTTTTCGTGTCTTTTGTTGAGTCTGTGTTAACATTTTACAAAATACAAAGTGTGTAGGTGGCTAGTTGAGTCAAGCATGCTTTCTGTGAAGACTATGTGGCCATTGCATTTGATTTTTTCAATATTAAACTACTTTATATCAAAATTCAGCACCTCATAAGATAGGGATGATGAAAGAGTTTAGCATGACCTGGAAAGATTTGAGCCTAATATTGTATGCCCATTTCACAGCTTTCTTTACTTCATGTGTGAACAATTGTGTGCTTAGGAATTCTAGAACTTGCTACTGTTCTGCTTGATGCTTGGGAATTGTTGATGCATAAGTAGATGACATAGGCCATTTTTTTTTGTTGAGCCACTGAAAAGAAAATATTACCCACCAATGATACAACCTTTGCAGCCCATCGAGCCTATGAAATGCCCTAGCAGTTTTTTTTGTTTGGGATGGTAAAATATATAGCTAGGGCATTACAAGAGCCTGAAAAAAAAAAGAAAAAAAATGGAAAAGGTAGAATTGTTGGGGGATACTTGTGAAAAGGCCAGAAAAGATAGGGGAATAAGAAAAAGAAAAATAAAAAAATGATAAAAGAAAAAGAAAAAAAAGGAGAGAAATAAATTCCCCTAGTCTTAAGTGTTCAGAATGCCCAAGAGTAAATAATATTTGTTTTCTGAACAGGGCACAGCAGGGTAGTTGACTTAGAAAAAAATGGAGGGGGCCTGTACAAAAATAAAGCCCCACCTACACATAAAATGCCCATTGTAGCCTAAAAAGCCTTATTGATATTTATGCATCTGTGATTTCTGGAGTTTGATGGTAGAATTATAGCAAGCTTAAGGATCAACTAAGTACAAAATTGCATTGATTTGAGTGCATACACTGAGCCTAAACAGTGAGTGAAGAGAGTTTGTGAGGATTACCAAGTTGAACTCACTTTTGACCTATTTTTTGGTATGCTGATACTTTGAAATTTTGTTGGAATATTAATTGCGATGTGCCCACACTGATTTACAGTTTGCATGCTTTCGTTTTGAGTCTATTTCTTTTTGCCTTTCTTTTCTTTTATTTTTCTGAACGCGTTGCATCCCATGCTTGAGGACAATCATGTCTAAAGTGTGTGGGTGTGATAAGTCCATTTTTTTCGTGTTTTTATGGGCATTTTGTTCATTATAAATGTCCTTTTTTATGTGTTTTGAGTAAAAAAAAACCAGGATGAGGTCAAGGGCATTGCAGAGGTCGAGTCTGGCGAAAGGGGCATTTTATGCCCAGTTATTCAAGCAAAATCCAAGCTAAATATTCAGTCAGAGGCACAGGGGACTTCTTTCAGCACTCATTCTACATTTGGAATTTAGAATGGACATATCAGAGATGGATGAGGCTAACTGTATGATGCCGTGCCCACTTTGCTCGTGCAGAATCGACAACAGGCTGGGATAGGGCAATTCCGGAAAAATCAGAATTCAGTTGGAGGAGAGAGACGAGAAAGATAGCTGCATTATCCGAAGAAGAGTTGATGATAAACTGGACTCCTAGAGGCGCTGCAATGAAGAGATAAGCTCAATCCCTAAAAAATAGGGATTTGGTCAACTTATGCTTATCCAGTTAGATCGAGGAGGGCACGCCAGTTCTGAAAATCTAGTGAAGACCCCAGCTTGTTGAGGGATCTCTAATTCGTAAATGTAACTATTTAAGCTACTTTAATTTCTGGAAACACAAGTTTAGATAGTCAGAAACAATTGCTACAATTTCTAATTTCTGCATTTTACTTTCCCGCACGCTGCATTGCAGCAAAAATAATTCCAATAGGCCTTAAGCCTTTTGGACATAGGATTATGTTATTAAACTCAATGTTGGAGTTGAGTCTTTTGGCTAATTAATTCAGTAAGTTCCTCTTTTTAATTATGTCTTTCAATTCAGTTATTTTAATTATGTCTTTCAATTCAGTTATTTTAATTATGTCTAGCATGCTTGGCTAGACTCTTAATTTTGGTGTTTGAACAGTGAAAATGGTTTGAATATAAATCTAGACTCGTGAGGCCAAAATGGGCATAGTAATGCATGATAGGTTTCTGTTGATTCTTGTGCCTTGTTCCACGTGAGTGTGTGTCTGAAATGCCCAATGTGGCTGATCACTCGTTAGGTAAAGAGGTCACACCACTTTTAATTAAATTGGCGAATCGTGACTGTGTGTTGGTTCATATAGTAATAAGGGAATAAATGTGTTGTTGTGGGCACACGAGGAATCGGTAAACACAACAGATCTGGGTTCGTCTATGGTACACTACTGTCTGTTCACTTACATCTCTTTGGAGAACCGGGGGGTGGGTGACTGATTAAGGTTTTAATTGACGGGGAATCGCTTTTAAGACTATAATGAAAGGATGAATGAGGAGATGCAGAGAGGAATCCGGTCTCCATAACTAGGTGATTTATCACGTATAAAAATCAGTGTGTCCATAATCGAGTTGATATATGTTTAAACCAAATTCAAGTTCAAATGTCAGTACCCTTGTTATTTGATATTATCTTTACTTACTTTTGCAGATGTAATTTACAGTAGTGACAACAAAACCAAAACCCCTTTTTTTTATGATTGGTTACCTGAAGGTGGAATCACAATAGCTCTCTATGGGATCGACCCGTACTCATTAGCTGGCTACGCTCGCTGTGGGCACATGAGTTATAAATTATTTTTGAGCGCGAAACGACCGCGCGTCACCAATCTAGAAGAAAAACAAAGGTCCCATATAAGGAATAAGGAGATTTAGTTAATGAAGGCCATAATACCAATCCCTTGTTCATGTTCGGGTCTAAAGATTGTTTATAGAGATATTCTGCATAAAGATCCAGGTATTCCTATAATGTTTAACAATCTAATGTGATGTTGTTATCCTAGAATATTGTATGATCTAGGATGATTAAATTTATATTATGTGATTTATAAATTCCTACATTAAATCCCTTCAAAAAAAGTAAAAACGTGACATTATATAAAATATGAGAAACTATTCACAATCTTGTAAATATATGCATGAAATGCACATCAACTACATCCAAATGGACCTCAAAATACATGAAACTATGAAAAATGAAAACTATAAGTTTATCAGTCATACTCGCTAAACGGGCGTCTAAGGCGGTGTAGAGGTACAAGGATATGTTCTATAAGATCAAGAAAGAGAGGCATCAAAAGAGACCGCCATATATATATATATATATATTGCTGAATGTTGGAAATTAAACCGGTCCGAAACTATTTTGGGTCGAATAAAATCCATCTTTTCGATCAAATCGAACGGGAGCGGAAGCGGTATAAATCAGAATATAGATCATGATATATGAACATAATATCCATGCAAATTAAATTTATTTAATACTAAAGAAGAGATCAAGAAAATACCTTTTTCTTAAATCTCCTTCGTCTTTTTCGTTCAACCTTTGAATCTTGAAGCTCGTAAACACCACGGTCTTCCGATTCAATCCTCCCTTTTGAACGGTAGTGAGTAGGCACCGAAATAAATCTATTAAGTTCCTAACTTAATTTTTTTCTACGATTATTTCAACACACGAAATCGTAGAATTGGGCAGTAGTATTGGGACTATATATAATCTGAATTAAAATATAAACATAAGAAAAAAGAGAAATCAAAATCAAACTATTTGATTTTAATCAAATCTCATCTTTCGTGAGCTAATTCTTAGAAATCAATTAATAAGCTTTTGATTTCAATGTTCACGTCTCACGTGAAACTAATCGGCATTTTTGATTCTTCTCACTAATGTTATATTTATATTTAGGATTAGGTCAAATCCCAATTCATATTAGTTTCCTATCTTAAACAGATTCAGAATCATGTAGATAAGGAAATAAATTAATAATTATCTCAAATAATTATTAATCATTACTAATATGTAAATAATATAAATATCTTATATTTATTTAATTCCTAGCACAGTTGTTTAGTGTCTAATTGTGTCATTTTAATTTATTTATTTTATTGTGTTTAGTATTTATTTTGTTTAATTCTATTTTGTTATGTGTTGATTTTATGTGTTTATTGCTCTAATGGTGGATTGTGCCAAGTGTTGCAAAACTTGAGCTTTTAAATCATAAAAGTGGGTATTTTACAGAAATTAGGTGGCAAGTGAAAAGTCGAATAATTGGGCTCGATTAGTTGAATTGGAGGATGGAAGATTTTGAAAAATGAGAAATAGCACCCGCGCGGGCGGGCTACACAGCGCGGGCAGGCAGGCACAAGGCCGAGACCCACGCAGCCCCGCCGCACCCCGCGCCCCCACGGCGCCTGCCACCCCCCGCGGCGCTCCACGTCCCCGTGGCGCCCAGCCCGCCGCGCGCCTGGCGCCCCGCGGCGCCGCACCCCGCCGCCGCGCGGGGTGCCTCCCTCTCCCTTTCGGGTCCAATTTTTCTTCCCGTTTCCTATGTGCTCACTCGTTTGCATTTCATTCCTCGTCTCCTCTGCTCTGTTATGATTTAAATCTTGGATGATTTGGCAATTTTTAATTGCTAAGATCTATAGGTTATTATTCCCTAAATCCCTAGAGTTGGACTTTTGCTCCCAAAAATCTCCACAAATCTTTGCATTAATGGATCCCTTACCATCATCTCACATCACCTTTTCTCTCTTTTCACCACTCTCTCTCTCTCTCTCTCTCTCTCTCTTTCGTATCTCTCTTCTCTCTCCTATCTCTTTGAGATTTTTGGAGATTCATCATCATAATCATCCATTCATTCCATTCACTCACACACATCATCTTCCTCACCACTCCACCTCCATTCTCTCTCTACACACACACTACACACACTAAATCTCTACACTATCATTTCTCACCATTTTCACCTTCATCACCTTCACCGAAGAGAAGAGGAAAAAAAGGAAGAAGAAGGGAACCAAACCAAGCAAGAAGAAGAGAAGACGAGAAGGAACCGACGTCGAGCCATCCGCGGAAGCTACGTTCGAAGGAGATTTCTCTTTTGTATTTTCTTTGTATTCCTTGGAAGTTTTGTGGAGATTTATTCCAAACTCTTGAAGGATATATAATATTGTAGAAGTTATTGTTGTTTTCATTTGATTTATGAAATGACTTTCTCCTATGATATATGTGTTATTTTAAGCATGTTTAGTGGCTAATCTGTCTATTAGGGGGTAGAGGATCGATGTGGTTTTGATCTATGCCTGTTCTTGTTGATTGTTGTGGTTGGAATCGTGCTTTTTCATGTTTAGGTACTTGATCACTACTTGAACATTGAGAGAATTTAGAGGAGTCTTGATTGTGAATCTAAATCCAGAAATTGGTTCCTTCGACGTTAGGTGGATGAGGCTCCTAAGCCTAGCATGTTAATCTTGCTTGTATGATAGAGCTAAGAGAGGTTTAATGGATAAACGGTGACAGTAATTGAAGTTAAACTAATTGGAATGGTCTATTGTATTTGTGAGAGTAGCATTATCAACTTAAATAAAGCATAGTGATAAAACCATTGAGAGAACCTACACCCTAATACCTTAATCCAACTTAGTTTCTCCAATCTTGATTTAATTTGTGTATTGCATTTAATTGTCTTGCTTAATTGTCTAATTTGAATTCCTAGCATAATCATCATCAAACCCCCTTGTTAGAATGTTTAGATTTTATTTTAGTTGTTTTGTTGAAAGCATGTATAGCCTTTAGATAATTCCTTCCTATAAAGTCTTCATTGAGAGATCGACTCGGGTTAAGCTTATTGCTTCTACAATTGACCCCGTCCAAATGCGGATGTGGTCCTAAGTAGTTGTATCGTGAGCATAAATCGAAAATATAAGTGTAAATTTGGACTCAATCAAATTTTGGCGCCATTGCCGGGGAGGGCTTTTAAGAATTGTCTTATTGGTGCTATATTTGCTTTTGTGTTACTTGTTTGTATTTGTGAAAGTGATCTTGTTTAAGTGTCGTGTTTGTGTTGTTGTTGTTTTTGTTTTTACTTTCTTGTGTTGATTGTTTAGTCTCACCTCTCTTTCCGCAAGGTACGTGTGATCTCCGTTTTGTTTGTGATTGTGTATGTTAGGGAGGCGAAGCCTCAATCGGAGACTAGCCCCCGTGTTTAACAACATCTATCGACTGAGGAGATTCGACGTGTTCGAGTGGAAAAGAGAGATGGAAGCCAATCCCCTCAACAACCCTGACAATGCCAATGCGGCTAGGAATATGAGAGACTTTGCTCGTCCCGTGATTAGGGCGTCGACTTCTTGCATAGTTCTTGGTGAAGCCGCAAGGAACTACGAGTTGAAGAACATTCATTTTAGCTAACTTCTCTCATTCTACGGGATGCCAGTCGAAGATGCTTTGAACTTCATCCGGGAGTTCTATGCCGTTGTTCAAACCTTTCCTCTACAAGGTTTGAATGAAGATCAATTGAAGATGAGGTGTTTTCCTTACACCTTGAAGGATCGAGCCAAGACATGTTCATGTCTCTTCCGGCCAATTCGTTGGCCAATTGGAATGCCGTCTACGAGAAGTTCATGGCCAAGTACTATTCCAATCAAAAGACCCAAGACTTGAGAGCTCAAATTGTTACTTTTACCCAATCTCCGGGTGAATTGTTTCATGAAGCTTGGGATCGATTTAGAGGTCTCCAACAACAATGCCCTCACCACCATCTCGCACCCGAGTTGCTCAACCAATTCTTCTACGACGGGCTTTCACAAAATTTCCAATATATGGTGGACAATGCATCGGGATGAGACATTGGAGGACGGACCGCCGCAGAGGTTTCAAACATTTATGAGACCATGGCCACTACTTCTCAACAAAAGAGTGCTAGAGGGAAGAGAGCTTCGGTCAACAAAGCCAATCTGAGTTATGATGTGACGAAACAACTTGCCGAGTTGACAAGGCAAGTAGAGATGCTTCGAACCTCCGAGAGACCACCCCAACAAGCAATGACCGTTGAGACTTGTGGGATTAGTGGAGAGTATGGCCATGGGGACAACTTGTGCCAAAGGTCGATTGAGCCAGAGTTAAGTGAAGATGCTCATTTTCATGCTCTTCAAGAGCAAGTGCATGCCCTTCAAGGATTCCAACCTCGCCAACCTTTCAATCCATACTCTCAATCATACAATCCGGGGTGGAGAAACCACCCAAATTTCTCTTGGAGGCAACCTCAACAACAACCACCTCAACCGCCACAACAACCACCTCCACCTCAACAAGCCGGAGGTAGTCAAACTCCACCTTATCTGAGACTGCAATAATATCCGACCCAACCAAACCAACCGCCTAGGCCGACATTGCACGACACCTTGCAATCCTTTATGCAAGCCACCCAACAAAGGTTCGAATTCGTTGAAGCTTCTGTGAAGAGGATTGAAACCCAAGTGGGACAAATAGCCGGGACCGTTGGAGAGTTGGCCAAGGAAGCCAATCCCGGCAAGTCAAACTGTGGAATATCATATATTCCCGATATTAACTAATATTTACACATAAGCCCAAACTTTATGAAAACTTATTTTTCATAACACTTTAGGAACTTAAAAATTATTATTAACCCGTCAATAAAATAGGAAGGCGAATCGGGGACCATGGACCTATAATCAAGAGCTCCAATAAATCGAATAAATAATTAAACTCTTTAATTAATTTATTCAACTTATTAATTCTGATATTATTTCACTAAAAATTCAGAATTGCACTCTCTTTAATTATAGAACATATTTACTCTACGAATTTGAGCAATCCATAGATTTAATCATTTCATATGAATTAATCCTCCATAGATAATTCATAATTGAAGGCAGGTAATATCCGTTAACCTCTTCAATTATTTCTTTTTCTCATTTACCATTAATTCACCAGTGAGCGATTAATTTATAAATGATTTATAAATTAGAGATCTCAAATCACTCAGTTCCAGAATTAACAAATGAGAGAATTATCTTTCTGCTTCTCAAAAGAAGGAATGGATTCCATATCTATAAATTACATTCCCAGCTATTTAATTCAAATGTGAATCTAAAATGCAAGTTTAGAGAATGTTGCCAAACAAACTTTAACGAGCAAATCAAGAATCATATTGAAATAAACAGAAGTCTATAATCACTCATGATTAAGATTATTCATATATGATCATCTTGTGATTTAATTTAATATTCCTTTTCTATACCGGAATTTGAAGGAATAATTAAATTAAATCGGTCCAAGTCCTATATGATCATGTCATATATAAATGCACCCAACTGGATGTCTCCACATCAATGGTTTGGATAAAATTGTCACATTCATAATGTCATCGGGCTGCATTAGTGACATTTTAATTAAAGATCCCATACTTTAATTAAATTCGTCACGGACTTCATTTTTAGTTTATTTTCCATAATCTTAATCCTTTTGTATATAACACTTATATACTAAGATTATTGTAACATTAAATAAACTAGGGATTTTCTGTGATGTAAAATAAATGCATACAAGAAGCATATTAGTTCGAAAATAAATGTCACTTTTATAAATAAGATAAAAACAATTCACAATTACTTTAAGGGCACAATCCCCAACAATCTCCCACTTGCCCTAAAGCATTTGGGACATGTCTCTAAGTCCAAAATTATGAATATGCCTCTCAAACACTTTTGCAGGCAGAGTCTTGGTGAAAGGATCAGCAAGGTTGTCAGCAGACGCAATCTTGAGAATTGCCGCGTCTCCTCTTTGTACTATCTCTCAGATCAGATGATATTTCCTTTCTATATGTTTTAACCTGCTGTGAATTCGAGGTTCCTTTGAATTGGCCACTGCACCACTATTGTCACAATATAAGGTGATTGGTCTATCCAAATTTGGAACAACTTCCAAATCAGTAAGGAAGTTCTTTAGCCATACTGCTTCTTTAGCTGCGTCAGAAGCTGCTATATATTCAGCCTCCATAGTGGAGACTGCAGTACTGGATTGCTTGATACTTCTCCAGACTATGGCACCGCCACCAAGAGTAAACACTAACCCAGACATCGACTTTCGATTATCTTGTCTGATTGAAAATCAGAATCAGTGTATCCATCTATTTGAAGGTTATCACCCGAATAGATAAACATATAGTTTCTCGTTCTCCGAAGATACTTGAGAATATTCTTCACTGCTATCCAATGATCAATTTCTGGATTTGATTGAAAACGACTGACTATACCCATCGCATAACAAATGTCGAGCCTAGTACACAACATGGCATACATTAGGCTGCCTACTACAAAGGCATAGGGTATGTGTCTCATGTTCTCTTCCTCTTCAGGTGCCTTAGGACACTGTTCCTTAGAGAGAACGACTCCATGTCGGATTGGTAGGTAACCCTTTTTGGAATCTTGCATTCTATAACGCAACATCATCTTATCAATATAAGATGCTTGAGACAGTGCCAGTAATTTATTCTTGCTGTCTCGAACAATTTGAATTCCAAGAATATAATTTGCTTCTCCCAAATCTTTCATTTGGAATTGCTTGGCCAGCCAATCTTTAATTACAGATAACGTTTCCACATCATTCCCAATGAGTAGAATATCATCCATATAAAGCACTAAAAATGCCACTTTACCATCCTTGATTCTCTTGTAGACACAAGGTTCATCAATATTTTGGTCAAAACCATATGATTTAACGGTCTCACCAAATCTATGGTTCCAAGACCGAGAGGCTTGCTTTAGTCTGTAAATGGATCTAAGCAATTTGCAAACTTTCTGCTTTTGCCCTTCAGCTACAAAATCCTCTGGTTGCTACATGTAGATATCTTCATCTAGATAGCCATTCAAAAAGGCCGTCTTGACATCCATCTGCCATATTTCATAGTCAAGACATGCAGCGATTGAAAGAAGTATACGAATGTATTTAAGCATGGCTACAGGAGAGAAAGTCTCTTCATAGTCGACTCCTTCCTTTTGGGTATAACCCTTAGCCACAAGCCTTACTTTGAAAGTCTCTACTTTCCCATCCACACCCCTCTTTCTCTTATAGATCCATTTGCACTCTATTGGTCTGACACCTTTAGATAGATCTACAAGAGCCCAGACAGAATTGGAATGCATAGACTTCATTTCTTGGTTCATAGCCTCAAGCCATCTCTCTTTATCAGAATCTTCCATCGCATGTCTAAATGTTAATAGATCATCATCATTTCCATCAGAAATGGCAACATTTGCCTCTTCATCTTGACGATAGCGGATCGGTGGAACAATCACCCTCCCACTGCATCTAGGTGCCATGATATTTTGATTTGGTTCAATGGTATCATTAGTGGTTTCTCCAATAACTTTTGTGGACTGTGGTTTGATCTTATCATTAAGTAACTCCTTGAGTACAACTTTACTACGAGGTTGAAAGTTTTGCATATAATCATTTTCAAGAAAGATAGCATTAGTCGAAACTATTACTTTCTTTTCTTGTGGATCATAAAACAAAACTCCTCTTGTTCCTATGGGATATCCTATGAACAGACACACTTCTAATCGTGGATGCAATTTTCCAGTCTTTCCTTTAAGTACATGTGTTGGACACCCCCATATGCGAAAATGGCGTAAACTAGGTTTACTTCCTTTCCACAACTCTAGATGTGTCTTTAGGATTGGCTTAGACGGAACTACATTCAAAATGTATACCGCTGTTTTCAATGCATATCCCCAGAACATATCGGGCAGTGTAGAGCAGCTCATCATGGATCTAACCATATCAAGCAAAGTCCGGTTTCTCCTTTCAGCAACACCATTTTGCTGAGGGGTGCTAGGTGTTGTGAGTTTGTGTAAAATACCATGCTCTATCAAATAGTCTTTGAACTCGGTATCAATATACTCGTCTCCTCAATCAGATTGAAGACACTTCAAAGATTTACCTAGTTGCTTTTCAGCTTCTGCATGGAATTCCTTAAACTTGTCAAAAATTTCAGATTTCCTATGCATAAGATAAAGATATCCATATCTGGAGTAATCATCAATAAAATGACGAAGTACTCAAAACCACCTTTAGCTTGTGTGGACAAAGGACCACAAATATCACTATATACAAGCTCAAGAGGTTCTTTGGCTCTAGATCCCTTTACCATGAAAGCTCTCTTAGTCATTTTTCCTTCTAGACAGGATTCACAAATAGAGAGAGTGCTAACATTTAGCTCTCTTAAAGGACCATCCTTTACTAGCCTATTTATCATATCTAGTGAAATATGACATAATCTAAGATGCCAAAGATATGTATCATTATCATGAAAAACCTTTTGCCTTTTAGGATGTTCTACTCTAAATATTTCGGCATTTAGCAGTGGTTGTTCATTTGGCTTAATTAAATAGAGTCCATTTTCAACTTTTGCACTACAAATATTACGCCCATTCTTGGAAATAATAATCTCATTATTACTGAAAGAAAGGAAAAACAATTGTTCATGCAACTTTAAAGAAACAGAAATCAAATTTCTGTGAAAACTAGGAATGTAATAAACATTGTTCAAAACTAGAATCCTATCTATAAAATTAAGTTTAACAACTCCCACTGCTCTTGCCGAAATGACTGCACCATTGCCTACTCGCATAGTGAAAGAACCATCTGCTAGCTCTTCATAAGAGTTAAGGATCTTTCTTTTTCTCCTTTAACTGAGCAAGGTACTTGGGACAATTTCTTTTCCAATGTCCATCCTCACTACAATGGAAACATTTTCCCTTCGGTTTCTTTGAAGAACTGTTCTTCTTTTCATAAGAAACTTTCTTTTTCTTTTGTTTTGATTGTCCACCTTGACCTTTGCCTTTTCTCTTCTTAAAACAAGATTGCTTATTCTTGGTAACATTTACCTCCCATTCTTTGACCTTTCCAATTGAAATGGCCTCAAAAGTTTGCAATTCATTCAGCAACTGAGTTAATGTATAATTCAGCTTATTCATCACATAGTTGCTTTTGAATTGTAGGAAAGCAGGTGAGAGTGATTCCAAAATCATACTCACTTGGGTGCCATCATCAATAGTTGCACCATGGGTTTCGGCTTCAGTGAAGCAGTTGATCATGTTCAAAACATGTTTTCCCACTGACTGTCCCTTCTTTATCTTAGCATTCATGGCCATCTTAATAGCCTCATGCCTTGATTGAATAGAAGGTTGACCAAACATCTCATTCAGAGACTCCATCATTCCACGAGCAATCTCTGTGTTCTCATATTTTAGTCTAAGCACGCCATTCATACCGGCAAGCATATAGGCACGAGCCTTATTATTTGTCATAACCCATCTTTCATAATTATCTCGTACATTACAAGCGGCATTTGCAGGGGGTTCAGGCGGAACATTATCAGTCAAACAAATTTCAAGTTCTCATGCGAGTGCAATATTAATGTTACTTTTCCACTTGACAAAGTTGTCACCAGATAATTTTTCATGAAGCAGTGCAAGCATTGGACTAGACATATTGCTGAAAAATAAATAAAACGACATAAATTTAAGAACAAACATCACACAACATGTACTTTAGGAATCATAAATGTGATGCATGATGCAATAACAATTTATCCTAACAATTTCAAGGTAATTTAATCTCACAATTGATATGTCGTTGTAGAGTAGGTCAAATCAAAAGATAATTAAATAGAGACAATCTCCATTAATAAAATAAATTATCAAGACATCCCATATCTTCATTTATTTTATTAATCACCTTTTATTTTAGTCAATAATATTAACAAATAATTTATTAATATTTTTATGAGTGTAACCCACTATTTCAGTCTTTTAAAACTAATTCATAATCGCCGCCGTAGGGTAGGAAGATTAAGAATTAAAATTTAAAAACTTATCCTTTCGGAGACAAAGCCTTGATCATCAATTTTTAGTGAAAGCCTTCCGTAGGGGGACGAAAGCTAGTCGTCGCGAGGCGTCACTAAAATTTCACCTTGCTTTTATCAATAGTGGAGACTATAGGTATTATTGTCATAAAACCTTCTCCCACTCATTATTTTATAATAAAAGTTTCAAAAACTTTTAAGTTATAAAACATCAAATGTTTTAACAAAATACAATCTTATTGGTTTATTTGATTTAAAAAAATAATAATAATTATATTTCAATCTAACAATTAGATTAAAATAAATTATTTAACCAAACTTTTATAATAAAAGTTTCATAAAATTTTAAGTTATAAAACATCATATGTTTTAACAAAAATCAATCTTATTGATTATTTGATTAAAATTTAATTTTCCACAATCTAACTTTTAGATTACAAAAATTAAATTTTTATTCAAATCCGTAAATTATCAAAATAATTAAGGAATTAGGATGATCCAAAAAGAACAAAAATAAACACAAGAAAAATACAGATTTAGTCCATCTTAAAAATCAAACCATTCGATTACTGCCCCCGATGGACCGTACTGGTATTTTTATTTTATTTTCATTTTTTTTATATTAAAAAAATCTAATTTTTCATAAAAATCATATTTAAATCATCCATCACAAAAATAATAATAATAATAATAATAATAATAATAATAATAATATATCTCATAGATTATATCTATCTTATAGATCAATCATAATATTAAACTCTTTAAAATTATGAATATGCTCGGAGTGGGTTTCATGAATGACATAATAATGCATGACACATATATCACATATACATAAAATAATTTACAAGAAATTATAAAAGATGAATTGAATCGATGCCTTAAAATACACCCCTAAATCTAAACAGAAAAAAGTAAATTATATAGAGGGGTAATCGGGAAGGGATAGGCAAAAACCAATCTATATAAAATTACAACTTCTATACCCTTTAAACTTAGGGTGTACATCATGATCCTATCAAAAACCAATTTAAGGCACCAATCCAAAAACATCCATGCATCAATTCATTCATCACAAAAATAAGATCAAATCCTAAAGCCCACTCCTAAATAAATTTAATTCCATGGAATCATATTCCTATATCAAAACAACCATATGCTCAGATACCATTTGTTGGAAATTAAACCGATCCGAAACTATTTCGGGTCGAATAAAATCCGTCTTTTCGATCAAATCAAACGGGAGCGGAAGTGGTATAAATCAGAATATAGATCGTGATATAAGAACATAATATCCATGCAAATTAAATTTATTTAATACTAAAAAAGAGATAAAGAAAATACATTTTTCTTAAATCTCCTTCGTCTTTTTCGTCCAACCTTTGAATCTTGAAGCTCGTAAACACCACGGTGTTCCGATTCAATCCTCCCTTTTGAACGGTAGTGAATGGGCACCGAAATAAATCTATTAAGTTCCTAACTTAATTTTTTTTCTACAATTATTTCAACATATGAAATCGTAGAATTGGACAATAGTATTGGAACGATATATAATTTGAATTAAAATATAAACATAAGAGAAAAGAGAAATCAAAATCAAACTATTTGATTTTAATCAAATCTCGTTTTTCGTGAGCTGATTCTTAGAAATCAATTAATAAGCTTTTGATTTCAATGTTCACGTCTCACGTGAAGCTAATCGGCGTTTTTTATTCTTCTCACTAATGTTATATTTATATCGAGGATTGGATCAAATCACAATACATATCAGTTTCCTATTTTAAACAGATTCAGAATTATGTAGATAAGGAAATAAATTAATAATTATCTCAAATAATTATTAATCATTACTAATATATAAATAATATAAATATCTTATATTTATTTAATTCCTAGCACAGTCAAACTGTGGAATATCATATATTCCCGGAATTAACTAATATTTACACATAAGCCCAAACTTTATGAAAACTTATTTTTCATAACACTTTAGGAACTTAAAAAATTATTATTAACCCGTCAATAAAATAGGAAGGCGAATCGGGGACCATGGACCTATAATCAAGAACTCCAATAAATCGAATAAATAATTAAACTCTTTAATTAATTTATTCAACTTATTAATTCTGATATTATTCCACTAGAAATTCAGAATTGTACTCTCTTTAATTATAGAACATATTTACTCTACGAATTAGAACAGTCCATTGATTTAATCATTTCATATGAATTAATCCTCCATAGATAATTCATAATTGAAGACAGGTAATATCCGTTAACCTCTTCAATTATTTATTTTTCTCATTTACCATTAATTCACCAGTGAGCGATTAATTTATAAACGATTTATAAATTAGAGATCTTAAATCACTTAGTTCCAGAATTAACAAATGAGAGAATTATCTTTCTGTTTCTCAAAAGAAGGAATGGATTCCATATCTATAAATTACATTCCCAACTATTTTATTCAAACGTGAATCTAAAATGCAAGTTTAGAGAATGTTGGCAAACAAACTTTAACGAACAAATCAAGAATTACATTGAAATAAACAGGAGTCTATAATCACTCAGGATTAAGATTATTTATATATGATCATCTTGTGATTTAATTTAATATATAAATACACCCAACTGGATGTCTCCACATCAACGGTTTGGATAAAACGTTCACATTCATAATGTCATCGGGTTGCATTAGTGACATTTTAATTAAAGATTTCATACTTTAATTAAATTCGTCACAGACTTCATTTTTAGTTTATTTTCCATAATCTTAATCTTCTTGTATATAACACTTATATACTAAGATTATGGTAATATTAAATAAATTAGGAATTTTCTATGATGTAAAATAAATGCATACAAGAAGCATATTAACTCAAAAATAAATGTCATTTTTATAAATAAAATAAAAACAATTCACAATTATTTTAAGGGCACAGTCCCTAACACTGAAGACGACAGGTGCCCCATCTGGCTTGCATTTTGCGAGATCAAGCCATCCAAGACTAAGTCCCGCATCTCCCAACAACAGAATAGGTTGTCTGAGTCTGATGGAATTGGGACTCACATTGCGATAATCCAAATCTGGTAAGCAGCACGTTGCGACCTCTTTAATTTATTTTCTATCTAATTAATTAGATTTATTCAATTCATTTCAACATATTATATATATATATATATATCTTGTTTTTATTGAATAGACTAAAGAAAATGGAGTCTGGGAGAAACAGATTGATTGGGAAGTGTTTTTGAGGTTCCACTGCCAAAATAGAGTCTTCAATCATCTAAAATATGCTTGCATTGTTGTAAGTATTTTAAAAATAATATATGGCAAAGTTTTCCATGCATGGGGTGCAAATAAGCCTTATTTCAGACGGGCGGGTCAAAAACGCGGGTCAATCCGCTTTGACCCGGGTCAACCCATAAAAAAAAATTCTGTAAAAGCAGTATCAACAGTAACATTAAAAGGTATCATTCAAAATTTGAAAAGTATCACTTGTATCATTAAAAAGTAAGGCCTCTGCTACTTGTTTTGAGAGTGTTTTTAGGGGTTTATTTTGTATGTTTTAGGATTTTTGGGGGTGTTTTTAGGGGTTTATTTTGTGTTTTTAGGGGGGTGTTTTTAGGATTTTTTATTGTATTTTTTAGGGTTTTATTTTGTATTTTTAGGGTTTTTTGGGGGTGTTTTTAGGGTTTTTTTATTATATTTTTTGGGATTTTATTTTGTGTTTTTAGGATTTTTTGGAGGTGTTTTTAGGGGTATATTTTGTATTTTTAGGGGGGGTGTTTTTAGGATTTTTTTTAATATTTTTTAGGATTTTATTTTGTTTTTTTAGGGTTTGGGGGGAGGGGTGTTTTTAGGGTTTAATTTTTTTTTTTAGGATTTATTAATTTCATTTTAGGGTATAAATTTATATTTATTTCAAACAAACTATATCAATTAGCTTTAATTTTAGGGTTCACTAATTTAATTTTATGGTATAAATTTTGTTAGAAAAAATAAAAAAAAAACAAAGAAAATCGAAAAAAGAAAAAGAAAAAAACGCCAGGAAAAAAAAAAACAGGCGCGTGGGCCCCACGTGCCGCGCGTGGCACCACACGCCTCCCTGATGGCTGCCGCATGGGAGGGGTGGTGCACCGAAAACCACCCCATAATATATATATATATATATATATATATATATATATATATATATATATATATATATATATATATATATATATAAATGCTCATGTTAACTATTATTATGTAAAAATTAAGTTAGTCTCTTCCAGGCACGACTAAGGCATGTGATGTCGACATGACCACTATTTATCTAGAAAAATGACATTTATTTAGAAACAGATAAAATATTAATATATATTTTTCTAATAAATGCAAATTTCTCTCTAATTCTAATAAATGTAGTGTGTAAATTGAGAGAGAGAATGTGATAACACGTTAAATTACAAATATTTTGACACAAATTAAAAATTCTAAAATAACATATATTTTGAAACGGAAGGGGTATACAATTAATAAAGGGTTAATTTTTTTTTTATCCAATTTAGTTCGATTTATTCAATTCATTTCAACATTATATATTTTTCTTGCTATATTGAATGGGCTAAAGAAATGGAGTCTCGGTGGAAGAGATTGATTGGGAAGTGTTTCTGAGCTCCACTGCCAAAATAGAATCTTCGATCACTCGAAATCTGCTCACATTGTTGTAAGTATTTTAAAAATAATATTGTGTATTATTATTATTATTCTTATTATTATTATTATTATTAATTACTATTATATATGTATATTTTTTATTATAAATGCTAATGTTAACTATTATTATGTAAGAGATAAGTCAGTCTCTTCCAAGCACTACTGAGATGTGTGATGTCGATATGACCACCATTTATCTATAAAAATGATATTAATTTAGAAACAGATGGAATATTGAGATATATTTTTCGAATATGAAGATTTCTCTCTAATCTTAATAAATGTTTGGTATGGATTGAGAGAGAGAATGTGAAAATATGTCAAACTACAAACATTTTGACATAAACTAAAAACTCTAAAAAACATATAGTTTGAAACGCAGGGACTATATATATAATTAATACAGGGTTATTCATTGAAAATTAATATAAAAATAATGAAAAGATAAAAAAATATATCAAATTACATGATTTTTGAAGTCCTAGACAAATAATATACTCCCTCCACTTTTCAAAATCAATTATTTATTATTAAGATAAATTAGTATTTAAGAAGATATATAGAAAATTATATAAATACAAATACAGACACAAACAATTGATTAAAAAATGCATTAATTTACAAAAAAGATTATATCATATATATTTATTTTGTCAACGTAATTTCATTGCAACTTATTATTTCACTTTGAATCAAATAAATTATATGAGTAGCAAAATAATAAATAATCACAATGATTATTTCGTTATTTTGAGTTTACAAAATTTTAATTGTCAAATATACAACTGAGTTGCTCGTCTTCCTGAAATTGTCATTCCCCTACCATCAATTGTCAAAAAGATTGCTAGAACGATTGAATTTTAGTTGGAATTTCGCTAACAAAAATAACCAGTTTTTTTTTAAAAAAAATTCAAAAATTGTTCCGGTTTTTTAATTTTTTGGGTTGAAAATTATTAATCCAAAGTTAATCATATTTCATAAAAATAATAAAATTTACTAAAAATTGTAATTTTATTAAAATTTAATAACAACATATAAAAAATAAATGATAATTGATGAAAAATTAAAAAAATGAAACGATTGTACACAATATTCCCGAAGGCAAGTGATTTGAATACATATTTGTACTAAGTAATCAAAATTCAGAAATGTTGCATAATCCTTGTTTTTAGTAATCTGATTACTTTCGCAATTCACTAAAATTGAACCAAACACGTAAATTTATAAATAAAGAATCATACTCCATCAATTTCATAATTGTAGCCCCTCTTTTAATTCTACACAAATTAAGAAAATATATCTAATATATTTGGAACATAAATTTCATATATTTTTCCTACTATATCTTTACTTATTGATTCAAAATAAAAGTGGTAATTTCAATGAATTTCAAATAAGGGTATATTAAAAAGTATTAAAATTTAATACATATAAAATAAAAAAAGGTGGACTATAATTTTACCAAATAATAATAATAATAACAACAACAACAACAATAACAATAACAATAACAAAAGACCCCAATTATGAGACGAATAGAGTATTACATTTTCAAACAAGATTCCATATCAATTGAACAAGCTCTAATACTAAGTGAACATTTACTTATCATTACACTAATTTTTCCTTGGAGAATTCTCATAATCCCATAATTTTGGATGTTTTTTAATTTGTGGGCATGTCTACTCAAATTTATAATTATTTTATAAATGAAATTTAAATATTATTTAAAACTGGTTGGAACCGTTTGGAACCGTGAAACTGACAGTTCCTGATTCCAGAACCGTGTTTTGACGATGCGGTTCCAGTTCCACATATTTGAAATCGGAAACCGGCGGTTTCAGAACCATTGCCACCACTAGATACAAGTGAGATAAAAGAAGTAGAGTTTAAAAAAAATCATATATGAAGCATATGTGATTGAAGATCCCTCTGTATAATTTTTTTTCCTTGGACATTCACATGAAAAAATATTATTGAACTAACCTCGATTAAATATTTAGTACTTTTTCAATCATTTTCAACACCTCAACCTTTAACTCTCAACTCTCAATCTAAAAGATTAATTATTCAAACAAATAGATCAACCTTGAATCTAAAACAACTCCAGCAAAAGAGCCGAGCTAAAGTTAGTGCCACATGAATTATTTTTTTATTAAAAAAAAAAAAAGAAATGTTACAATTTAAAAATTGATAAGTATGTATGGGATCGTGCGTAACTTTTTGGACGTTTCTTGATCACCAATTCCCAATCAACAGATTGTCGAAAAAGGGCTCATTAGTCGGCATTTGTGATCCAAAAATCTGGCAAAAAAAAAGTGTAATCTTGAAATAGATCGAGCTCCATATATTTAGATTTTTTTTATGATCAAACTGAAAAGACGTGGGCATAATCTAATGGCCATCACCGTTATAGAATAACACCCATGAAAAATATATAAATAAAAAAGGCAAGATTTGTAAATTAATCCATATTAAAAAAAAAATCACTGATTGTGCAAGTCCATTTCATGGTGCTTTTTTTCTCTCATCACATAATAGCTTATAGCTGTAACCAAGTATGGATAAAGTTGTGCTCAATTATTTAGTTCTTTTAAGATTTTTGCAATCGTCATAATATATTTTTCTGATAGATGGGCATGTTTGATTTGTCGATTGGATTTTATTATTTTGTTTGTTAATGTTTTCTGGTTGAATTATATCAAGATACTCATTTCTCTTTATTGGTCTGACATATATGTATATATATATATTGAATTGAATATTTTTTTCTTTATGATTAATATTGAATTGAACATAATGTAACACGTCAAGTGCATTTTTTTTTACCATCCTTGCACACACACACATATACATACATATAACAAATGAATTACACAAGTGAAATTTCATCTCGTATTACACTATTAAGATTTACGTCATATTACAAGCCAATTAGTAGACTAAATATAGGCTCAAACCACCCATTATCCTAATTAAGGAAAAAATCAATTCCTCCTGCTCGGAATGACCTAATGGTGGGGGATAAAATCCTCTAATCCACTTTTCATGTCCCACTATTATGCCCTACTATAAAATTTAATATTTTAAAAATGTTTATTATAAAAATAAATTTTATTATAGTATTACAAATCATAATCAACATTTATTGCTAAAAATTAAATTTTTTAAAAATTATATATCTTACTTTTGGAATAATCAACCATATTAATCAATTATATTAACTAAAAAATAAGAAATAAATATTAAAAATAAATATACACCTTAATTAGGTGGAATGAACTCTAAATAATAATTATAAAATTAAACTAAACTATAACAAATTGAAATTGAAGAAAAAATGATGAAAATCAAATAAAAATCAAAATGGGACACCATATGAGATAGAGAAAAGCGGGATTGAGAATTTCATTTGCTAATGGTGGAGTGAGGTTGCTTGGAGACCAAAAGTCACGAGTTCGAATCTCCTCAATACCACCAGGTCGTAAAAAAAAATCATTGTATGCTAGGAAAATATATTCAATTATTGTCTTCTCAATAAATAAATCATATAAATTGAAAATAAAAAAAATAAACCCAAGAAATTGAAAATAAACTCTATAAATTAAAAATAAACATTGGAAATTTAAAATAACCCCTAAGATTTAAAACGAGAGAAAATAATTAAAAAGGTTAAAAATACACTCAAGAATTAAAACTTAAAATAAATTAAAAAATATAGAATATTAATAAAGGGGTTACTTACGAAAAATACATATACTTTGATAAAATTTACCATTTAGACATGAACTATGAAACTTAAAAGTACAACATAATTTATGATTTGTTGAAAAATAGACACAATGTTCTGTGCAACAAAATAAAAGTCAAACACAATATATATATATATATATATATATATATATATATATATATATCATACCAATCTTTAGGGTTGAGCAAAAAGTACCAAAAACCAAGAACCGAACCGAACCGAATTATTTCAGTTTTTTTGTTTCGGTTCTTTTTAAACTTCGGTTCGGTTAGATTCTTTTTCTAATAAAAATTTGATTTTCGGTTTCGGTTCGGTCCAGAGGAAAAATATCCGAACCGAACCAAAAAATTGAATGTATATATATTAGCAATAAAAATACTCGACTTTGTTGGACTTTATAGTTTATTCGGCTTTACTTTGTTGGAATTTACACCTTTTTGTACTTTATTCAATTATTTATTGATATTTTTTGAACTTGAATCTTGATAATTAACTAATTCATACTTGTACATATTTAATTATATTGAATGGAGAGAATTTAAAGCAAACAAAAAATCAGAAAATTTAAGAAAAATTTCGGTTCAAAACCGAACCGAACCAAAATATTTCGGTCCGATTCGGTTCAGTTCTGATCAGAAATTCGGTTCGATTCGGTTCTATTTTTAAAAAATTCAATTTTCTTCGATTTTAACATTTTTGGGACCGAATCGAACCGAACAATTGAATACTCACCCCTACCGATCTTTATTGCATTAATGAAAATCAGTTCATCATTATGCTAAATATGAATACAGTTTTGCAATATTTTATATGTAATATACAAGTTTTTTGTTAGTTGGGAAATTTTGAGAGTCTATTTTGCAACAAATTGCAAAATTGTGCTGAAATTGCACATTATTCCGAGTTAATTTGTGTATAAATTATAAATTATTTCGAAGTTCATGCAATTTTTTTATTAATTAACCCAAAAAAACAAAAAAAAAAACTTTTTTCCCTAACTTATAAGAGATGAATTGTCTAATTAACGAAGTAAATTAATAATGTATTTTTCCTTATTTAGAATAAAGTTATAAATGAAGTGTAACCTAATGGTTTACACCTATTTATCACTAGCATGTAGTTTAATTAGTATTCTTCCCCTGTATAAGAGTGAGAGACTCAGGTACAAATCTCAATCCCTCATCTCGCAACTCAGAAAAAAAAAAAATGATTTGCACCTTTTTAGTCCTATATATTTACACTATGATATGATGTGGTACATATCTAGCTAGCTAATGTAACACTAGATGAAACATACGTGTATAATATATATACAAATATGTGTGCTATATAATTGAGATTTATATATGGTATTTTTGGGGAAATTTTATAAGACATGCAGAGATATCATATCTCGATACAAAGATCACGCCATATCAACAATTTTTTTAATTAATAAAACTCTTTATTGTTGTATTGTGATCTTTATATATATAGTGGAATGTAGTACCTCTAGTAGATGAGTTATACTAATTTATCATATTTTAAACGATGAGGACAATCACGTACGTACGAAAAATCGACAATCCTATAAATGTCTTCCACCATTCAACTAACAACCGAGAATCAACTTTTATTGAATTCCTTCAAATCACAAAATCGCCACTCGAGTCAAAACCTAATCAAATCTGGTTGAATAGATAATCAGTTGATCGATATATTCCTTTTTTATTCATCCATATTATTTATTATCTATAATAATAAAATAACATTGATCTCGTTAACTTGTATATCTACGTACAGTTGGACATGTACATGGAACTCATGAATAGGACGAATTAATTAATAACTAAATAACACCAATTTTAGAGTCACCATCGACGCCTAACTAGCTACTGAGAATATGACAATGTATAATCATTTGTAAATTACATGTGGATAGAACAACATATATATAAGTATGTATGTATTAAAAAGAAAATTCAATCTTAATTAATCATGTGATAATTAATATATATATATGTGTGTGTGTGTGTGTGTGTGTGTGTGTGTGTGGAACTACCACATCATTGAAACGAGCGCGTTGATATGCCCACTTGTGGATTGCTGGCCATTTTTTCATCAATTTGATTATCAATTATTGGATATGAATATATAATATAAGCACATATAGACAGATTTCAACTTTTTGTTTTTAGGTTATACGGAAAAACATAATCTTAAAATTAAATGTTACAAAAAGAGATAAGGTACGTACCACTTGGAGCAAAAGCCAATTTTCATTGACATCGCCAACTGAACTCAACTAACCTTCTTTTTGACAAATAAAATTAATAATAATAATTATTATTGTTATTATTATTGTTTGTGCAAACCGTGTGTTCATGTGTATATATCATTCATCCCTATCAGTTTGAGTATATGATTTTGACAGTGAAGTAATGTTGATGTATTAATCATTGAAATGTGTTGTGATTAATTAATTCTCTTTCTCACATATATTTTTTTTGGATACGTTGAGACATTCATGCCGACAACTTCATAATAATAATGTCTGAGATTGATTCAAAGTTGGCCCTAAAAATGGTAAAACTAAATAAACTTGCAAATCTCCCAAGTCCCATATAACCAAATAAACATAAAAACTCATTTAAACAACTTTTTCAATGCCTTTGCAATGTTAAACTTTGTCTAAATCAATCACAATTTTATCTATGATATTACATTTGATACTACACAAAACACTATATCTGAATTTTTAAAAAAAAATTACTATCCTTTCGAGTAGTATTCGCAGATGGTAAAGATTACGACACATCATTCATTCATAATTATTTTGCGAGGATTTGAAATGGAAGGATACAACACATGCACGTATAGTAATAGCTAGAGAGAGAGAGAGAGAGAGAGAGTTGTGTAGAAAGCGTGTGCATTAATGAATAAATAGAATGGATGAGATTGTTTTGACATTTACTTGATGCATGGTTTCCAGTTCCCGTACGGCGTCGTCCCCTCTGCAGAATTCAAATTAATATATGGGGCCCTATCCTTCTTAAATATGTAAAGTTATCCAAACTACTAATTATTTATTTTTCACTTTTTATTTTGTTCAATTATTGGAGTAGCTAGATACTTGGCGTACATATTTGATTCCAGTCTATTTTGGTTGTCGCCAGTCAAGTCATTATCAATTGTTTGTACATTTTTAATCATCAAAAGTTGATTTTACAAAATAAAAAGGGAAAATTGGAAATTTCAACATGTAATTGAAGACAATTTGAGTTCATCTATATTGTAATTATTATTGTTAATTATTATTTTTTATTTCTTTAATTTTAGGTGTTCAATAGTATGGTCATTGCAACAAAATTAAGCACAACATGCATATCGAAATCCTATTTCATGTGGAAATTACCGCGTGGGCAAGATAGAGGTTCCATTAGGAAGTGATAAAATGAGTCAACTTTGTGAGATGAATCATTTATCTTCTCTAGTTTTATTGCAGTGTTTTGAAAATCGGACCGGACCGACCGGTTTGATCGGTTTAACCGCGAACCGGCCATTAGTCCAATCCGGTTATATGTGTATTGAAATCCGGTTATATGTGTATTGCGGGTCAGACTTGACCCAGTGCGATCTGATCAAAACCAGGCAATCGGTCTATTTTTTTTTAATTCTGTAAATTTAAATTCCTTCAAGATGTTTAATTCTGTAAATTTAAATTGTCAACCGGTCTATTTTTTTTTTAATTCTGTAAATTTAAATTCCTTCAAGATGTTTAATTCTGTAAATTTAAATTCCTTCAACCGGTCTATTTTTTTTTAATTCTGTAAATTTAAATTCCTTCAAGATGTCTATTTTTTTTTTAATTCTGTAAATTTAAATTCCTTCAAGATGTGACTGAAAGGATTCGAACCCAAGACTTCTAAAAATTATATAATTTTGTACACTGTGCTCAACCAACTAGGCCAACACAATCTTATGTTATTATTTGAATATAATAACATATATATGCACAAATTTAAAATAACAAGTCTTTTATTTTAATTAAAATCAATGTTTACCATATAATTAAAATCAATATTTAACAATATCTAATTTGATATTTTTAAATTAAAATAAATGAAGAGAAGATATAATATCTAAAGTAGTGGATTGTGAAATAATGATTAGCAATATTTTTTATGGTTATCATGAAGTATTATTTGTAATTAAAATTAATATTTAATTATTTGACATTTAATTATATATTATCTAAAAATCTAGTATTTCATGTTCAATATTTATTTTTATAAATTTATACTTAACTACTTAACTTATGCAATAATTATCAATAAATTAAACATTTTATTTCTTTGCATTGATATAAATTGTGCATTTTTAAACTTATTTAATATATTTGTCATGATACTAATTTATATAATTTTATTATATATATATATATATTATACCGGGTTATCAGGTTTTTTCAGAACGGTTCGATCGGTCGAACCAGTAACCCAGTGACCCAGTAAATTCACCAGTTCAATGTCCGGTCTGGTTTTAAAAACATTGCTTTATTGTACGTGTTGCAGGCATATATATATATATATATATATGGTGGATCTGGTGGGAACCCTCCTTTGTGTGGGAACAAGGAATCCATCACATCCACCCATTCACAGATTTGGACGGCTAAGATTAAAATAGATTTATCGGTGGCAAACTTGTAAATATGTAGAACTTTTTAAAAAAAGGTAGAAGCATATTAGTAAATAAATTGAACTTCAAAAGTGGGGGTTAATTTCTTTCCGTCAAAATATAAATGCTGATGTCAGCATATTTGTACAAATATTGTAGAAACTTTAAGCAATCATAACTTGCTTGTTTTAAATCGGATTTACGCAAATCATATATCAAATTAAAGCTTTTTTCATACTCTTTCATTTGTGATGCATATTGTATATGTTTATTTAAAAAATAGATGAAAAATATAAAAATCAATTTTCAGGCATAGTTTTGATACAAAGCAGCCCCAGATTTATATTAGCATAGTGTATATAATATTTTAACATGACCTATATAGCATTTTAGCATGAACAACTATAATTCACATAATTGCATTTATGATATTTTAGTATGAAACTACTTGCATAATAACATGATATATATGACATTTGAGCATAATCCGTAACTCATATCAGTATTATGTTCATGACATTCTAGCATGATACCTATAAATTAACAAGATAATATCAATAAATTTACACAAATATTGTAGAAACTTTAAACAGTCGTAATTTGCTCGTTTTAATCAAATTTACACAAATTATATATCAAATTAAAGATATTCTCATTGATGCACTAATTTTTATGCACTAATCTGCAATTAATACAGGACAGTGCAATATAGTAGTGAATCGAGTATCGTATCCACATGGACTGAAAATATGACCACATTGAGTACTAAGCTAACACGTTTCTATTGTCCAGACTACCTAAATTTTATATGGGTTTTCTAAAGCTAGACACAAATCAAACCAATCAAAAACAGAATCGGGACAATTAAATAAGAACGATTTAAACTAATTATCCAAAGTAAATCAATTAAATCAAATAAACAAATTCAATAATTAATAAAGATTAATCCTAGGGAATGCAATTCACATGTATCAACTATGTACTAATTCAATCCTAATTCTTACCACTTTAATCCGATTATTGGTGAAGAATCAGACATATAACTACCTATCTCCCCCAGGTCTCAAGGTAGAAGTAGATTAATAAATTACCTATCACTTTCGTCTCTAAGTTAAATTATTAACTCTCGATAGATCAACAGATTAAGTCCCCTACAGATTCCATAGAATGTGTATCAAAATGCTCAATTGATCCCACTAGTTAATTATCTCCGCCAGGTCTCAAATTAACTAACTAGCATGCAATTAATTATGGCCAGTAATCAAGCATGAAATAACAGCACTTGAACAATTGAACACAATAATCAGAAGGGAAGAATAACAGAATTAAATTAATAACATAGCATCCACGTGTACGCAAATCCTAGAATTAATATGTGTTTAGCCGCTCATGGCAAAATGGAAATCTAAAGAAAATACTGTATCGATTACAAAACTCATAGTCGAAATTAAATAAAAATCATAAACAACTTATGTCGGATGATTAATTCTTCATTCTCTGTCTTCTCCTTCTTCATAGTACTTCTCTGCTTCAATAATAGGGTAAAAAGTGCCTCCAAAATCATCCAAAGGAAAGTCTTATATAGTTGGGGAAACACAAAGTCCAAATAAGGAAAAACACCAATTTTCTGAAAACAGGTGGCACGGTCCGTGCCGTGCAACAAAACACATTTTCGAGATGGATGTTGTGGGGCATGGTCCGTGTTGTGGCTACCGAGAGTTTTCACTTGTGTTGCTTCATGGCACGGTCTGTGCCAGCGTGCGTGCCTCCGATACGCTCCGCCGTTTTGCTCCGTTCTCGCTCATTTCTTATCTGATTGACCCGATTCAAGTTGCAGAATGACCCCAACTCGATCCTCTATCTTTCTAGCTTATCTTCCAACTAAATTGGATCTTGTAAGTAACCTCTTTTCTAGCTCAAAATTCAAGAAAAATAGCAAAACATGAACATGCATGAGAAAAACTGAAACGACCACAAAACTTCAACTTAAACATGCATTAATCTTCAAATATGATCCACATAAACAGTCAAATGCATGCAAAAGCCATGTTTATCAATCCCCCAAACTTGAACTATTGTTCATCCTCGAACAATGAGGAGAACACTAAGAAAAAATAAACATGGAGGAGAATAGCAAACTCGATCATCGATGCCTCAAAATCAAAACAAAAATAATGGACAAATAAAATCACAATAATCTACACAACTCAACTGTAAAAATTAATCTCAGCAATGTAACACTTGAATCTCACAAGGAAGTGTATCACTCAACTCTCAAGTGTATAAAGAATGGTTCACTCATCGAAACAATATCATACAAATACAGAACTATAGACTTGCCAATCGTCTAATTCCTCCGCCACTTTTTATGTGCTAAAGTAAAAATCAAATAGGTCTTTTTCTTAGGTTGTAATGTAAAGACATTGGTTAAGGTAGGAAAATATGTCTAAGTGACTGGCACGCCGTCGTTTAGCATGCAGAATCACACCCGTGGGCAAAACCCGACAGATGATTTAATTTGCCCTCAGAGGCTAGTATAGCGCCCGAAGGCAAATATCGTCCCACGGGGAGTGATTAACATTTCTATCTTTTTGGTAAGTTTTCAGGATTTGTATGGATTACTGTCACTAATCTGTCCATGCACACTGCAAACTAAACTAACAATCAAATAAACAAAATGGAAATTAATATAAAATAAATGTTCAAGTCAAATATAAATTCAGTTTTGGTAGATGCATGCAATCCCGAGCACAAACACATAGATACCTCGATAAGACCGTTTGGTTATACGAAGCAAGTAACTCTTCGGGGATTTGTATGGATTATTGTCACTAATTCATCCCTCCCCACTAACTTCAATTATGCTCTCTAATTCCTTCTTACTATGTATGCTAAGAGCGATACGGTCGGCGACTCTTAGTCTCTAACTATCCAGGACCCAACGAAGAGAGTCATGCAGATGGTTTGCAAGGATAGCAGCATTCAATCGAAGGAACCCAATGCTGGTATATGGGACCCTTTTGGTGTTGTGCCCATATCCACCTATACTCCAATCTCCGGGTTTCGTCACCCGCTTTATCACTTAGTGGCTTATCAGGGATTCAATCACCCTTACTTCCACCCTGACATACATCAACAATGGGTTTAACTACGAGTGGCCAGCCATATAACCTCGCCATTACCATGTCATCGTTCTTCCCAGATTGAAGTTGGGGATCAACTCAAGATAAATTAAGCCTGATTAGCCTCATGCATACGCATCACCTTTATCCTTCAACACATTCAACTTGAACACTGGATACTTAGCCAGATAACATACTAATAAATAAAGCAAAAACAACACATGATAAAAGGAAAACAAACTATATTAAAACCTGGAACCAACTCCAGATTTGGGAAAAATAGGTACATGCATCAGTCGAGGACAAATCGCCCCCGACTGTGCAGAATTTCCAGAATACTTAAATACAAAAAATAAACTGAATCTTGCTATTCAAAAGGGTGTGTTTCTGGTTTTTTCTTGTTCTTCACGAAAATGAAAGATAACTAGTATTTATAGCTCTTTAAAAAGCTATAATTCGGCCCAGCCCAACCCATATAGAGGCATGAAGTTAGTTGGAGAGATCCACTTCAACCATGTTCCCTAAATTATAGGGATGAGCCGCTCCATCTTTTCTCTCTCCTTTATCTCTTCTTTTCTCTTTCCTCCACTTCTTCTCTCTCCTTTAGCTGACTTCCCCAAGCTACTGAACTGTTGTGCACGTGGGCCCACGTCAGTTGAAAAGGATTAGCTGCTGAACTTCCGCGCAAAATCTGCAACAGACTGTTAAAGCTTCAGCAGTTGATCCTCTTTATGCCCTTAATCGAATTGGCACTTCATTATGCCCATAATGGATCAAAACGTGCTCCTCTCTCCCTTGTTACACTTTCTCCCAAACTAGACTCTAGACACAACTGAAAGAACTAAAAACGACTAAAAAGACAAACTAAAAAGATGCAAAACTGAGTCTACATTAGTGACTCAAATAAATTCAACCCACTACACCTTATATTCACTTCAAACTGAGTATGTATCATCAAAATTCCATCTTCCTCCATACCAAAGTACCGCCAACAAACACCAAAGATAAAAATAACTCCATACTTCACTCAATTTTTCAGTGCACACTAGTTATGCTCTTATGCACTTTTCCACATCAGCAAACTAGTCAAATAGAAGCAAAACATTCCAAATTACTTCTTTTTCTTTTCTCATTAACTATTTCATTTTTTTTCCTTTTCTTTTCTTTTCAAGAACTTATGAGAATAACTATCAACTAAGCACATGAGTCTCTTTTATTTCCACATATTTTTCAACTAAACAACCCAAACAGATACCCGTATTCTCCATCCATCACCTCCTATCATCCGGCAAAGAAATAAAGGCTATTATGGCTCAAGATGGTTAACAAAGGATCATGATTAAGGCCAGTGTATAGATATAATGTGGCTATCAACAAATAGCCTAAAATCATGTCTAAACTCTCACACATTTGCAATCTCGAAACAGAATCCAAGGCAGGTCCTAGTGATGCATAGTAGGTATGTACAACACTCAATAACGAATATAATTGTGCATAGGTAAACAGTTAAAGGCTCAAAACTCACAGGTTATATTCAATGCTCCAAATACCGAGATCAATTTCACAATTAAATCACATAAATCACTGAAATTATATTCATTCATTTTTTCAAAAATAAATCAATTCCATATCATTGGCATCTCACGACTCAACTAACAACAACTGACTCAAAAGAAAATAAAAAAAAACTAACCTAAACAACTAAACAAAAACAAATGTTCCAAACATATCATATCTATCCCCCTCCCCCAAACTTATTCAACTACAAAGAGAATAAGTTTGGAGGGAACCAAATAAAAGATGTGTTTGGAACGAACTCACCGCGTACAAATATGGAGAAAAAGAATCTTGAAACCGGCATGGATGATCTCAAATTGGCATTGGGCTCCAAAACTCCTTTCTACATGTTAGAATGATAACACAAAACACGACACTACACAAAAAAATAAAAGAAAAATAAAGCAAGTAAAATGATGGGTTACCTCCCATCTAGTGCTTTATTTAACGTCTTTATCTAGACAATACCTCAACAGTCAATGAGGTCGAAAGCAACACTTCAAGCAACAAAATGATCATCCCTTTCGAGGATTGTTGTCCACTGCCACTGTTTGCTTTACCGGTACCACTTCAACTAGCATAGCCCCCTTCATATTCTTCTTTCGGAAGACACGGAATTTTACTCTCATCTTCTTGGGAGCTGGAGCTGCAGAAAATCCCTTATAATCTTGCAAAATCGTGCACATCTCAAACGGCTGTGCTTTTGGAGCTTTAGGAGCATGTATTTGGGGTGCCTCTATCACAGGCTTTTTGTCTGGCTCATCATCCATATCATCCATGAAGCTATTGGCCAAGCATACTTCTTCACACTGCGGGGCTTCTTTGGGTGGGGGATTTCGAAATATAACTCTTTTTCTATCAATCCCCAAGGTCATCACGCCTCTCTTCATGTCTAGCTTCGCTTCACAGGTGGAAAGAAACGGTCTCTCCAAGAATAAAGGCATCTTAGGATCTTCAGGCATATCCAACACCACAAAGTCAGCAGGAAACACCAAATTATCCAGTTTGATAAGCACATCTTCAATGATTCCTCGTGGCTTGGTGCACGATCTATCTGCAAGTTGGATTTTCATCTTCACCTCCTTCAAATCCCTGAGTTTCAGCTTCTTGTAGACAGTGAAGGGCATCAAATTTATGCTAGCTCCAGAATCGCATAGCACTCTCTCAAAATACGATCTCTCAATCTTCAATGGAATGGTGAAGCTGTTTGGATCCGTCATCTTCAATGGTAACTTCTTTTGCAGCCAATCACTGCATTCTTCCACCAAGTGGACCATCTCTACATCCTTCAACTTCTTCTTTCTCAAGACAGCTTCTTTTAAATTTCTAGCTCCACCCGGTAAACATCTTAAAGTATCTAGAAGTGGGATATTGATGTGTACCTTCTTGAAGATATCTAACAAATGATCAGTCATCTCATCCTCTTGCATTTTGCCTGAACGAGTAGTAGAGGTAATAAAATTTGTAGAAGTAAGAGGCACAGATGGCGCCGATTTTTGAGCTGAGGAAGGCTTGGCTTTAGCTAGTTCCACTACAGGATTGATCTTGATCTCGCCATGCACCACTTGAATGGTATTGCAATACGCATTCGGGTTGACTTCAGTCTGGCTTAGGAATTATCTCGGCTCGTGCTGTGCTGTGACTTGATTGGCTAATTGGCTCATTTGGACCTCTAACATATTCACTTGCTTAGACAGAGCGCTCACTGTCCCTTTGATCTGTGTAATTTTTGTACCAGTGGCCCTGATGAAACTATTTTGATTAGCAATTAGCTGGCTCATCATCTATTCAAGTGAAGGCTTCTTTGGCTCAGAAGGACATGCAGTGGGAGCAGCAAAACCCGGAGGTTGCAGGGCGTTGTTGGGGTTAGCATAGGAAAAATTCAGATGATTCCTATTGTTCGGGTGATACGCCATGTTGTTGCTCTGGAATCCTTGCTGGCCTCTGTTGTAGTTTCCACTGTTGTAGTTTCTCTGATTGATAAAATTCACACCTTCTACTGCATAGGATTCAGAACCTTGTTGTTGTACTGCATTCACATCCATGTGTGCACGCCGCTCCTCAAGAACTTGTTTCTTCAATTCTTCAATCTCGGCCCTCAGATCATCTATCCCAGAATTAGATACTACAGTTGCAGCCCTTGTTTGCCATCTCTCCATCGGCCATTGGTAACTGGTGGCCATCATCTCCTCTATAATCCTCAGTGCTTCAGTTGCAGTTCTATTCACCAGACATCCTCCAGCTGAGGCGTCCACCAATCGTTTGGTGTTGTTGGTCAAACCACTGTAGAAGTGAGTGATTTGTTGATCAGCGCTGAATCCATCTTGTGGGCAAGATCGCAGCAAATCTCTATACCTCTCCCATGCTTCATAAATTGACTCATCTCCCATCTGTAAAAAATGAGTAATCTCAGCAATTATTTTCTCAGCTTTCGATGGAGGAAAGTATTTGGTGAGGAAAGTTTGGCATATCTGATCCCACGTGGTGATGGATTCCTTGTGCAAGTTCTTGAACCACTCCTTGGCTCGACCTCTCAGAGAAAAAATGAACATTCTCATGCAAATGATGTCCTCACTCGCACCATTCATCTTGATGGTGTCACATATATCCAAAAATGCATCCAGATGAGCATTTGGATTCTCAGTAGCCTTTCTGCTGAACTGCTCCGCAGCTACCATATTGATCAATGCCAGATGGAGTTCGAAGTTGTTTACGGTGATGCCGCCACCCCATTCGGCGCCCAAGTATCTATCAGT
This sequence comes from Perilla frutescens, assembly GCA_026008535.1. NCBI lineage: Eukaryota > Viridiplantae > Streptophyta > Magnoliopsida > Lamiales > Lamiaceae > Perilla > Perilla frutescens. The sequence goes on along the minus strand of BRKX01000008.1, from coordinate 33,901,570 downwards.
CGGTGCTCGATACAGCTGGTTTAGAGGTGCTGCTTCTTGTTCAGGTGCAGCTTGTCTAGCCAATCTCTGCTCTATCTCTCGGAGCCTTCTAGCTAATGCTTCCACATCCATGTTCTCATTAGGGGCTACTATTTCCGCTTTTTGTCGTCTACGCTCCTTATTCCTCTGTCTATGAGCTCGATCAGAAGAACTTGGAACAGGATCTTCGTGTGGCTGTGTAGACCTTGTTTTCATGCACTACCTGAAGTAATAAATCAATGTTAGTAATAATATCAATGTAAAATCAAATACAGTCCTCGGTAACGGCGCCAAAAAGTTGATGCACTAATTTTTATGCACTGATCTGCAACTAACACAGGACAATGTAATATAGTAGTGAATCGAGTATCGTATCCACAGGGACTGAAAATATGACCACACTGAGTACTAAGCTAACACGTTTCTATTATCCAGGCTACCTAAATTTTATATGGGTTTTCTAAAGCTAGACACAAATCAAACCAATCAAAAACAGAATCGGGACAATTAAATAAGAACCATTTAAACTAATTATCCAAAGCAAATCAATTAAATCAAATAGACAAATTCAATTAATTAATAAAGATTAATCCTAAGGAATGCAATTCACATGTATCAACTATGTACTAATCCAATCCTAATTCTTCCCACTTAATCCGATTATTGGTGAATAATCAGAAATATAACTATCTATCTCCGCCAGGTGTCAAGGTAGAAGTAGATTAATAAATTACCTATCACTTTCGTCTCTAGATTAATTTATTAACTCCCGATAGATCAATAGATTAAGTCCCATACAGATTCTACAGAACATGTATCAAAATGCTCAATTGATCCCACTAGTTAATTATCTCCGTCAGGTCTTAAATTAACTAACTAGCATGCAATTAATTATGGCCAGTAATCAAGCATGAAATAACAGCACTTGAACAATTGAACACAATAATCAGAAGGGAAGAATAACAGAATTAAATTAATAACATAGCATCCACGTGTACGCAAATCCTAGAATTAATATGCGTTTAGCCACTCGTGGCAAAATGGAAATCTAAAGAAAATATTGTATCGATTACAAAACTCATAGTTGAAATTAAATAAAAATCATAAACAACTTATACCGGATGATTAATTCTTCATTCTCTGTCTTCTCCTTCTTCACAGTACTTCTCTACTTCAATAATAGGGTAAAAAGTGCCTCCAAAATCATCCAAAGGGAAGCCTTATATAGTTGGGGAAACACAGAGTCCAAATAAGGAAAAACACCAATTTTCTGGAAACGGTGGCACGGTCCATGTTGTGCAACGGCACAGTCCGTGCCGTGCAACAAAACACGTTTCGAGATGGATGTTTTGGGGCATGGTCCGTGCCGTGGCTACTGAGAGTTTCCTCTTGTGTTGCTTCATGGCACGGTTCGTGCCAGCGTGCATGCCTCCGATACGCTCCGATGTTTTGCTCCGTTCTTACTCATTTCTTGTCCGATTGACCCGATTCAAATTGCAGAATGACCCCAACTCGATCCTCTATCTTTCTAGCTTATCTTACAACTGAATTGGATCTTGTAAGTATCCTCTTTTCTAGCTCAAACTTCAATAAAAACAGCAAAACATGAAAGTGCACGAGAAAAACCAAAACGACCACAAAACCTCAACTTAAACATGAATTAATCTTCAAATATGATCCACATAAACACTCAAATGCATACAAAAGTCATGTTTATCACCCATACCCTATCTTGTAAGATCTATATTTCATATGTTTATCTAACAGAAAATATTTTGTTCGTAATAGTATAGAACAATATTTATAATAGCATGATAAATACTCATTATAACATGAATATATAATCATAATAACAAAGAAAAATATTTATAACAATATGAAAAATATTCGTAAAACATATAAATTAAAATTTACTCGTAATACCATATGTGGTGTTCGTTTATTTAAGCATGTTGTTTCATGTTAATTTAAATTATTGAAGCATGTTGTTTTTAAAAAAATTTATAAGTGTTCTTCGTGTTCATCGAAGGAATCGACGAACACCGAAGAAACCCAGAAGAAAGAAGTTGCCCAGAAATTGGGCGGAGGAGAGAGAAAGAGAGAGCCACCGCTGTGGGGGGTGCACCGCCGCGCCACACCCCCCCTCGGCCTAGCAAGCCCCCGCCGGCGCAGGGGTGCACCGAGGCGGGGGGGTGCCCGCCGGTGCAGCGTGCGCCGCGGCGGTGCCCTCCCCCCCGTGTCGTCCAACGCTGATTTTTCCTGACTATTTTCGTACCCTCTTTTCGAGCTTTTCGAGTCGTGTTTTTCCCGAGTTATTTTCAAGTTTAATTTAAGAAGATTTTCACGCTATCTCCGAGTTATTTTAAGTACACATCTTAAGTTATTTTCGTCTAAAATTCGAGTATCAAAGTATGATTTCTCCAAATAAATTCTTCTCGAATTTTATAAAGTCATTAAGTCGTGCAACATGTATTTAAGTCTTAGATTAAGGTCTCTGGGTTAGTTATTATTATTCCTCGTTCTAGATGTTCGATTTCTTCGAAAGAGGTCGCTAAGTCGATGATTCGACTTTTGTAGGAGGAAGTGAGCCCCGTGAAAATCCAGAGAAGGATCGTCAGCTCATTGCTTTACCTTCTGTCCAGTAGTCAAGGTGGGTAAATCTATACTCATCTAAAGTTTGAGCTAATAAGCTCTAGAAGCATATAGGGCAAATGAGATATCCAATAAAATATTTTGCTCTGCCTGATTGATCTCTGTACAAGGAAGGAAGGAAAGGAAAAATATTATATGTTGATTGAGCTCTCGATCATGTTTAGAAATGCTAGAAATATTATAGTATTGTTTATGCTTAGCATGAGATATTTGGAATTGTCTTTAGTTGCAATTCGTATTTATGTACGTTCATTTCCTCGTATCTGAATGTTGGATTTTTGCTAAAGTTTATTTAGCTAATTAAGCATTGCCTTTTAGGGTAGTGATAAATCCGTTTATAGGCCGAAGTTATGCTTAAGTAAAGGATTAGCCTTAGATGTTGTTCTAAGCTCGATAATTCTAGTAAGGTTAAGGAAGCTAAGGAATTAAGGATTAAGGTTGAGAAAGGAAGGCTAAGTTAAGAAAGGAATAATATAGTTTTTATAACCAGGATTGAGCTCAGAATTCATGATCTTTGATCATTAAAGTGAGTCACTGTTGGGTTAATTCCCTCGCAAACTCATTTGGATATTTGAAGTAACCCCTCTTCTATCCTATGTCATGCCTAAGGGTGCAGTTGACATCAGGTTTGAGCCAAGGTTGGGCCCAAAAGTAAAAAAAAGATTTTGCGGATATGGAGAGGGCTTTTGCGTTTTGCTCTCCATATACCGCCAGTTTATTATTGGATATTTCTCGAGTTATTAAAGAAGCTTTTATTAAAACCCACTGAGTACATTAGTGCTCACGCCCTCTTTTTCAAATATTTTCAGGTTGAGATGCTGAGGATGATGGTGGCTGTGGATGTGGGTTGGCTGTCAAGATTGTTTTGCTATTATATAAGTTTCTTTGGAAATCCCATTATGTGTTCTGCTACTCTGATTCACTCTTTCTAATTCCGTTCAAAGTTCTATTATAATTATTCGAGATTCTATGAATAATTCCCAGACATGATTATCTATATATAAAGATACATTATAAGTTTTATTCCTGCTTCTCGAGTATATTTTCCCTTCGCCTGTGAAGGGGCTTATTCATGTTGGTATCTGTTTATCCGCTTTGACCTGTGAATGGGTTTATGCTTGTTGGTATCTGATTAGTTAGTCATTTTATTCCGCTAAAGCATGTTTCCTTTTTAATCAAGTAAACCCAAGTATCATCGTCTATTCTTCGAATATGTATCTTTATTCGTAAACCCTCTTAGTTAATCTTCCGTCTTTAGTCATTAATCCCTTAATAAAATTCCGTCCCCATTCGTTAATCCCTATCTCGGGACCGGACTGTTACACACACACACACTCTCTCTCTCTCTCTCACACACACACACACACAATTATGAAAATTGTAATAATTATTTATAATTCATAACAATAATAAAGTGATATATACAAGGTTAATTAAGGAGGCTTGCTTGCTTTGACGCGCAAAATTGGAATCATTATTGATGGTTCAGACATGACTTTTGATTCTTGATGATATTTTTTATTTTGAAGTTTAAACATTAATTTTGAATTTTTAGGGTTTCTTATTTGAATGAATTGATTTATTTGTAGATAATTAATAATATTCTATTAAGGTTAAATGTTATGATTATTTTTTTTGTAAATTATCCAAATTAAATTTTTACCTCATTTCATCTTCTTCAGATTTTCTTGCTGATTCACGAGTTCATCTTCTTCAATTATCTCGTATATTGTATTCAATTTTGATTATGGGTATTCATTTGGGATTTTTTTCTTTGATTATATTACTAGTTATAGTTCATGCTAAAATGAAATATATATCATGTTGGTATGTTTCATAGGTTATGCTAACATAACATATGATTAATCATATTGGGTTCATAGTTCATGCGAAAATGACATCAATCATGTCGATATTGATTATATTATTCAAATTTATTGCTAATATGTATGATAAACGATGTTATTATGAACTTAATTTGGTCATAAAATGACTATCATTTTTCAATCAAACAATCATAACTTTCTCCATGTTAAAACACAATGTTGATATGAGTTACATGTAATGCTAATATGTTATATACATAATGATAATATGAGAGTAGCTTCATGGTAAAATTTCATAAACATAATGTTTTTCATATAATATATCAAATTATAATTTTTTCATGCTCTTTAATTTAAGATCTCGTATGTTTCTATTTATCCGAAGAAACATGAAGGAAAAATACAAAATATTCATTTTCAAGGTGTAACGACCCGGCTACCGGACTGACGGCTGTCCCCACAAACCAATACGAGTCTTTAAACTTCCCAAGGGGTCACCCATCCCACCATTGCTCCAGGTCAAGCACGCTTAACTTTGGAGTTCTGATGGAATGAGCGCCAGAAAAGAAGATGCCCCTTGTTAGTATGAGTAGCACCAATCAAATCCTTTAAGCTCTCCTCAACTATACAGTCTCATTCATGTATCGCCTCAGAATCCCTCTCTTTCGGGTGGATTCGGTTCATTCATGTACCCCTTCGCTTGGAAGTCTTATAGGAGCCGCTCTTTATCCGTGCCTTGCACCGGCGATCACTCCACGCTTCGGCCCCGGACGTCACATGCCCACCAGCTTTCGCTTGGTTCGTCCTCGAACCACACCTTACTGGGAGAGGTTCGGCTCTGATACCACCTGTAACAACCCGGCTACCGGACTGACGGCTGTCCCCACAAACCAACACGAGTCTTTCCAGCGTGCTTTGTCCTCACTCACACGCTCCCTGAGAAACTTCCCAGGAGGTCACCCATCCCAACATTGCTCCAGGTCAAGCACGCTTAACTTTGGAGTTCTGATGGAACGAGCGCTAGAAAAGAAGATGCACCTTGTTAGTATGAGTAGCACCAATCAAATCCTTTAAGCTCTCCTCAACTATACAGTCTCATTCCTGTATAGCCTCAGAATCCCTCTCTTTCGGGTGGATTCGGTTCATTCATGTACCCCTTCGCTTGAAAGTCTTATAGGAGCCGCTCTTTGTCCGTGCCTTGCACCGGCGATCACTCCACGCTTCGGCCCCGGACGTCACATGGAGAATGAAAGTTTGATAAGTATATAAGTGGGCTTAATGGACTCTCTAGCAACTTGGGTTAACCATTTTGGCAATGCGAGGACGGATGCCAAGTAGTTGCTAGAGGGCCCGTTGTGTCATCGTTTCGTTACTGGGCCCCACCCCCGTGGGCCTGGGGCGTTACAAATGGTATCAGAGACGACCCCGGGTGCGCTCGACCGGGCCCTGGAGCCAGTCCAGGTGTGCTCAAACCGGACCCGGAGGGACGATCCTACAGATGAAGGAGCACGACGAAGACGTCGTGTCTTCCACATCGGTGGGAGAATGAAAGTTTGATAACACATCGGTGGGAGAATGAAAGTTTGATAAGTATATAAGTGGGCTTAATGGACTCTCTAGCAACTTGGGTTAACCATTTTGACAATGCGAGGACAGATGCCAAGTAGTTGCTAGAGGGCCCGTTGTGTTGTCGTTTCGTTACTGGGCCCCACCCCCATAGGCCTGGGGCGTTACACAAGATTTAAACATCCCAATTAGGGTTTATTCCATAAGTACTTGTGTGTTTTCTTATTCTTATGCAATTTCACCGTGTTAAAATGAAAGAAACTTGATATTAATATGAGCATATAACGATGCTAAAATGAACAGACAATACAAATGATAATACGAGTAAGTTTACATGCTATTCCAGTGCAATTTGGTCATGTTGAAATGAAGCAATATAATGTTAACATGAATATATATTCATGCTATTGTGAACATATAACAATGTTAAAATGAACGAACAACACAAATGCTATTGTGAGTAAATTTACGTGTTATTCTCATGCAATTTCACCATGCTAATATGATAGCAATAAAATACATCAAATTAAAACTTTTTTCATGTTCTTTCAATTAAGATCTCGAATGTCTCTGTTTGTCTGGAAAAATATGGATGAAAAATACAAAACATTCTTTTTGGGGATTTTTCCATTTCAATTAGGGTTGGTTTCATCCATTTCGTATTTATTTCATCCAATTATTATTTATTTCATTTCAATTAGATTTTATTCCATCCAATAATGGTTTAATTCCATCCCAATTACATATTATGGCAATTTAATAATTTTATATTTTCTTATTCTCATGAAATTCATTATGCTAAAATAAAAGTAATATGATGCTAATATGAACATATATACCTGTTATTATGAATATCTAATAATACTAAAATGAATAAACAACATATGTTATTATGAGTAAATTTACATATTATTCTCATTCAAATTCATCATGCTAAAATGAAAGCAATATAATGTTAATATGAACATATATTCATGTTATTATAAACATATAACTATGCTAAAATAAACGAATAACATATATGTTATATATTATTAGTAAGTTTACATGTTTTATGGGTATTTTATTCATACTATTATAAGTGTTTTTTCATGCTATTATAAGTTTTTTTATGCTATGATGAATATTTTGTAATTCTATAGCAAGTTATACAGTAATATCATCCGGACCAGAGAAAAAAGATAAATGTGTCCCTTCATATTTTAAAAAAATTAAAATACATTATACAACATTTGGAAATGTGTCCCTTCATATTTTAAAAACATGAATTTAAAATATAAATAAGATTCATCAATTTTTCTGTAAAAAACAAAAAGTATTCATGAATTTAAAAAAAAAAATGTATGTAGATCGTCCATGTACATTATGTATGAATATTAGATTTTGATAATTCATTCATGTACTTCTATGTATATAGGAAATGCTAAAAAAAAATACATGTATCATATGCAACTTTGGATAAGTATTTCATATCATCTTAAGTTTAATGTAATATAGTTAAAAAAATTCTAAATATTTTATATACATATTTAAATATATTCAAAATTTAATGTATTTTTATTGTCGTATGAAGGTAAATTTCTTAAGGATGATCCTAAAAAGAAACTAAAATAATACAATGTATAGTTTATTCTTATTTATAATTAGTCCCGAGTTGGGACCAAGATTGTAGAACTCGCTAGGCGCTACTCGGGCAGTCGGTGGGGGCCTAGTGCCTAGCTAGGTGGAATCTACGCGGAGCCTAGGCGAGTTCTAATTTTTATAATATATTATTACATATTGGTACTTATAAATTATTTTTTTTCAATTATCCTACATCTCACATCGATTATACACTGAAAATTGAGATGGAGGTTGTTGTATAAAAGTTTAAATTAGATTTTCAACTTTTTACAACGTTTCTTACATCCCAAATTGCTTTTAAAGCAATTGAAAATTGAGATGAGGCTTGTTATATAAAAGAGGTGGATAATCTTAAAAAAACTTCAAACTAGTTTTTCAACTATGTTCTCATTTTCTTACATTTCTCATTAGTTGTAAATTGAAAAAATGGAACGTAGGTTGATATATAAAAGTTTGGCGAAACCTTAAATTTTTTATTTGGTCATATTTTGAACCAAAAATTAAAAAAAAATACAAAAACTAATTGGCCCCCTAGGCCGCCTAGTCGATGAGAACTCAGCCTCCCCAATTTCTTAGTCAATTGGGGTGTTTTCGGCACGGCTAGGGGCTGCCTAGCCCAATTTCTACAACCATGGTTGGGACCCATAACATTTTATTTCTATACGAAGGTTATTATTATATAGAGTATTCTAATAAAGGTTTTATTGTATTATGATTATAGTTTCATGCTATTATGAACTAAATAATTTTTTTGCTAGGTAAACATATGCAATATGTGTCTTAAATGAAAGAGTATTAATATAGCTTCAATTTGATATACGATTTGAATAAATCCAATTAAAAATGTGTAAGTTATGATTATTTAAATTTTTTACAATATCAATGTAAATATACTGACATCATCTTTTAATTTTGAAGGAAAAAAACACCCCTCAAGCACACATCATTATTGAAGTTCAACTTATTTACCAATATGTCATTGTCCTTTTTTAAAATTCAACATATATACAAGTATGCTACTTTTCTTTTTATTGAATTTGGACCATTGAGATCAATAGTTATGTGATTGGGATGGGTTCCCAGTTTCCACATTAGAAAGGATTTCACCACACACACACACATACACACACAGTGGCATAGCCACATAGGGTTCGGAGGGCATTGGGCCCCCCTAGAATTTAAAAAAAAAATAGTATTGTAGTAGTATTTTATTTTAATACTAAAATATAAAAATAAAAACCTATTATTCTACTTCTAATCGGCAATCCCACGTCCTTCAACCTAGGGTCCAACCTCCATACCCCAAATTCAATTCAAACAACACTAAAAAAATAAAATCGGTCAACCCCCTTTCATTTTCATTTTCAATCTTCAATTTCATATATATTGGTAGTTACTCTTATTTTCTTTAATATATTTATTTCTCGTCTTAGTGTTGAGTTTTAAATTTTAGGGTTCATTGAAGATTTGAACATTGTGATGCAAGTTTAACAATATTAGAATTTAATTAGTTAAAAAAATTACTCCCTCCGTCCCAATTATAGTCTCTTTTCTAGTCGTACGTAAATTAAAAATATTATGAAAACAAGATATTAAAGCTAAATTTCCAATAATGCCCTTATTTAATAGTTATGACTTTCAAAATTTAAGTGGTTGGATTTTTAATTTTCAAGATTTGATAAGGGTGTATTTGTTTATTAATATGAAAATTAATATTACTTATAGTAATGAGACTATATAATTGAGACACTCTAAAATAGTAATAGGGACTACATAATCGGGACAGAGGGAGTATTTTTTATCATTCTACTTATAGTCTTTTATATCATGAATCGGGCCTCCCTGAGCAATATTTCTGGCTCCGCCTCTACGCGCGCGAGCGCGTACACACACACACATATATATCATTTGTTAAAACTAGGGTTAAAGATTTATGTTTATTTCTATATTTGCAAATATTATTTAGAATTATAGTATCCAATAGCTTTCATATTAGCAACCATATACACCCATCATATCTGGGTTTTAAAAAAAAAAAAATCTTAGATGTTGGTTATCATTTGGCTAACATATACAACATTTTTGTAGTATTATTAGTAACTTTGTTTATTAATCTTAGCAAATGGTCAGTAAAAATTAACAAACATGTTTTTTTCATTAAATTTTGATATTTCAAAAATTGCATATTTTGAATACCATATTAGCATGTGGTGTAAAGAAAAATAATAATTAACTGATAGCATATTAGCAATATCATAGATCTAGTATACATACTATAATTTTGGGATATTATTTTAACAAAAATATTAATAGTAATTAATTAAGCTTTAGTTAATACATTAATTAAATATATCCTATAATATCATTATAATGATATTATTTTACGAAAACCATTTGTAAACTATACTATGAATATCTGCTAGTATGTGCACATAATATTGCTAATTTTACGAACATGGTCTACTAATAGAAAATATTCTGGTTGGAGAAAGGGATTGATACGACCCGAGTTGAGGAGGGATTTGATCCAATTAGAGTGCCTGAAGGACCGGTGACAAGATCCAGAGCTAAGAGGTTCAAGGAGAGCCTCAATGGATTCATTCAAGAGGTTTGGAGCCGAGAGTCGACCAAGTGATCCGTGAAGGGAGTGGAACCCGAGCACAAGTGGAAGACGGTGATCTCAAGCTGCAAAACAGACTGGCACGAGTTACAGCGTGAGTCAGGACACGAGCAGCCGATCACGCCCGTGGGCGCGAGTTACAACGCGAGTGAGGGCGTGCGTAAACTGCTCTGACCTGAGACGTGTTCTGCTTTGGGCTGGACACGACTTACAGCGCGATCCAGGGCGCGAGTGAATCGCTCTTACCCGAGACATGTTTTGCTTGGACTAGGCATGAGCTACAGCGCGACTCGGGGCGCGACTGACCCTGTGTTGTGCCCAAATAGGCGTGTTCCGGATTGGCGTGTTTCTATGTTTTATTCCCTATTTTTTCTAGGATATTATTTTTGGATTATTTATTTTTGGTCCAACTATATAAGGGTTGTCTTATTATGTTCCAAAACAAATCATTATTATTATTGAATTTATTTGCGAGTTATTTCTCTTTGGAGAATTCTCTCTATTTCACGCACACACACCGTGAGACTTCTATCGACTTATCAAACAGCCATTCCATATTTGTTTATGGCGTCACCATTAATTTCAGGTTCGTGTTTTCAATTGTCTGCGGGTTTCATCGTGTTCATCGTCAAGGTTCGAGTCATTGTGAGGCTAGGGTTCGGGATCTCCATCCAATTCCACCGTTGTAACATGATACTCCTTGGGAGGATCACATCGGGGATAATAGAAACTATGAAAAAATTATTTTTCTGCAAGAATCAGCGGAAGGAATAATCGAATTTGTCAAAAATTATTCTCTGCGATGGAAGGGAAAATGGAAAAATACATTTAGATTGCATTAAAATAGAAAATGTCATGATATAAGAAATTTGCTAATATGCATAAATAATATTGCTAAGGTTACAAACACGGTTTGCTAATAGCAAGAATACATGCATGTGGTGGGAGAGATAATAAAAATCGTCAAAAATTTATTTTTCTACAAAAACCGATGAAAGAAATAAGTAGATTTGTCAAATTGTTAATCTGCGTTGGAATTGTTGGTTGGAAAGAAAGGAAAAATATATTTAGATTGCAAGAAAATAGGAATTCCCATTAAATAAGGGATATGATATTTTAGATGTAGTTTGAATTACTGTTATATCCTCAACTTAATATAATTATAAAATAATTGCATTTTTAACCCTATTATTTTAGATCAATCTTGACCGTGAAAAATATTTCGATGGGTGACTTGGATTGGTTCTTAGTTCCTACATGGAAATTGAGTTCTCATTTGAACTCTCATCTGTGTGTGTGTGCGTAGTTTGAAAATTGAAATATTTGATTATATATGCAAGTGTATCGATTATCATATTGGAACTTTTTGTCAACAAGTACTGGCATAGCCATTCACCATGAAAGCTTTTGTGTGACAACAAAATTGATGAAAATCAATTATAAGTCAATGCACGATCCATGTAGCTTGGGAACTGAAAGATGATAATATATGCATATAATATATATGAGAAGAAAGCTTAGTTTATACTATCTTGATTTGATAAGTTATTTGTTAACTGAACTTCATAAGAATCAACAACGAACACGTAAGTCATCATTGAAAACTTCTCCAAATGTTGGGAAATCACAAAACACAAATTGTAATTGGAGAATGTTTTTACACGTAGATGCAATGAATGCAATTTATATAACATGTACAGAAAAATGAGAAAAAAAATAAAAAAATAAAAAGAATGTTTAAACGGATCATGAGTCAACATGCATGGCAGTTGGTGTTCTTAAAGATGGAGAGACAACACGTGTGCACTTTCTTTTTACTAAATCTTTTGTGTGCATACAACCGCCACACCCCCAAGTGTTGCAATTAGATGAAAAAATGAATATTAGTATGCACCTTTTTTTTTCAAAGGGTGGACGGTGGGAATCAAACTCGATCGACACATATTTTTTTACATTAGGAGGTCCACTAACATCATTTGGATATTGAATTTGAATTTACTAGCAAATTAGTAGTTAAGTTTATCGTGTTTGTATTGTGTCAATCTATTAAACACGAGACATGATAATATGTAAAAAATTTAATGTATGTTGATTAATAATATTATTGAAGAAATTTACAATTCCATTATTTTTATTATTTTTTTATGTCGTTATCATGTACGTGTTGTTATCGTGCGTGATCATATTTGACAAATACTTCTTGTATTATGGTGTGTTGTTATCATGTCGATACAAAATGCGACATATGTGAGTATATAAATTGACAAACTTAAGTAACGATAGTGCCATAAATATTGTTCAAGGGGTCCAATTCATAATATAAAAATTCATAAACAGAACAGTAAAAAATAAAAGTTTATAATGTTCATTGATGAGAACTTTTGATGATGTTCATTGTTGAGAAAATTCTTTCCACTATAGCAGTAAAATTTGGTAAAACCAAGGATAACTTAAATAGCAAATAAGCCAATGAAAAAAATTCATGCCTTCTTGTAGAAATCATCTTTTGAGCAAAACCTCAAATCCCTGATATTTCTGAAACTTTTCATCTAAATGCACATCAATAAAAAAATTCTCAAGTTGACTTTCAAGTTCATACAAAACAACTTCAAGAAATTCAGATGGGTAAAACTTTCCGAGTCGAATTAGTTTTGTGCTATCAAATGCAGAAAATGAATCCCTGGGATCTAAGCATATCATGTATGAAAGTAATTTTGTGTTTACTTCATCAAAACGTTGATTTAACTCTAGAGCGTTCATATCAATCACAGAACAAAATAGCTTAACTCGATAATGACAGAGATTGATCATTTTTTGGATTCCACATCTTTTTTTTTCGAGCTACATATTCATATTCCATATCTAGCATAACTATCTCATTTTTTCTACAAAACATGAAAACTTCACTTAACATTATCCCAATTGTCATTTTTCATTTCTTGCAAACGAGTTTTTGCTACATTAACAAGATTTGTTGCATTAACAATATCTTGATCCTTTCTCTGTAGCACCTGAGATAGTTCATGCGTGATCCCTAATATTTATCTCATAAGTTGTAATACAAAGTCAAACTCAAAGCTATTGATAACTTCTAACAAATCAAGAGATTCAACCCTTTATGCGTTATCATTACCATTCTTCCCAACATGCTCAAGAACATTCACAACAAAAGAAAATAAATGCATTAAGTTGATGAGAGTACCATAATGAGAACTCCAACAAGTATCATCTGGTCTCGTCAATGTCATTTCTTGATTCAACTCTCTTCCGGTCTTAATTTCATCACTTGCAATCCCTTGAATGATCTTCTCCACTTGATTCTTATGAAGCATATCTCTACGCTTATAAGAACCTCCAACCACATTACATAAATATGTAGTAGTATTAAAAAAATATCAAACAATTGTATGCTTTTTAGCAATAGCAACAATTGTGAGTTGGAGTTGATGAGCAAAACAATGAACTTAATAAACAGTAGAATTCCATTTAAGTATATTTTTTTTAGTCCATTAAATTCACCTTTTATGTTTCTTGTACTATCATATCATTTACCTTTCAAACTAGAAACGCTTTAGCTATAAGTAGAGAATAAAGAATTTATACCCTTCTCAAGTGAAATTGCATCTATGTCACTAACATGCACGAGACCAAGAAAACATTCAATGACACATCCAATCTTATTCACATAATCAGAAGAACTTCCATTTTCTCTTTGACAAAAATATCTCGACACTCATCCACTAATATAGAGAGAAAAAATCATTTCTAATATCCAAAATTATAGTTTTTGTGGTTTCAATAGCAACAACAACATTTATAATATCTTTATGAATATGTGGAAATGTAAGTTTGAGGTTGTCAGGAAGCAATAGTTTTCAAAAGCCCAATAAAGTTTTCTTGATTTAAGGATTTTTCCGACTCATCATTTCCTCGAAAAGGCTGACCTTTGCATAATGAGATAGGGCAAACAAACAATTGATGCATCTAATTTACAATGATAATCAATCTTAGATTGATTTGACACTTTAGAAAGAGATACTTCAATGTGTTGGCCTTGATTCATCAAATATTGGCGTGCCAATCTACGTGTATTATGAACACTTTTATGATTACCAATATGATCTCTCAATCTTTTTTTCTTGCGCCAAGAATTAAACCTTCCAGATACAAAAACATCATGCCTTTTTCTCTATACCCTAGTGAAAAAAACATAACAATATAAACAAAATGTTCCATCTTTTGCAATGTGATACTTCAACCGAGTGCTTAATTCATTAAATGAAAACTTAACAAATTTGTAATTTCGGCTTCCATTAATTGTTTCAGGAAAAATCATGCTCACATGGTTGACATAGACCTTATAACAAGTAAGCTCTACAAACCTACTATATTAAGTTAGCTGAATAGCTCATTATATCAGGTCGTAGTCGTGGATCACTTGAAAGATTTTCCAAATCAACTTCAATGTTCTTTTCCTTCGATGATGCTTGAGATTGTACAATTGTAGGTTGATGAATTGATGACCATAAAACCTCCACCACATCTACCACATGGTATATTTTTCGATAGAAGTGTTCTATTTATCTAAGAAACAATTTAACAAAATTAAACAATTAACATGTCTAATGTAAACTACCAATTATGCCTTAATATTCAAATTCCAAACAATTCTTTAATAATATGGCAATGCAATTATCAAAAACTTAAAACATATATCTTGCAAGAAAAAAAAAACTAGTTCACTAGCAACAAATCAAACAACAAAATGCATAATAACTACTACACTTAAATCAATTCAACATGAAAAGTAAATTATAGATGTCAATATAAAGAATATTACTTTAGAAAATTCAAAATTTTGATTTTTGTATACTCCACTACGAATTTTCAATGAACCCTAAAGTTTAAACATCAACATTAAAACGAGAGAATTGAAGAAGAAAATGAAGGAGGGAAACCGATTTAACTATTTTATTGCATTTATGTTGGGTTGGGGTTATTTCTGTCTGGATTAAGTTTGGGGGAAGAAGTCTAGCGGTTAATGGACATGCAATTGTTGTGGCTCGTGAGATTGTCTTGGAGTAGAATAATCAGTTTTTTAATATTAAATTAAGTATTACTAATATATATATATATATATATATATATATATATTAAAATTCCAGGGGGTGCAGTGCCCGGGGCACCAATGTATTAATATATTAATTTTTTTAAATATAATTTTAATATAAACATATATTCATGTTATTATACACATATAACTATGCTAAACTAAACAAAAACACTTGTTATATATTACGAGTAAATTTATATGTTTAATAAAAATTTTATTCATACTACTATGAGTATTTTTTATGCGATAATGAATATTTTATCATACTATAGTATTACGATTATTGCTTTATGCTATTATGGATAAAATATTTTTTGCTAGATAAACCATGTAATATAGATCTTAAATGAAAGACTGTTAAAAGAACTTTAATTTGATATATTATTTGTGTAAATCCGATTAAAAACAAGTCGGTTATGATTATTTAAAGTTTCTACAATATTTGTGTATATATTCTAATATCGTCTTTTAATTTTGATTTTAAAATAAAAACCCCTACTAATATGCCACCATTCTTGTTTAAAATTCAACATATTTACAAGTATCGCACCTTCTTTTTTGTTAAATATGGACCATTGAGATTAAAACTTATGTTGATGTGATGATTATATAAATATATATATATATATATGTATATATATATATATAGTTTAATATAGTTTGAAATATATGAATATATATACAAGTGCCTCAATTATCTGTTGGAACCTTCTCTTGACAAGTGTAGGCATAGCCATTCGCCGTGAAAGCTTTTGCTTGACAACAAAATTGATGAAAATCAATTATAAGTCGATGCATGATTCCTGCAGCTTGGGAACTCAAAGATGATAACATTTGCATATAATACACACACACACATGAGAAAAAATCTTAGTTTATACTACCTTGAATTCACACAGTTGTTTACAAACCGAATTTCAAATGAATCAACGACAAACACATATGTCATCACTTGAAACTTGCCAAAATGTTGGGAAATCGCAAAACACAAATTGTAAGTGGAGAATATTTCTACACGTACATGTAGTGAATGCAATTTATGTAACTAGTGCAGAAAAATCAGAAAACAAAAAAAAAAGGAATATTTAAATGGATCATGAGTCGACATGCATGGCGGTTGATGTTCTCCAAAATGGAGAGACAACGCTTGTGCGCTTTCTTTTTACTAAATCTTTTGTGTGCATACGGCCGTCATCCCCAAGTGTCGTGGTTAGACGACGTGACGGATACTAGTACATAGCTTTTTTTTCGAGATGGTGAATGGTAGGAATCGAACTCAATCGACACTTTTTTTTACACTGGGAGGTCCACTGACATCATTTGAATGTTTAATTCGAATTTACTAGCAGATTAGTATTTAGGTTTATTGTGTTTGTGTTGTGTTGTGTCATGTTCTGTGTCATTCTATTAAACACGAGACACGATAATATGTAAAAAAAAATAAGTAATATATATTTATTAATAATATTATTAATGAATTTACAATTCCATTAGTTTTATAAATTTTTTATGTCATTATCATGTCCGTGTTGTTAGTGTGCGTAATCATATTTGATAATTGCTTATTGTATCATGTTTCTGTTTGAATTTATTATATCCGTACCATATCGTATCGATACGAAATGAAACGCAACGTAACGTGTATGATTATAAAAATTGGCGGGCCTAAGTAAAACTATGTTGATAATGTTGTGGATATTTGTGATCTAGCAATAATCTTTATAAAGATAAGTTATATGTAGTATATAATAACAATAATTTTATTTTATTTTTTTCTCTTTTTAAATTTTATTTTTAAGAAGATGATATATATGCCTTTTGACCCCCTAAAGGGAGGCCGCGTTGCACGGATATATATCTCCAAATGGGCATGTTGTTGGAGAATGAACCAATGAAATAAGAGTTTTACTATTAAAACATAAAAATATTTTATATGAAACGTTCTAACCTAAAATGCTGCGAGAGTCTATAATTACCGAGTAGATTATATATTTACAAATTTTACTGTAGTAATTAATGTTCGTTAAATTAATTAAAAATTTATAAATCTTCTAAGCTTGGAACTTTGAACGAACGAAATTGTTGAGATAATAAAAAAAGATAGTATTACAATTAACTTGGTATATTTTATGGCCCTCGTTCGCTAGTTATTTTTACTTTTTTTTTTATAATAATGGTTATACCAAAAGGAATTTACAAATTTACTCAAAAGATAAATTAAAAATCCTAATAGATAACAACTAAAATAAATCTCATGAATCGTCGATCGTTATTCAAATTATTGGTAAAATAAATAAATAAAAGAAAAAAAAAATG
Organism: Perilla frutescens; assembly: GCA_026008535.1. Lineage (NCBI taxonomy): Eukaryota > Viridiplantae > Streptophyta > Magnoliopsida > Lamiales > Lamiaceae > Perilla > Perilla frutescens. Next base: position 33,883,836 of record BRKX01000008.1, on the reverse strand, counting down.
TCACCGACTTTAATCCGGTACAGGTATTAAATATGTTGCTGCTCTGAATAGCTCTGATTTTGTTAGCAGTTGATGCAGGTATCACATTTTTTTGCAGCATTCATGTTAAAAGTATATGTTCCTTACATTACTAAATTTGGAAGTGGACCAATATTTTTTATCATTGCTTTTGGATAAATATGAATGCAATCATGATTTTGGTCAAATTCTATATGTATTTATTTATAGGGAAAATGATTAATTACACCCCTCATGTTATCTATTATGATCAAATAAGTTCTTAAAGATCTTGTAGGTACAAATGAGGTTTTAATATTTGTAATTAGTAATATGCATGCCCCTCCTCCCTACTATTACCACTCCAAAATAGTTTGTGCTAAATTTTTCTTCTATTTAGTTTAAGTTTATAACCAAACTTTCTTCAATTTCTCTATTTTTTTATATGTCATGTCAAAATCATATTTATGTCTATATTATTATTATTATTATTATTATTATTATTATTATAAATACTAAATATTGAAATATTTGAGACACTTTTTTTCAAAATTTTATACATTTTGTTCATTTTGAATTAACTATTATAATTATTACTGCAATATTTTTTTATTGTTACTTAAATTAAATTATAATTTATCTACTACTCAATGTAAGAATATATTGTAAGTAATTATCTTTGATACTGGACTTTGACAAATTTAGTCAAGACACGTGTCCAATCAATAATAACGAGATAGGTACCATTAGAAAGATTAATTAAAATACAATAGTAAATATTTTATGGCATGACAAAAAAATACTAAATCATTTTAATTAAGAATATAATGTGTGTTGAGAAAGCATTAGTCTATATGGTTTAGTTATACTGTTTTTAAAATTGAACTAAATAAATCAAATTAAAAAAATTCATAATAGAACAAAATTGAATTAATTTCCCTTATTAATTGAAAACTAAAATAGTTGATTTTTTTTCAGTTAAAATTAAATATGATGATTAAATACAAATTTTAATAGTAATATAATTATCTAATTCGATATTTTGTTTTTTTTTATTAATTTTTTTAATGATAGGTGTGCTTGAGTGTCAACGAAAGTATATTTTTCTAAAATAAAATAAAATAAAATTGTATCAAATATATTTTTCTGTTCTGGAAGAAAGTATATATATATATATATATATATATATTCTAAAATAAAAAATGGTATCAACTACGCTATATATTTTATCAATCCACACTGATCCAAACATACTTTTGATGTCCACGTGGAAAGGAATAAAACCTCCAAATTCAATATAAATATTGATAATTGAGGATGATTTTTAATTTCACAGAAATGAGATCATACATGCATAATTTTCGAGACAAATTAAATATTGTTTCTCATTCAATTTTTTGCTAGGTTCACAAACTTCTTATATCTGAGATATCTAACGCATTAATGGAAATTATGCTTGGTTTCCAAAGGTCAATTGATTTTGCCTTTTTTTTTGGGGGGGGGGGGGGAGGTCCGATAGCTAGCTTTGATGTTTCTACAAAATAAATTGAACACTTTAATATTAATTTGATAACATTTATCGTCCTTGTACGTATACGTAAAACGTAGGTTATACAGTCATTATGTTTTCTTCCTGACATTTCGGATCGTTGAATCTATATATTATCTCAAATAAATACTATAAATATAATATTTATTAAACATATTTCTTGGTCAAAATTATATATATAAGAATTGAAATTCGACATCATAATTAATTACGACATGCACCATTGACTAGAAATAAGTTTAATTTGGTCCAAATTAAAATTAGAACGCCATTCTATGCGAGAAGAGCTTTGACCCAGAAAGAAGAAGGAACCATCGTTTCACCACTATCTGTATATTTTCCCCCGTTTTAATTATTATATTTGCTGTTAATCTTAAATTAATAATTAAAATGGCCCTTTTTTCGTTTACAATTTATTATTTTAATTTATACGTAGTTAAAACGTAACAACATATATATGATACTGCTACGCACACACACATTATAATCAACGTGAATGCTAATTTTCTTATTGGTTGGTGATTATTATTATTATTATTATTATTATTATTATTATTATTATTATTATTATTATTTTGGAGGGCACGAGAATTAATATAAAATATTTATTTACCGACCTTAAATGATGCAGCGACCTTCTCTTTCCGTCCAATAACCAGGATTCTTAATTAAAAGTTTGCCAATGAGAAAAGATAAAACATTAGCTATAATTATTCTTTTTTCTTTGGTGCTATATTATATATTTAGATGGTTTTTGGGACCCAAATTCGAAATACTTGATATAAAATACAAATAAAAATCATAGGATTTAACTAAACGCAGTATCCAAATCATAAGAAGTTCTTATGATTTGGAAACTAATTAAGTTTTTATAATATTATTTTAACAAAAAATTTACATAATTTTTTAACAATATATATATATATATAATTTGATGTCTTATATAATCCGAAAAAATACTATATATACAATTGAAAAATCTTAAGTGATGTTAGTCAAATTCCTACCAATAATGAATATTAAAGGGATTGAATAGTATCGAAATTCAGAAAGTAGTTAGGTCATGCGAATTAAATTGAAACTTGAAATTAATTAGAGGAGCATATATATATATATATAGAAAAAAGTTAATTGGTTGAAAAATGTTGGGTTTCAAAGCAATGATATATTGATGAAATGCCAGTCATTTTGGTATGACTACGTGGAAATTTAAATTTGGTACAACAAAAGGTTGTGTACAATATGGCAGAACAGAAATGTTTGTTCTGTTCAAATTCTCTTGCATAATTCTTTTATATATATAATATATAAAATATAAATTCTAACGGAAAGCAGATAGTTTTCTTGTAGAATATGGAAATATTAAATTATCCTATAAATATGGAAACCAGTTTTTTCTCCCCTCGATATGATGCATACCTCAATATTGAATATCCCAGTACCAATTAAAGAATATTTTATTTTCTATTTTTATTATGAATATCACGCCTTGCATGATTTAATTTTGAGTATAGTGATGTCACAGTGTTAATTTATACTCCCTCCATTTTCTTTTTATTTGTTGTTTTAAAAAATTTCCACACAAACAAAAAAAAAGATGTAAATTTTTGTGTCAAATGGACCCCATTCTACAGCTCATAAAAAATGCATATTTCCTGTTTTGATAAGGTTAAAATTGAGAGAGTGTGCGAAAATGATAAACGACAAATATTGTGAAACAACTTAAAAACTTGAAGATAACAAATAAATTAAAAAGAAACGGAAGAGGGAGTATATATATATCAAAATAAAGCTAAAGTAATTTAATAAACTGAATAACAAATATACATATATGCATATATATATTGAACAGTCGATGATGTAATAAGTTACTATTAAAGTATTCAATTTATTTTTCATTTAAAAGAGAAAAATGTTAAATTTATATATGAGGAGTTGCAAAATCATTTGACCTTTGAAAAACAATAATTTCCTGTCTATCTCCTTTATTTTTCCCACTTGACCTTTCTGTTTTAGCTGATTTTCCTGACTTTGAAAATAATCCCCATAACAAATATTTAATTAAATAATTAACTATTGACGTTGATTGCAGTCACGCCATCATCGTTCCAGTCAAATTTCAATGTTTCTGTATATGTTTTCACATAAATACTATTATTTATTCGCCCTAAAAAAGAAAAATAAAAAATAATAAAAGGCAATCATACATGATTGAAAGTCTATTTTCCAGTTTCACATTCTTCATTTTTGTGTCGAACTAACTAATTTGTGACAGTTGTGTAGTTGTTAACTCACATATAACGCGTGTCTAGCATCATGTTTTTGGGCCAAAAATCAATTTTATGTTCTAAATAATTAATTTTTGATTGTAACTACTACTACATTTATTGCGTTGTATTGAACTCTTAAAGCCTTTATTTCACAATTTATTAGGGACTTCTAAAGATAACAATGAATAAAAGTAGCAAACTTCATCAACTCGATCTCGTGTTTGCTAGCATATTTTTTGAGCAAAATCCATCTTCAACACAAATTTGGTAAGTTGTTTTTTTATTTAACCGTACATTTATTTAAACTCTAAGGCCATCTCCAAAGGCCCCTCTCCCTTCAAGTCTGCCGCTACATTCCTTAAAAATTATCTCCAACCATCCCTCTAAAATGCCACATTTTTCAAGGGGGTCATCCCCTCTACCTTTTTTTTTATTTTTTCCTTTTCTTTATTCATTTTTTTATTTTTGTATTAATGTTATTCTTTAATTTTTATTAATCTAATAATGTAAAATATATTATTTTTAGGTCTAATGCTATGTTTAATTCACTTAATATAATAAAAAATATTATATAATTATAAAAAAATTAAAAACTTAAATTACAAGAAATAACATAAAATAACATATAGTTTTGTAAATTAATTTAAATTATAATGTAATTATTTTTTTTATATCAGTAAATGTTGGTTTTATGTTCAAATAACATATAGTTTTGTAAATTAATTTAAATTATATTATTTTTTATTATTATTAAAATTTAAATAATATTAAATATTAAACGTAAATATATTTGAAAAAATATATGTTACACAATAATTTGATAAAAAAAATAATATTAGAAAGCATAAAAGTGGAATATTCTATTTGTAGAGTGAATTGTAAAGTTGATGGTTGGAGATGCTTTTGCTCCAACTGTACATTTTCCTTTAGAATAGAGGTAGAGGGGAAAAAATGATTGGAGATGGCCTAAGGAGTATATTTCACAATTTATCAGGGACCTTAATTCTGGATAAAACCAATATAAAAAAAAAAAAAATCCATTAATGACTTCTCGCGTGTATATATATATATGCATATTTTTTGGGTAATATCCATTTTCTACTTTAATTTGTTAACTTTAGATTTTGATTTTGATTTTAATTTGAACCGTACAAATACAATTTTTGAGTTGTATTTGACTTTTAAAGGCTTTATTCAAAGTTTATTAGGGAACTTCAAGATGAAAAAGTATAAAAGAAGATTAATTATCTCTTGTACGTGTGCTTAATAATAAGAAATGTATTTAATTTAATTAGAATATTAAAAATTAAGGGTAATTAATATACCACCTTTATTATTCAAAAATACCCAAAAAGGAAAAAAAAAAAGAAATCATATGTTAAAAGCATAGCCTACACCCCCTCCCCTCGTGTTTTCCACTAATGCAAATATATATATATATATATATATATATATATATATATATAGGATATGGATCATATGAGAACACATGGTTGGTGTGATAAATGAGAACACATCTCACACCATCCAATTTAATGATCCAATGGTTGAGATTTAAGGTGACAATTTCGTAAATAATAGGGCAAAAAATAAGGAAGGAGGGCTATTTTCGTCCAAATCCATTAAAATTGATGATGTCAGAAATTAAAAAAAAATTCTTAAAAACTTTAATCGACCATAACTTCCTCGTTTTTAATCCAATGCACACAAAAAATATATCAAATTAAAGCTCTCTTCATACTCTTTCATTTAAGATGTCGAAAGGCTATGTTTGGATGAAAAAATACGAACGAAAAATAAAAAAGAAATTTTTTTACGCGTGCCCAGGTTGTAAATGCTTTCGTTAGCATATAATAATTCTTCGTCAGCATTATGATAACATATGAACGTATGCTAATGAAGCATTTGTCATATGCTAACATAATATATTCGATGTGCTAGCAAAGAATTATCATAATGCTAACATAGTATAAATTTATTAGGGTTTATTAAATCTCAATTATGGTTTATTTAATCTCGATTATGGTTTATTCCATCTAATTATCATTATTCTTTTGAAATTTAATTTTTTGTTTATAGTTCTTAATTGATTATTATGGTTTATCCTATCCAATTATAATTTATAACGTATGTTGATAGAGTATTGACATATGCTAACATAGTGTATTCGCAATGTTGACGAACCAAAACTATAATGCTAATGTAGTACAAATATATTATTATTATGATTTCTTTCAACTCATTTAGGGTTTACCACATCCAATCAATGTTTATTTCATCTAATTAGGTTTATTTCATCCAATTATGATTTTTTCCATTTAATTAGGGTTTATTAAATCGAATTAGGTTTATAATTAATTTTTAGAATATTTTTTTCGCCAACAATATTTGAAAACTTTAATTAGCATAACTATAATGCTTCGTTAGCATTATGATAATACTTCGTTAGCATAACGATCTGTTATCAAATCCTCTGCGATTTTTATAAGAATTACCAAATTACAGTAATACCCCCGCGCGAAAAACTTTTCAGATATTACAAAATTGCCACCGCCTTTTTATCAAATCTGGACCTTTGATTTTTTATGGATGTGTGGTGTGAGATGTGTTCTCATTTCTCACACAAGGGGTTATTTTTATATAACCCCACCCCTATATATATATATATATATATATATATATAAACTCATATGTTAAAAATATAGGCAATGACGTGTTGTGAACATTTAAGTTTTTCATGATTCTTCTCGGCTTATTTACCAAATAACTTTTACAGAGTACTCTTAAGAATATAAATAGTGGTCATAATTTAAAAAAAAAATGATTAGATTTCTATGTTTCTCATCCACTCCATGTATAAAAATCATATGAGATATATATTGATGTAATTTCAGCATTCTATATTTATTATATATATATATGATCTATCAAATATAAAATATCTATATATTTTATATTTAACAAAAGAAATTTAATTTCATATCCAGAAAGTACAAATGGCGACATGTCCAAGAAAATAGAGTTATCATTAGTACATCCGGACTTGTTATTATATATTATATAGAATATATTTATATATAGATGTATTTAATTTATGAAAAAAATAAAATTAAGGGTAAATATACTCCATGTATGTTTACAAAAATACAAAAAAAAAAAAGTTAAATAATATAGCCCATTTTCTGCATTGTAGAAAAAATATTGGGATATATTTTATTTATGCCCTAAAAAAAAGTGTAAGGCACCATTTGCTCAATAAAAAGGACCATTTTTGTTGAATGAAAAGGTATTAGTTTATGATTTACACGATACAGTGTTCACCCGAAGATATCATAAAAATTAAAAGATAAAATGCATAAGGTATTAACAGTGGTGGTAAATGAATACTAGTAAATAAGATATGGTAGTATTAAATATTAATCATATAGGCAAGTTGACAAAAAAAAATGAAGAAAAGGTTAAGTGATGGTACGGAATTGAAATCCCCCCCCCCCCCTCTTAACTAAGTGTTTGGTAATGAAGGCGAAAAGAAAGAGGGGTTGTTTGTTTGTTTGAAGTGTTGTTTCCTCGCAACTCTTTTAATCATAAATGATACCTCAACTCCAATTACAACTACACTTGTAAATCATGGTCAACCGATACTCCCCCACACGCCCCATTTCTTTTTTTGTCTTTTCTTTTTTTTTCTTTTTTGCCCTCATCGCCTCCTAATCCTTTTTTACGTGTCCCTCTCACATGACCCTCTCTCTCTCTCTCATCAACATCAACTTATTATAGACACTAGAGTAATATAATATATTATGCACAAACAGAACAGAAAACTCCCTCCCTCCTGCTTCTTTTCTCTCTCTCTCACAACTGCATGAGCTGGAGGGAGATTCCGTGTGTGGGATTCGAGCTGTAATTGAAAGGGCCATGCTTTTGCCTCCCATTCCTACCCTATATATACCCCCCAACCCTCCTCCTCAACTTCATCTCTTCTCTTCTCATCTATCCATCAACACACAAACCTAAACATTACTTACTTACACACACCATCATCATCATCATATCTCTCATCCCTCATATATAAAAAGATCACTTACCAGTACTACTCACTCTCTCTCTCTCTCTCTACTTGTAAGTTGTAACTCAAAACCATGGAACTGATTTCCTCATGTTTGTTGCTCCTCCCAACCATAGCTTTCTCTCTCTTCCTCCTCAAGCTGATCACATCATCTTTGGGTCATGCGAAGCTCCCACTCCCACCGGGCACCATGGGCTGGCCTTATATTGGCGAAACATTCCAACTCTACTCCCAAAATCCCAACACTTTCTTCGCTTCCAAACTCAAGAAGTAAGCTGAAACCCCATACCATCCATCCATTTTCTGGCTGGCTAATGATGTTTTCAACTAAAAATGATGAACAATTTTTGTTGAATTTGAACAGGTACGGCTCCATATTCAAGTCCCACATATTGGGGTGCCCCTGCGTGATGATTGCAAGCCCAGAAGCAGCAAAACAAGTCCTCGTTTCCAAAGCTCATCTCTTCAAGCCCACATTCCCTGCAAGCAAAGAGAGGATGTTGGGGAAACAAGCAATCTTCTTCCATCAAGGTGACTACCACGCCAAACTCAGAAAGCTAGTGCTTCGCGCATTCATGCCCGAAGCCATCAAGACCATCGTTTCCGAAGTCGAGTCCATCGCTGTAGCCTCCCTCGATTCATGGGAGGGAAACCTCATCACCACTTTCCAAGAGATGAAAACAGTAAGTTTGGTCACTTTCAAATAAAACAGAGGAAAACAGAGTCCCCTGTTTTTTTTGTTTTTTTTATTTTTAATATATAAAAAAAAAAAACAGGAAAACATGTTTTGATTTGATTCTATTTTTTGCAGTATGCATTCAATGTGGCATTGCTATCTATTCTTGGAAAGGATGAAGCTCAGTACAGAGAGGATCTGAAGAGGTGTTATTACATTCTTGAAAAGGGATACAATTCGATGCCGATCAACTTGCCAGGAACACTCTTCCACAAAGCCATGAAAGCTAGGAAGGAATTAGCTAAAATCTTGGCTAAAATCCTGTCTCTTAGAAGGGAGACGAAGCAGACCCACAACGATTTGTTGGGATCATTCATGGAGGAATCCGAAGGCCTAACCGACGACCAAATCGCCGACAACATCATCGGAGTCGTCTTCGCTGCTCGTGACACCACAGCTAGTATCATCACATGGATTCTCAAGTACCTTGCTGAAAATCCAAGTGTTCTGCAAGCAGTCACTGTAAGAATCTCAATCCTAGTAAAACTCCAAACAAAATCTCAACTTTTTCTTGCAAATTGTCTGAAAAATGGAGTCCTTTCCTTTGAGCAGGAAGAGCAAGAGGCAATAATGAAGGGTAAAGAAGAAAGTGGTGAGGAGAAGCTTTTGAATTGGTATGACACGAAGAAGATGCCAATTACTACCAGAGTTATTCAAGAAACATTAAGAGTTGCTTCAATTTTATCTTTCACCTTCAGAGAAGCTGTGGAGGATGTTGAGTTTAATGGTGAGTTAGTTACACTTACATGTTGAAATGAGACATAATAATTATTAAATCTTTTCCTGTAAAATTTATTTACTGGCAATAAATTTTTATTTTTATTTTTACAGGATATCTGATTCCAAAAGGGTGGAAAGTACTCCCACTTTTCAGAAACATTCACCACAACCCAGAAAATTTCCCAGAGCCAGAGAAGTTTGATCCTTCAAGATTCGAGGTAAATATCAAGTGTGTTTGGTTTGAGCTTTGGATCATAACAATGAAAATGTTAAAAAATTTGAGGGCTAAAAAGGAAAAATTGAAATGTGAGTGCAGGTAGCTCCTAAGGCCAATACATTCATGCCATTTGGAAATGGGATCCATTCATGCCCAGGGAATGAGTTGGCGAAGCTGGAGATATTGGTTTTATTACATCATCTAACCACAAAGTACAGGTAGGTGGAAGCGAAAACAACATCAATTCTTATTCTTGATTCTTTATCTTTTAACCTTGTGGTGAAAAAATGGCATACCTAAAATAGTAAGAATGAAATTTTGATAAGATTGTTGAATTTTTTGCAGGTGGTCTATGATGGCCCCACAGAATGGAATCCAGTATGGGCCCTTCCCACTTCCCCAGAATGGTCTGCCCATCAAACTCTCTCTCAAATCATAAGAAAGATGAATTTAGACAACCTCAAACATCTGCTATCTAGTATCTATCTGCTTTGCTTTGTCCAAATACAAAGCATGTTTCCTCCCAAGTTGCAAAACACAACAGCTGCTGATTTTTCATTGCCTTGATCAACAACTATCATCATATATATGGGAACTACTTATATAGGAGGCAGCACACAATCAGAAGAAGATTTCTGGTGTGTGCTACACCAACACAAACCCCAATTGTACATAAAGATATATATATATATATATATAATATTGCATGAGTTTGAAGAAGAAGCAAGAAGAAGAAGATGAAGAAATCAAGAATAGTGTCATTGCATTACATATTTATATGTAATAGTAATTATGTAGTTAGCCAAATTCTTTTGTATTTTTTATGTTTTGTTTTTTTTTTGTTTAGTTTCTTTGTTCTGCTATGTAAAAAGTCCGCAAGGCAATCAATGAAAATCTCAAGTCTCAGTTCTGGCACCTGCCCATGTTGTTGCTCTCTCCTTCAAATTCTTGATTCTTAGCAAAACTAAAAAAAAAGCTTGCTTTATTTTTTAGATTATTATCACTTGTTGCAATTCATCATGACAGCAACTTAAGTCAGTTTCATGGTTTTTAGACATGTTGCTAAATTAAAACCACATTCAGATTAGAATTTAGGAGCTCTAAGAATAGGAAGATAGGGTGACAGCTTTTTCTAAGTTATTAATTTTGATATTTTACAATTTGTTTTCAATCTGCATCATGAGCTTGATGAATGCAGAGAATGACTGCCTCTAATTGAAGTATGTACATTAGAAATGTCTGCACAACTAAGTTGAAAAAGGAAACATATAAAGCATTGTCAAACACTGAAACGTTAACACGTTGTCCCCTCCAAAATAGTCATGACAACAACAAAACAGTTTACTTTTTGTGAGGGAGAAATATCAAAATTTAGGCATGCACCTGTGTGAAAATTTAAAGTATTTTGTAGGCAAAATCTGCTTCCATGAAATTTTAGGATGAAATACATGCAAAATTGATGCCTCAATGCTGAAACTTATCTTTGATTAGATGTTTAAGTTGGAAGACTGAAATGTTCTAGTCTTTCCTTGAGTCATAACTCATAATTGAGAGGCAAAACTAGGGCCACTCTAAAATAATGATTTTAACTCTGTTCTGGTATTATCGATCAGCACACGTCATGGGTACAAAATGACATGGGAAATAAGAGATGGAAATACATCTTTGAAAGAAATGATTCTAAAATAAAAAAAAATTGAGTAGGTGGAGTGTTGATCGCAAAAAATAATGGGAAGCTGCAAAAGTTAGATATGATAATGTTGATATATCTGCAGTGCAGCCATGGAATGGACCAGATCTAAATTTGACTTTCAATGACTTAAATGGTTGCTTACCATTAGTAGCTAACCTGGTCCCTTATGCTATTTATGACCTTCTATGCACACCCGTCCCTCACTCATATATTGCCGAGTGCCATCATCATTCCCTCTCTCTCTCTCTCTCTCTCTCTCTCTCTCTCTCTCTCTCTCTCTCTCTCTCTCTCATCATTTATTTTGCAGGCTGCTCTTTTGGGTGGGTTGAATTTGAATTAATTCCCCCTCAAAAAATATGTTGAATTAATTCACATACATAGCTCGCATGTAGGGTTTTAGACTTTTTAGTGATGGACTAGACGAGTATTTTGATCATTTCATTTTTTAACTCTAACAGATATTTCATCCGTCTCATAATTACAGTTTCTTTCAACTTTTACACAGATTAAGAAAATATATTTAATGAATTTGGAAATATAAATTTTTCTACTATACTTTTACTTATTGATTTAAAATAAATGGATTGTCTTTGTTAAAAAAAAGGATTATTAGTTTCTAAAACTATCAAATAAGGGTATATTAAGGAAAATGAAAGTTTAATGCAATTTAATGAAGAAAATGAACTATAATTTTGGGATGACTAGAAAAGGAATAAGAGATTAAAATTATGAGACATAGGGTGTAATTTTTTTAAAATAACTATTATGGATTGTGTGTTTTAATTTATTTCTTATTCGTATTTATCAATTATCGCTTGATTTTTATTATGTGTAGTGTTAAAATATTGGCTGCATTCGCATAATTACTACTTAACTTACTCATTTGATGTATCTTTGAGTAACATTTTCGGATAATTATGTTTAACATTTTCGGATAATTATAAAAACAAAACTAACTATATTGGATTAGGGTTCTTGAACTTGTAAAGGTCAACTCGTTCATTGAGCATACAAATCCCACTATTCATGATCAATGAAGAACCCTTCTAATAGTTTAGTCGTTTTAGGTTCCAACAGACGTTTGCATACTTTTTATTTTTTTTTAGTTGAGAGAAGGAAGAATGGTGAATCTCGAACATGAAACATATTTGTTTTACTTACATACTTATCTTCACATTTAGGACTTGGTTATATTTTTATTTTTATTTTTATTTTCTCAAGAGAAAAATATTGCATATATTGTCGTGGTACTCGATAGAGTATATATCGTGATATTTGGTTTTATGTATAGTATCTTCATGGTCTTGATTATAGTAAATACTATTTCTTGATAAATATTAAAATCCCTCCAATGTAGATATGCAAACTAGGCATTCAATTCGATTCGATTGATTGTTTGACTACGATTTCTCTGAGAACGTCAAACTCCAATTTCTCCATCGATTATTTATATTGAAAAAAAAGTAAACGCAATCAAAAGATTAATTGCACGCCGTTTGTCACAATCTACTCGAAGTCGTATATGTTAACAGCAGCCAAAGCTCTCCCAAGTGTCCAGTTTTGTCATCAACATTATTATGTCAAACTACGATTTGAAAGGAATTCACTTTTGATTTTGTTGTGTTCGTATTCAATTCCAAGCTCTTAGTTAATCAAAATAATCTAGAGTTGACTACACAATCTAACAAATATATAAACTATAATTTGTTTCAGAAACCATCACCTGTCAAACTGCAACTATTTTATTATTTCTCCAGAGCTTATATATACCAAAGATGGAGCCCTGATAATGGCCATAATTAAAAAATAATAATAATCTAATATAAAAGCTGGCAGAAGATGGTTCAATGACTTTGTACAATAAACCCAATGCATTAAGAAATATAAAAAATAAAAATAAAAAATCAATCATCCCAAGTTTTTCTTCATATTAAACAAGTCATATGAGATCAGACAAAAAGGACAGGTCAAATGCTGGCATTTAATGAAGCTGTAGTGAAGGCTACGAACTCAAGCGACTAAACAATAGCGCTATTCCAGAAGTCAACCACCAGAAACATTGCGAAAGAAATATAAAAAAGTCCAAAATATTAATGTGATCAACATTTGTATAAACATCTGCATTGACAGGCTTTCATATTCCCTTGTACTAGTCAGCTAGATTCATGGGTATACAGACAAGAATGGAAGTTAAGCCTACCTTTCTTGATAAACTTATTTTATCCGAAAACAAGCACATTTAACCAACTCATAAGCTACTTGGTAAGAAGATAAAGTGGTACTACAATGGCATGAGCATGACTGAATCTAGAATATCTAAATAAGGGATCCTTAGATGCTCCGGGTGTCGTTCGTTCACAATTTATTTTCTCAATCATGCAATGTGCATGTTACAGTATGATCCAGCAGAATAGTCATATGATTTGGATGCCCAAAACCTCATTATGTAGTATTAGTTTTTTTGAGTTGAGACTTAAGAGGGTGTCCACTCCCACTCATGACATATGACATGAATGAGTAGCCAATAACTAAATGTTTCATGGGGTAGGTATGAATTCGGTGTTGTACCTGCATCTAGCAAGATAAGGTTTTATCGTAAGCTAATAGTACTCTGATTCAAGTCAAATAATATTTTAGGCTATCTATGTCATGCATGGTAATGCAATGAAGATAAACAATGTGTTCTATTTGGTCAACTGCTAATAGATTACATAATTTCATTGTGGAGTTCAGCTCTCACCCAAAAAAAAAAGTCAGCCATATATTTAAAACTAGAGGCTGAAAAACTTTTGAGCTGAGCTAAGAGGCAAGATAAGATATTACTGAAATTCGATTGGTTGCAATGCTGAGGGAAAAGTTTAAGTTGCATAAAAACTAGAATCTGATAAAGAAGATGACTATATGAAGTGATTTAAAAGCTTCAAGAGATTGTGAGTGAGAATAATACATGCTTGTAGATTTCCAGTACCAAATCAGTCATAAGCCTCTTACTGGTACTACTATATGTGGATAGTCAAGCATAACCCAGAAACAAAGATCTAGCAATTTATCACCATCACAGTTTGACATGCTAAGTACGGTAGCCAGTCCCATAGCTCGTGATTCTGGTCCTTAACTGTGGAATGCAAAAAGGTCATTAGTTGGTGTCGTTAAAATAATGCATCTATGACCGCAAAGAGGAAAAATAACAGAATTTGAAACATCATTTACAAGTTTTGCAGCTCCAGAAAAGTCTTGCTTTTCTTTCTTGAGTTGTTCAACACGTGCTTCAATTTTACGTTTCTGTTCTTCTGTCTAATAAAGATAATTTACGAAGGATAAAAAAACAGATAAGCAATAAGGTTATCTATAAAATGGATCAACAAAAAAGGGAAAACAGAAAACAAAAGGAATGCATCTCTGATGGAGAGGGCGCTAGGAAAAAAATTTATTTTTTCCCAATCACTGTTGCTTTATAAGTTAACTGATCAAACAGGATAATCAGGAAGGTGCGAAAGTGCATATATTTTTTATATGCTTCACACCATCATTGTTACTGGTACCTAAGGAAATCAAATTAATGTAACAATTGACTCTAGAGAAACTAAAATTTCTTTATATATTCTATAGACCATCTGTGTTACTGTCTGATACTTCTGTTTTATAAATCAATGGCCCCATAATTCACAGTCCTTTAGAACACTTGTTACTGATTGGAATTTACAACTTAATAAATCCCAAACTAGGAAATTTAATCATTCTTGCAACATTTGAACCAGAAGCGTCTATGGAATATAAACTGTTGATAGTTGTAACATAAGCTACTATCTGGGCTAATCAAACTTGTCTATTTAGTTCAAACAAGCATCAAAGTCTTGTCGATTGAGCTCACCTTTTCCAATAGCCCCATCAAATGATTGACCTCATTTTTCTGTACTTCTGACAGTTTTTGAGCCATTTCTCCCACGTTACTCCTGCAGGTTTTTAATCATTATTGTCTATTCAGGAAAGATACATAGCAAAACAAAGTTAGAAAGTCTAAGAAGATGAGACATGAATTTCTACTTGCATTTCTGCAAAAATCTCAAATAGAAGTAAAAAGCTACATAATTTGTGAGCTTTACTACTTCAGAAAAGTATTACTTTATTGTTTATACATATAGTCATTCAATTAGTAACTAGTTTTGTAGGAGAAGCTCGGTTGTTACAAAGTATATTAAGTGATGCAGAGGCGTACTTCTTGGAATGTAGAGGATCCAGAGTTCGTTCTTCCACTAGCTCTTCTACAGTATCAAGAATTGGTCCTGCCTAAAGAAAAAAAAGAAAGCTCTGGGAGGACATATTATGTATAGCTAAATATATACTTATTTTACTCACATTGAAAATAATCCATCATTTTTAACCAGCTATAAGGAATTGAAAACAAGGCATCTGCTTGGGCAAAGAAAATCGGGAAGGAATTTGGAGGGCCGTAGATATCCAACTGTGAATTGTAATACACCATAGAAATCAAACTCTGCAAAATATCATTGGTAAATACCTGTGTCTCAAGAAATATTGACTCGAACTCTTCCTGCAAGATTAGAGAAATAGAAAAGCTAGTCTCACTATTATTGATAATTTCAAATGAGTCAAAATACATGTCTCTCTTGATAGAAAAAGGGCATGAAAATGTAAATAAGTTGATAAGGCCAACTAAATATTACAATATCAAGAATATGTGTGGCAATCTATCCACTGAAAAGGAAAAATTGGGAAAATGATCCATCTTTATACCATTGAGTCTAATACCATAATTTTTTCCTTCAACAGCAAACAAGACAACTTAAAGCACTCACCGAGGATGTATTATGTATCACGTCTATAAGATTATAAAATTGCATTACTAAAACTAATATCTACTCTTTAGAAATCCATTACTATGAGAGAGTGAAATAATCAAGAAAGGAATATGCACTCATAATCACATAAAACAAGGACAGCAGACAAAATTCCAAACTATAACAGCAAAAAGAATCTGGAAACTATTAGAAAGAACAATTAAAAATATGTATATCATGACTGAGAAATTAGTTCATATAGTTAGATAACTTAGATTAAAATACCACTAATTTGTACATATCAATAGCATGCTTGTATGAAAGCAACAGTATTCAACAACATATGTTCCTCAAATGCACCAATCAATTGTTTCAGTCATCAGAAGTAATTCAACTTTCTGTAGGTAGTAAATAAGAAAACAAAGATTTAGACCCAATGTCGGTTTCTAAGTAAGTGAGAGGCCCAACAATTCTATTGCGTACCTCAACATCTCGATGCAAAGAAGAGACAATCTGAAATAAAAGGGCATAAAGTAGAAAAAGTTAAAATTCATGTAGGAGATTTACATTGATCTTTCAGAATTAGAATGTAATGGTATATTGGTATGAATGGAAAAATTAATAATAACTACAATAATTGTGCATGAAACTTGTGGCAATAGCCAAAAACAAATTTTTGTGTTTGATTACTAACATGCTTGCAACAAAAGGAAGATGCAGTACCATAACTGACAGTTCATGCGCTGAATTACTAACAGGTCTCCAACAAAGTGCAAATAAAGCAAAGTTAAACCCTTTATGGGGTACTTTTGCTTCCTCTAGTTGTTAATCATATATTCCCTCCCTTTTTTTGGTAAAAATTATGTCCGCTCAGTTTTATGCTTTCTTTTATTATATTTCTTTTAAATTAATTTAATTCTATAGTGAAAACTCGACTTCCATAAGGATGCTAGGGATTGAACCCAAAATGTGTCAGTCGGCATTCAATAAAATGCATGTACCTTAACGTGTAGTCATGGATACAATCTTTTGGCACAAAATACTATGTTAATAAATAAATATAAGAGCACATTGCTCCATTTTGCTTCTCTTGATGGAAAACACTCACACACAATTGTTCCACCAGTAGCCAGTACTATGCATTTTCGAGGAATTATTCACGCCAAAAGAAATGAAGAAAAAAATCAAAATCACAGGCATAATTCGTCATCAAACTAGCTTAAGATGCATTACTCTCACACACCAAGAACTCGCTATTTTCATAATTCAAGATTCTAAGTTGATAGCATGAATTTCTACAATGCACCCGCAAAAAATGTCAAGTCCAAAAATAACAGTAAAAAACAGAGAATCAATTACAGAGCACCTGAACAAAGAGATGGTGGAGGCCTTCCTGCTCGGATGCAGTAAAACTCGGAAACGCTTTACTGAATTCCTAAATGAAGTGAAATAAAAAACATAATCACAACAAAGAAATTGAAGAATACCAAGATGGGTGTAATTACACTACAACTTCATTGACGCTACCCAAATTCAAAATAAATTACAACGGAAAAAAAAAAAAAAAAAAAAAACCCTCACCTCACGGGAACAGGCAGTTAATAAGAAGCGCAAACTGCGATTGAACGATTTCTTCAAATTCGATTGCCTAGATCCAGGAGCAGACGCATTACTTTCCATTGTTTTCGTTCAGTGGTTTATCTTTGTAGGAATTGAAGTTGAGCAGCTAGTAGCACTGTAGCAGTAGTTTTGATTTCGTAATGAAGAAAGTGAGAGGAGAGAGAAAGAGGCGGGAGTCGGTATATCAATTTTGGTATTGGACATCCCTTCTTTTATTTAAGATCCGGGTCGGGGCATACGATTGAAGTCCGATGCTATCATATTTCAATCTAATCATTTCTTTTGGGTGTTTCTAAATGCCCCACTAAATTTACTTTACACACAATATTTACTTTTTATACCATAAAAATAGTTGTTGTTTTTTTCATTTTTGCTTTACATACCACATAAAAAGACCATTATGTCCTTCAACTTAAAAAAATTAAAATTTAGACTTAACTTGAATTTAAAACAAAAAAAATATATATCCAAACAGTAAAAGAAAATAGATATGACTTCTATCTTCACTCTGGAACGCAAACAGCAAATCGAAGGAGAAGAACAAGGATAAAAATCGAAGCACACTCAAAAAGTATCGAACTTCAATCTTCGAAATACTCAAAGCCCATGAACTATGGAGCCAAGGCAACAAGTTTGTAAGTATTTTAATTCCTTTCACGGTTATTAGGGTTTTACATGAATTTTTGATTTTATGTGAATTTTGTGGCAATTTGTTAGTTTAAATTTCTGTAATATGTTTCAAAGATGAAATATAATGAATTTTTGGATGAATTAGTTTGAATCTTAACCTGAAATTTCATAAACAAGTATTATTGATCTGTTCTTTTTAAATAATGTTCTCGATCTGTTCTTGAATATTATTCTCGATCTGCTCTGTTTGAATTCTAGGTTCATTACCATTTTTTTAATCGGTTTAGGTTGATTTATAAACATGTTTTTGAATAGAAATAGTATAATTCTAAAACATGTTTTTGAATCAGATTTAGGTGGTTCATAAAAATGTTGTTGAATGTGATTTGTAAGTATACTGTTCTTTTAGGTTGATTGTTTATGTTTTTGAATAGAAATAGTATGATTCAAAAACATATTTTTGAATCTGGTTTAGGTGGTTCATAAAGATGATGTTGAATGTTGTTTTTTTTTTGTTGGGATTGTACGTAACATATAAATATTTGATATGTAGATTCTCGGAGGAGGTCCACAACATCTGCAAGGAGACAAAACATCCTTGAACGTAATGAAGCATCTCGAGTTGTATGAGAAGAGTTGAAAAATCAACAATTTAATAAAAGAGATGGGGCCAATGATGTGTTCTGCCTTACTAGGTTAAGGATCACAGGGACTCCGGTCCAATTTGTTGGTGAGGATATAGCTGTAGGACAACCAGTTGTCTGTCTTCTATTGGGGGTGTCGGCTAGTGAAGCCACAGCTGCAGCTGCAGCGAGCGATAGGTCTGGATTTTCAATCAAGTTGAAATGGTTGTCGGATAATTTTCAATCAAGTTGAGATGTTTGATGTAGTATGGATATTTTGGGGCTACTTTGATATTATGTCATGTTTTAACAAGTTTTATATATTAGCAGTGTTATCGGGCTATTATTGTGTTTTATAGTAATCAAAACAAGTGCATGATATTTTTTGTCTCATAAACATGTTTTTGAACGTAAAGGAGTCTGTTCAACAACATATTTTTGAATCAACTTGCAGTTAATTCATAAACATGTTTTCGATCCTTAAGAAATATGCTTATGAATGTTTGTCGAATTTGTTCGGAATCATGTTTTTGGACGTAAAAGGAGTTAGTTCATAAACATGTTTTTGAACGTAAAGACGTAGGCTCATAAATATGTTTATGAACAAGGTGGTAACAGTTTTTTGAACCTGCAAGTCCTATTAAAAATATGCTTGTTTAATCAAATACTAATAGTCCAGTACAATTTAACCAAATACTAATAGTCAATTACAACACAATGAATTTATTCAAGTAATCAAATACAGATAGTCTATTACAATGTAATTAGTTTGTTCAATTAACCAAATATAAATACTACATTGCGTTTTCATCAAATGGTGTGACAAAATTTTCCCACCCAATTGTGCAACTCAAGATTAATTGGGCCATCGACACTGCTCTCGGTAAATGTCTACAAAAGTGTAAAAATATTTAAGTACCATAATAATTTGAACAATGAAATCCCAAAACAGATATATTGTTTGATTGTTCAAAATCATGTTTTTGTGTCCACTACTTCATATTCAAGAATATGTTTCTGAACCTAAATAAGTTGGGTCATAAACTTGTTTGTGAACCTATTATTAGGGATACAGAAACATGTTTTCGAATGTCCTTCGCAACATTCAAACTGTTATTTCTGAACGACTGTCGATGATTTGAGTATCCAAGAACGATGGAACACACGAAAAAAAAAAGGTGTAAACAGTAGGAAATTACTTACATTACTTATTTTTTTCGTCATTTCCACCCTTCATGGTTGATTTAATCTCAATTAACATGCTCAAATTAAAAGTTTGTAAAACCTTTACAATTCTTTCAAAGTTTAATTTGAATGTAGGAATGGAAACAAAACAATTTTGTTTTTGTGTTTTTTTAATTTAATATATCATTTATTTTGTGTGGTATGTAAAGTAAAAGTGTAGTGTATTGAAGTAAAAAAAAAGGGTATTTTAGTAATCTCAAAATTAATTATTTCTACATTATTTTTTTTTTGTGGTGTGTAAAGTAAATTTAGTGGAGCATTTAAAAACACCCTAAAATAATTAATCAAGCACATTTTTAAAATCTTCAGCCATAGTAATAATAAAATAAGAACAGATTCTATTTACTTTACGTGACGTATTCTCTCATGAGAAAATCTACGATCAAGATTCCAATACAAACACTACGATCCACAATAACTTCCGTTATACATGATAAACAACCTGCGTTTTGTACAGAATATATATATCCATGTAATATAGAGATATTTTTTTTATAAACCACCAACGATATAACAGTTTTAACACTTTTTATTACAGCGTGAAAATAAAGACACAATGCGTCTCCGGCGCTCCCTTTAATGTTTCAAAAATTCGAAGGTCTAATAAAACATGGACGTCAGAGATGTATCGACTCTCAGAGAAAACTGTATTGTCTAGCTCTTGCTGAATTTCTACATACAGGAATGATCCCAGCAACCAATACAAAGTACACCTCAAACTACTGGCTTTGTCCTCCACATTTCTGCGACGAGTGTCTTTAGATTGTATGCTCATGGCCATGGGACATGCCTTACAAACCAAGGTTGAGAACTATCCTCGACGAATCCCACTCAATCTGTATCCAGGTAGGTTTTCACACAAAAATCTAGCCAAGCAAATCTTTAAATAAGTTGGGGTTCTGACCAGATGGAGTGAAACCCATTTGTCTTACAAGAGCGTCCTTTTCCAAAGCTTCCTTCAAATTTGGCCCCTTGTTCAATTGTTGTGCTGAAGAACCATTGCTTTCAATCACACTCAATGCTGGATTGGGATCAGGATCAACATGGCTCTGGACAGACAAAGACATGTCCGCGAAAAGAGACGAGAAGTCGGAATCCTTAGTCGCACCATCAACACCCTCGCTACTTACTGGGGCTGTTTCTTGTGTAAAATCAAAAAGACCTTCAAATTGCTTGAAAGGGTCGACTGATGGTAAGCTGCTAGCAATGGATGGTTCGCCCAAGTCCAGCAAGTCTGGAGGTGGCTGGGAATATGTTTTTACAGCAGTATCAGAAGCTGAAGCCTTTGATGAATGAGATTTATCTGAAGTGTGATTCTGAGTTTTCAGATTCTTATGGCTAGATGGAGGCTGTCTGCCCTCAGATTTTGATGGACCCCCAAAAAGTGAAGCCGCCAGTTTTTGCTTTTCTGGAGATATCTCCACTGGCTGCTTTTTTGAATCATAAGACGTATCACGCGTTTTTGGTTTTGAACTGCTGGCTGAATCTGGCTTGGCTGTCTCATTCTGCATCTTCACTGTGTCAGTGCTTGAACTAGATGGTGCGGGAGAGGAGTAAGTAGGCCGTCCCCACTTCTTCTGAACCCCATCTAGTCGTAGTTTCAGTTCTGATGGCCCAGCATCAGAAACTGATGGAACAGAAGTAGGATGGAGGACATCCGCAGCATATGATGGCTCGGAGACAGGAACAAGCTCAGTTGAGGATGCTAATACTGGAGGAACATTATGAGGCAGTGCCGGTTTAGGTAACTCGTAGGCCTCAAACCTAAGAGCATGTGTAGATGATTCATGGTCATCGTGACTCTTGAAATTGCTAATACTTGACATTCCAAGGCGCTCGCTCTCAGGAATATATGGCTGAGCACCATTTTCTATTGCTTGTTGAACATAACCATCAAGAAATGAAAGACTTTTGTCTATCTGCAAAAATTGAAAGAAGTCATTAGCATTGTTAGACAATTGAAAACAGCAGCAGGCGCAGCAGACAGGCTAATTTATGTAAATTGATATATGATGGATCAAAAGATGACGTTAATAATCCCAGATCATACAGTTGGACTTCAGAAAACAATCTAGGTCATCATCAGCATACATATTGAAAGACGTGCAATCACATCATACGGCGCCCAACTACCAAGCAATACATGCCATGTTTCTTTCAGATTCGAATGACAAGGTAGTTGAAATTAAACAACTAAGTGTATACTCTATAATCATCAAACATCGCCTAAGGGATTGTCAAGAGAGGTGTGGGTGGGTGGGTGGGGGGAATGGATGCTCAATTGAACACATGGCCAAATAGTAAAGGATAAACATACAGTTTAATCTGAAGGAATATGTTACCTCAATGTCTTCACAAGTAGAATCCGCAGGCATTATTTTCTTTACAGTTTGAGCATCTAAAGTTAGGATTGCTTGAAGCTCGTAGGCCCGCTGCTGAAGGTCCGTTGAGTGAGATGCTAACATATCCTCAATTAGTGACTGGCACTGTAGCAAGTAAGATGTTATCAGTATGAAAACTCTCCATAGCATAGTGATTACAGAGCTGGATTCTAAAGAAGAAATATTTCCACAAACTAGCAGGAATCCTCATGCAAACCATTCACAAAAGTAAGTGGCCTAACTGCAGAAAAAACATGTTTATGAAAGAGCAAGGAAGTCATTCAGCTTAGAACAGAGATCTAAAACTGCATACTACAGACAACAGCACTTGAGATGGGTACGGTAAATTCCAACAATTGGATATACTTGAGACATAGTTCGAATGTCAACACCACCATACATAACCCTAAATGTTTACCTCAGGGAGTATGTCCACAGTTCTCCCAGCCGCTATTTCAAATGAATATATCTTCATAATTCCTGTAACTGCATATGTCTTCAAACAAGCAGGAAAAGAGAAATTACAGCGAGGTACCGATATCAAGTCAGTGTGATAATAAATTAATGAATCACTGATCTGCAGCCAATGCAAATGCAGGGAAAGTAGGATGAGGCACTGCTTGTAGTTGCTGCACTGCAGCTCATTTGAAAACCTTTTTCTTTAACTAAAATGTTTCTTCATATGAATTGGTTTTGAATGAATAAGATATGACCATCTGGCAAGTCATTAAAAAGTTCTCATCTTTTTTTCGGATAATCAATTAGCTGTTACTATTAGGTATGCTAGATATATCTTTAAAAAATCCTTAAACGGGGATAGATAAAAAAATTACTCTACAACATAAAACGTTAAACAAAATCCGTTATCAAAGCATAACCAAAAATTCATTCAATAAATGTAGCAAATATTTATAAAATTGAAGATATCAAGTTTGCACCAAGGCAACCCACTATTTAGCACGACATTGACAAGTAGCGACTATTATGGAGATACGTCAGAACCTTCTTTATGATACAACTACGGTATTTTAATTGTTAATAATTAAGGTTAACTGGCCCAAAAACTTTGCATAAGAAATCTTTAAGGTGGACCAGCCAAGTACTTCTCCCTATTGCATACAAGCAACTCATATGCTGATAGCCATAATAGCAAAACCTGATGGTAAGAACAGAGCTAATATGATACACTATGATGGTGGTAGTTGATACAAGTCATACAACCAAGGTAATTTAATCGTCAAGGATAAAGTAATTGGCCGGGAAGCATTACATAAACAATCTAAAAGGCGGACCAGCCAAGTTCTTCTCCCTATTGCACACAAGCAACTCCCATGCTGAGAGCAATAATAACAAAAGTTGATGCTATGAACAGACACTACACTTAAAAAGGGCAAAGGTTGCAGATCTATTAGTATTGATGAATTCATGAAAGTGTTGTTTTAGATGTTCTGGATTTTTAATTAGTCAGCATCATACTACTTAAGAATTAAAATAGTTTGAAGTCTTCCAAATCGTACATGTTTTGTTTACTGGTATTCCATGTTATAACTGATGTTAAATGTGGGCTCAAAAGTCCCCATACAGTCTTTCTGTTCCGCATTCCCACCCTCTTCGCTCCAAAAAAAAAAAAAGTTTCCGTACAGTCTAATGGTACTTTTGAGAGTGATGCCAAGACACCAAGTTTGGGCCAAAATAAATAAAAGTATCGCTTTGAAACACTAAGTCCACAGTTATGAGAGCACAAAACAAATCAAAAGTAAATGAGCCTCTCAGCCTCCAGCCATCACCTTATTGTGGCACTATTTGAAGATCAACTTCATTAGGGGGATCAGATTGGGCTATTGATTCAAATAAGTTGCTTCATATTTCATCAAATATAAGCTCTATATTTATTCAATCATAGCTAATATTTATTTACTTGCATTTCAACGGGCAATCTAGGGGTTATTTAACTGTTCTTAATAAATTTAATCAAACGAATGGTTTTAGTTTCTAAGGGAGACAGTAAGAGTTAGGAATTCAGCGGTCCTCTTCTTGAAACAAAAATGCATAATATATGGCCACCCGTTAAAAGAAACATTCAAATTTGCAAAATTACTATCAATACACAACATTTTTAATTTCTAAAGTTCAGCGTGACACGAACCAACATAGAAATGGGTACTTGACTTTGACATGTATTGTAGTTACACCATAGGATATATTGCAAATTTTACATACTAGATACTTACCTTCACTGTATCATCTTCTGGGTGTGCCTCTGCAACATCACACAATTTCCCAGTGATATATGAGGCAGAATATTTACCATCTGCAGTCCCATATTCCCCTAAGACCCAACAAATTACCTGGCACCATCAGCAAGTACAGAAAGTATGGTGAGAGGCAAGCAAGATAGCCTTTGAGAGAGAGAGAGAGAGAGAGAGAGAGAGAGAGAGGCCAATTTAAAAAAAATATTAAACCTATAGAGTAAATATTGGGTTAGTTAGTGGAAAATTAGGATGGAAAGATGTCACTAACAGAACCACCTTCAGCGGGTTCGGAAAACTAGTTTCCGAACCACCTTCAGCAGGTTCAGAAACTAGTTTCCAAACGAGTGTTAGGTTTTCGAACAGAGCTGATTTTCAAAAACTTAAAAGGGTATTTAAGTAACTTTAAAATTATTTCATTTCTGCTTTTTTTAATTTGTGGTGCGAAGAGCAAATTTCGTAGTGCAAATAGAAACACCCATAAAAATAAGATAGAAGAAGGAATTTTGGATGTGATATAACATACTTGGAGAAATGCAGATGGCAGTTTTGGCTCCCCCATAATTTGAAGATAGGATTCCACCTGCAGTTAACATATAATAGCAGATTCTAATGAGAAGTACTAGAATGAGAACAACCATTACTTGGTCCATTAAATTAACTCCAAGAAACAAAAAGTAAGCAGAACAATTGTATTCTGCAATTATTTTTGTGAAAGTGTAAAATCAAAAAAATAGTTAATATAACAAGATTAAAGACGATAAGAGCACACAAGCTAAGTCAAGTATGACATGCAGGCACTTCATATGCAGATATGTAAGTCAAGAATCAGATAAACCCCGCCTACTCTGATGTTCCCAAGCCCTCAAGCACATCAAAAATGCATCACTATAGACTGGCATTAACAACATTGGCACCAATCAAAGTCAACATCTACAAAGGCCCAATAAATTTAGTCAAGTATCATCCCGTAATACGTAATAGATACAATAACATTTCTTCCTCTTCTGGACACCAAAAAATGGGGCATCAAAATCTCTCGAATTCTTAACAGCATCCTCATCAAGACCAGACATAATAACAAGAACATGCCACACAATAGAGATGGTAGAGCCTAAGGAGATAAAATAGAGCTACAAGTACAGCATCTGACCCATTGAGTCATTTTTGTGTTGCACGGTAATTAAGTTCCACCTATATGCTTCCTACTTCAATGTTTATTTTGAGTTGCAAAATTGTATCGGGTTGCAAAATTTTGCTTCTGTTCCATCGGGTTAGCAGCAGGATGGATGTATCCTTCCCCAGTCTCAGACTCCCAGTAAGCTGGGAGTTAGTTTCTCGAGGTTCTAGTAACACTTTGGTTATTCAGGTTCAGGAGCAGAGGGAAGAAGAGCATAACTTGAAAACTAAAAAAACAAAAATATGCTTACTTCCCCCTTGAAAGTTCTTACTTCCTCAACAAAGTGATACATCTAGTCAAAGTAGTGGATGGTCACCCCATTTATCCCCTGATTCCCATAATATGTTAAACAATACAAAGTACACGAGCAAAAATGATTTTGAGTTAATAGTGCTAATAAAGCTATTAAATAACTTCATTTGCAATTCTAACTGATGTGGGATAACCAGGATATAAACATTTAAAACAGAGACAATTTTATCATTTCCTGAGGCCTGAGGGAATTTTCTAAGTTTTATCTTTCTCAAAGGAGACCATTCATTCTCTTTCCAATGCCAGAAATAGCACAAATAAAAGATTTCATTGACCAACTAATGAATTCAAAGATAGTTAAACACATGATAAAGTGAAGTGAGACCAAGATTTATCAGGATGCTAGAAAATATAAATATTTTTAAAATATGTTCTGAGAAGATGATATCTGCACTTAGATGCTAAAAGAAAACATACAGCAGATGATCGAAGCTGACTATCTGCAGTATCATCATCCTCTCCAAATCCCTCTGCAATCAATTTCATCAAGTTATGTGCAACTTTAGCATTCACCAGGTCCCCTGCATGCTCAAATACTTTATTCATGGTCTGGAAAATTAAAAAAAAAAAAAAACAGAAAAATCAACAACTCCTCAAATATGAAGGTTAAGGTAACATTATTTAAGACAAGTAATTCAAAATAACAAATCAACAAGAACCTGTATGAACCATTGGTTGCTTGGAGCAAATTGTTCAGCAAGTTCAACACATCTTGAAGCTATTTCGGTTTTGTAATGACTATCGATGATGCTTATCATGTACTCAATCATACGGTTCACAATTACTTCCACATTTGATGACTTGGTCATTTTGTAGAGCAGATCAAATGTCTTGCGTTTTAGGGTATCATCTGGGTCCTGCGAACCACAGAAGAAATTTTCTGAAGCTTAAAAGAAAGAGTACCTTGATCATAAGAAGTCATTACCAAATCTAGTCAAACAGAAGAAAAAAAGGGCAAATGTTTTTAAGTAAAATAACATAAAAACACAGATAGAGAATAACAACTATACTAGACAAGCCAAATATTAGCGTTTAAGTAATAACTCTGGCCTGACCTATTAGAAGGTAGATATATATTCAGTGCCTTATCCATTGTCAAGAACCAGGGGCTGGGATTTCAGGTAAATGAAATTCCTTTTCTTGACACTTACCCAACACAGACAACAACATAATCATCTAGTTAAGGCAGACTGTAACTTCATTTGCAAGCTTAATGCTTTACTGGCTATTGCAAGTGTCGCAATACAGCGGGTGAATTCTAACAAGTTAGGTAACTCCTTTTATATGTGAAACCACAGTATAACAGCTATTTTGAGTCATACCAGACTGTTAAGAAGCACAAAAGCCATAATTTATAAGAAACAGATGTACAACTGAAATTAAATCAGAAACCATTTGCTTCCACTTTATAACAATAAAAACAACATATCTTACCTCTAAGCAATCAATGACAGCCAGTTGATGTTGTTCGGCTATTTCTGGGCTTATCTTTATTAGTCGAGTAAGAGCATCAATACCGAGATACTTCAGATTGTGGCTGTCACTCTGTCCATCAGATATGAATCTAGTTAGAGTTACAAAATACATCACCATAAAATTTTGAATCCAAAGAATATCTTCAAAAGACAGACTTTGAGAAACTTTGAAATGGCATCAGCAGCTGCTTCAAGCAACTTTGGGTTGGGGTGCAATGACGAAACACAGCAAATACACTCATAAAGAATGGCGTTCCCAATATTGCTTGTGGAATCGCATTTTCTCATTATGTCACCCACGATTGTGTACATTTGTTCACTGGCCTTTTTGTCACCAGTACCCAGCACGGTCAGAATTTTCAACAATTTGATCTGTGAAAACACAGATAAAGTATTAATAGTTACAGAAAAAGATGAATAATGAGAGGATAAATAGAATATTGGAATTTATGTTTTCCTCTTTGCAACCCTACTTTTATGCAGAAGTTCGCATTCTCTGCAGTTGAGTATTGAATTTGACTTCACTAAGGAGCATATTTACAACACAGCAAGTACAATTGGTGCCAGAGTAAGGGTTTTAGAGTGTCTAGTTAAGAAAAAAGAGGCTTATTTTATATATGGGGGAAAAAAAAAAAAACATACTCATGGCCATACATTGAAAGAAACATGCTCTAAACTATTAACTAAATCAATCCACCTCAAACCATAACCAGAAGGGTAAATTTTCAACTCTTCTTCTTAGTTGGATCTTCAACTAAAACATGACAACTTCAATTAAACAGCAACTTGCTATGTGCGTGAGAATGCATTAAACGTGAAGGAAAAGGTCAGGCTCACCTGAATGAATGGAGCAGGCATCTGATGATAGTCGTAACTCTTTGGTAGTCTACGCTCAGCTACTTGCTTGAGAATGTTTACAAAACTAACCACCAGATCCTTAAATTTCTCAGCGTCAGCAGTAATAAGATCAAAAAGAGGACAAAGAGTAGCACCCATAACCCCAGGATCGTTATCGCAAAGCTTCTGCAACAAAATTATCTAGTGAGGAAAAAAGAAATGATAGTTTGTGGTTAACAACAATTTAATTCCTTATGCACAAAAGTTTAATAGCGCCCAATCAGGTTGATAAACAACATAGATATAAAATATTTCAAATATGTCTACCATGACCACTCTTTAGGATTCCTAATCCCTTTTGAGCAACCAGTTGAGATGCATTTCAATCCAAAAAATTTTTGTATCAAGGTTCTAAATGCAGCAAATTAACCCATTATGTGCTCGATAAATACACAGATACGTACATAATCAGAACATATAAAGCCACATGCAAATGTATATAAATCTGTACAAGCTAGCAAAAGCTTAAACTAAGCTTCGATCTCTAAAGTAATAGTGGCATTTACCATCGTATATCACCAAATCTGTGAAATTATAGCCCAAGGAATGTAAGTAATTCATTAATATAAACTCTTAGATCTCTAACAGATATACACCTATAAATACTTTGGCAATAGGGAAGGAGCACCTTGCGGAAATTGGAAATGAGATGGGAGACCGACCCTGGAGACTTCTGATGGAACCGGTGAAGCGCCATCACGGCCTTCTTCCTCACCGCCTCCTTCTGGTGCCCCAACAGCTCCACCACCTGCGGCAGAACGGCAGGAATCGTCTCCTCATTAATCAACTTACAGACCGCACTCAAAGCGGCGGAAACCACCAAGTAATTATCGCTCTTCAGGTCCTTCTGTATCGTGTTGACAATCAAAATAATCAAATCATGATCCTCATTCAGAAACAACGTCACCGCCAGGTATCCAGTTCGTTTCAGCAGCAAACTCTCGTCGTGCGTCATCTTGACGGCGTGGATGTAACCGAAGGAGGCGTCGTGGCCGAGCATCTCGACGTAGAGGAGGCGGATTATGTACTCCTTGAGCTTGTATTTGGGGGTATTCGGGTCGTTCAACCTAGTTTTCAGGGTCTCCACTTCGCGCACTACAATGCGGTCTTCCTCAGCTTTGGATCGAGACTCACCGATTAATTTGATGAGGTCGAGGAACTCTTTTGACTGCCCGAATCCACCTTGGGAGCCCATCGCGAGCTCCCGACCGATTGTCTTTAGTTGCTCCAGCTTTGAAAATGTTGAGAATTGAAGAGTGTTGGATCGGTCTCGGGCGAGATTGGATTAAATTCGAGGCCAGGAGGAGAAGTTGCGAGCAGATTTGGGTTTAGGGTTCGGAAATTTTAGGGATAATCTGCCCAGAGATGGTGAAGATCCAGATAGAGAAAGAGGGAGAGACGAGAGATTCAGGTATGAAAATTGAGATTTGTGTGTATTTTGTTTTGTTTTGTGTATGTACGTGTAGGTGCGGAGAGAGAAGTAGTGCAGACTGCAGAGGCCAGAGACAGGGGGAGGAGAGAGAATGCGAGGATTTAAGCAGTGGCTCGGTCATGTACAATCATTGCTGCGACGGGTATAACTCTTTCCTAAATGTTTTGCACGCTTCGGATACAAGGACGGTAGATTTGATAAGGAAATAAACAAACAAAACTAAACTAAATATTAAATATTTTATACATTTGAATAAAAATGGCAACTAGCACCATTTTCGATAATATACGGTCTTAATACAATTCCCTTTCTTAGTTTTTTTTTTCTCACACAACCGGTATTAAAAATATTCAAATCAGACTTTTTGATCTTCAAACAATCTCACTTCACAATTACTAAATCATCCCCACTTAACGAATAACCTTTCTAAGTTGTCTTGGTCTGTTTCAGTGTAAGTTTGTAATAAATAATTACTATTATTATATAGAATACATAAAAAAAATATTATTTTTAATTTTAAAAAGCACTGTTAAAATAAATTTTAAAAATTGTGGTGATATTTTTTGTATTTTTTTGAATTGAAGAAAGTAACCCTTATTATACTCAAAAATGTCACTTTTAACATTGAAAATTATTCATCAGATATAAAGCTTATTTACAATAGTTGTACATAAAAATTTGTCAGAATTATTATATTGGCTATAATTTTAAATATCAAATATTAAGTTAGTAATTTTGTAAAAGACAATCAAAGCATATTGTTTTTTTTTTTACTCACACACCTGATATGTGGTAATGAGGAAATTCGAACTTCTGATTTTTGGTCTCCAAACAACCTCACTCCACCACTAGGTCATCCCCACCGGGACAATCAAAGCATATTGCTATTGGTTTGGTCTTGCGTACACCAATTGGAATATAGATCTTATATTAGATAAAAAAATATTACTTCTAATACTTAAAAATATCATCTTTACTTTATTGGAAATTTTTAAAAATGTGGTGGTATTTTTGTTATTATGGATTGAAAATTTATCATTTATAATAATTAAAATTATTCATATAACATGAGACTTATGAAAAATACTCATATGATATAAGATTTATATATAACTGTTGTACACAATAATTGTCATTGTTATTTTTCACAATTATATAGAATAACGTGCTTCTGGTATAAAATTCCATTTTTTGGTGTTTGAACTCGAATTGTCCTAGTAATAATATAATAAAATATTGTAGCTAATACACAACTTGTGTATGTTTTGTGAAAAATACACTTTGATACTTATATTTCGAACTTTTTTAAAAAAAATAGCTCACTTTTTTTTTAATTAACAAAATAATATCCACTTTCTAAAAAAATTTACAAATCTAATATTTGATAAAATTTTCAGCCAAAAATCCTACATACACTTGATTGTATTTTAACATTTCTATTTCCCCAATCGCGCAAAAAAATTCCTTCAATTAAAAAAAATCTTAAAATACAATCAATTACGTATGATTTTCGGACCATAAAATTGATCAAACGTTAGATTTGCATTTTTTTTTAAAAAGCTGATACTATTTCATTAATTTTGAAAAAATGGACTACTTTAAAAAAAAAATGTATGTATCAAAGTGTAATTTACCACATATATGTTAGACAATGTTTACAAGTAGATACATTATATTAATAAATCGTGTAGAAAATGCAACATTACATTGAAAGATATCATTAAATATTACAATGTCTACAAGTTTTCACAATAATATCCAATCTATATTTAATAGCAACAGGATGTCTAACTTTTCATTTTCTCACGACTATATCATCCCTCAAATTTTATAATGACCGAAAATTGACCCAACGCTGAAAATCTACGTATATAATGAAATATAGAAAAAAAAACCCACATTCATACATCTTTTGGGTGTAATATTACAATATTATCATGCTTGTCTGGGTCTTATTCACAAATTAGATAGATACTTCAATGTATTTTTTAATTTTTTTTGCAAATAACATTTTTGCAATTGAGTTATATTTAAGTGTAAATTCGGTCAACTAAATTGGTCGGTTTGTTTTTTTTGTACGTCGAGGGTAACCCGCAATCGTTACTGTGGTGCGCACTGGGTAAATCCAGTCCCTGTGTAATAACCTACAAACCTACACAGGGGAGCTACCGTGGTGCGCACTGGGTAAACCCCGCCCCTCTGGATAAACCCCGCCCCTATGTAGGTAAACTCAGTCCCTATGTAATAGCCTGTAAACCTACACAGGGGAGCTACCGTGATGCGCACTGGGTAAACCCCGCCCCTCTGGGTAAACCCCGCCCTTATGTAATAGCTTGCAAACCTACACAGGGGAGGTAAACCATACTTGACATGTCACACATGTGTAATAGCTTGCAGAGGTAAACCACACTTGACATGCTAGGTGTAACAGGCTAGGTAAACCACACTTGACATGTCACACATGTGTAATAGCTTGCAAACTTACACAGGGGAGGTAAACCACACTTGACATGCTAGGTGTGACAGGCTAGGTAAACCACACTTGACATGGCAAGTGTGACAGGCTCACACCAAGTGGTGTTGGTGGTGGGTCGAACTTGAAACCTTTGGCCTCAAGAAATACCACTCCACCACTAGGCCATCTCCAAGGGGACAATTGGTGGGTTTTTTTTTTAACACAAATTTGCACTACGCGCGCGTACCAGAGGTAGCCATCCTGACACATAACTAGTATTACATTCCGTGCGATGCACGGTGAGAGATATATAAATAATTTATATTAAATAATTTGCATAAATAAAATAATTAAACTATAGTGAAATAATTATAAAATATACAAAGAATATAATGTTATATTTAAGTTTTTCCCTATTCTAATAGCAGACTACTCACATCCATATTTAAATTACACTTTTCATTCATTGTGCTCAATAAAAAAAAATAACATAATTGATTCTTCTGAAATTTATTACAAACATAATTGAAATTCTTTGTAATTTTAGGTACAATCCGAAAAATTATGAAGAAAATGACACGACACCGTAAATCACATTTAAGATAATAATTACATATCCGACATCCCTCCAGAATCCAGATTGTGTGAAGTGAATATACATAGGACATCGTCAAGGGATAGTTGTCACGACTTGAGCAAAGCTTTCATAATTGGCAAACACTTACATGCATCATGATGCAAATAACACTATATGAGACGGGTCAGTCAAACCCGCTTTTGACCCAGTCAACGCGGGTCAACCCGCTTTGACTGGGTTGACCCGCGTTGACTGGGTCAACCCATAAAAAAAACTGTCCAAAATGAGTACCAAACTTCCTATTAAAAAGTATCACAAAACATTCGAAAAGTACCATCTGTATCATTAAAAAGTAAGGGGTCTGCTAGTTATTTTATATAAGTTTATTTAGTTCAAATTCTGATTTTTTTTTTCAGTTTTTATATTGTATGTGTTGAGATTAATCTAAAACAATCATCATTCCAAGAATTTGCAAAGGAAAGCAAAACACAAGTTCAGTAAAATAAAAAGTACCATGTGGTAAGCAGAAAAGTATCAAGTACGATAAAGAAAGGTATCAACCTAAGATTAATACTATCATCATTCTAACTACAATAAAAAATACCATGTGGCACGTGGCACGCCCGCGTGAGGCCACGTGGCCGCTTGAAATAGGCGGAAATAACTGTTGTTGCATGCAAGTCCACCTCTTCATAATTTGATTAATGTTTCGTAATCACCTCTTATATTTATAGAAAACATCTCAAACTTCATCTTCGGAGTTAATTTCACTTTTAGTCTCATTAGAATATAATCAAAACACTTTTAGTCTCAATTGTAACTTTTTTTTTGTCTCAAGTTTAATTTTCGTGACATTTTTTGTTCTAAATTAATGATATGTTTCTACATTTTTTATCCCAAAACTAACTTGATTTTTAACGACCGTTAAATTTTAAGATGAAAATGTCGAAACATATCAAACTTTTGGGATGATTTTTGTTTTCACACATTTTAAATAACATAGTTTTAATAGCATAAACTTAGCCCTTGTTTGATTTTTCACATGATTTTCAGTCAATTGAATTTGATGTGGCCGTCGGCCAATCCGGCCTGAATAAAAAAAGAAGAGGATCCTCTATCCCAACATTTTTAGTTTGAGGAAATCACCTAATGCATTTCTCTATTGCACTATATTATATTTTTTAGGTTTATTTCATTTTTTGTCAATTTCAATTTCTAGTACTTTAGTTTAGTTTTATAGTTGTCATATTAGCGTTCATCATACCAAATTAGGCTTTGTTAAAATCTTTCAGCATTTAATATTAGTTTTTAATTATTAATTGAAGATTTGAAAACTTATTTTAGCCACTCTACTAAAATTCCCCTCAATTTTTATTTTTAAATATTTTATTGGTATTGTTTTGAAAAAAATTGATTATTTGAGAAATAGATAATAAAAATTATAATAAATTCTAATTGGGTAAGATGAATCATAAAAACATGTATAAATTAAAATAAGCTTAAGAAATTGAATCGAAGAAAAAATTATGAAAAAAAATATGAAATATGCGTTTTTTGTTCCAACCATAAGTTCTTATATCATAAGTTTAGTTTTTTTGACATTTTTTTTTATCCCAAATGACATGTTTTGACATTTTTAATCCTTTAATTTAATGGTTGTTAAGTGTTAGGTTAGTTTTGGGACCAAAAAATCGAAACATATCATTTGAGACCAAAAATATTGGGAAAAATTCTCTTGGGACCAAAAAAATTATAATTTGGATTAAAAGTGTTTTGACCCTATTCTAATGAGACCAAAAGTAAAATTTAACCTCCATCTTCGATATCATATCATTCTATGTCTCCTTACACATGATTATGCATTTATTAATTATATTGTTGTAAGATGTTGGTCTATTTATAGTATGAAATTAAACATTGATAATTTTTCAGGTATGATATGTAATATATATATATATATATATACAAATAAATATATGATATCTAACCATTAAATAAAAACATCAAATAATTTGAAACGTGTTGTATAAATAATTTATTGGATACAAATTTCCAAATACGCACTCACATATATGAAACTCATTATAATATAAATATGCTAACTAAAATAATTATTCATTTTCGACATTATTTAGCATAATTTGCAAAATTAGTTGCCAAATAATCAAAATTCTAAAAATTAGACCTGAAATCTAGCTTCTAGTAATTATGCTTTCTCCTCCTATATCGGTGTTTTGCCGGATGTTATTTTATTTCACGTCCCATGGGAGAATGTATTTAGTTTCTTTATAAATCCTATTTTCTCAAAAAAAAAAAAAAGGATTTGAGAGTCACAAACCACTTAATGAAACAGTCACAATAAGTGAAATTATTTGTTTGAAATAAATCATTGTTATATGATAACATAAAAAATAATAAAAAACATAAAAAAATAATTACTTTGAAAATAAATAATTATGAATTTTCTATATTGACATAAAATTAATCACATAAACTTCATCAATGAAATGAGTGAAAAAATCTTATTTATTCAATGAGCTGAACATTTAACACACAATATATTTATGGGCAGGTCTTGTGTGCACTAGGTGCACGGTATACATGAGTATTTGCGTATATTTATTTAAAAAACGAAATGCATTGAAAACAGTAAAATAAATTTGAATGTACCTAATAAATTTTAAAAATATTAAAATATTATATCTGAACTTTACATCTAGAATGTCTGAATTCAATTAAATAGATGTTTCATACTATAATTAACTTAAATAAATAAGAGAATATAAACATATTACTAATTAAATGAATAATATATCGAAAGGAAGTTTTGAATATGTTGGTCCCGGGCGAGTCGGTATTAGTTTAGAAGGGAAGTGAATAAACTAATTCAGAACTTTGAACTTAATTGCAGAATATAATGAGGGCCCTTTGACTCGCTTCAAAACTTATCGATGCACTTAATCAGTTTGGTGTTTTTCAGTTGACTTGTGAGTGCAGCTTGTGTGATATTTGTGTACAGTTCAAGAGATATGCAAGTTGAGTAAAACAGTACAGTACACATACGAATTATAGAGGTTCGAAGTCTCAAACTTCTATGTCCTCTCTTCCTTCCGCAGAAGGGCAAATTCACTATATAATTTGAGTTCACTTTACAAATTATACAATGAATGACGAGTTTGCTAAACCTGGTAACAATGAGTTACTTTACAAAGTTACCTCAGCGGGGTCGACGACTCACACTTGCAGTCCCCAGCAGCTAGCTATTGCGGCGGGAGTTTCTTTAGTGACGGCTCACACTTAGCTGAAGAGTTAGGTACTATTGTCGTCTTTACAAGATTTTAGATCTATTTCAATCTTCAAGAGGTTTAGTCTTGAAAGGAATATTAATTGATGTTGCTCCTTGAATTGAGTTGAGTAGTTGATCGTTATAGTGCTTGAACTGAGAAGACTTCTCTGGCTGGACTTTCAACAGCTAGGTTACTGCTTAAGGCTTTTAGCTCTTCTTCTCAGTTGAGACTTTTTCAAATGAAACAGTGCTTTGAACTTGAGCTATGGGAAGGAGAAAGAAAGCTCAGTTGTGAGTATATACGAAAGTTTAAATAGCAGATAGTTATTTCTCGAGAAGTGAAAAGTATTGAAAGTATTTGAAATTTAGATTCACTCATCTTTTATAGAGGAGTGATCTTGTGACCGTTGGGTTCTTTTGATCGATGGTCTATAAGTTCATCAATGATATGTTGATTTTCATAGCCGTTGAAGCTTGTCGAAGTAACCGTTACTTAGCCAAACGATCTCCTTTGAGCATTAATTATGTGATCTCCGTTGAGCATTAACTCCATTGATTTTCCAGTTGCCAGTTCTGGATCCGAGCTTAGTTGCTCAATTTGGCTGTCGCTTCAGTTGGCTATATTTCTGAGCTTTTCTTGCCAGTTCAACTGATCACAAATCGTTGACTGGTTTGTCAGTTCGACTAGTCTTATTCTCAGCTCAGTCAGCGGTTGACTCATCTTGAGCTTTAGTTGGCTGACTTCAACTCTATGATACGATCCTAGATGGGGTGGCCACATTCAAGTTTGAGTGTTCGAGAGGTCTGTGCAAAAGGGGTTCGAATGCACTCGAGGTAGTGAAAGAAGAGCTGGAACCGAGCTAGAAAGCCGCGAGCCATGTGGCACTCGTAGGTGGGGTCGTGAATCGTCAACTGACGAGTCGTGCCTGCGAGAGAGTTCACCAGTACAAAAGCCGCGAGTGAGGTCGCGGGTTTCAAGCCACGTCAACACAAGTGGAGCCACGGGCTGAGTTGCGAACGACTTGGTTGCGAGCGTAATCGCGAATAATTTCTGATTTTTGAATTTTTTATTCTATTTTTGAATTATTTATGTTATGGGCTTTGTTTTATTTTCTATTTGGTTTAGAACTTAATTAGGCCTTTGTTTTATTTTTGTCTCACCTATATAAGGGACTTAGTACATTATTTTGGAGACAATTATCTGATATTATAATTTAATATTTTCTCTGCGTGAGATTTCTATTGAATAGTGTGTCGTGTTCATCCTGACTTATCGAACAGTACAACCAAGGTTGTAGAATTCGCTATGCGCTAGTCGGGCGGTCGGATGGGGCCTAGCGCCTAGGTTGCCTAGGCGGAGCCTAGGCGGTTTTCTATTTTTTATAATTTAATAATTTATTATTAAATATTGATATTTATGTATTAATTTTTTCAATTATCCTACTTCCTACATCGACTATATAATGAAAATTAAGATGTAGGTTGTTGTATAAAAGCTCAAATTAGAGTTTAAATTTTTTTTCAACCTATTCTACATCCCATATTGGTTTTCACATTGAAAACTAGGATGGGGGTGTTGTATAAAAGAGAGGCTAATCAATGATAACCTCATATTTATTCTTCAACTTTGTTCCCTTTTTTCTACATCCCACATTGATTTGTAGATTAAATAAATGGGATGTAGGTTGATGTATAAAAGTTGTAAAAACCTCAAATGTTTTATTTGGTCATATTTTGAACCAAAATATTCAAAAAAAAATTAAAAAATTAATCGGCCGCCTAATGGCCGATTAATCGCCGAGGAGGCCGCCTAGGCGACGAGAAATTGGCCACCCCGATTTCTTAGCCGATTAGGGTGTTTTCGGCACGGCTAGGGGCCGCCTAGCCCGAATTCTGCAACCATGAGTACAACACAACTGTTTGTGGCGTCTTCGATCTATATCTGAGGTTCTTATTTCCAATCCCAGTAGGGTTATAGGTTTCATATACCTATAGTTCATATGTGCTGTGAAGTTTGGGTCGATGATTCTGCTATCTAGCAGCCTGATACAAGTCATGGGGTTCCAGATCGCATCAAGTGGTATCAAAGTTACGGCTTTGTATTAGGTTTCTACCTATTTTTTAAATTTCTATATTTAATTTTCGTGTATAAAAAAAAGAGAGAAGAAGAACATCGACGCGAAAAAGAAAAAGAAAAAAAAAAGAGTATTTTGGCGGGAAAATTATTGGTGTTTTTTGTTGATTTCTGTTTTGTTATTTGGGTTCCTGGAGGCTTGTATATCGTCTGTGGAAAAATAAAAAAAATCTGAAAAATTCAAAATTTTTCGAATTTTCGGTAAAAGTTTTAGTGCATTTTTTGTGGTGTCGATATAACTTGCTGGAAGTGCTGATTTGGTGTTTGAATTCTTTTGAGCATTGTTTGAAGTCTGTTGAGCGTTGCTGATTCACGTTTCTTTTTTTGCTTTCTTTTCTGCTTCTTTTTTATTTATTTTTCTTTTTTTTCTTTTTTTTCTCTTTTCTCTTTTTTTTTCATGGAAAGTAGCGGTTTAAGAACTTCCCATTGATCGGCCTAACTTTTACACGATCTTTAGAAATAAGACGATAAGCTTCATTTGTGTAGAGTTCCTTTAGTTCATCAATGGTGACCTTAACACTTTCTTCAAATTGTGGATGGGCCTCTTCGGCATCTTCTTTTGTGACAACAACTCCTTTACTTAGAGTGATATGATGTGATGATGCAACTTCTTGATTGTTCTCTTTAGCACTTTTAAGCTCGATACATGTCCTCATCTTTCCATCTCTTTGTCGCACACGGACTATTTGTATTCTGACTTGCATCTCAACAATGAGACCACTTGTGACCAGACGGTCAATCCTTTGACGTATGAGACTTGGAATGATGTATGGTGTTAGATTTTGAACACTGTTAATGGCATGGTAGGATGATGTCACACTTTCTCTATCATCTTCAATATCCGTAGTTTGCGTAAATATGACAGTCCGAATTTTAGCTTGCAGTTCTCTTCTGCATGATATGGTTAAAGTGGTTTGTCTCTTATTGCGGGATGAAACCAAACTCTTCATTTCTTGTCTGCTGACAATTTTAGGAAAATTTTCCCTTTGATAGCACGTCCTTCTATCCTTTATTTTCTTGCCGAGCCTCTTAAACACAGATACTCGAGCCTCTTTCCTTCCGTTCTTAGGCTTCTTGCCAAGTCTTTCAAATAAAGACACTCGGGTACTCTTTCTTGCTCTTCTCTCGACTATGTCTTCCATTGACAGAGCTTTTTCTTCAGAAATATGATTGATGTTGTCCCTTCTAATTGCAATTCGAATGGGACTTGGTGGAATAAACCCCAATCCTATCTTGGTATTCTGTCCAGCCTTCACTGCCAACTTCTTAGTGGGATTGAGTCCAGCTTCATGTGAATCAACCTCTGAAGATGGCTCTTGCATCTCAAAACTTCCTTGTGGATCATACCCAGCTTTTACCAAAATTTGTAACACAAATTTTCGTGTATTTGAATAAAAAATGAGAAAATTTGTGTTACAAATTTTGGCATGTCCGGTGGGACCATCTCTACCTCTCATCTCTCCTCTTCTCCAAATCCAAAGGTATCTAGAAACTCAACTGCTTCTAAAGCTGCTATGGAAAGTGCTGGGGTGGTTACACGAAATATGGCTAAACTAGCATTAGAGGCTTCTAAATTAACTCTTGTTGTGAAAGAAGAATCACACATTGCTGGCATAGAAGAAAATGGTAGGTAGTTGATAGACGATTCTACATTATGA
Organism: Perilla frutescens; assembly: GCA_026008535.1. Lineage (NCBI taxonomy): Eukaryota > Viridiplantae > Streptophyta > Magnoliopsida > Lamiales > Lamiaceae > Perilla > Perilla frutescens. Next base: position 33,843,635 of record BRKX01000008.1, on the reverse strand, counting down.
GTAAGCTACTCACCCGAAGCACCAGTCTTGATGGCAGATGCCTTAACAACGGAAGAACAACTTGCAAACTTGAAAAGTTGTTTGAGAAAATGCAAAAGGACATACAAAACCAAGATGCGGAGAACTCATGACTCCAGAAGAGTAAGGGTCCAGCAAGTTCTATCATCAAAGAAGAAAGAGATGAAGAAGGAGATAAAGATAATGAAGCATCCTCAAAACAACAAACAAGTGAAGAAAGGAAGCCATATAATAAGAATATGGAAATCTCCTCAGATGGTTTCATTGAAATTGATTAGCTTAAGGAGTTTATCGAAGGAACCATCAAAACCAAGTTTGAAGGAAGCTCCAAGTCATATATAGCTTACTTTAAAACCTATATTCCAAGGATTGATAATCTGAAGATGCATCCGGGTTACCAATCTCCCAAATTCTAACAGTTCAATAGAAAAGGCAATCCAAGACAACACATCGCCCATTTCATCGAGATATGCAACAATGCTGGAACTTATGGTGACTACCTAGTGAAGCAGTTTGTCCGTTCACTCAAGGACAATGCTTTTGACTGGTATACTGATCTAGAACCAAATATGATTGATAGTTGGGAGCAATTGGAACACGAATTCTTTAATCGCTTTTATAGTACCAGAAGAATTGTTAGCATGATGGAGCTCACGAACACGCACCAATGGGAAAAGGAGCATGTGATTGACTATATCAATAGATGGAGGAATCTCTGCCTCGACTATAGAGATCGACTGTCAGAGACTTCGGATATAGAAATGTGCATTCAAGGGATGCAGTGGGGCCTTCAATACCTTTTAAAAGGGATCCAACCATGTACATTTGAAGACTTAGCTACAAGGGCTCATGACATGGAGTTGAGTATGGAAGCTAGTGGAGTCAAAGGACCACCGATCCCAAATCCCCGCAAATTCAAAGAAAGACAAGAATTCAAGAAAGGGGGCAAACCATTTGATAAAACCCCAAAGGAAGAGTCTATGTCAGTGAAAATAGTGCCCATGAAGTTTCTAAGAAAGGATGTAGACAAAAGTGAAAAGCAAAGTGTTCTTCAAGATAAAGAGAGAAGAAAGTTAACCCCTATAAGAAATGCAGCAAAGAGAGTACCAATTTTTAGATTCAGATGTTTCTAGAATCTTTGACGATTTGATAAAAGTAAAGCTCATTGAATTGTCAGAGATGAAGCGACCAGAAGAAGCGAGACGGACTAACGACCCAAAATATTACAAGTATCATCGGTTGGTTGGACACACTATACAAGATTACTTCATTTTTAAGGATAAAGTCATGCAATTGGTGCGTCAAGGAATGGTATCACTTGAAGACGACAAGGCCACAACAAACTACATTTCATTTGAGTCATGCAATGTGATGAATGACGAGACTACTGATGAAATGAATGAAGAACTCAATAAAGATTCAAGTAAAGTTGTCGCTGACTACACATTTACCATAATGTTCACTGATGAAGATTTGGAGCTTGGCTCTGACCTACATAATCATCCCTTATTCATGAGCGGTTATAGTCATGATCAAAGAGTGAATAGAATACTTGTTGATGGAAGGTCTGTAGTCAACATTTTTCCTTTGCACACATTGAAGCAGCTAGGGATCTCTACTGATAAACTCTCAAGCAGCCAATTGATGATACAAGGTTTTAATCATGAAGGACAAAGGGCTCTTGGCATGATAAGATTGAAGCTAATAATGGAAGATATGACATCAACAACATTGCTACATGTGATATATGCAAAAATGTCATACAACATGCTTCTCGGTCGGCCATGGTTGCATGAAAATGGGGTCGTTCCTTCAACATGGCATCAATGTTTTAAGTACTGTAATGATGGTATCGTGAAGAAGATAATCGGAGATAATAAACCTTTCCTGGAGTCTGAATCACACTTTGTTGATGTAAAGTATTATCTTCCGAATAAAAAGTTGCTAAAAGTTACAGAATACACAAATAGTCAGAGAAATGAAGATAAGACATCTATGGGTAAAAGGGAATCATTGGAAGAGCTAATAATGCCATTAACAAAGATTGATATGAAGAATCCAACACTGTCAGCACTTGATGGATTTGTGAGGCCAAGTCAAGGTAGTACAACCGAGCCTGGAGAAATCTTAGAAAATGAAGTTGGTAAGAACTTCGGTCCAAAAGCCTTCACACTCTTTGTAAAAGCTGGGTATGATCCACAAGAAAGTTCTGAGATGCAAGAGCCATCTTCAAAGGTTGATTCACACGAAGCTGGACTCAATCCCACTAAGAAGTTAGTGGCGAAGGCTGGACAGAATACCAAGGTAGGATTGGGGTTTATTCCACCAAGTCCCATTCGAATTGCAATTAGAAGGGCCAACATCAATCATATTTCTGAAGAAGATGGTCTGTCAATGGAAGACATAGTCGACAGAAGAGCAAAAAAGAATACCCAAGTGTCTGTGTTTGAAAGACTTGGCAAGAAGCCTAAGAACGGAAGGAAAGAGGCTCGAGTATCTGTGTTTAAGAGGTTCGACAACAAAATAAAGGATAGAAAGACGTGCTATTAAAGGGAAAATTTTCCTAAAATTGTTAGCAGATAAGAAATGAAGAGTTTGGTTTCATCCCGCAAGAAAAGACAAACCACTTTAACCATATCATGCGGAAGAGAACTGCAAGTTAAAATGCAGTCTGTCATCTTTATGCAAACTGCAGATATTAAAAATGATAGAGAGAGTGTGGCACCATCCTACCATGCCATTAGCAGTGTTCAAAATCCAACACCATACATCATTTCAAGTCCTATGCGTCAAAGGATTGATCGTCTGGTCACAAGTGGTCTCATTGATGAGATACAAGTCAGAATACAAATAGTCTGTGTGCGACAAAGAGATAGAAGGATGAGGACATGTATCGAGCTTAAAAGTGCTAAAAAGAACAATCAAGAAGTTGCATCATCACATCATATCACTCTAAGTAAAGGAGCTGCTGTCACAGAAGAAGATGCCGAAGAAGCCCATCCACAATTTGAAGAAAGTGTTAAGGCCACCATTGATAAACTAAAGGAACTCTACACAAATGAAGCTTCTCGTCTTATTTCTGAAGATCGTGTAAAAGTTAGGCCGATTAATAGAAAGTTCTTGAACCGCTACTATCCATGAAAAAAAAGAGAAAAGAGAAAAAAAAAGAAGAAAAAAAAGAAAAAAAAGAAAAATAAATAAAAAGGAAACAGAAAAGAAAGCAAAACAAAAAAACTCCTAACCCGCACGAGTATAAACTGCGTACGGTAACCACCAAAAGGAAATGTATGTGGTTAAAATGCTAATTTACCCCACCAAAGTTAAATATATGTGGCTAAACTGTTATTTATCCCACCAACGTGTTTTATGTGGTTAAAGTATTAAATACCCACTTTGTCTATAGTGGTTAAAGAATAGTCACTCCTGGCCCACATGAGTTTAAACTACGTACGACACCCTCTCTAAAATATAAATCAATCTTTTGAACTATGTTTTGACTTGATCCCTTTCAAGGGTACGTAGGCAGCTTAGATTTATCTAAGTTTAGTCATGATTTGTGTTGAATCATTACAATTGGAGCGCACAGATAACCAAAGCAAAAGAAAAGCAACATATAGATTTCAACAAGGCACTAAAACATGTCACTTCATAGATGTTCATAAAGGCAACTCAGTGAGTACATAATAAGTAACAAGTGGAACAAGGCATATGAACATTTTTGAAGTGGAAGTCCCCGCTATTCAAAGTTGAAATCTTCATCCGGTTGAAATTGGTCGAAGTCAAAACCTCCATCTGATCGACATTGAAATTGAAGATAAAGCTGGATGTTGAGGTTGAAATCTTTATCTAGTCGATGCTACAAGGATGAATATGACATCTACTTATTGAGGTTGAAGGCTTCAAGTCTAGGTTGAAATCTTTGGGCTGATGTCGTAAGGTTGAAATTGAAGTTGAAAGCTTCAAGTCGAGGTTGAAATCTTAGGGCTGATGCCGCAAGGTTGAAATTGAAGTAGAAAGCTTCAAGTCGAGGTTGAAATCTTAAGGTTGAGGCTGCAAGGTTGAAATTGAAGTTGCAAGCTTTAAGTCGAGGTTGAAATCTTTGTTTGATGTTGTAATGTTTAAGTTGAGGTTGAAATCTTCAGCTAGTTGGTGCGGCAAAGTTGAAGGTGAAGCTGCAATTTGAGGTAGTTTGGTTTAAAGTTAGCATTAGCATATTGAAGTTGAAATCTTCGAGTCTTGATCTTGATCGAAATCAAAGATGGATTATTCTCTTTAAAAAAATCACCTCTTGATTTGTAGCCTATCGGTCGAAGTTGAAGTCAAGTCAAAATCACAGATTGATCGTTCTCTAGAGAAATCACCTTTTGATTGAAATCAAAATGGATCATTCACTTAGAGAAATTATCTCTTGATTTGTAGCCTCTTGGTCGAAGTTGGTGTCAAGTCGAAATCACAGATGGATCATTCTCTAGAGAAATCACCTTTTGATCTAAATTAAAATGGATCATTCACTTAGAGAAGCCACCTCTTGATTTGGAGCCCCTTGAATAAAGTCAGAGTCGTAGGAAGAATATCAAAACAACAAATCATTAAGCTGCAAGGAAAAATGTTGAATATATATACACATATATGCATATGTTTTAAATAAAAAAGAGAGCAAAATTTCACATGAAGAGAGACCAAACAACAAAATAGAAACATGGTGTTCTCGGGTATGAGAAGTCATTCAATTTTGTCCAAACTCAGTTTTAGAAAGTTGGTGCTGCCTCTACAAAAAAAAAAAAAAGGATCAAAATCTTCTTTCAGACAATCCATCAAACTCACATACATTGACATTGAGTTATGATTTCTCAGCAAAGCCAAATAATAAAGAAACTTGAAGAAGAATATCTTACCTCAATGCCTTTTGCAAATTCGACAATAGACCTGCAACAAAAAAAGGGTTGCGTCAAATTTGACGGAGCAGATTATCGTGAAAATAAGAGAATTATTCTCTTTCAGACAATTCATCAAATGCATGGTAGGCCGAATAATATGGACTAAATTTGAAGCGTATGGGGGCAGAGAACTCACCAATGATCAACAAGATCAAGAAACACCAACAGAGGAAAGAAGTTAACTCGGTGGAGAACTGACGGATTTGAACATAATACGATATTATTAGTCGACTTTCTCTGTGAATGATGAATGCAGGGAGGGAATCATCTTAAATCCAGCATCTAATCTGGAATCAAGGTTTTCAACCCTCCATACAACATTATAAAGTCAAAGTGTTCTAGCAAGATTCAAGACGTTCTTCGCGGAAGGAACATGTTCTTCGCCAGAGTCATCTCAAATCCAGCGTTCAATTCGGAATCAAGGTCGTCAGCCCTCCGAATAACATCATCAAATTCAAACAACAAGTCCAAGAAGATCGAAGAGGTAAATTCACCCTGAAGATTTCAAAGACCATTTTAAGATTAAGTTTTGAAGAGAAGAATCATAGGATCAAGACATAGATTATACCACAATCGTATTTTAAATTCAAAGAAGAAATCTACTTGTACACTTTTCGCGCTATTTATTCAAATACACGAAAATTTGTGTTACAAATATTGGCACGCCCAGTGAGCTGGACCTAAATGCTCCAGCAGAGGGCATGTCTATACGTATGAGAGCGCCTAAGAAATGCAGCATTTGTGGTAGTACGGAGTATACCCGTCCGACATGTCCGGTTTAATTGACGGCGGATATCGATTGATTCATTTGGGGTTTATGTGAACTTTATTTAATTTATAATTAATCATAGTAAATTTTTAATTCATCGTGGCAATTTAGCAATTGATCATAATTTTGATAAATATAATCGTAGTGGTTTCTTACTTAATCATAGCAAAACATAATGTAATAGGAAAAGTACATCCACACATATATCCAAACATTGTCACATGCTCAAAGGGTAGGCCTACCACTATAATTCAATTAGTATATCCTAGACCTTATAATTTTCCGATAAGCATGCATGAGCTCCTCCGATAGGCCCAATAGAGGGCCTCTACCCAACAGACGATCCACTTCACAGCTAGTGGCATCTGTCTGCATATACTGATCTCTGATAGATCTGTCCAATTTCATCACAAAAGCATGTCTCAGTGGCATTGGATGATCACGCCAAAATTCAACACGCGAGTAGACGTGGCAGTAGATGAAGAAGAGGTATCAACTCTTTATCACACCTCTCGTATAACACGGGATCACTCGAATCATCCATGTGAAATAGGAAGGAGTTATGCAACTCGACTACTGACAAGTCCAATTTCTCTCATATTTTTGGAGTCTTTTTCTTGTTCTTTTGTCCTTGTTTTTGTCTTTTGTCCTGGTTAATGTGTACGATCACTCGTTAATTAGAATTGGGCATGCTAAATCTATACATGGTCAATGACTCGTAACTGTGTGTTGATCATAAAAGGACTGGGTACATCACGGAGTATTGTAGGCACACGAGAAATCAGTGTTTGCAATAGATCTGGGTCTGTCTAGAGCATAAAGCTGCTTGTTGCTTACAATCAAATGAGAAATCGGGGTTGGGTAACAAGTTAGGGTTTAGAGGACGATAAATCACCTATAATCTAATCTGAAAGGATAGATTAGGCACAAATGAAAAAATTCGGGTGCCTATAACTGGATGATTTAATTCACATAAGAAATTTGTGTGCCCATGATCGGGAAAATGTTTGTTAAGTTTGATTCGAAGTTCTAATCCGAAATACTTTACTACTAATCGTTTTCTTTGTTTTTCTTTATTTTTTGTTATTTCTATTTTTTTATAAGATTTGCTTTAAAGTATTTACATACGAAGTATGGAGACCACAACAACCACTCAAAACTTTAGAATTTGTGACATTGGAAGATAGAGTTCGTAGCTCCTCGTGGAATCGACCCTTTACTCACATTGCTGGCTACGCCCACTGTGGGCACAAGGATAAGTCTCTCTTGAGATTTATTCTGACCGTGAAACGACCATGGGACATATCTAGAACAATGTTAACAAATAACATATGACATGAAGCATACTCATGAAGTTAACTTACATAATCACGCCTGAGCCATGACATCTGATAGTGTCCATCTCTGCTCAGTATCTGATCTATAAGTCCGGATGGATGTCTCCACCATCGATAGTCATCATCCCCGTATGTCTCTTTGTAATCAGGGTTGAGGAGGTGAAGTCTCTGTTAGTTTTGTATACTGGAAAGACATGCCTTTATATACTTTTATGATAATATGATGATATGAATTGAAAGTTATTGCAGTCACTGTTTGCATTTAGATTATTTTATATAATTGTTCTATGTAATGTTCCATATACTTACATTGTAAATGATATGGTGTGGGGAGTCACACGGTAAGATCATATCATTAGAACCTGTATTGTATTAAAGAGCTCACGGCTTAGATGGTCCTGAACACACCATCGGTACACCGTAGAATAATCTGATAAGTTAGTTTATCCTGACTAACTGATTATTCTAGTACACTTGTTGGTGTATTGAGGAGGATCACGATAGAATACTATTCTCTGTCTCTCACCCAGATAGTGAGAGAATAAAGATACTAGAGAGGATCATTCACGCATGACATAAAAATCTGAAAACACAACAAATCGTCCAGATCCATATTTTAGTTTTAGTTCTTTATTTTCTAGCAGTTTCCCTGGGCCTTATGCCCTCGGAACGTAGGATTTCCAGTTTATATTGTTAAGTTCGACGTTGGAGTTGAGACTCATTTCTTATTTATTTCAGTAAGTTTTTATTTAATTTCATGTCTTTAAATATTGTCTTTATGTTTATGTCTAGCATGTGTGGCTAGATCTTTTATTCCGGATTGAATGGAGATGATAACTTAACAAACATGTAAAAATCGTGAGGCAGTTTAGGCATAACACAGTGTGAATTTAGTTTCCATCGTGTATTGTTTTCTTTGTTGCACTAAAGCATGTTAAGCTGGTTAATGTGTACGATCACTCGTTAATTAGAATTGGGCATGCTAAATCTATACATGGTCAATGACTCGTAACTGTGTGTTGATCATAAAAGGATTGGGTACATCACGGAGTATTGTAGGCACACGAGAAATCAGTGTTTGCAATAGATCTGGGTCTGTCTAGAGCATAAAGCTGCTTGTTGCTTACAATCAAATGAGAAATCGGGGTTGGGTAACAAGTTAGGGTTTAGAGGACGATAAATCACCTATAATCTAATCTGAAAGGATAGATTAGGCACAAATGAAAAAATTCGGGTGCCTATAACTGGATGATTTAATTCACATAAGAAATTTGTGTGCCCATGATCGGGAAAATGTTTGTTAAGTTTGATTCGAAGTTCTAATCCGAAATACTTTACTACTAATCGTTTTCTTTGTTTTTCTTTATTTTTTGTTATTTCTATTTTTTTATAAGATTTGCTTTAAAGTATTTACATACGAAGTATGGAGACCACAACAACCACTCAAAACTTTAGAATTTGTGACATTGGAAGATAGAGTTCGTAGCTCCTCGTGGAATCGACCCTTTACTCACATTGCTGGCTACGCCCACTGTGGGCACAAGGATAAGTCTCTCTTGAGATTTATTCTGACCGTGAAACGACCATGGGACATATCTAGAACAATGTTAACAAATAACATATGACATGAAGCATACTCATGAAGTTAACTTACATAATCACGCCCGAGCCATGACATCTGATAGTGTCCATCTCTGCTCAGTATCTGATCTATAAGTTTGGATGGATGTCTCCACCATCGATAGTCATCATCCCCGTATGTCTCTTTGTAATCAGGGTTGAGGAGGTGAAGTCTCTGTTAGTTTTGTATACTGGAAAGACATGCCTTTATATACTTTTCTGATAATATGATTATATGAATTGAAAGTTATTGCAGTCACTGTTTACATTTAGATTATTTTATATAATTGTTCTATGTAATGTTCCATATACTTACATTGTAAATGATATGGTGTGGGGAGTCACACGGTAAGATCATATCATTAGAACCTGTATTGTATTAAAGAGCTCACGGCTTAGATGGTCCTGAACACACCATCGGTACACCGTAGAATAATCTGATAAGTTAGTTTATCCTGACTAACTGCTTATTCTAGTACACTTGTTGGTGTATTGAGGAGGATCACGATAGAATACTATTCTCTGTCTCTCACCCAGATAGTGAGAGAATAAAGATCTATAGAGTTCGGGTTCTGAACTCATGTTTGTTGGTGGGCATATGTGTGCATTACTTATTGCTTTGACTTATCAATGGGTGAGATATACTTTCGTGGGTCAATAAACTCGATACCTTGGGTAATAATAATGAATACATGATGTGTCATGCAATATGCATGAGTACCGTGTCCTGATGCGCCAGGTTGATGATGTTCTCTTGAGGAAATACAAGTTCATGTTGAAACCCTGCAGGTGGAATTTATTCCGTACATGAGTAAAGCTTGTGTGGTACTACTCAAGGTTTTAGATGTTAATTAATTATAGCTGTCAGAGGCTGACATAATTAATTAATGAATATTATATCTTAAACACGGGGAATGGCTGAACTAAAGAAGAAAACATATTCACAAATATGTATTAAATTGGTAGGTCAGTTTTACTTCTTTAGTGGAATAAAAGTAAAACTTAATTTATTTAATTATATCCTAAGTTTATTGGATATTGGATATTAAATAAATTAGTGCGCCAATTTAATATTCTTCTAGATCCCTGTTATAGCCCAATATGACTGTTAGTGGACTGGATATTGAACTTGAGAAAGAGGCTCAAACCCAGTAGGGTTGGGAAGTGAATTTTCGCTCACCTCCATATTTAAGAAGGGGAGGGGGATGAAAATTTCAGTGTAATATTCAGCCCCTCTTTTATCTCTCAAGATATCCACAGATTTCACAACCCTATCAGTAGTATACAGCCCACTCTGTATCTGATACTCAGTCCGGGAATACAACAGAAGATCTCGGAGTAGAATACTGTGGTGACCGATCTAGTGGAGATAGGGGATGGCAATTTCACATTCATTCAACAGCAAGATTAGATCTGTAATCTTGTCCTCAGACCGTCTGACAATTGTAAGAAATTCGAATCTATATTTTCCGCTTTATTAGATTCGCTTTGCATGGTTTTGTGATAGACGTGTATAAACATGCATGAACATAAAAATATGTTTTGCATGAATATGGGATTAATGAACATCCAATAGATCATGCGGTGGTTTAATTCGAAAAAACCCCAACAGTCTCTTCCATTCTCTGACGAAGGCCTCCTACAAAAACCAATTATAATTAATTTAAGTGTAAAATACTAATTTACAGACTAAAAAAATATTTCAACTTACATATAGATCGGTAGCCACCACAACTGTCCTAGACTTGGTATCTCTCTTAACTAGTTGACTGGTCGCGATCAAGAAGTAACCAATAGCCTGTTCCACGAGAGCGAGCCCTTACCCATGGATCTAGCTATCACTCAGCTCAGATCAAGGCAGAAGATCATCTTGTATACGACGTAACCTTCACATAATCCTGAGGGTCTCTGGCCATTCGTATCTTGCATACGAACAATATGTTCACAATGATTAAATTCAAACACTAATCTTTGGGCTACGATTATTACTTTAAGGGCTACGATTAGGATTTTATTCGGCTACAATTAAATTCTAACCCTAATCTTAAGGCTACGATTAAAATTCAAGCGAGCCATGATTATTATTTAAGTTTGATATTAAGATTAAATTGAGCTAAAATTATTATTTAAGTGTTATGATTAAGATTTAATTGAATTACAATTAATTTCTAAAATTAATCTTAGGGCTACGATTATTATTTAAGTGCTACGATTAAGATTTAATTGACCTATGATTAATTATTAAGGAGCTACGATTAATTATTTGATTTGGACATATATATATATATGTATGTATGTATATTATTTTATTTTATCGGAATTGTTCTGATGTGGCAAAATGTATTTCCATGTCAAACTTTGGATGTCCATGTTAGATTTTAGTTGCCAGAAATTGAACTCGGGATATATAATTTGTTAAAATTCTAAAAGATCGTGATATATATATATTAACACATCCGGTCTGGTGGTATTGGAGAGATTCGAACCTGTGACTTTTGAGATCTAAGTAACCTCGCTCTATCACTATCACTATGTAATCATTCTGTGATCGTGATATCTTAATATATATAAAGACAAGAAGTTATGCCTTAATTAGTAACTTATCATTTTCCCGCCAAAAACACATTACCAGAAATGGAAATCTTAATATATATAAAGACAAGAAGTTATGCCTTAATTAGTAACTTATCCTTTTCCTGCCAAAAACACATTACCAGAAATGAAAATCTTAATATAAATTAAAATTGAAATAATAATTAAAATATTAATATATTAATATTTATTAACCAATCAATATTAAATATTAAGAATTAGTTAATTGGTGGTTTCATCAATTTTTATTAACCAAATCAACCCGTTATCAATCATTAAATTAAGGACTATAATTTACATTACATTACATTACATACGTAATTTAGAATGAATAATTAACTTAATATGGGTGATATATTCAGAATGAATAGCTAATATTAGTGTTATAATTAATTAATCATATCATCTTGTCTTTATATAAGATATAATAATTTATTTATAATTATATATATTAAGATAATTAATAATTAATATTATATAATCAATTGATGTTGAATTTTCAAAATATTATTTATATTCGATTAAGTGTTTAATCCAATTTTATCCAATCCTAATACTGTATATATATATATATATATATCATTAATCAATGTATTCCAATTAAGTCAATCAATGCTATTCCGTCAACTCTTTAAATTCTTTTAATCATAATTAGAAATCAACTACATAAAGTTTTACTCTAAGATGAGAGATGATTGAGATAAGTTTTAATGTAATGATTGGGATAAGTTTTAATGTAATTAAATATATTTCTTTAAGACGGGAGATGATTGTGATAAATTTTAATGTAATCAAGGTTTTCAATAGTATAAATATCCTATAAAGGTGTACATCAAAATCACTATAATTTTATTTCATTTCTTTCATTTTTTTGATTCTTCATTCTCCGATTAAATATGAATATTTTTTAAACATGTGTCAATCATGTCAATCATGTTGGTCATTCGAATTATAAAATTTTATTTTTAAGACTTCGTGTTGTGAGAATTATCGAAATTCCACACAAGAGTGATTTAGAAATTGTCTCCCATGACTGTGAATGTGCTAGAATCAGTGGCATTGTATAGAAGAAAGATATCGATGGGCTAAAAATCGATATTAATGAACATGTCGTGTATGTCTTTCAATATTTTATGATTGTACCTAACATCGGAATACTAAAAAGAACCAATCACAATTTTAAATTCTACACAACAGATTCAACTCGTATTGCATTTTGTACGATAGTCAATTTCCAATTTCTATATATAGCTTTCACGATTTCATCTCATTCGATGACGTTGAATGGTTTGATGATTTATTCTTATTTGGTAATTCAATGATCAATATTTTTTTTTATAAATTGATTTTTTAATAATATTATTATATTAAATTTGATTTTTTAATAATATTATTATATTAAACTATTTTCATTTTGACGGATATCATTGGTAGGGTTGATGAGAAGATGTGTTCAACGGGCCGCTCTGTTTGTTCTTCCTCGACAACAACACCATACAACACAAATCTTGATGAATGTTTGGTTAAAAGAAAGTTGGATGATTAGTTTTCATCCATCATCGATGATGATATATAAGAAGAAAATTATGGTTAAGCTGAAGAAGGAATGATTTTTTATTTTTTTTTTACTTAATATGTGGTACTTTGAGACAATATAATTTTGTTTTATTTGCATTTTGGTTTCTTTCGAACAAATTTCAAATCACACTTATTTGTTTCATTACAATTTTCTGGTTTAGTCATATATTGCGGATGATTTATTATTAAGATGTCATTAATTTTAATTTTATTTTATTTGCATTTTGATTTCTTTCGGACAAATTTCAAATCCCACTTATTTGTTTCGTTACAATTTTTCCGGTTTAGTCATATATTGCGGATGATTTATTATTAAGATGTCATTAATTTTACATTTGGTTTTTTTATATTCATGCTCTTTATTTAACTTAATACGATTAATGTATTGATTATGCTGTCTTTTTATTGTCAATTGTCCATATTGTTTCCTCACATATTATGGCATCTTAATAATCGAAATACTTGAATTTGTTTAGTCAAAAATTGATAGTTTAAATATCTCTAAAAAATTGATAGTTTAAGTCACTCAAATGTGAGGTTGATAATTTTATTGTTGTTGATTGCACATTGATAATTAATCTTTCGAGTGCCAATATAATAAATTAACTTAAAAATATCAAGTGAGTAAAGCACGTGTTAATTTCCTGATGGTTAATTTTTAATTATTTTTTCTACTAAAAATGTAAGTTACTAATTAATCTGTTTAGAGGGCTGAAAATTAGTGATAAAAATGTGCTCAAATTTGTATACAGACAATTTTTAATCGTACAACAATTTGAACCATTAAATGTTCGCATGAGGGAATGTTTTAAAAAAATATGACATTATAATTCTAGCATATTTTAAAATGTTAATTTTATGGAAATATATAAAAATTTTAAATATAATTATCATATACAATTATTTAGAAATTTTTATAAAATAGTTAAAAACTCAAACATTCATTATTCTAAGGGCCAATTATTTTATTTTTTAAGATTATCTTCTGGTGGGTGCTTTAGTTCAACCACGTTCTCCAACATACCTGCTTCATTATTGAACACCATTAATGATGACATAACCAACGATGTTGGCGCCATCGTATCAATAAATGCATTGCGTTAGCAAACTGAGATTCCTTTTTATACAAACAAATTATCCATCTATGCATAAAAAAATAACAATGTATAATTGTCTACGATTATAGAATATTTGGTTTATTTGAATATATGACATATATAAAAAATAATTATTTAATTATTTTAAATGATGGAATTGAAATAGAAAAATAACAATTTATTGTAAATTATTATTATTATTATTATTATTATTATTATTATTATTATTATTATTATTATTATTATTATTATTATTATTATTATTATTATTATTATTATAGTGCAATACAAATGAAAGCTATTTTTTTAGGCGACAAATATAGAGCACTACAACTCATCCATCTATGCATTAAAAAATAAATTAAAAAATATTACAAATATCAAATATTTCAATACATAGTTTAGACATTTTATATCCGTATCCAATGATTAATTTTGAAGTTTATAAAATTAATTAAACTAACCAAAGAATGAAGAATAAAAATTACCTTTTATAAGACACTTAGTCGATCTGAATGAATTAGCAGTTCTCTGTTTGTTTTATTTTTATTTGAATACGTTTAGAGATATTAAATTGTAGGGAAACTAAAATCTTATAGATCACAACAAGTTGTTTGCATTTGTATTATTATTATTATTATTATTATTATTATTATTATTATTATTATTATTATTATTATTATTTCACATTGATACATGACTCACATCTTAATACACCATATTTTGACACATCAATTCTCCTTATTCTTGTTAATTACACGTATAAGCATAAGTTGGCAATCAAGTTAAATTCCAATGAGTATTCTCTTATCTTTATATATATATATATATATATATATATATCCAATTTGGAATGTATATGTATGTATTTATGTGAAATAAAATTTTTTGCTAAAATGCTTACATAAAAAATTGCATGGTTTATTAGATGGAATTCATTGCTCATTGCGCTAGCTACCTAGCTAGGTCATTAAAGTGTGTGTGTGTATATTAAGATATTAAAAATATTTACATCTATACATAATCTTTTAAGGAGTTTAATTGGGTGGATATTGTGATAAATTTTAATATATTCATGTATTTTGGTACCGAACGTCTTAATTTCACCTCACTTTAGCTTAAGTTTGATCTTATTGATGTCATGCATTATACATGCATGTTTTCTATCTAATTATGTTATGCAGAGAGTAATTCTTTATTATCCCATATTCCCTATAAACTTTATAATTGGTGTATTTATATATTAAGCTTTTAATATGCTTATAATTACATTATCATTTAATACTTTTACAGATGACGTGTGTGCATTGCCCTCTTCATCATTTGATTCATCATCTATTAATCCCACGCATCTCACAATTGATGAAATTGAACATAAACAATCACCAATTCTTCGGCAAAGGATCTCGTTATAAGATATTACAAATGGTATGCTTTCCAATTGTTATAATTTTAAGCAGTTACAAAATATATAACTTATTTATTATATTAAACATTATATTAAACTATTATGCATTGTTTTAACAAATCATCCAAAATTTTATATAGATTTAGATTCATTATAATGTGATATTTGTACATATTTGTTCACCTTTTTTTTTATTACTATGTGAAAAACTGACGTGTTATGTATTTTTAGAACCCAATATATATATATATATATATATATTAAACCGTTAAAATTTAATCGTTATGCTGTATGCTTTATATTTTTTTTATTCTGTTAAACATTAACTTACATATATTCCAAAGTTTATGTTTGTTTCCTAAACAAACCCATTAAAAAAACAAGAAAATGATATGTGCACAATATTGGGATGCCATATATATATATATATATATATACTCACACACACATACATATATGTGTGTGTGTACATTATTTGTTCTATTGATGACACGCACATGCATTTATTGTATTTATAATAAAAAATTATATGTAAAAAATTAAGTAATATTTAAAAGATATGAGTTATTTATTTTCGCATATATATATTTTGGTTTCATCAGAAAATATTCGTTCTATACCTATTGATGAATCGTTGGTGATTGATTTAACAAATAACATTTCATCGGATTTTTGTTCGGAGTCTATCGATGCGCCTAAAAATTTTTTGGCCCACAATCAAGAGTTTGATTTCGGGACAGACACAAAAATCTGTAGTTCTTCAATAGCAGATCCCACAACTAATGGTATCACAACATTATTTATTCTTTCATTGTTTAATTTTTATTATTTGTTAAATTTGATCATATGTAATTTATTTATTTATATTGAGATGTATTTATTTTTAATGTATTTTTTTTGCATCAGTTCAAAAATCAAAGAAGCGGATTCAGAAGTTGACAGAAAAAAAATATTATTCCATCAAAAGTAAATATTGATGATTCAATGGTTATCGACTTGATGGACGACATTCCATCGCAGCAACGTTCTCAATATAACAATCAAGATTTGAATGTCTGCATATTCACTGGAATGTTTAGTGTTTCCACACCCATTTCTCCAACTAATGATATACAAAATTTTATTACTATTCTATTGCTCTATTTTTTACAAAAATTCAAATATGTTCATATTTAATTTAGTTATGAATATTATGTTTATTATATATGTCCACCTACTATTTGTAATCATAATAACCATCATACAATTATTTCAATATAATATTTCTCCTTCATATATTAATTAAAAATATTTTGGTATATGCTTTAATTTTAAAAAAATAAATTTAAATGAGTAAATTTCATTTTTTTTTTCAAATATTATTTCAGTAATAAAGAATGTGTCACAATAAAATTTCTAATATTTTTTTGTAGCTTATTGGGATGTTGGAGATCCTAATTACACTTGCGGGTATTGCGGTGCATTGTTTTGGTATAATGAAAGAAAAGAGAAGCAATACAAGTCTAGAAACCCTGCATACATATTTTGTTGTTCAAGTGGCAAAGTTATACTTTCTAAACTAAAAAACCCACCTAAATTGTTGAATGATTTGATGTTTGGACATCATCCAAGTAGCAAACATTTTCTAGACAATATCCGTTCCTTTAACAGCATGTTCAATTTCACATCTATGGATGGCAAGGTGGATTCTACTATAAACAAAGGTGGATCTCCGCCAGTGTTTAGAATATGCGGCCAAAACTATCATCGAATAGGTAGTTTATTGCCCGACAATAGTGAAATACCAAGATTTGCACAACTTTACATATATGGCACGGATAATGAAGTGTCAAATCGAATATCATCTGTCAGGTTAGTATGATAAATTAAGATAAATTAGGGATATATTATTATACATTGAAATGTATGTAATTATTTTAGTTATTATATATAACCTCAATATAAATGATGCAGACAACCAAGAGATGTTGGCAGTATCCAGTCAGAAATTGTAGAGGAATTGAGAAAAATGCTTGATGTTAATAATATATTGGTGCAATCTTTCAGAATGGCACGGGAGACTTTAAAAAATTTTGAATGTACAGATTTGAAGTTGAAGCTGATAAGACATAGGGCTGCAGATGCAAAAATATATAATTTACCGTATGTATCAGAAATCGTTGCATTAATCGTCGGATATTTTGATACATCATCATTCTTTTATTGCACTTCAATATCATTTGCTTTTCCCGTATGGAGAATATGATTTTAGAGAAGACATATTATTGTTTGATATAAAAAAGTATGAAATATGTGGAAGGAAAAAGGTAAGCATCAGAGAGTTTTTTACATATTGTTTGCATGAACGAGATTGTGAGATAGCTCATGTACTGTCATCTAGAAGATTATTTCAGCAATTTGTTATCGATGTTTATACAATGATAGAATCTTCCAGATTGAATTATATATGATTCAATCAGCCATAATTGCGTTGTGATATGTTTAAAGGGTTGCATGAAGCATTAGTAAATGGAGAGAATGATCGGGCTACTCGAGGGAAGAGGGTCATATTACCGTCTAGCTTCACCGGAAGTGCTCGATACATGATACATAATTATCAAGATGCAATAGCTATATGCAAATGGGCAAGTTATCCAAATTTACTTATAACATTTACATGTAATCCTAAATGGCCTGAGGTTGTGAGATATCTAGAAAAACGTGGATTGAAGGCGGAAGATAGACCCAACATACTTTGTCGTGTTTTTAAAATGAAGCTGGATGAGTTAATGAAAGATATTCGACATAATAAAATATTTGGAACCGTCTGTGCCGGTATATTTATAATAATATATATTTTATTATTTTATTTTTTATATATTTCACTAACAAATTAATTTATACACTAATACATTGTAATATTTACAACAATACAACTATTTACACTATTGAGTTTCAGAAAAGAGGCCTCCCACATGCACATATTTTGCTTTTTTTAGCAACAGAAGGTATAACTCTCGCTAGAGAAGATATAGATCGCATAATTTTTGCTAAAATTCTAGATCAAAATATGGATGAGTTGTATTACGACAACGTGGGTGAGTTCATGATTCACGGTCCTTGTGTTGTGGTAGTGTGAGGAAAGAGTCACCTTGCATGTTAGAAGGCAGGTGTACAAAACACTTCTAAAAAAAAATAGTTAAGATGACTTCTACTGACGAGGACGGTTACCCAATCTATAGAAGGAGAGATAATGGTCGTACGATCATGAAGAATGACATTTGTCTTGACAATAAATATGTTGTTCCTCATAATAAATATTTGTTGATGAAGTATGGAGCTCACATTAACACCGAATGGTGTAATCAATCCAAATCCATTAAGTACTTATTTAAGTACATCAGTAAGGGTAATGATTGGGTAACGACTTCTTTTTGTCGAACCACTGAAAATGCAACTCAACCTAAAGTAGTTGATGAGGTAAATATGTACTATGACTGCAGATATGTTTCTTCATGTGAAGCATTATGGAGAACATTTGGATTTGATATTAACTACAGATATCCACCAGTTGAGCGCTTGAGATTTCATCTGCCAAATGAACAAAAGATATTTTTTTCTGATAATGATGCGCTTGAAAATATTGTGAATCACCCGTCAGTTAGTCACAGTATGTTCCTCGCTTGGTTTGAAGCCAATAAAAAATATCCAGAAGCGAGGAAATTAACGTATTATGAATTTCCAATCAAGTTTGTGTAGAAAACACAGATTCGAGAGTGGGTTCCAAAGAAGAAAGAATTTTCTATTGGTAGGATCTTCTATGTTCATCCAGGTACTGGTGAGATGTACTATTTGAGACTTCTTCTAACTATTGTACGCGGACCCACATCGTTCGAAGATATAAGATGCATAAATGGCGTGCAATACAACTCATTTCGCAACGCATGTTATGCATTAGGTTTGTTAGATGATGATAATGAGTACATCAATGGAATTATTGAGATGAGTTAATGGTGTTTTGCTCATTCACTAAGACAACTATTTGTTAACTTGCTCACTGCTAATTCCATGGCAAGACCGGAGATTGTATGGGAGAAGTGTTGGAATTATTTGCCTGATGATATTCTTCACAGACAACACAAAATTCTTAATCATCCAGGTACACTATTTATTGCAAAATTAATACTATCTTCATTATATATATATGTATATATATATATATATATTACAAAATACTTATGTATCAATGTGTTTGTTTATTTATTTATAATTTGTAATAAAAATTATTTTCATTTTAGATTTAAAATTGACTCAAGATTAGATAAGAAACTATGCACTTGCTGAGATGGAAAAATTATTGCTAAAGTGTGGTCGCAGTCTGTATGAATTCGAAGAGATGTCATATCCTTTTGAAGAATATTTTTTTCAGACGGGTAATAGTATGATAAATGATGAATTGCGTTATGATCGATCACATTTAACATCAGAACATAATGCTCTTCTTGCTAATCTGACTAAAGAACAACATCATGTGTATGACTCTATTATAAAAAAATGCAAATCGTTTCAGGTGGTGTTTTTTTTGTATGGTGGTACGGGTAAAACATTCATATGGAAAACATTATCTACTGCATTAAGATCAACAGGAGACATAGTGTTGAATGTTGCTTTACGTGGGATAACATCTTTACTGTTGCCTGGAGGAAGAACTGCTCACTCCTTATTTGCTATCCCAATCAATCCTAACGAAGATTCTATATGCAATATAAAACAAGGAAGTAAGCTTGCCGAGCTTCTGGTGATATGTAAACTTGTAATATGTGATGAAGCACCTATGATGCATAAATATTATTTTGAAGCTCTGGATAGAACTTTGAAGGATATAATGCGATTCAAGAGCCCATTTAGCCACCATCAACCATTTGGAGGTAAAACCATTATTTTTGGTGGAAATTTCAGGCAAATTCTATCTGTTATACCAAAAGGTAGTAGACAAGATGTGGTAAATGCAACTATCAATTCATCTTACATCTGGAGGGATGTGCAAGTGTTAAGGTTTGCCAAGAATATGAGGTTACAAGATGTTGATTATGAGGTTGAAGCATCTGAATTACAAAAATTTTCTGATTGGATTGTTGCCATAGAAGATGGTCTTCTTGGAGGTACAAATGATGGACATGCAAGCATTGAAATTCTCGATGACTTACATTTAAATTTTTCAGGTGACTCGATTGTATCCATCATTAACAGTACCTATCCGTTTGCACAAATGAGTTGTCTTGTTTACAAGAAAGAGCAATACTGGCTCCAACACTTGATGTTGTTGATGAGGTGAATCAGTACATGATGTCGATGAATCAATTAGATAGCATGGAATATTTAAGTTCAGATAGCACGTGCACTGCAGATGTGATTTTTAATGCTATGAACGACGTACACACACCTAATTTTTTAAATAGATTGAAATATTCAGGTTTGCCAAACCACAAGATGAATCTGAAAGTTGGGACTCCGGTTATGTTATTGAGAAACGTTGATCACTCTGCTGGGTTATGCAATGGTACCCGTTTAGTTATTACCAGACTCGATAAACATATTTTGGAAGCCAAGATACTAATTGGAAGTAATTCTGGCCAGAAAGTATTGATTTCTAGAATGTCACTTACCCTGTCAGATCCACGGCTGCCATTTAAGTTTAAACGAAAACAATTTCCTCTTATTATTTCGTATGCAATGAAAATCAACAAAAGTTAATGTCAGCCTCTATCGCATGTGGGTATATTCCTAAGAACACCTTTGTTCTCACACATGCAACTTTATGTTGCAGCTTCCAGAGTACGAAGTGGAAACGGTTTGAAGATATTAATATGTGATAAAGACAACAATAATAGTTCATGTAACTTTGCAACAATTTTAAATTAAATTTATATTGGCGTATATTCATGGGGTGATATTTTGTAAATTTTCTTCATATTTTTTTAGCTGGATGAAAAATTTGTATATATATCATTCTTGAACAAAAAATGTGTAATGAGTTTTTTTTTTTTTTAAAAACAATGATTGAAAATTATTTTTTGTTGATTAACCAGTAATATATATTAAGATTATTTATTACATAAACTGTATTGATATATATATATATATACAATTACTTATATTTTTTATTAACCAGATATTAGTGAAATGTAATTACTTTAATAGTATGTATATATATATAAATACACACACACACACATATATATATATACATATGTGTGTGTGTGTCTTAATATATAAATTTGTGTAGCTCAGTGAATATATATTAAGATAAATATCTTGATATATGATAATTTATTTATATTTATTAATAATAAATATTAATATTAAGTTTTATGATCAATTTGACTTCAGATTTTTTAATTACGCGTAATAAATATTGTTTAGTTGCATTTTATTTTTTTCTTTGATAAAACAAATGTGTACTTGTAGGGTATACCAAAAAATAATAATTAATTATCTTGTAATTAATTATTTTAATCTCCAGAACATCACTACATATTCTTCGAAGCATTGTTCTTGATATTTCTGGAATTATAATTTTCCATATTCACTCTCACTATAACATTCTTACTTTGAATTTTGAATAGTTTATTAGTTTATGAAAGGTTTGTTTAAGTTTGTTCTCAAATTTCGGTTCTCAACAATACTTTAATTGATTGAGGTTTGTTTAAGTTTGTTCTCAAATTTCTATACTAAAAAATACTACAATTGATTGATGAACTTTCGACTGTATAATTAAATAATATACAATATTAAAATTAAGCAATCAATTCTGAAAATATCAAAACTATACTATAATTTTATAATTTTATTTATAAAAATTATTTATTTTAAATTATTCATATATCGATGCACGGGGTGTATTACTAGTTTTTGTTAAAAGACTTGAAATTCAGGTGTCAATTTTTTTTTATTCTTATTTATTTATTTATTTATGAAAAACACATGGATAAAAGAAAGAGAGGAGGAAAAAAATAAAATAAAAAAATAGTAAAATTTTAATAAGGCGGTGAAGTGTGAATTGGCAAAATTGTAGGGAGTGAAATGGAATTATAAATTTCCAAATAGGTTGAAGCTGAACACAAAACTTCTTACTTCCCCCCTTAAATTCTGTAACCATCGAAATTATACATACAGCCGAAAATCCGATTCCCCCTTTCACACACACACGCACTAGAAAGAACCTAACAAATTATCGATTATATCTTCGTTTTCTCTTCCCCTAAAAATTTTCCTCCGTATTTTCCGAGCGATTTCATTTCGTTACGGTAAATTCGTATTCATCGATGGCGAAGGAAAACGATGCGATGCCGACGGCGTCTCCATCGTCGGCGGCTGATTCGTTCATCGGAAGCTTCATAAGCGTGATGTCGAAGTCCGAGATTCGTTACGAGGGCTTTCTTTACTACCTGAATCCTCAGGACTCTACCTTCGGCCTCAAAGACGGTGATTTTCCGCCGTCGTTTCTATATTTTTGGCCATTTTCCGCATTTTCCATTTGCCATATGGATATTCTGCATTTTTGGTTCCGTTTAATTATGATTTTTTTTTGCCGCTGTTGCTTGTGCGCTTTGATTTCTTGGATTATGTGCATTTTTCTTTATGCGTTTATGTGTACGAATCTCATTTTTACAAGTGTAGAAACAATCATGCAGTGACGCTCGTTATCGGAGTAGACGCATAGCGTTTAGTGATTTTTGCATGCTAATGCTGGTGCAGCCATTCAAGCAATCTTTATTGTGGACAGAAGGATATGCATGTTTTTGCGTTCCCATTTCCTATGCATACCTTTTCGATAAAGGTCGCTACTTCTGACCTGTTGGCTGTTGTCAATTGCTTGGATGGCTTGCAGTGTCACTATCTTCTGCACAAACTTTGTCATATTTGAGAAGCATGATTTATATATCGTAGGACTTGATGCAGAATGTGATTATAGTGTGCCTGAGTTTGCACGCCCTCGTAGTGGGAAGTACTCTAGGATGAAAGATGTCCAAAATGAAGTGTCCATTTTATGTGAATGGAGCAAAGCATGGTTACCAAGATGCAGTGACTTTTTTAGTACATGTTATGTTGTTGATCTCAATGCAGAAATATAACTTTGCATGTTTTCACTGAATCAACTGCGAACTGATGAACTCTAAATTTATGCTGTGCTGTCTGCTGCTACTGCCTACTGATTTTAAATCTTTTTGTTATTGAAGGTGAGATTTCTGATAAATAAGCTGTTGATTGATTGCAGTGAGATCATTTGGCACAGAAGGGAGAAGGAAAGATGGGCAAGAAGTTCCAGCAAGCGACAAAGTCTTTGAATACATTCTGTTTCGTGGGAGTGACATTAAAGTAAGTATTTATGACAGTTTTAAAATGCTTTGGAAATGCCTAGTTTTGATTTTTCATTTGTTAAACTCTTTCTATTAGTTTCTAGCATGATTGCCTATAGCTTGTTGATTCATGAGCTGATAGAATGTTGCACTCAGTCTCATGGCTTCATTCAATAAAGACATCATTAATGGCTTGTCCAATATCATTTTAATACTACTTACCTTTCCCTTTTCACTCTCATGCTCCAGTCTCACTCTCTCGTGCCATGCCATTTCACATTGGGTAACTGATGTTAAATGTTTATAAATGTTGCTGTGCATATCAGAATAATTGGTCTAGTGCTAAATGTAACAGCTTGATCAATGATATTGTTGATTTGCTGGATAGCTATAATTGTTATCACGTGAGTGAGAATCTATTTGATAATATCTTTAGGTGCTTGCACAGTAAATTTGAGAACACTCCAGAACCATAATTACTTCATAAGATAGCTCTTATGAATTGTGATTGAGGATATAGTGAACTATAAATAACTTTACTGCCACAGATATTTGGCAAAGATCAGCTTGTCATGTACTAGCATTATGATTCAACTCAGTTTAGGGGGCTTGGTTTGAGTCACTACTATACATCTATGCACATATTTATTATTGTAATCAAACTTTGACATGATATTGGAAATTAATGAGATGGTATTCATCTTGGTCTGTAATGACATTTGAGCTGCGATCCTATCCAGCAACCCAGTTGTTTTAGGCCTCTGGATTTAATCTTTGACTTGAACTTTTTGAAAATTTGTGGAATAGTGTTCGTTTATGTGGTTAAACTGTTCCTCAGACAATATAACTAATAATTCTTATATATCTGCATTAGCAATATGGTGAATACTATCAGAGGACTAGATATGGAAAATGAGTGAGTAGTTATTTAAGCATAAGGATGTGAACTTAAATTTACATGTCTATACTTCTATTATAATGCCAAATGCTGCCTTCCCCTTTGGGATAAAGAATCTTAATCTGTAAAATTTTTTTGCCTCAGTAATTTCTTTTCTTAAGTTTTGAAAGTGTTTTTTTTTGGTTAATTGATGATCAAGAAGATTCTCCCCAGCCCTGTAGTTCAGTTATATATATTGTCTTGGGTTTCTTTGTCAAAGATATTGTTATCTGGATTGTGGAGTATATAATTATGGACATTTCTCTCTCTCTAAAGTTCCGCCAATATTGGAAAAGTAATAAAATATTTGCTGGTTTTCTCAGTAAAAATGTTCATGAATGCCTTTTAACTTGAACTGTGACAAAATCTTAGCATATTCTGTGTTTTTTGTTGCAGGATTTAAAAGTGATAACTAATCCACCAGTTCAAAAACAGGAGAAAATATACAATGATCCTGCAATTATTGAGGTAGTTAGAGTTTTGCTTGTTCAATAATACCTTTGTTAACTGAGATGCTTTTCTTGGGCACTCTATTGACCTAATCTTCTATACTGCAGTCAACCTATCATGTTCCACAATCTAGTACATCACATTTGATCTCAGCTGGCCCTGGATATTCGACAGAATCCAAGTTGTACAGTGAACCATCTGCATTAAATGAGAGATGCTACTCAAACACGTTGCCTTCCCATCCTTCCGGAAGTCAAATGGGGTGGGGTTCTTCTCAGTTGATACATAATGCTGCATCTTCTTATGATACACCAACACAATGGCAGGGTTATAGTGCAGCACCAGGGAACACTGTTGTTGCTCAACAACGGCCCTTGTCATCAACTCCCATAACGTATCCCTTACAGAATCAAGCATCTACAACCATGGCAGTGACAAATATATCAGATAATGTTTCTTCTGGGTATCAACTTGCTACTTCCAGCTCTATTGGTTTAAATCCCTCACAAACACTTACTTCTGAGCAACTATCTATGCCCATAGTTGATTCACTTCCTTCGAAGCCATCTCAGCCCTTTCATAATTCCACATTAATAAATTCAAAGGGTTTGACCCAGCCTTTTCCATTAGCTTACCAGAATGCTTATGCAGGTAGCATTGAATCTCAAGTTGGTAACAAAGTTATTCCTGATCCTATATCATCTCTTCCTGTTCAGTTCTTACCATATTCAACATCTCCCATTTCTGGTCAAATATCAAACTCCTCTCTTGGACATCAAGAAGTTTTTTTAACTCCAAACCTGTTACACCCCAGACTATCTGAACATTCTCCATCAAACAATTTGTATGCTGATCAGAAGGATGCAAATGCTATTAATTCGACTTCTCTGAATTTCTTGTCATCATCTACTGTTCCAGCAGTTCAACCGCCTCTTTTGCCACTGCCACCTGCTTCACAAAAGGTCAGCTATCTGGTTTGTTTTATTCGTTTAATATAATATATAGGTAATATTTACTTGTAATGATATTTTAACTTCGCCTTTTCATTCTTTTCTCATCGACTCATTATGTAGATATCCTGTGTTTTGAGCCAATTCTGCATTGGATCTAGATTTCCTTGGATATCAATTTAATTTTTCAGTTTGAATTCATAGAACTGATATTCAACTTTCATGAAATGACCTTTTCAAATATGAAGCAAAGGGATCTAATAAGGGTAGCTTTATAACTTGAATTTGGAGGGTTTTATTTTAATATACATTACCAACCCATCTGAAAGATTTTACCTGGCAATCCAAATCCCATTGTTTGGTTATAGGTTTCTAATATTACTTAATGTTATGTACGAATGTGAATCCCATGAAATTTCCCCATCCAAAATGTAAATATTGCTTACCTTTTAGATTTTGAGTATTTTAAAGCTGATTAAATTATTGATGTTATGGTTGTCATATCTTTTCAATGTGCTTATGAAGCATAAGCGAAAATCACAAGTTCTGGCTTTTATCAAATTCTTACGAATATTTGCAGTTGCAATCCTCTGTTCGGTTTACTGAAGAATTTGATTTTGAAGCAATGAATGAGAAGTTTAAGAAAGATGAAGTTTGGGGTTATCTTGGAAAAGCAAACCAAAGAGAGAATATAAATGGGATGCAAAATGCAACTAGCAGCCAGGAATTTGGGAATGATAACCCTGACTTGATTTCCAATAGTGATCCCAAGGTATATTTTAATAATTTTGTTGGCAGCGGTAATTGATGATATCTGTTTTTATCATAATATTATTCCTGTGCATGCAGCCTGCATACAACAAAGATGACTTCTTCGATACAATTTCTTGTAATTCTCTCGGCCGAGGAGCTAGGGATGGGCAGAATCGATTATCTGAGAGAGTTAAATTGGACTCGGAGGTTAGTTTATACTATGTAAGAAGCCTTTTTGTATTTGGATCTTGGCGAATACTAACATTTTCTCTGTTTCATTATTGGACAGACATTTGGCAATTTTCAAAGAAGAACTCAATTCGGTTATGGTGGGCAGAGAGGAGGATATGGTCAGCATCGTGGCTCATACCATTGGGGAAGAGGAGGATATAACTATGGCTATAGAGGCCGTGGTCGTTATATGTAGAGATGACGGAGGCCATTTCATGATTCAAAAGCATGAAGTTGCTGGTGAAACTTGAAAATGGGATCTTCTTTCAAATCTTCAATAAGCTGATTCTGATTTCTGAACATCACCAGACTGTGAAGGATAGCGGGATTAGTTAGCACGAGACGTTCTTAGATTCTTTTGAACCTATAGCTTAGTCATGGCAGGGTCATGTGATTTTTTTGGCTCTTGAACCTGCCCCTCTCCTCAAATTATTAGTTTCTAAGTACTAGCTTTTATCGACATGTACTTACGAGTTACGACTAAGCCTTTAGGCATCAGTGCCGATTACAGAAAGAAAAACAAAGAAACAGAAGCAGCGTAGTTAACATGGCAGGATTATCTCTTTACTACAGTTCTTAGATATCGGTCTCAGGCTTGCTTTTTTTTTAGTTTTTTAACAGTCACCGAGTTGACTCGTTTCTTGTTTGTACCTTAGGAGAAGTGCTTTACATATATGAGCATACTAATCTTGGTTTTTGTCTATATGTACGACATATCTATCTATCTACGCTACAGTTGAGAAGGATTATTATGTGAGTAAACGTATATCGGTGGTGGGTTATGTTAGGGCTGCTCTTGTATAATCTTGTAATTTATCAACTTTTGCATGAACTAAGGACTCTTGTGTTTTCTTCAGCTTTCTTTCGCCTTACGGGTATGATTCCGGAGCCAAGGGTTGAGCCCTGAGCCAGCAAGGTCAGTATGGCTGAACCAACGAAGACTCCATCTTTAACTAGGTAGCACTCTCCATCTAACCATCCTTCTCCAAATGCTTGCCTTTGGTTCATGCTGCTGGCTGCACTTAATAGAATCACTGCAACTCCAAAGCACATCCTGCCGCATCATTCATTATAAACTCTGCTTTATTCAAACAGTAGAGAGAGAGAGAGAGAGAGAGAGAGAGAGAGAACCAGGATAAAAGGAGGAGCAAACTGCGTGAAACAGTACAAATGCTCCCCTGTTCTCTTGAACAGAATTTTTTTCTGCAAATGAATAAAGTTCCGGCGACTTGAGTGATAGAAAGACGGATTAAGGCTGCGATTCCCAGTTTGAAAGCTATACTTGTTGGCAAATAACACAGCTTCCCATCCAATATGAGATCATCTTTCTAGAAGAAAACAAGAAAAACTGAGAATTATGTTAAGATTGACAGGGGAAAACATGGACTACCTTTGATTTCTTGAATTCTGCAGCGATGCACAAGGTGAAGGAGAGGAGGGCGGAGACGACGATGATTGAGGAGAAGAGTGAAAACCTATATTGGTTTGGTATTTCCATATAGACGGGGGGATGATGTTTTTGGATAGAGAATTTGGAGGTGGGGGGATGAAATGGAAAGGAGGAGGCTTGGAGTTTACTCAAAGGGAAGAATGAGTTTGAAAAGCGTCGCTTTCTTTTCTTGGTGGCTCTGTTTCTTCACTCATCATTTTGGGAAGGGTGTAACGATTATTCTTTGTTTCAGAATAGACACTTGAGATATTATGTCTTGCTGGTCAACTTGAACACTTCCCCAATTAATGTAAATCAGAATAATGGGTGCGTCTATCCTAGGTCATTTTATGATTTATTGGAATATTTATTCATATTTTAAATAAGGACTAGACAGAAAAATTCTAACATGAACTGGGACTCCAAAATTACAATTCCTTCCTATCAAAATATTTATTGTTTCAAGATTTTAATGTAGAATTCACAATTAAAATTTTGAACTAACATATCCCTCCATTTTATAACACATAAAATCATATTCGCTTATATTTTCCTAAGAAGTTGTCAAATTCTTTTCTCTCCATGTATTTGTAGGGCTAAAACATAGGAAAAGAGTGTGAAAGTATATAAAATAATAAATATTTTGACACAAAATAAAATCTCCTAAAACAACAAACATTTTGATACGGAGGGAGTATATGTATATAAAAAAAAAAATCCAACATCGGCCTGGAAAAACAATTAAATCTTGAACATAAGGGAATAACAAAAAATAAAAAGTAGAACAAAAATCCAATAAATAATTTTTTTTACATCTATTGACATATAATTTTTTAGTAGAAGCTTAATAGTATATGATTAGACTTAATAATATATGATTAGAAAAGACAACATAGATTATTGTAAATTAATCAGTAATAATTACTTTGAGATATGTTCCCTCTATACAAAAAATGAGATATGTTCTTGACCATTTTTGGTTAGACTGATAAGTAATGTTTTTTCATAATATGGAAGGAGGAATAATTGTGAAGATACATAAAGATTGTATTTTCGAGGATTGAAGT
The DNA here is from genome assembly GCA_026008535.1 of Perilla frutescens. Taxonomy (NCBI): domain Eukaryota; kingdom Viridiplantae; phylum Streptophyta; class Magnoliopsida; order Lamiales; family Lamiaceae; genus Perilla; species Perilla frutescens. Next base: position 33,814,123 of record BRKX01000008.1, on the reverse strand, counting down.
AATTTATCATACAAGAGCAATTAGTATGTATATAATTAATTATATATATATTTCCATTTCCCAGGCTATAAATTAAAGCAGTTTGGTATTTGAGGTAGCAACAAACAAAAACACTGGTACTGTAGATCGATCATATCGAGAATGAAAAACTCCAAGAGTTTGAAGGAAATCTTGATCTGCTGCTGCTTTGTTTTCCTGTTCTTGTTGGTGATGAGATCAGCATTCTGGAATTCGGAGAAGAATATTTCATCAAACATATTAGAATATTTGGAAGCAAAGCAACAAACAAAGAAGCCAAATTCATGCACCAAAATCCCATCATCTGTAGCAAATGCAGTAGTCCAGTACGCAACCTCAAAGATCACACCGCAACAAACGCTGAAAGAAATCTCAGTCTCCCTCAAAGTCCTCGAGAAGAAATCCCCCTGCAACTTCTTAGTGTTCGGATTAGGCCATGACAGCCTCATGTGGGCAGCTCTCAACCACGGCGGCCGTACCGTCTTCCTCGAGGAAGACGACGACTGGATCAAGAAACAGAACTCATCTCTGGAATCGTACCACGTTGTCTACGACACTAAGTTGAGTGAAGCTGGTGAGCTCCACGATGTGGGCATGCAGGAGCATTGCAAGGTCGTGAGTGATCCGAGAATGTCCAAATGCAGGCTTGCTCTCAAGGGGTTGCCCAGTCAGGTCTACGACGTGGAGTGGGATCTCATCATGATCGACGCGCCCACCGGGTACCATGAGGCGGCGCCGGGGAGGATGACCGCCGTCTACACGGCCGGATTGATGGCCAGGAACAGAAGAAATGGCGACACGGATGTGTTTGTGCATGATGTCGATAGAGATGTGGAAGATAGGTTTTCCAAGTCGTTTCTGTGTGAAGGTTATATGGTGGAACAGGAAGCCAGAATCAGGCATTTTAACATTCCCAATCATGCTGCACCCACCCCATTTTGTCCCCACTAATTATCCATTTTTATATATAATAACTACTATAAATGTTTTACGTCCCATGCTAATATTTTATTATACAAGCATAATGCACGCAATTCAACTAATTTATTTAAATTAATGGGTTGAAAAAAAATATTTGTACAAAAATATAGTAAAATTGGTGTAGACAAGCAAGATTTAAACCATAATAGTTATGTTGGCAATCTGTACTTATTTTACACAATCCACATTGATGGGATTCACAAAATCATAATTTTGTCAGGAATCGGTACTTATATTTGCAAAAGGTTGCTTGTAACTGCCAAAGGAATATTAATTGATTTTAGGATTTGAAATTAATGTACAACTACCACGTCTTCTTCCTCGGTTTTCCCCTCTCTCTTTAGCCGACCAATTTTTTATTTTTTTTAAAAAAAACAGTACACGGCTATGCATCTCTCTCTCTCTCTCTCTGCGACGCTGGACCAAGGAACGCCACCGGAGACGTGTTCTCGAGTAGGTTTCTGGCCCTTTTCTGTTTAAATTCCCATATATTTGCTATGATTAACTTCGGAATGTTAAATTGTTTGGTTAATTTTTGAAATGGTTGGTTTTGTTTATGTTGTGCAATTGTTGGTTTTTGTTTATGTTTGCAATGGTTGGTTGTGTTAGTTTTAGAAATAATCGTAGACCGTAAACAAACTAATCGTAGAATTATGATTAACTTTAGAAATTAATCTTAGCGAAGAGAATATTAATCATAGCTCAAGAATTATTAATCGTAGATGACATACGAGATTTTTGCCCTATTTTCAAGTATTTATTTTTGGTTATTTTAGTATTATTGTCCTTGTTTTAGTTGTTTTTCTCTTGAATTAACTTAGTTTTATAATAAGTGCTTTTTAACGCGGCTTTTGCGCTGCATGATCGAATTGAGTAAAACGGGCACGTAAAAGCTAGTCGAAGGTGTCGTAGAATAAATTAGACGCGATCCGTTTTCAGAGGAGGCGCGAGTGACGCGTTGCTTCAGACACACAACATCATGTTGGCTGGCGCGAGTGAAGGCACGACCCGAGTGACCTATGTGGAGGCGCGAGTGGCGCGCATACTCAGAGGCTGTGCAAAGTGCAACTGAGGCGTGACCGAAGGGACGCGATCTGCTTGCTCGTGCCAGGTGGCACGACTGATGGCCGGTGCGGGCTACGAGCATAAGTCCATAGGTGCAAGTGGGAGCGCGACCAACCCCGACTCGCGCCTCCCTCTCTTTTTCGTGAATTTTTGTATTTTTACATGTTTTTGATTTTCTTTTAATTATGAGATTTGCCCCAAGTATAAAAAGCCTCTCAAATTCGAATTGGGGATCTATCCCTTCTCACTTTACCAAAAATAGGCTGAAAATTGTAGAGAGAGTTTGGAGGCTTGAAGATTTGGTTGCAAGAGAGATTTGAAGCTTTGTAATCAACTTTTTGGGTTTAATCGTACCCTCTTTCTATGAAATCTCTTTTTTTTTTTTGTTTTTGTTTGGTGTTATTTAAGCATGTGTAACTAATTCTATTTGTTCTAGGGTGTTGTGATTTGATGATGGGTGTTTGATTTAAATGCTTAAATTCTTTTTTTCCTCTCTTTCCCTCATAAATCATGTTGAAATCTGTCCTTCTCTATGGGTTGGCCTCCCTTAGGGTTGTCATGGTATTGAACGTGTTTTGAGAAAAATCATTTCTCATGGGTAAATGATTTATGAGGTTAATTAGTTATCAATTCGAGAGAATAAAAATTAATTGAGGTTTGTGATTGAATTGAGCTCAAGTAAGCTAGAATGTTAATTTACCACTAGAGATAGGGGAATTAATTCTAGTCCAAATGTCCAGGTAGCTTGAGAGAGTATTTAGGCTAATTTGTGCAAATCTTGTGTTGAATTGGAAGTACATGATTTGAGTGTTTAATGATAGCATCCTCATCTAAGAGCAACACCCTAAGACCCTTTTTTTCATCTAAGTTCTCTCAATTGAAATTTTGTTTATTTCTTTGCTTTTTCCTTTGATTTGCTTTTTATTCTTGTTTTTTTATCAATAGTTATAAAATCTATTCAAAATTCGTGTAGTTTAAATAGTGAGACGATTTGAATGATAATACTACATTCTTAAAATTTTCTTTAATTTTCCGTGTTCGACCTCATTCTCCCTTATTATATTACTTGTTCTCTCTCAAGACGATCGAGTTTTTCTTTTAAAACTTAAGGAAGGAATTAATTTTCTCATCAGTAGACAATTGAATATTAATCGTGGCTCAATAATTTCTAATCGTAGACCATATAATATTAATCGTGGCTCATTAAATTAATCATGGCTCTAATCGAGGCTCATTAAATTAATAGTGACTCTAATCGAGGCTCATTATATTAATCATGACTCTAATCGATGCTCATAAAATTAATCATGGCTCCAATCGTGGCTCATTAAATTAATCGTAGCATCGAGAAATATTGCTATGATTAATTTAAACATTTCTACGATTAATTTAAATGAACCACGATTAATTTAAATCATTACCATGATTAATTTAAAAAAAACCACGATTAATTTAAACATTTCTACGATTAATTTAAATAAGCCACGATTAATTTAAAATATTTCTACGATTATTTTAAATATTTATATGATTAATTTAAATGAGCCACAATTATTTTAAAACATTGCTATGATTAATTTAATTTTTCTATGATTAATTTAAATTTTCTACGATTGATGTAAAAACATTGTTACGATGAATTTACAATTGCTACGATTTAATTAAAATGACTAGGCTACGATTTATGACCTCTCATTAATATTTAATATTAATTTTAGGCCATTTGTGCACAATTATTAAATTTTGTGATTTAAATTTTGCAAATTTACAATTTATATGAAATAGTAAAAGTATTTATTCTAATTGTAATTTTGTAAATGTTGTTAGATTGATTAGCTTAGACATCCGCTTGAGGCCTTCGGTCATAGTGATGAAGCCAAGATAAGCAAGGAAGAATCAAACCCGGAGTTGCAATTACGAGGTCCAATTACACGACTTCGAGCAAAACAATTGGAAGGATATTTCCAAGTATTTGTACGTAAGAAGTTTGAAGATGAAGAAGGAGTTAAGTGCAACCCCAAGATTGTTACTTTGTTAACAATTAAAGATTGGAGATCAAGGTTTGAAAAATAATGCATGAAGAGAGTGAAGACGTGAAGACTTGAGGCTTGAAGAATCGGTCCTTTAAATTAATTAAAGGGACACGATTTTTATCATATAGTTGTTTAATTTAATTAGTTGTTTTTATTCGAATTTTTATTTATTTAATTGTTATTTTCATTTTATTTAATAAGGGATTTTCTAGAAGGTCTCTTTAGTTAGGTAATTAGAGTTTTAATTATGGGAACCTCTTTCCTAGTTAGAATTCTAGTTTAGGTAGTTTCCTAGTCCAATTTTAATTCTTTTAGGCTTAATTTTCGCCCCCCCTTACACTATAAATAAAGGATCCATGTGACACTTATATTTTAGACATTCTTTGATATTAAAGCTTATTGGAATCAATTGTGTCTCACCCAAATTATCTTTGGTTCGAATTTAACTCTTAAAGGATTAGCAGAACTTTAAGTTTTATTCAAAGTCCCATTCTAGTTCTCAAGTAGTTCTAGGGTTGGATTGCTATCGAGAAGATCACCAAGTGAAGTATGTTTCGTGAGATTTGTTTTCAAGGGATTTACTTTTGAGTATCAACTCATTCTACCAATTCAACATCGACGCCAAGCCATCTTCAACAACATCTATCAACCATCAAACATCCATATCACATCCTTCCATCAAGCATAGATCGTGTTCAACAAGTGTTCCAAGCCATTCCATCGTGATTCGCCTATACATGCTCAACTCGCCAAGTTAAGCATCTATACCGTAAGTTATTTGTTCCTTATCATACCCTATCTACTCAAACCTTTCTAAACCCATTCCATTCATCCATATCGTTCTAAACACTTCCCATAACCCATCGTTCTTAATTCAGCCTTGTTGGATTTGGATTTGTGTTATTTTTATGTGTCATAGTCGATATAACTTAGTTAGGTACAGTTCTACATCTATAGATAGTTCGAGTCTTTTGTGTCATTTATTTCCGTATATTTAGTTTATTTGAATCATTTACATTGGATTGAATCCTTCTACCGCTGATGTGTTCGTTCCTAAGACTTCCACGCATTTTAACCGGTGTCGATCATCTGTTGAGATCACATCACATAGTGTATACCAGACTGGAGGTACTTGAGAAGATCAAAGCCACATTACATGCGATAAATATGCTAGTGTCGTTGTTCAGACGACAAAGCATTGACCCACCTCGACATTTTTCGACAGTTTACTTACAGCTTCATCAGTCAACACATTATTAGAACCCCGTGCAGCCGCTCATCGCTCGACAAACCATTGCTCAAAAACTGATCTGAACACCTCAAGCAATGAGCAAACATGCAACCTCCTAGCCCACAACAGATGAGCATTGAGACTCTCGACCACATTCGACATCATAAAACATGTTCGACATTTATTTTCACCTAAACTGCAAGTGTACAGTGAGGCTTCTAGTATAGCAGTGAACAAGGCCATATCCACAGGGATTTAATAATTAATTGACTAATTATCTTAATCTGACTTCCTGCAGTTATCTAGACTACCAATCATGGTTGAATTTAACTATTTAAAAAACTAAAAATAATAAATGAACTAAATTACCACAACAGAAATCAACACAGATAATCAAACACTGGAGAAAAAGACGCATTCTAGGATTGGATACTCATTATTTAATCCCTTCTCTTAATCAATTCATTTAGTGTCTATGTTTGGATTTAAATTATGCTAGAACAATCAGTCATCTATTCTAAACCTTCTCTCGAAGTGCCTAGATTGTAGATCACACAATAAATATTAACATGTCCGTTCAATACCTATTATGCAACTCCTAATGGTTCCAACGATTTATTGTTCTCCAAATTAATCTCAACTCCGTCGAGTGATATTAACTAACTAGTTAATTATTCCAGATCTAGCTGACGCGCAGTCGTTTTACGCTCAAAATAAATTTGTACTGCTCCTATGCCCACAGCGAGCGCAGCTAGCTTGTGAGTACGGGTCGATCCCACAGAGAGCTGATGTGATTCCACCTTCGAGTCACCAATCAAAAGGGGGGTTTTTGTATTGTCACTGTACTTGAAAGTAAATCTGCAAAAGAAAATTATAGACAATATCAAATAACAAAAGGTTCTGGCATTTGAACTAGAATTTGGTTTAAGTATAAAACTGCTCGATCATGGGTACACCGATTTTCATACATGCATAAGTCACCTGGTTATGGAGACCGGATTCCTCTCTGCATCCCCTCATTCATCCTTTCATTTTAGATTTAAAAGCGATTCCTCATCGATTAAATTCCTAACCTACCACCCACCTCCTGATTTTCCTAACAGATGTAAATGATAGGAAGCATTGTGCCTCTAGACGAATCTAGATCTATTGTGTTTACTGATTTCTCGTGTGCCCACAACAACCTATCGATTTCCTTATTACTATATGAATCAACACACGGTCACAATTCGCCAATTCAATTAATAATGATGTGCCATCTATGTCTAATGAGTGATCAGCCACATTAGGCATTTCAGACACACTCACGTGGAACATGTTCAAGAATCAACAGAAACCTATCATGCATTACTATGCCCATTTCGACCTCACGAGTCCAGATTTGTACTTAAACCATTTTCATTGTTCAAACACCAGAAATAAAGATCTAGCCAAGCAGGCTAGACATAATTGAAATTGCAGAAATTAAAGACATAAAATAAATGAAAACTTACTGAATTAATTAATTAAAAATCTCAACTCCAACGATGAGAAACATAAACATATCCTATGTTAGTGCCATCGTCATGTACTAATGTTTGGTTCGTGTTTGTATAGGCGAGATATAGAAGACAAAGTGTTCCGGGGTATGTGCTTGAAGATAAAAGTTCTGCTATGCAAGTTTTGAAGAACAGTTGGTGAACTGTTCACTCTGATGTTCCTGACAGACCCGGGAACAGTTTATTTATGGTAGTTTCCATACCAGAAAGATCTTGCACCCGATCTGTTTGGAAGGTTAAGATATAATCGTTTGACTGTCTTATGGTGTAGATACCGCGCTGAATTTAAACCTACTATGCATGAAAAGTATCTACGCAAGTTTGGAAGGATCACAAGTCAATATTCACTTACCTACATCGGCGGAAATATCCAACGGTGTCTTTTGAAGTGAAGACTATTTTCGGGAGAGATTGTAAGTTGAAGTCATAGGTAGCTAGAGGGAGTGTAGTGTCACGGTTATGTGGGGATCTCACAACTTTCATTTAGTGAAAGAGTTCGTGAAGAAGAACGGGTAGCATAAGGAAGGAGTCCTATATGTGTAATAACCTAAATACACTTCATGAAGGAGTAGCAAATGGATCTTCAAGTTTGGGCGAAGTCCCCCCAGAGTAGGTTGATTAATCAAACTGGGTTACCAATCTCGTGCGTTCTTTAACTGTTTTCTATTTACTGTTCTTACGTCTGTTCCCAACATATCGTAGAACACTTGTGTGCAGTTTACGTAAATCACACTTAGCACGGATTGTTGTTTTTTCAATTGGCACTAGAGCGGGTCACCAATTGCACAGGTGTGATCTTGGGATTTTAATCCGTGTTTTTATGTTTGTTTTGCCGAGATAGACACGATGAAAGAAGGAGCATCGACGGTTCGACCTCCGCTCCTTGATGGCAATAATTATGCCCACTGGAAAGCTAGAATGACCGTGTTCATTCGTTTGATTGATGAACATGCCTGGAAGATGGTGACTGAAGGATAGAAGCTGCCCACAAAGAAGGATAAAAAAGGCAAAATTGTGATGAAGCCTAAAGAAGAGTGGGACAATGATAACTACCAGGTGATGGGGCAGAATGCTAAAGCTATAAATACTATCTTCTCGGCCATTGATATGAACGTCTTCAAGCTCATCTCCACCCGTGACAAAGTGAAGGATGCGTGGGACATTCTCCAGACTACCTATGAGGGAACAAGCAGTGTTCGTGCCTCACGAATGCAATTACTCATCACCAGATTCGAGAATCTCAGGATGGATGAGGCTGAAAAACTTGCTGATTTTAATGCTAAAATCTGTGATATTGCAAATGAAAGTTTTTCCATTGGAGATGCCATTTCTGAAGAAAAACTTGTCCGAAAAGTTCTTCGCTCTCTGCCCAAAAGATTTGCCTACAAAGACACGGTTATTGAAGAAGCTAAAGACGTGAGTAAGATGAAGCTGCAAGAGCTGATGGGGTCGTTGCGAACGTTTAAAATAGGCCTGACAGAGGAAGAAACTGTGCAGAAGAAAAGCATTGCTTTTCAAGCTGGTTCCAATACTGATGTTCCCAGCACTGTTCCTGACAAAGTTGATCTTGCAGAGTCAATTGCTTTGCTAACTAAAAACTTCTCATAGTTTGCAAAACGGTATGAGAAATCTTCTCAAAATAATGATGGCAAGAACAGGTTCTCTAAACCTCAAAGAACCAAGGATGAAGAGCCAAATGAAGACAAATATAAGGAAGTGAAGTGCAGAAAATGCAGTGGCTTTGGTCATTACCAAGCTGAGTGTGCTAACACGCTAAAAAAGAAGAACAAGTCATATTGTTCTACTCTAAGTGAAAGCGATGATCCTGATGATAGTGGAAGTGATAAAGAATGTGTAAGCAATCGTATTGCTTTCATGACACATGCTGTCAAAGAATCTGTTCCAACATCTGTTCCTGCCAATGAGGTGGAGAAAATTTCTGAATACAGCGATGATGAAGATTTTACTGAGAAATCTGCTATAGAGGCGTATAAAAAGCTGCATTTCAGTTGGATCATGGTGGTCAGAGTCAATGAAAACTTGATGAAAGAGAATTCCAATCTTCTGAAAGAAAGAGATAATCTCTCTACTCGCATCAGTGAGTTACAGGATGAGCTATTGCAGTCCCGAAACAACTTGAATACTCAAACTGGTGAACTTCTACATCTAAAAAAGCTAATCAAAATGATGAACTCCGGCACATCTCAGCTAGATGAAATACTTTCCAAGGGAAAGAATCCTCAGGAGCATACTGGGCTCGGATTTAATGGTGGTCATTCCTGTGATAAATTATGTCAAGGACAGTCTTCTGGAACAAAAGATTCAACAGTTCCAGAACAAAATTTAGAGCCAATGAACAAGCAGTAACAACAAAGGAAGTCTCCTCAAAAGACACGTGTTGTGTGTCACTACTATGAGAAGCCTGGTCATATTCGACCACATTGTAGAAACTACATCAATGATCTCAGAAGGATGAAAAGAAGGGGTTTGTTTCAATCTGATCAGTTCCCTAGAAGAGATTTCAACATGAACAGATCTAGGAACAACAACAGAAATTATGTGGTTCACACTGCTCTCAACATCCATACAAAGAGCAGTTGGTATTTTGATAGCGGATGTTCGCGCCATATGACTGGAGATGCAAGCATGCTGATAAACATTTAAAAAGATTGTTCTTATCAATCTGTTACCTTTGGAGATGGTGTCAAAGGAAGAGTGCTTGGGCGTGGCCAATTGAATGTTCATGGAATACCTAATTTGGAAGATGTGCTACTTGTGGAAGGACTAAAAGCTAATTTAATTAGCATTAGTCAGCTATACGATCAAGGCCTTGGTGAATTTTATATGAGACAAGTGCCTGGTCAAGGATAAAGAAAGTGTTCTCCTAATGGATGGGAACAGATCAAGAGACAATTGTTACCTTCTAAACATGAAAGAAACTTGCTTCAGAACCCAACTCTGTGAAGCAAACATATGGCATGAAAAGCTTGGCCATATCAGTTTTCAAAATCTTCAGAGATTTATGAAGACTGAAGCTGTGATTGGTGTTCCAAGTCTTAGTATTAATCGAGAAAAGGTGTGTGGTCCATGTCAAGTTGGGAAACAGATCTACACTTATCATAAGTCTGTTAAGAAGATTACTACTTCAAATGCCTTGGATTTATTACATATGGACTTGATGGGGCCTGTCCAAACCGAAAGTATTGGAAGGAAGAAATTTATCTTTGTCTGTGTAGATGACTACACCAGATTTACATGGGTTGAGTTCCTGAGAGACAAGGCAGAGACTTTTGAGATGTTCAAAAAACTGTCTCAAGATTGAAGTTGATACGACCAGGACAATTAACCTAGGACGAACAAAAGACGTAGCGGAAGACTTTAGGATATGAAACACGTCAACTAATTGAAGGGTTTCAATCTGACTCGATAACAATGAAAAAATATGATAATCTAGACAACTAAAATATGTAGACAATGACACAAACTATGTAACACAAGACCAAGGAATTAAGTGATGAAAAGGTGGCGGCTAAGGGCTGGAATATATGTGAACAACCGTGTGTATGGATGGTGAAGAAAGGCTTGGGTAGATAGGATATGATAAGGATTAACGAACTTACGGATTCAATGGAATGGAGTAGGAATCAATCTCGGACTTGTGGTTGAAGTGCGACGGACGATTGGGGCTGGATGGTTGACGTCGAGGATGATGATGGACGGTTGATGATTGTTGAAGTGAATCACAACCCGATAGCCTCCTTGAATCTCGAACGTATACAAGATTGAAATCTCCAAGTTGATCTTCGTGTAGCGAATACCGGTTAATCTCTCAAGTGGATTAAGCAATACCCTTGAATAAGACTTAAAGTTGCTAGGCTCTAAGAATGTTGTTTTGTATCTAAAACAACAAACGAATAAAAGATAGGTTGAGACACAATTGTATGCGAAAGCAAAATTCTTCAATAATGTCTAAAGTAACAATGTAACAATGATCCCCTATTTATAAGACATAGGAGGGCCGAAAATACTAGCTATTATGGCCGAAAACTTTGGGTCCAAAAAGAGATCCAACTAGACTAGGAAATTGCCTAAACTAAAATTCTATTTAAGGTAGAAATTTACCTTAATTAAAATTCTAGTCAAACCTATGACTTGAGGACTTAATGACCGAAAATTATGACCAAATAATTAAATAAAATCTGATCTACTATAGTCCCAAATTAAATTAAATAAATACTATAGTCTAGATAAAATCAACCCCATAATTAAATTAATTAGGGGTGAATTCTTCAACAAAAACCGCACACACATGCACGTTAATTACATGCACATGCACATGTGTACTTGAACTCTTCATCTTCAACTCTTAAAGTTTAATTCTCCATGGTGTGATCTTGATCTTCAATAGTTAATAAATTAACTATCTTGGAATTGCTTCTTTCGATTTCTTGATCTTCAATCTCGAGCTTTCTTCTAATCATCACTTGTAAGTATGCTTGAAGCTTCTTAGCTCTTGATTGAGTAATTAGTCCTCGAAATTGCAACTCTGGGTCTTGATATTTATTGTTGCTCATGGCTTCATCATTCCCCCCTGCTGAAAAGAATTCGTCCTCGAATTTGGACCATCATCTTGATCGAATTCATCTGCATCAAAGGGAGATAAATCAGCAACATTAAACGTTGAGGAACACTTATACTCACCAGGTAGATCAATGCGATATGCATTGTCATTAACATGGCTTAAAACGGTGAAAGGACCATCTCCTCTTGGTGATAATTTCGACATCCTTAGATTAGAAAATTGTCCGGGACTCAAATGAATCCAAACGCGATCATCAGGCTGGAAGACAACTCTCTTGTGCCGTGTATTGCGAGTGGTGGCAACTTGGGAGTTTTTTTGCTCGATCCGGGCTCAAACTTTCTCATGCATCTCCTTGATAAAATCAGCTCTCTTCAATCCTTTAACGCTTGTTAGATGCTCAACGGGTAAAGGAATCAAATCATTAGGTGTTAGTGGATTAAATCCATAAACAACCTCAAATGGAGACATGTTAGTAGAAGAATGAATAACACGATTGTAAGCTAATTCAGCATAAGGTAAATATTCTTCCCATGACTTCACATTGTTCTTAATTAAAGACCTAAGCAAAGTACCTAAAGTACAATTCACAACCTCAGTTTGACCATCGGTTTGTGGATGACATGCAGTAGAAAACAACAGCTTAGTCCCTAATTTCCCCATAAAACGCGCCAAAAATATCCTAAGAATTTAGAATTCCTATCACTAACAATAGTTCTAGGAATGCCATGCAATCTAACAACATGAATAAAGAACAAATTGGCTATATGAACTGCATCGTCGGTTTTTCTACATGCAATGAAATGCGCTATCTTAGAAAACCTATCAACAACAACCAACATAGAATCTTTACCCGATCTAGACCTAGGTAAACCCAAAATGAAATCCATAGACAAATCAATCCAAGGGCTAGAAGGTGCAGGTAAAAGAGTGTATAAACCAAATGATGCGAAGTAGATTTAGACTTATGACAAGTAACACATCTACCACACATGCGTTCAACATCACGTTTCATATACGACCAAAAGAAATGTTCATGCAACATGGATAATATTTTACGCACACCAAAATGTCCCATTAATCCTCCCGCAAGCGATTCTAAAACAAGTAGCTCATGCATAGAACAAGTAGGAATGCACAACTTAGACTTTTTAAACAAGAACCCATCATGCACATAGAATCCATCAAAAGACTTCATAAATTTCGAACACTTCTCAAAAAGGGGCAAGAAAAATGGGTTCGACTCATACAAAGGCTTAATTGATTCAAATCCAAGCATCTTAGCATGCACTAGGTTAAGCAACGCGTACCTTCGGGAGAGTGTATCGGCAACGACGTTGTCTTCTCCTTTCTTGTACTTGATGACGTACGTGAATGACTCGATGAACTTGATCCATCTCGCATGTCACTTGTTCAAGTTGCTTTGGCCTTTCAAATGCTTCAAGCTCTCATGATCCATGTGAATGACGAACTCCTTGGGCCAAAGATAGTGCTGCCATGTGTCCAACGCATGCTTCAAAGCGTATAGCTCTTTGTCGTACGTGGAGTACCTAAGTGCGGCGCCATTTAGCTTCTCGCTGAAGTAAGCTATGAGCCATTTTTCCTACATCAAAACAACACCTATACCTATCTCGGAGGCATCACACTCAATCTCAAAGGTTTTAGAAAAATCTGGTAAACATACAATAAGAGCAGAACACAATAAAGACTTCAAAGTATTAAACGCATGCTCTTGTTGTTTACCCCATTCAAATTTGCGATCCTTCTTACTTAGCTCAGTAAGAGGAGCAGCAATGCTAGAGAAATCGCACACAAAGTGATGATAAAATCCGGTAAAGCCGTGAAAGGATCGAACTTCAGACGCAGTTTTAGGCGTTGGCCATTTCTCAATCGTCTTGATTTTGGAATGATCAACCTCAATACTTCTAACACTCACAACAAAGCCTAAGAATATAGCTTCATCCAAACAAAATGAACACTTAGACATGTTGCCATACAAACGAGCATCTCTCAAAAGCATAAATACGCGCCTAAGGTGATCTAGGTGCACCTATGTACTGTGACTATATATCAGGATATCATCAAAATAAACAACAACATACTTCCCAATAACATCACGTAAGACATGGTTCATTAATCTCATAAATGTGCTCGGTGCATTTGTGAGACCAAAAGGCATAACCAACCATTCATACAAACCATGCTTACTTTTAAAAGCAGTTTTCCATTCATCACCCTCATGCATACGAACTTGAAAGTAACCAGTTCTCAAATCAATTTTAGAGAAAATTTTCGATCCACTTAGTTCATCTAGCATGTTATCAAGTCTAGGAATGGGAAAATGATACTTAACTGTGATCTTGTTGATGGCTCTGCAATCCATGCACATTCTCCATTCATTGTTCTTCTTGGGCATGAGAATAACTGGAACTGCACATGGGCTCATCGACTCTCGAATTTGCTTTTTCTTCAACAACTCTTTAACTTAGCGGTCTATCTCCTTATTTTCTTCAGGTGATGTGCGATAGGCTGGACGGTTCGGTAGAACGGCTCCGGGTACGAAATCAATGTGGTGCTCGATCCCACGAACTGGAGGTAATCCATTTGGATTCTCTTCCGGAAAGACATCTTCGAACTCCTCCATAAGGGGCTGCACAACACTAGGTAAAGAAACATCGTTAGTAGCACTGTTCTTACAAGTTAAAAGAACTAAAGACAAACCTGCTTTAATAGCCTTTTCAACGCCTTTAATTGTACATAACAAGGATCGATTTTTCTCTTGCGGTAAGGGAGCTGCATTCACGCATTTTCCATGACTAAGGGGGCTGGAAAGAGGTGATGAAGGGGCTGTATTGATCATGGGAGAAGGTGAAGCCGATAGTGGAGTACAATCAGCCGAGGAAGGGCCGTTAGTGGCGGCTGCTCGGACAGCGACGGCGGCGGTCTTCTTCCGCTCTTTTTTGAACCTTGCTCTCATTATTTCTTACTCTTCTTGAACGGCCTTATGTGACAAGGGCTTAAGGATGGTGGTTCGGCCGTCTCTCTTGACTGTATATGTGTTCGCGAGTCCGTAGTGTACAGCTTGTCTGTCAAATTGCCATGGCCTACCTAAGAGTATATGTGCTGCATCCATAGGAATAACATCACACAATACAGTGTTAGAATAACGACCAATGGAAAAAGAAACATGTACCTGACCAGTCACGCGAACTGTGCCTCCATCTGTAAGCCATTGCAAACGGTATGAATTTGGATGCTTCACTATGGTAAATCCAAGCTTGTCGACTGCATACTGGCTCACTGCATTAATTACACTGCCACTGTAAATGATCATCGTACAATTCTTATCTTGAATAGCAACTCGAGTGTAGAAGATGTTCTCTCGCTGCGACTGTTGCTCTTCTTCTCGATTTATGTTCAGACTGTGGATAGAAACCAAGCTGACATGAGGAATCTCGGGTTCCTCTTCTTCAAACTCAGTCTGGGAGCCGTCTACCTCAGGTGTGGCATCGGCCTTGGGAGGTTCATCGTCCTCACTGGCTGATTCAAGTTCATTTTGCTCCGTGATGAATAGAACTCGTCGGTTCGGGTACTGATTATGAAAATGTCCCCAACCTTGGCATTTATAGCATTGAACATCTCTGGCTCGACAAGGGGCTGAAGTCGATGCTACATTGGGTTGATTTGGCTGTGTAAAAGTTGGTCGGGCTAGAGCTACAGATGTAGGATCAGTCCTACGGCTCGGCGGTGGTGTAGAACGGTCAAAACGCCGTTCGGGTGCTCCGGATTGGCCTCAGGGTTGAGTAGAATCCATAGAAGGAGTAGAAGATGATGTGGGAGGCGTACCTTTGTTCCAAGATGGCCGAGTAGGGGCTGCCATGTGATGAGATCAATGTCGGCCTTCTCGAAGCTGTCTCTCCACAATGGATGCGTAGTGCACCATGTCATCTACACTCGTGAAGTCTCTGAGCTCGACTTCACATGCTATGTCAGGATTCATGCCTTCAATGTATCTAATGATGGTAGCATTTAAGTACTCTTGTTTTCTAACTCGATTCAAGGCAGTCTCCAACTCCTTGTGGTATTCTTCAATGGAACGGGTGCCTTGCTTGATCCGGTTGAGCTTCTTCTCAAGCTCTCTCTCATAATGCACAGGAATGAATCTTCCACACAGGAAGCCTTTTATTTCTTCCCATGTATCAACATACGGGTATCTATCTCTGCGTCGCATCTCTTGCTGCATTTCCCACCATGAGATTGCATAGTCTCTAAACTCCAATGCTGCTAATTGGACCTTTTTGATATTCGGAAAGTCGTAGCAGGTGAAAATCTTGTTTACTTTGCACTCCTAATCTAGGTAAAGATCAGGATCATATAGACCTTGAAATTCCGGAATGCTCGTTTTGATGTTGTTGAGCAAACCGTCTCCATCTCCATATCCGGGCCTCTTATAACGGACTGCTTATCTGATAGGTGTTCTGGGTCGATCACGGTGATCTTTCTATCTAGGTGGTATGTAGTCGGCTTCATAACCACTTGCTGCATCGAACTCGGGTTCGAATACATCATCTCTTCGATCTTCTTGAAAAAATGGGCTACCTCAGGGCGCCTCTCTGCTGTGGCCGTTGGACTGCTGCGGCTTCTTGGACTGCTTGTGATATAGCTGACTGAGCTGTGAGTTTCTTGATTTGCTCAGTTAATTCAGCTACTTGATTGCTGAATTCATCTTTTATCAGCTGGTTTTGGCGTAGGAAGTACTGTGTCATAGACTCAAACTAGTACTTCGGGTCCCAAACGGTGTTGGATGTGTAGGACGGTTCTTCTGGAGTGATAGGCGACTTTGGGTCGTCTATGGGAGGGTTTGAAGTGGTGGTTTCGTTCTTGCCTTTGTCCATGGTACCTACAAAATAAACAAACGTAAAAGAAAACAAGGAAGGATCCTCACAATCTCACGTTCACTCTTTTATTTTAACTCTTGATTTTACCGCTCGTGTTTGCACTCAAACTCTATGGTGATGTGTGTGTGTCGTGTATTTGGGGATGAGAGGTAGCACTCTTGTCAAATATCGAGGGTACGGATTAATTGCACGAAGGTTTGACGAGGATTGCTAACTAGGATCAACGGATGATATGCAGTATGGCTATGTAAATGGCGTGTAGGATGAGGTGGCTCAAGGGGTGGGGTTGTGTGGGTTTAGGTGGCGTGTGGGGTAGTGTATGGATCCCCAAGGGTAGAAGGAAAGAAGTAGGAAGGAAAAGGAAAGAAAGATTAGGTAATTTGGAAAGTGTTACACAATTGTGACACAATCTAAATATCCTAATTGAACTAGACTTTAAAAGGAAAGAACCCATAAATAAATTACAACTCAAAAGGAAACTACCACAATAAAATAAAACTTGGATGGAAAGTTCCAACAATAAAATAAGACTCTAAAGGAAGTTACCAACTAAGGAATTATCCTAAAAGAAAATTACCAAAATTAAGATAAGACTCACAAGGTAATTACCAACTATAGAATATTACTAAAAGAAAAATACCAAAATAAAACAAGACTCAATTGGAAACACAATGAATATTCCTCTTTTTTTTGTCGAATCTCTCTTTTTTTATCGCCTTTTTTTTGTTCGACTTTTTTTTATCTCGGTTTTTTTTAACCGATTTTCTTTTTTTTTCAATGGATAGCTATGCTATTACAACTCGATAAAATAAAATAAAAAGACACATACGATGACACGTAGGATAAAATATGACACGTCGAATTAAACCACGACCAGTAGAGCTGACGTGGCTCTGATGCCAAATTAATGATACGACCCGGATAATTAATCTAGGACGAACAAAAGATGTAGTTGAAGACTTTAGGATATGAAACACGTCAACTAATTGAAGAGTTTTAATCCGACTCGATAACAATGAAAAAATACGATAATCTAGACAACTAAAATACGTAGACAATTACACAAACTATGTAACACAAGACCAAGGAATTAAAGGATGAAAAGGTGGTGGATAGGGGCTAGAATATATGTGAACAACCGTGTGTATGGATGGTGAAGAAAGGCTTGGGTAGATAGGATATGATAAGGATTAACGAACTTACAGATTGAATGGAACGGAGTAAGAATCAATCTCGAACTTGTGGTTGAAGTGCGATGGACGTTTGAGGCTGGATTGTTGACGTCGAGGATGATGATGGACGGTTGATGATTGTTGAAGTGAATCACAACCCGATAGCCTCCTTGAATCTCGAACGTATCTAAGGTTGAAATCTCCAAGTTGATCTTCGTGTAGCGAATACCGGTTAATCCCTCAAGTGGATTAAGCAATACCCATGAATACGACTTAAAGTTGCTAGGCTCTAAGAATATTGTTTTGTATCTAAAACAACAAACGAATAAAAGATAGGTTGAGACACAATTGTATGCGAAAGCAAAATTCTTCAATAATGTCTAAAGTAACAATGTAACAATGATCCCCTATTTATAAGACATAGGAGGGCCGAAAATACTAGCTATTATGGCCGAAAACTTTGGGTCCAAAAAGAGATCCAACTAGACTAGGAAATTGCCTAAACTAGAATTCTATTTAAGGTAGAAATTTACCTTAATTAAAATTCTAGTCAAACCTATGACTTGAGGACTTAATGACCGAAAATTATGACCAAATAATTAAATAAAATCTGATCTACTATAGTCCCAAATTAAATAAAATGAATACTATAGTCTAGATAAAATCAACCCCATAATTAAATTAATTAGGGGTGAATTCTTCAACAAAAATCGCACACAAATGCATGTTAATTACATGCATATGCACACGTGCACTTGAACTCTTCATCTTCAACTCTTCAAGTTTAATTCTCCATGGTGTGATCTTGATCTTCAATAGTTAATGAATTAACTATCTTGGAATTGCTTCTTTCGATTTCTTGATGTGGTTAGAATTAGTAGTGACCATGGATGTAAATTTGAAAATGTTTTCTTCAAAACATTCTGTGAAGAAAAAGGAATTGATCAGGAGTTTTCTGCCCCTAAAACACCTCAACAAAATGGTGTTGTTGAGAGAAAAAATCAAACTCTTCAAGAAATGAGTCGAGTAATGATGAAGGCTAAATCTGTTCCTGACATTCTTTGGACTGAAGCTGTGAACACGGCCTGTCTTGTCATTTATCGGGTATACTTCAGACCCAAGACAAGAACTACTCCCTATGAGCTGTGGAAAGGAAATAAGCCTAACGTTAAATACTTTAACATCTTTAGAAGTATCTGTTACATGCTAAGGGATAGAGAGTATCTTGGCAAATTTGATGCCAAAGGAGATGAATGCATTTTTCTTGGATATTCAAGAAACAGTCGTGCATACCGTGTCTTCAACAAAAGGACTAATATAGTCATGGAATCAATCAACATTGTGGTTGATGATCTGAAAGAATATGCTGCCCAGATTGATGATGAGAGCCTTGATGTTACTGTCCATATTCCTGCTTCTGTGTCTGACAGTTCGCAAGACAGTAATCTGACTGATGTAAGGACTGAAAAACAGGATGTTTACAAACTTTCTAAAGGGGTCCAGAAAAACCACTCTGCTTCTGATATCATTGGAGAAATGAGTGAAGGGGTCCAAACAAGAGGAGCTCGTAAGAACTTTCGTGAACTGATTGCTAATGTATGCTACACATCCACTGTTGAACCTAATAATGTTAAAGAGACCTTGAAGGATGATGGGTGGATTCAAGACATGCAAGAAGAACTTCTGCAATTTGAAAGAAATGAAGTATGTGATTTTGTTCCACGACCTAAAGATGCCAATGTGATCGGCACAAAGTGGATTTTCAAGAACAAGATAAATGAGGAGGGGAACATAACCAGGAATAAGGCAAGGTTGGTTGCCTAAGGATATTCCCAAGTTGAGGGAATAGATTTCGATGAGACATTTGCTCCTGTCACTCATCTTGAATCTGTCCGATTGCTTCTAGCCATGGCTGCATGAATGAAGTTCAAGTTGTACCAAATGGACGTAAAGAGTGCCTTCTTGAATGGGTACTTAACTGGAGATGTGTTTGTGAGCTAACCTAAAGGCTTTGAAGACCCACACCATCCTGAGTTTGTTTATAAACTCAAAAAGGCCCTTTATGGTCTCAAACAAGCTCCATGAGCTTGGTATGAACGGCTAACCAAATTCCTTCTGGAGAAAGGATATATTTGTGGTGGAACTGACAGAACTCTCTTCATCAAGAGAGAAAAATCTGATGTGATCATCGTTCAGATATATGTCGATCATATTATTTTTAGATCTGTCTCAAACAGAATGGTGGACGAGTTTGTTAAGTACATGACATCTGAGTTTGAAATGAGTCTAGTAGGAGAGCTAACCTACTTTCTGGGGCTTCAAGTGAAGCAAAAAGATGATGGGATCTTTATTTCTCAAACAAAGTATGCTAGGAATTTGATAAGCAAGTTTGGTTTGGAAAGCTGCAACACGAAGAGAACACCCATGAGGACATCCCTTAAAATGTCAAGAGATGAAGCTGAGATATCCATTGAGCAAACAATGTACCGAAGTATGATTGGTAGTCTGCTCTACCTTACTGCAAGTAGGCCGGACATCTACTACAGTGTTGGAGTGTGTGCTCGGTACCAATCTAATCCTAAAGAAAGCCATCTGAAAGCTGTCAAGAACATAATTAAGTACATAAAAGGTACTGCTGAGTTGAGACTTTGGTTTTCCTTTGATACAAACCCTAGTCTGGTGGGGTATTGTGATGTAGATTGGGCTGGTTGTACTGAAGATCGGAAAAGCACTTCAGGATGATGTTTTTTCCTCAGAAATAACATGGTTTCATGGTTCAGTAAGAAACGGAATTCGATCTCTCTATCTACTGCCGAAGCAGAATATATTGCGGCTGGAAGTTGTTGTACACAATTTTTGTGGATGAAACAGATGTTGCTTGACTATGGTGTGCCATAGTCTGTTCTTACTATATTCTGTGACAATATAAGTGCCATAAATATTTCAAAGAATCCTGTCCAGCACTATTGGACTAAACATATAGACATCCGCCACCACATCCGTGAGCTAGTTGAAGATGGATCTCTTGTAATTGAATATGTTGCAACAGAAGCTCAACTTGCGGATATCTTCACTAAGGCACTTGATAGTGTAAGGTTTGAAACACTCAGATCCTCCTTGGGTCTATGTGTTCTCTAAACTTTTCCTCTGAGAGAAGTATCTCTGTGCAGTCTTGGTCAGTGATGTATGTACAGAGATCGTAAAAATGACCAAGTTATCCATAGTCTTTTCTAATGCGTTCCTAGAAGTGTGCTTGACAGTTTCGGGCATTCTGTGAATGGTTTCCACAACGGCTAGTGGGCTTTCATTTTTCGCGCCTAGCTTGGTTCCACTTCCCTAGGTCATGCAGTATGTGATGATTATGGATTTGACGGTTATCTTTGGGAATTTTCTTAATGATTTTTTAATTAAGGGTGTTAGTCAATTTTTGAATCTGTTCAAGGCTTTCAGAACTTTTTCAAAATTTCCTTGCTAAGACGCTCCCAAACCTCTTTGCTCTCAAGATATTTTCTCTCCAGAATTCAATGGCAAATATGTCCAACTCCTCCAAATCATCATTGTTCAAAAAGCCAAAGATTAACACAACTAATTTATGGAAAGCCCTAGGGGAATTATCAAAGCCCCTGATTTTCTCTCAATCCGTTCCAGCGTCGACTGGTCCAGAATCGATTGTTGATGCTCCTACAAATGTTCCTCCATCTGTGCCTTCTCCAGTGTCTCCACCCAGTTCTCCTCATGCTGGGTCTGTTGCTGCAACATCCGAGGAACCCCCAATTATTCCTAGGGTTTCCGATGAGCCGTCGTCACCACCATTGGAGATGAATGAAGCTATTGAAGCTTCAATTGATGCTACTGTCCATGCTGAGTCTTCATCGGTTGATGAATTTTCCGCCTCTATCGATGCTATAAGGCTTGTTACTGATCTGGCTCCCTTGTCGTTCGTTCCTAATGTTGAAAGTCAAATATTTGAACAAGTCCACAATAACTGCGGGACCTGTAAGATTTTAGTGTTCTTAAATACTAAAACATTCAGCAGAAGCTTATTACGAGAAAATATTGACCAAAGTCAATATTCAAAATTCAAAATATGATTTTTGACTTACTCAAAAACTTAGATAACCCATATGTCCATATCAGCTGCCTGCATCACCTTGTACCTGAAAAATATTTTAGAAAACGTGGGTTGAGTGCTAGAAAATACTCAGTGGATTTATCGTGTTCGTCCAAACACATGCAAGGATTTTTAATATAAAAATCCAACATTCCAATATTTAAAAATCATGTTCCTATGCTTAAGAATATTTATTCAAAAGCCGATAATCAATATACACTCAGATGTCCATGCGCTTAAGAATAGTTATTCAGAAGCGAACAATTCAATATCATTCTCATAACAATGCGCTTAAGAATATTTTTTCAAAAGCAAACAATTCAATATTATTTCATATATCAATGCGCTTAAGAATATAGTTACTCAAAAGCCGATGCGCTCAAAAGACCATGCATGGATATAGACCCTATGTGATGACATAACTATATGTCAATATAATTGACCATGCCAGAATTCATCATGCAGGTCAAATCATATCCACGAAGAGCGAAAACATTTTTAAATCATTTATGGACGAAAGCATTGTAAAAATATAGGTTTTAGTTTAGCAAAAACCCACCTTATAGCTATAATAGCTGGAGCTTGAGCTTTACACGTATCCTGCAAATCCTATTTAAGTCTGGGTCTCGGGTTCGGGCCTACAAAGGAGAAACTACCTATTAGTATCATGCTAAACCCTAAAACTATAACATAAGGTAAGTTAGGCCTTAAGAAACGAGTTCTTGAAATTTGGGCTTAGACGGGCGACTCTCGAAAGCTAGATAGATTTGAATTGGTCCAAAAACCCAATTAGAATCTTGGTAGATCAATTAAGACATTTTAAAATAAACTCTTGAAATAAATGGGATTATCCATTATGTATATATATAAATAATTGCAACACTCCTTATAATATTTACCTTCAAAACCCTTAATCATGTAAAACTTAAGATAATGAAAAAAAATTAAATTAAACATATACCTAATTTAAAAAGACAAGCCACCCTACAACACAAATTTTAGAAATTAAAACCAGTTTCTTTCTCATTTGAAACTCTCAAGACCTACTGTGTAGTAGGATTCATGTTCACATTTCAAAAATCAACAAATGTTTCTTTTCTCATCCATAAATCAATATTTAAAATAATATTTAACAACCAAACTATTCTCTCTCTCTACCCCTCGTTGCTCACACAAACAAACTATACAACTCATTTAGAAGTCAAACCTCCTCTTTTTCTCACATCACCCCCAAAATAAAGTTATTTGTGAATCCAATCAAACCCACAACCCTCTTTCTCTCTCTACAGCACAATTACATTTGAAAAAAAATAAACTTAATCAACTATATTGCCTCATCACTCACGGCCAACCCTATTTTCAAAAACTCCTTTAATTTAAACCATATTTGAAATCCTTTTAAATATGTCTTAGTCTTTCAAATATTTATTAAATAGCATCAAGGAGCAATAAAAGTCTTATAACAGTACCATTTTTGAATCTAAAATACTTCTCTTCCTAATTTCAAATCATTTGGAGCTCACAACATTAAAATTCCATCAAACTCACGCATATATCTTGTTTTTACAACCATTCATGCTCAAACCTCCATCATTCTAACCTTAATACATAACTGTACTAATATCTATTATTAGACACACAGTAGTTTGGCTAGCTCAATCACATCCGAGAAAGATAGTAGCAGACATGCTTGCAAACTGGTTCAATCTAATAATTTTTTTCTGAAAACTTACGATGTAAAATCGATAGACCAAATGATGTCTAATCGGCGATCCAGGATCAGATACTTGTAGCTTGATGCGTAAGGTTTCCGACGCTATAGAAATAGGGAAAATCAAATGGCTGAATCGACCGGAAATGGTCCCGTGAATGAGCTGCGGCACAAATCGACGAGGCGGCCGCCCTCAACTGCTGCAGCCTTTGTGTTCACCTTTTCGTGAATCAATTTGATGAACTTTCTACACAATTACTATATTCTTAACCCAAGAACTACCATGATAGAAATCCATTGATTTTTATTGAAGTTTGGAGGTGAAAAAGGGAGGAAATCGAGCAGCAGACGGTGGTTTTTAGGAAATAAGAAATGCAGTTTTTACTTTATTTCTTTTGTAAAGTGACACCTCAATTGATCATCTCTTCTCATGCCAACATCTGTACATAAAACAGTACACCTATATAGACACATGTTTAATGGTTCGGAGGAGGCTCAATGGCCTATTTGAAATTGAGCCTAAATAGAGCCAATTGGGCTTTAATTAAAATGTTGGGCATTGAGGTTGAAATTATTTCCAAAATGTTAGTCAAATAAATTCTGATGTGCCAATATGTCTACTTAAATTATATGGGCCTAAATTTTCATTTGAACACTCGAATAAAAATGGAGCCCTTCTATTTCTCATGACGTGTCATTTAGCCATATATCTTGACCTGAAGATATTTAGACCCTTATTTCTTTATTTCCTTATGTTTATTAAATATATAAAATATTTAGTATAATAATTATCCCGGGTGTTACACTATCGGCATGATATCGGTTGATAATTTCTGGGCATCGACAAAATAACTATTGATAATTTGGCCTCAGGTGTGCGCGATTTTCTTCGTATGCGCGCACAAGTCATGGGCGCACGAAGTAAGCGTGCGCACACAGACATCGGCAGAACACAGCGACAGACATCTTTAGAGATTAGCATAACATCGATTGATAATTTTCGGGCATTGGCAGAACAACTGTTGATACTTTGGACTCAGGTGCGTGTGATTTTCTTCTTAACTGCGCGCACGAGCATGCGTCACAAAGCATGCGCGCGTAGACCTCGGTAGAACACATCGGCAGACATCGGCATAACATCGGTTGATAGTTTCCAGGCATCGGCAGAACATCAGTTGATAATTTTGCCTCAGGTGCGCCCGTCTGGCCACAAAGCATACGCATACAAGGCATGCGCTCTAGGCTCTGCGCACATGCACATTGACTATGCATTAGGGCTTGCGCGCAGTTAAGAAATTCATTTTTCAAATTTTTCGAAAGTTGCAGAAATACTCCATTTTTTCCAAATTTTCAAACATTAACTATATTAGTGATGATTTTTAAGTACTTATATTGTCAAAGCATGTCTATTATGTGTAGAAAATTCTTCGAATCAAATTTTTCCCCAAATCAAACTTCAAAAACAAACAACACCTAGCAATCTAACAATATTATTAATAATTAGATATGAAACATACACATGTTGGGGAAGACTTTTCTATTTTTTCGCTTTAATTTTCAGAGGTTGACGGCTCGTTGGTGGAGAAATCTGGAGAGAGTGATCTTCACTTGAATTTTCGGAGGTCCGGCTTGAATCTGGAGAAATCTTCGCTTGAATTTTCAGTGTTGCAGATTCCATTAGTGTTGAAGAAGATGAGATGTAGAAGAGAGAAATTTTTTCAAAATCTCATTTCAAAATGTGAAATGTGAATGGTGGCTGAATGGTGGGGGAATTGAAATATGGTTTAAAAATGAATATAGGGGTATTTTAGTAATTCTGGCTAAATAAAATATATTTAAAAGTCACTGGTCAAATTAAGTTCTTTAAAATTTTGACCAGCTAGTTTGGCCCATTTACACTATAATATATTATATGTGAATAATTAATTATATAATATAGTATATTACTATTTTACCCTTAAATTAAGTGCAGATTGTGGATATAATAGATAAATATTTTGTAAGAAATTAAATAAATATAATATATTATATTTATAAATAATTATTTATAGTATTTTATATAGTAGAGTTCAATTATAACAAAACTATTGAAATAAATATAATATATTATATTAACAAAAATAAATTAATATGTTATATTACTTTTTACCCTTAAATTAAGTGTAGATTATGGATATAATAGATAAATTATATTTTGTAAGAAATCATCCACACTTTTTATATAAGTATAAATAATATATTCAAAACAATCACATTGTGCACATAGTGTATATATATATATATATATATATATATATATATATATATATATATATATATATATATATTAGGGGTGGGTTCCAGAAGGAACCATACTCCACATGAGAACCGAGAACCAATCTCAGCCATAGATTGATCCGATTTGGATGGTCAAGATCAGATCAGAATTAAAAAAAAACGGTGGCATTATTGTAATAAATCACAACTTCGGTGCCCCTGAAACTCGTCGAGGTTAAAATCGTAAATTTGAACGTATTCGAATTCTAAAGCCATTTTTTAGAGAATTTTTCAGAAAATTCTATAGCACGAACTCGCGCAAAAACCAGAACACTACAGATTTGAAAGATAAGCTGAAAATACTTACAAATCAACCGTCAAAAACTCCAAAAGAATCAACAAAATCCTCAGAAAAACATGAACACTCAAGGTAATATGTATTTCATTCTTATTTTAAGAAATTTCATTTTTTTTAGCGATTATACTTGTTGATTTATCAGTTTATGTTTGCTATAAACATCCATTTAGCGTTATATTATGGTAATTTAACAATGTATTTTCTATTTTTCTAAGCACAACACGTACAAAAACCTAATCTTGTACAAACTGTATTTTTTTTTATTGCATGTAAATTTTTCTATTTCATTTTGTACTGTTAAATGACGGATAACTTGTATTTTGTACTGTTACTTTTTCTCATTCTCCTATTTTAGCTGTATCATGACTTATTTTAGCACTCTCGTGATTTATTTTAGCGCTCATTTTTTAGCAGTCTAGTGATTTATTTTAGCATGGCACTTGTTTCAAACATTAGCATGAAACACTGTTATATGTTTGTTTAATTTTAGCATTCAGTTTCTGTTTCTTTAGCATTGCAATTGATTTTGGTTGGTTGAGTTGAGTTGGTG
Source organism: Perilla frutescens (assembly GCA_026008535.1). Taxonomy (NCBI): domain Eukaryota; kingdom Viridiplantae; phylum Streptophyta; class Magnoliopsida; order Lamiales; family Lamiaceae; genus Perilla; species Perilla frutescens. The sequence goes on along the minus strand of BRKX01000008.1, from coordinate 33,787,622 downwards.
TCTACAATGCCAGCATTCAGATTCTATTCTTTAGCATTCTAATTGATTTAGGGGTTTCATATTTTGTTTCTTTTTTATAAAACTAACACCTTTTGTCCATTTTGTAATTCAACTTCGCATTTCCTTCATTTTAGCACTCTAGTTTACAGTTTTAGCACTGTGATGTCATATTTTAACATTCAGTTTCTGTTTCTTTAGCATTGCAATTGATTTTGGGAGTTTCATATTTTGCTTCTTTTTTTCCCAACATACATAACACCTTTGTCTATCTGTGATTCAACTGCACATTTTCTTGATTTTAGCACTCTAGTTTATAGTTTAAGCACTGTGATGTGATATTTTATCATTCAGATTATGTTATTTAGCCTTGTAATTGATTTAGGGGTTTCATATTTTGTTTCTTTTTTATAAAACTAACACCTTTGTCCATCTGTGATTCAATTGCACATTCTCTTGATTTTAGCACTCTAGTTTAGAGTATTAGCACCGTTATGTTATATTTTAGCATTCATGTTCTGCTTCTTTAGCATTGCATATTTTGTTTCTTTTTCTGTAAACATAACACTTTTGTCCATCTTCAATTCAACTGATTCTATTTTCTTTAGCATTGCAATTGATTTTAGGAGTTTCATATTTTGTTTCTTTTTTTGTAAACATAACACCTTTTGTCTATCTGTGATTCAACTGCATATTTTCTTGATTTTAGCACTCTAGTTTACAGTTTTAGCACTGTGTTGTCATATTTTAGCATTCATATTCTGATCTTTAGCATTGTTATTTCTGTCTAGTTAACAGAATTATACATAAAAATTACAGGTGCTAAAAGAACTGGAGAAGGTGAAACTAGCACACCCCAAATAGTACAAACAGCCCCAAACATTGATAGATATCCACTATTACAAGCAACAACATTGCCATCAATTCTATCACATGCTGTTGCAGAAATGAATAAAGCACAAGAGGAGGCAGTGAGACAACTGGGGTTCGGTAACATTCTTCATTTGGATATAACCATATTTCCACAAAAGATAACATACTGGCTGCTCGAAAACTTCGACCCAGTATCAAGAGAACTTCAACTGCAACATGGGAGAAGGTTGAGGATTGAGGTCTCTGATGTGTCTATGATCTTCAATTTTCCCACAGGACCACACAAGATACAAAAGAGTGTTAGAGGCCAGATATGCCAGGTCATGCAGAAGGATGAGTTACTCACTAACATACTCTCAGATGCAACAGCAGGAGAATGGTTCAAGATGAACTTCATGATTCTGGTAATTACTTCCATGATCGAGAACTATGAGGATGGACATATTTACAAAAACTTGATGGACTGCCTGCAAGATATTGACAACGTTAGTCAATATGACTGGTGTGACTATGTCTTGAGATCATTGGTGAACCACACTATCAAGTGGAAGAGCAACAAAACCATGCCCTTCACAGGTCCCATTCTATTTTTGTTGGTAAGTAATATTAATTATTTATTTTTTATTGTAGTTATTGTATAATAAACAGGAAGTGTTTATAGTTCTTGTATAAACACTACAACCATTTATCTATATACATTACTAAAAAAAACCTGTCAACTTCAAATAGATGATGTACTTGGATAGAGTTGAAGTGTACTTCCGGGAGGTGCCGAGGTACATCCCAGCGCTCCATGAATGGAATGATACTTTGCTTACTGATAGGGAGTTAACAGAGCTTGCTACTGGAAATTTCGGAGGTGGCTACTCTTGGCTGGCATACACAATGGCTGAGTTCATACAAGAAAACAGAAAGAGAGCTTGTCAGGTAGAAGAAGTTCGACAGAGAGAAGTCGAATAAGAACAGATTCCAACTGTGAATGAGCAAGACATTGCGTCAGCTCATAAGGTCATATACTATCACTAATATATTTTTATGTTACTAATTTCTTTGTTTAGAATCATCACCGAATTCTATTTTTATAAATAAGTATTTACTTATCTGATTTGAACAAAAAACATATCAGAATAAAAGAGAAGATTTGGCAGAGGAGAGACAGAAGCAAGAGAAAGGAAAGGGATTAGCTGTTGAGATCCTTAAGACAAAGAGATGCAATTCAAACACTCAAGTAAGCATTTCAATAATTATAGAATTTAGCATTCTTCATTCATTGTTTAGCATTGTCATCAAGTTTAGTAATAATGTTCAGAGCAAAATTTACAATATTATGAAATGATTGCTAAAATAGGCAATCAAAAGGCCCAGAGAAGAGGCATACAGTGAGATGCCCACAGAGACAGCTAAAACAACCAGAGTCAGCAAGAAAAAGGTGTTTACCATATAATATTACATATATGATAACTTATATTGTTAATAGGTTTTTAATTCCAATTAATATCTAAAAATATACAGAAGGCAGTGATCCAAACAAGCACAGTCTCCACAAGGTCAAGGGCCATAATGAAGCAACATGACCATTTTAGAAACCTTGTGGACACAAGAGAGACACTGACACCTTCTGAGTGTGAGCTGCACTATTGGATGATGGAAAACAAGAGTGATGATGAAAGGTACATTTATAATACATTACTATTAATATAAAATAAAAATTCTAAGTGTCATTTTGTTCTACCAGACTGCACTTTACACTAAAAAAAGAAATTTATCCAAAATTAGGGAGGTTGTCTTGTATGCTGATGAGCGGACAGAGTTGAGGAGAGCTGAGATGCTGACTTTGAACAAAAAAATATACATAAGTTCTGCTGTCATTGATGTATGGAGTAGCATATTGAACTATGCTCAAGCAAAGATTCCTGAACAACAGACTCCCAGGAGATTTTTCCTAACGACTAATGTTTCCGTAAGTGAATAATTTCATAGTTACTATTTATAATTAACTCACTTTATTCTGTTTTAAAAACCACTACACATTCATGATCAAAAAATCTACATTTTTGTCTTTATAGAACTACACAGTTGTTGCGCCTCCAGATGGATGGAATGAGCAGAAGATTTCAAAGCTATTTGTTGACAACATACTCCATGAATTAAGAAAATATCCAAATGTGGAAGTAGATAAGATGGACATGGTACGTATTCATTATAAAAATTGTAAAAAGTTATCATGAAAATAACTAAATTTACACTATTTTGTTTGCAGTTTTTCTTTCCAATAATCCAATCAGAACACTTCTACATTATTGTCATTGATACAAGAAGAATGGTGGCTGAGATCATTGACAATTCAAATGCCATGGGAGGAGAGCATGACGACCCCCTATTGAAATATGAGCATATCCCTGCAAAACTGGTAAGAAAACATATCTATTTATTTGATTTTTTCACTAGTGAAACAAATTAAAAAAAACACATTCAATTCAATAATAAAAATGAACTAACTTTAATCATAAATTTCAGATCAAGCTCTTCGTTCACTTCTTGAAGATGACTAGGCTTGAAAAACTAACAAAAGAAGTGTCTGAAAATATCAAGAGCATGAACCGTCTTCAAATGCCATGGAGAACTTCAACAAACAAGACTGATTGTGGGGTCTAAGTAAGGCGTCATATGGAGACGTATATGGGGGATGCTATGAGGAATTGGAGGAGTGGATTAAGAGCCAAAAATGAAATGCAGCTGAAATACTTAAGGATCAAGTATTGTGCTGCCATTCTTACTGCAGAATGCAACATCCACAGGCAGAGGAACATCAGAGATTCAAGACTCTACTTTTGAGCATCTTCTAAAGACAACCCAATCAGTTTTGAAAAGCTTTACCTAGAAGATGATAATCAGTGAACAAATATTATATGTGTAACAAATTCTCTAATGCTTTAGACAACTTTCATATTTCATATTTTTGGATTATGGAATGTTTATGTTGAAATCTTTGTTTTGTGAAATATGGATAGTTTTGTGAAAATGTTTATACTAATTTGCTTCCTTGGAATTTGCTGGGGAACATCATAATTTGCACATCTGAGGTCTAATTATAGGGCAATTTGAGAAGCTACTGCAATGCATGTATCATGTATGAAAGCTACTTCTACTCCTTAATTTAGTCACGCATAGGATATTAGAAAATTTATGAAAAAGTTTCGCATGCTAAAATTGTGAGTAACAGTGCAAAAAATAAAACTAGCAGAGCTAAAATATATTGCCACATTAAACGCAAAATTCAATTTAGTAAATCTCATGCAAATCAAAGTCTCATATGCTAAAACTTCAACAAACTTTTCTAAACTAGAACCCACTAGTGCTAAAAATCAAAATACGAATCCTAATAATATAAACAATCATTCTAATGCTAAGACAAATAATACTGAAGAAACAAAGTAAAAACCATATATGCTAAAGTAGAAACTAAAAGTGCTAAAATACAAAATACTAGTGCTAAAATACAAAACACTGGTGCTAAAATACAAAACACTTGTGCTAAAATATGAAATATCAGTGCTAAAGTATAAAACTATTGTTCTAACGCTAATACTAAATTTTATTCAATTAAAATGCATTTTACCAAAAAAATATTGCCATGTGGCAAAGATCTGTTCTTTTATTCAAATTTACGAGGCTAATACAACCATAAAGGCTCCTTTTTCTCTAGTAAAAAAAATTCAAACGTGCAACTCTTCAACTTCTCTCCATTATCTCCCAAAAAAAAATTCTTCCAAAAAAAAAATGAATTGGTCACGAGACACTGAGGAATTTTTCATTGATCTTTTACATACTCGAGTTGGGATGGTGGATGTATCTGAGAACTACGAGGTTGTAGATTCTCTGGATGATATTTCAATGACGATGACGATGGTTCTTAATCAAAGAGTTAGATTGATACAACTCGTGCTGAAATTGAACGAATTAAAGGAGAATATATGGAGTTTCCATCTTTTCATATGACACCCGGGAATCTATTACAATGAATACCAAAATATAGTCATAGCGAGAGATGAGTATTTTGAGCGAGTAGGACAGAATGTAAGTATGATTTATTTTTCACATTTTAATTTTACTACCCTAACACATTATTTTTTTTTATCGAATTTTATGACACTAGGAGAGTCCAAGGTGGAGGGATTTTAGGCTGCATGGAATGCCATACTTTGAAGAACTTCGTGAGATCATGGACGGCGCCGGTGGTTTCGGCGGTGTGGATTTCGACTGGTTGGCTTCCTTTGTGGCTTGATACCAGAAGCCACATTAAGCAACTACTTGTTCATTTTGCATTTTAGAAGGATTTTAGGGTTTTGTAATTATTGTAAAAAATTACACTTGTTGCATAATTTTTTTGATAATTTAATCGTGTACTAATTATTATTAATTTTAGTGTTTTTTCATTTTGTTTGAAACTACAAGTGCTAAAATACAATGTACCAGTGCTAAATAAGAAACTTCAAGTGTTAAAATAATTAAGACTTAAGAATGGTAACTATGCAGGGTTATGATTTATTACAGTTTTTAAAATTCATGTGTTTTTGATAATGTATTCATTAGCATTGATATTTCATACCTTGAGAGCTCGATAGTTATAATTTTGATTAGATCGGACGGTTCGCTTGCAGCTTTGGTAAGATTTTCCCCCAAAGATTGAGCAAACTACACTGTATATCTTGTGTTATTTGTATTATATTTATATTGTGTAATTTCATGAAATCTACTGGGTACATATCATGTATAAAGTATAATACATAAATCATTTTATAAGAAAACTCTTAAAAAAAAGATTTATAGATATGCCCTCAAGGTATGAAATATCAATGCTAAAGTAGAACCCACCGGTGCTAAAATACAATGTACCAGTGCTAAATAAGAAACACAATTATCGCTGAAGGGCAAGAACAGAGCCAATCAGGCCTTTAATTAGTTGCAATATGTACAAATAGTAGAATTGTTGAGAAGAATAGCTTACGTTGCTAAGTTAATGAGTTCTTACCGCCAACTGTTAATCAAGAAAGAGTATACTTGTGTATTACTAACAAATATACCCAAAATCAATTTCCCTCCATGATTTTGGATGTGTACCAAACGAACTTATATGCTATAAACATGGTTGATCCACTAAAACTTAGCGCGTGCAGTCTGCAATTGACATTGGCTGGCCGTGCTAAAGTGCACTGAGTGAGACCTTCACTCATGGGGTGGGGCGTTGCTGGCATGTGGCATGTGGCACTGAGTGCTAAATTTGCTCAAGAACACTCGATAATACCAGTGCTAAAATAATTAAGACTTAATAATGGTAACTATTAGTCCAAAAATGGTTGTTTCTCAAGTGCTAACAAATGAAATATCAATGCTAAAGTAGAACCCATCAGTGATAAAATACAAACTACCAGTGCTAAACTAAACATAACCCTGCATAGTCCCACAAGTGCTAAAATATAATCTACCAGTACTAAATAAGAAAATTCCAGTGCTAAAATATGAAACATCAATGCTAAAGAATACACTATAAATTTTATATTAAAAAAAATATATATTTATAAATACTTTATAATTAAAGAAAATATAAAAAACTTTTTTTCCAAAAAAAATAAAAAAACTAATAATAAAAAAGAAAAGAAAATAATAATAATAATAACCCGTCATGTATTCAATTATCAAAACATAACTTCTGCAAAAACATACACACACAAACACGCAAAAGCTTTTCGATTCAAAGACTTCAAACACAAAAACATAAACGATTAGGGTTTTATCAACATTTTAATTCAAAAACTTCAAACAACAAAATCATCAATATGGAAAAAACACCAAGCACAGAGCTGGTAAAACGGAAGAACCGAAGCGACTCTTCGAAAAAGAAGAGAAAACCTGAAGAGATGCCGATTGAAAAAGGTACGTAACACATTCTTCTTTCGTTCATCATAAAAATAAAGTATGCGTGTTTTATTTTGGTTCTAACAAAAAAAATATGCAGAAAGGAACAGTGCTAAAACCCTGACAAAACCTCATATATCACGAAATAAACACTTACAAAATCTAAATATGTAAAAATGTTATCGTTTACTGATAATAATCACATGTATACGAAATCAAAATATTTAGAAATGTATATGCATTTTGCACACTGTGTTGCATGTCATGATTTCCTTTTCAATGATCTCAAACAGTAACATCGTGAATGATTTATGTCTTAATGTGTAGCATCACTATATTAGAAAATGAATTAGCATCAATGAGATCAAACTCTAAGCATAAGACTTCTTATCTTTATAAACATATTTAATATAATGACAAAAATTTTCCATGCTCTGTTTTAGTTATAATGATAGTATAATATTATATAATCAAACCAATGCTAAAATAAGAGGTTACAGTGCTAAAAACCTACAATATTATCAACCAATGCTAAAATAAGACATTACATTGCTAAAAAGCTACAATATTAATTCTGAAAATGCCTAACCAGTTAACTATATAACATACATGGTATATTTATAATGGTACTATAGTGTCATGTCATGGATTAATTGTGTGTTGACATGTAGCAAAACTTTATTACTATGAAATTACTACTAATTTTTTTTTATCAAATATGCTAATGTTTGATTTTAGCACTAGTTTTCTACAGAATTAGCATCAACAGATATACAATATATACTCAAATATAATAGTATTAACAAAAACTATACATATATAGGTACCAGCAAAAAGACAAGGTCCACAGATGATATTAATATATCAATAACTAATGAGATAAGATTAAAGAGTAAACATGATGTCAATGCTCTCAAATCTCGGTCAAGAACATTAGCATTGACATTACTTGGAAGGATAAGATCTACACCAGACTCAGATGTTGAAGACACAAGTGCTTCTCAATCCAAGAGTCCAGCAGCAAAATCCAAGCAGGGAGATCTCCCAATGCTTAAAAGCAGAATAACACCGCGCATATTATATGATGCAATCAAAAATTTCACAGATGAGCAGAAGAGTGCTATTGAATCCCTTATATTTGGGAGCATTCTGCATTTGAATATAAAGGAATTACCCTATGTACTTAGCTACTGGTTGGTAGATAACTCTGATCCCGAGAGTTGTGAGTTGATCCTGAAGAGAGATCGACGATTACACGTAGATGAAACTGATGTATCATTGATTATGGGGTTTCCAAGTGGTCATCTGCGTATAGAAAAGAAACCTAGAAGTCAAAGCTGCAGTCAAACGAAGAAATGGCAAGAGAAGTTTGATAAACATGAACACAGAATCTCTCCGGCACATGTTTCAGAAAAAATGCAGGAAGATAAAACTGGTGGAAAATGGTTCAAGATACATTTTATGGTTCTGCTTACAAATAGCCTCATTGAATCAACGGGGAATGGATATGTACATCCACAGCTGGTACACATCTTCGATGATGTTGACAAAATATGTGAGTACAACTGGTGTGAGTACACTATAAGGTGTCTAGTGCAGAAGACAATACTTTGGAGAAAAATGAATGATAAATACTACAATGGACCAATCCTGTTCTTAATGGTTAGTTTAGCAATTAGCATACATTATTAAAATCAACTCTGAATTTCCATGCTCATGCTAATGTGCATAACATTTACCCCTCCCCCCCACAGATGTTTTATATGGACAGAGTAGTGTCCTATAACAGAAGAGTTCAACGATCAATTCCAGCATTCAAAGGCTGGACACACAAGCTTATGTGCAAGAGACAGCAGTCAGAATTGAAAGGAGGTGGTTTTGGAGGAGGCCATATTTATGGCCCGTATGAAGAAGAAGAGTTTGAAAGAAAGGCTGAGAACACTATTCCTTGTTTGGAGGCTGGTCCTCAGGAACGTGAAGCTCCACTTGCTCTGGAGGCTAGTGTTCAGATAAATCAAGATGAACAACCAAAAAGTTCTGTCCCAGCATCGACATTAGATCCTGTGTAAGAATATGCTCAGAAGCTGATTGATGACTGCAAGAGAATGGCTGATGCAATGACTACATTGATGAAAACAGTACAGGATGTGCCACAACACATGATGGAGAACGTCTTCTTCAAGAAGTCATATGAAACAACCCAACAGCTTTTGGTAAAGAAACAGCCAAGTCCAATTTTGCAGGCATCACACACTTAGACCCAGCCACAAGCAACGCCAGACGATGATGAATTCTGGAGTGATCCAGCAAGAATATCAGCAATTGAGGAGATTGAAAGATCTCTGGCAAAGCGTGCAGAGCTTGAGAAGATATATGCTGATGAAGGCCCAACATTCAGTCTTGGGATAAGTGATGATGCATGGGCTGGGATAATGAAGGTTACACAAGAAATTTTTGAACAAAATATGGTGATTGAGGAACCAAATCAAACTGACACATTTGATACTGAAATCCTGGAGAATGCAATGAGGCAGGTATGGAAAAAATATTTTTAATACTTTAGCACTCTCATGATTTATTTTAGCACTCCCCTAATTTAGTTTAGCACACCATAATTCATTTTAGCACTCTCATGGCTTTTTTTAGCACTATAATGACTTATTTTAGCACTATCATTACTTACTTTAGCACTATCATGGATTATTTTAGCATTCTCGTGCTAAAATACATATTTTAGAAATACCTAATATACATAAAAACTGATTGCAGGCAGAGGATGAGCATCTAAACTTAAAGAAATCAAAGCTACATGAGACTGATGCACCATCAAAGTCAAAAAATGTTCTGGATAATGATGAGGTATGATATAGCTATGGAAAAAGTATTTTTAATACTTTACCACTCTCATGATTTATTTTAGCACTCCCATGATTTAGTTTATTACCCCATGATTCATTTTAGCACTGCAATGACTTATTTTAGCACTATCATTACTTACTTTAGCACTATCATGGATTATTTTAGCATTCTCATGCATTGTTTTAATACTGTCATAACTTACTTTAGAGATACATAATATACATAAAAACTGATTGCAGGTAGAAACTAAACATCTAAACTCAAATACATCAAAGCCAGATGAGACTGATGCAGCATCAAAGTCAACAAATGTATTAGATAATGCTGAGGTGTGATATAGCTATTGAAGTAACATTCAGCATCTTTATTACACTTTTACAAAAAGTCTAATAAATCTTTATTTCAAAACACATGATACAGGCTCAAGCTACCCGAATGAAGACAAGAACTAAAGAGCAGAAGAAGCCATCTGATAAGCTGATGTCACCATACAGGGTCAGAACTGTTGATATCAAGGAACAACTTGACAAGCAGCAACAGGAGATATTCTACTTGGTGGTGCAGAATGATACAGAAAGCAGGTATGTGACTCATGCTCTGCAAAAATACTTAATAAAAGATCATATTGTATACTGGTATATGACAACCTTTCTATTTATATTGAATTACCAGTGAACAAATCTTGTATGATGACACGCGAGTCTCCATTACACGGGAAGATATGACTACCATGGCTCCATTTGAATACATCAGTGCCTCTGTTCTGGATGTTTGGAGCACCATCCTTAATGAAAATGAGAAAATGAGAGACCCGAACTCTAAACTAAGATTCTTCTTCAGTACACAGCCTTGCGTAAGTGTGTACTTAAGAAGAAATCCATATAAAGTGCTTAAACTGCAGTCAATATAATTAAAAAAAAAATGTTCTTCTCGCAGAGCTTCACTGTGGTTGATGCACCATCTTCATGGGATTCTTCCAAAAGATGTGCATCTTTTGTTGACAAAGTAGCATATGAGCTCAAATGCTGCCCATTGGTATCTTTGAGCGATGTTGAACTGGTATTACTGCTATGGTGTTTGTTTAGCATTGTGAAAATTTATATTAGCAATACATATCTATATCAATTAAATAAATTTTTTTTGACAATCCATATCAACTCTATGTGCAGTTTTTCTTCCCTATCTGCCATTCAAATCACTTCTTCTTTATCTCCATTGATTTGATTAACTTCAATGTTGAGATTATTGATAACTCAAGTGCAGCGGATAGTGAAAATGATGGAATCAAAATCAAGTACAACAACATTCCTGAAACCCTGGTAATATATGAGTTTGTCACCAATTATTTTTTGTCTCTATCTGTAGCAATTAAAAAAACTAATTTTTAAAAACACATGTAGGTGAACTTTTTTGCTGACTTCCTCACAACTGCTGGACTTGAAATCAAATCAAATGGATTGAGGGAAAAACATCAGATTACCAGGATGAAGATGTCATGGAGGGATACAAAGAACAAGTATGATTGTGGCATCTATGTCATGAGGCACATGGAGACATACAGAGGTGGTGGTTTGAAAAACTGGAGGAGTGGTCTGAAGAAATCGAATGACAGGCAGTTGAAATTTTTAAGAGCAAAATACTGTGCTGCAATCATAAATGCAGACAATAACACACTAAAGGATCAACATCTAAAAGCTGCAAATCTATTCTACAGAAAATCATGTACCCAGGGGGAAATTATGGTAGACCCCACAAAAATGAGAAAATCGAAATAACTTCTTGGATAATGATTTGAAAATCTGTATTTATATATGATACAATTTTTATCTTTTGATAGTATATAGTATTGGTGAATGAATATTTTGTACTAACTGACACAATTTCTTATTCTTGTGAATACTTCAGTATTCACAAAGTATAAAGTGTTAATATAAATGAATAGTTCAGAAGTTTAGCACTTGCATATGCTTTTTTAGCACTTGTCATTCCTTTTGTAGCACTAGTATTTGTATTCTAGATTTTGAATTCTACTTTAGCACTAAAAGTTTTTATTTTAGCACCGATGTTTTATACTTTAGCACTAGTAAAGCATTTTTGAGTTTTCAGCAGTCTATGTATTTTATCATTAAAATTAGACATATAACCTCATAATATCTGGTATTTTTTGTTTTACCAATTACAGTTCTTTTTTTAGCATTGCTATATAAAGATAGACTACCATCTTAAAAAATATAACTAAAAGTTTGATCAATTTGAATAATACATAGTAATCATAATTTTTCATTTTAGACTCGTTTTTCTTCCATCTCTCTCTCTCTCTCTATATATATAGCAGTTTTGGACATTCTAGCAGTGTTTTAGCAATTACAGTTCTTTTTTTAGCATTGTTATATAAAGACAGACTACCATCTGTAATAAATGTGATGCTCCTCCTAAACTTAGAGGGCGAGCAATCACTAAATGGAATAGTTCAGTGATTTTAGCACTTGCATATGATTTTTTAGCACTTGTCATTTCTTTTTTAGCACTAGTATTTGAATCCTAGATTTCAAATTCTACTTTAGCACTGAACGTTTGAATTTTAGCACTGATGGTTTGTTCTTTAGCACTTACGTTTCCTTGTTTAGCACTAATGTTACACAACTGCTAGAAATATTAAAACCTTTATTAGCAATTCAAAAAATGAAACAACATCTATACCTATTTAGCATTACAAGAAAGAATATTGCTATCATTAATAAAAAAATCAGTATAAAAAAAAGTACAAAAAATAAAATAAAATGAATCTAGTTCTTCCCACAATTCCTAGAATCATGATTGGCTTTCTTCCCACACTTCTTGCAGGTCCGTAAAGGTTTCTTTTTGCGTTCAGCTCTCACCTCTTCTTTTGATTTTATACGACTTGCACTGCATTTTGTCTTCACAAGCTCAGGTGGATGCACCTCAACTTCACTAGGTGCACACAATCCATAAAAATCAGAAAATAATCTACTTTTCTTTGATATAGTATCGTCTTCAATATCACCAGATGAAAACCCCTCCCTTAACTCACGTAAACTTTGCAACAACAGAGACATATTTGCCATGTCACCTTCAGCAACAGACATAAAACTCAGAAATTAATTAGTTCGTAACAATTTTTTTCTCCTCCAACAAAAAACACCGATCACCCAACAATGCACCTGCTTCGTTAATGAGTGAAGACTTCATCCAACGAGACACAACATATTTAGGAAGTATCGACAGCAATTTCAAATCTTTGAATAGAGTGAATATGTGGCAGCACAGAATCCCATCCCTCACAAATTTCAAACAGCTGCATGTAGTGGAATCCTCAACCTTGTTGTGAACAACCTTATTTGTAGCACCAAAACCATCCTTCACTTCTAGCATCACAACTGAATCATTTTCTGAAATATTACAAACACGACAGACATAACATGCATCTTCAATCTCCTTCTGAACCTCGTAGAACTTATTCCTAGTATAAACAGTGGCAGCATGTTTCTCAAATGTGAATGGGGTCTTCAACTGAGGAATTGACGACTCATCAACGCTGTCCAAGTAGGCATGTGCATGTCTCTGAGTATCAAGTGCGCTATCAAAGTTCATCAAAAACTCAACAAGGTTTAACTTTGATCTAAGAAACCTAGAATAAAAACTGTTCACACTCTCTGAAATTGAGGTAGTCCTGCACAGCCCACTCATCGGTAAATCCCTAAAATATGCAGGCACCCAATCTTCACGAATATCATACAATGACTTGAACCAACTATCGTCTGCCAATCCAAATTTAACCATAATTTCTTTCCATATCAACTCAAAATCTGTGATGTTTATACAATTAGACCACACAATACTATTTAACCTCTTTCTGAATGTCTCGTTCTTTCTGATATGCGCAGGCAACTTATCTGGAACTTTAAACATAATATGCCACATACACAATCGATGTCTGGTATTGGGAAGTACCTGTCTTACAGAAACCTTCAATCTAAGATCCTGATCAGTGATTATTAGGCTAGGAGAAGCACCCATACAGTCCTTGAATTTCTGAAGAACCCATGAATAAGATTCAGCATCCTCACCCGACATTAAAGCAGCACCAAAGGTTACAAGCTTTCCATGATTGTCCTTCCCGGTGAAGGGTGCAAAAATCATTGAATACCTGCAACAATATAAAAATTCACAAACCTCTGTTATTATCATGTCTTTATCATTGCATATAAAAGATTCAAACATTAGGTAACAGTGCTAAAAAGGGAATGCAAGTGCTAAAATATACACTACAAGTGCTAAAAAAGTAAGTGCAAGTGCTAAATAGGAAAATACCAGTGCTAAACCACCAGAATGCTAAAACTAATAGAACAGCAAGTCTAAACAATATAGCACACTAACCTGTTAGTCCTATATGTTGCATCAAACGACACAACATCCCCGAATAGAGAAAAGTTCCTTCTTGATATAGGATCAGCCCAAAACACACACCTCAACTGATCATCCTTGTTAACTTCATAATCAAATGTAAAAGCAGAACATAGTTCATGCCTTTTGGACATTTTATCCAACATCATTTGCACATCTACACCCACAGTATACGCCTTGAGATCTCTACTGAAGTTTTTGAAATCAACTGCTGTACAACCTATATTGGAATATCCACCAACAATTTCTTTTACTAATCTAAACGTTGTCACAGGTCCGATGTTCACCCTTGCACAGTTTAAAATAAACATTTGATGTGAAGGATCTATATTCCTATTCAGATTCATAAACTCTCTGTGTGTATCCGTAACAAGAGAATGTGTATGTCTTTCTTCAAATAATCCAACACTGTACCCATCACAATCAATATACTTAAAACCAATCCTAGCCATACAGGAATTCCTCTTCGACACACGACGTCTCTTTTTCTTTGAAGATTCATCAAAATCAACAGATGTGTTCTTAAGTCCCTCACAACTACAGAGAACATACTTCCAAATTATAGTACCATCTTTAGATCTCTTTGTAGTAGACAGACGAGTATCAAATCCACACGATGATGCATACACCTTGTAAAATGTTATACCATCATCTAAAATAGGGAAAGTCTTGCCCAAGGCAGGCTTCAAAGATGGTTCACATTCAGGTGTGTAAAATTCAGAAGACACGGGTGAAATCTCCAAATTGGAAGAAGCACAATCTGCACATTTATAACATATTCTAAGATCATGATGTAAAAATTCACAGTGCTGCTAAAGTATAATACAGTAGTGCTAAAATAGTTCACAGTAGTGCTAAAATAGATAACAACAGTGCTAAAATATTTCACAGTAGTGCTAAAGTATATGTTAAGTCAATGATATAATTTAAACTGATTATTTGGATAATAATTCACATTGTCATGCTAATAAATCTACAGATATACAGAAAATCAAAACACAAAATATACAGCCTTAAAAACACAATAGTGCTAAACTAGGTTACAAAAGTGCTAAAATAGTTCACATCAGTGCTAAAGTACAAGACAGAAATAAAAAAAATGAACACATGATAATTATATTTACATATTGTTATCATAACACCATACAAATAATAAGATGTTAATAAACAGTATGACTTAACTTCGTATAGCAAATGTCTGACCAAAGTTTACTTTTTACATGGCTAATAATTCATATTGTGATGCTAATAAATATACAGATATATATAAAATGAAAACACACAATATGCAACATTAAGAACACATGCTCATCGTCAAGATTTCAAAATAACAGCTTAGTGAGCTTCATCAACCTAAAAGCAATGCTAATATAGTTCACATTAGTGCTAAAATACGTTACAACAATGCTAAAGTAGTTCGCAGTAGTGCTAAACTACATGTTAAGAAAATATTATTTATAATACTCATTTGTTATTCCAAATTCTGCATTCATCGTACAAATATTGTATTAACAAGATACTCTTATGATATTTAATCGTTTATACAATGATAAAAACTAAATACACAATGCTAATAATTCGTATTGTGATGCTAATAACTCTACATATATATATAGAAAATCAAAACACACAATACACAGCCCTAAAAACACATGTTGATCGTCAAACATTCAAAATAAGCTTCGTAAAACTTGTCAAACAAACGTATAAAAAAATCACAGCAAAATTACAGAATTTTTTTTTTTACCCATCATCTTCGTCAAACAAAAGTGAATAACACAAACTCCAGCAAAAAATCGCGTGAACACCGATTCAGGTGAAAAAAATTCGAAGAGAATCGACTGAAATTTCGATTATATAAGCACAAAAGAATTTGATATAAACAAGGAAAGAGATTTCGAATCGAAAAAGGAATTACAGACCGAAATACATTCTTTCCAAACATAACAGAATTAATAAATTATAAAAATGCCCTCGGTTCATTAAAAATCGCTAATATTACAATAATGCCACCGCGATTTTTTTAATTTTGATCTGATCTTGACCGTCCAAATCAGAGCAATCTGTGGCTGAGATCGGTTCTCAGTTCTCACATGATCCGATCTCTATATATATATATAAAATATAGAAAAATAACAATTTTCACTTAGTTAAACTATGTTTTTAGTCACTAGCTTAGCCACTTTTTCGATGAAATTACCCTTTATTTAAGAAAAGAAATTTAAAAAATTTCGATGAAATTACCCATACAATTTCACATGGCTACACAAGTGCGGTGAACTACTGAGTGCATTTATGTGATATTTCAAATTTACACTTGCACGAGTGGGGGATCACTGCTAGCTTAGTATAGTCGTGCATTAGTACAAATTAATACTACTACTATTACAAGATTGGGATTACAGGATTTAATTAGTGCAGTCGCGTAATAGTACAAATTAAAATTTACATTGTTGCACGGCTAGGTGCACAATAGAAGGGCATTTTAATATTCAAATGGCTAGAAACATTTTTTGCCAAGTTAAATTATTATTTAAAAAGTAAAACAGTGTTTTGAGTCCCCGCACTTATATATATATATATATATATATATATATATAAATGAGTCCCTTCATTTTATTTGATTAAATTAAAATGGGATCATTGTATTATCAATTTGATTAAATTTAAGTGCCTTTGTTACCTTCTATTAGGGTTTGAGTTAATAGAAAGACCCAATTTTAACAAAACTATCAGTACAGGGGACCCAATTTGAAAACAAAAAATAAAACTCGACAATTAAAAAAAAACAAATGTTGTTCGACTTTTTTCAAATGTAGGAGTAAAAATTATTCAAAATATCTTAATTACAAACTATGAGTGTGGATTCATTTCATTACATGCAACCGTGGCTTCAGAAATGCAGCAGGTTTTATACGTTTATAGAATTGGCATGCATGCATGGAAGTATGGAACAAATTAAATCAAACAATTTTATTTGCTGCATTGCAAAACGAAAAAAGGAACGAGAGAGAGAGAGATGAGATGAGAATTGGAGAGTAGGTAATATGCATGCTAGATGGAGGAGTTGGTGTGAAGAGCTTGAAGAATTGATTGTGCAGTGCAATAAGCAATTGCTTGAATAGTTAGCATTGGATTAACCCCCAATGCAGTTGGAAACACACTTGAATCTGCAACATAGAGGCCCTCCACCTCCCACGTCTCCCCTTTGGGGGTGACGGCCGAGTGTTTGGGGTGGACCCCCATCCTGCAGCTCCCCATCTGATGCGCTGAGCATATGGGGCTCGACAGCACCTTCTCCAACACTCTCCGACTCTCCTCCTTCACGAACCTCTCCAACTCCTCCTCGCTCGCCTCCTTCACTCTCAACACTCTCCCTTCTCTCTCTTGACTCCCTATCTCTTCCGCTCCCGCTGCTGCCAGTATTCTCAGCACTCTCTCCATCCCTTTCCTCAACTTTTCTCTATCACTCTCCTCCATTTTGTAGCTCACATCACTTTCTGATCTCACCACTCCTGACCCTCTATCTCTTGCCAGTGCAAATATGTGTGCAGTTCTTGAGTACTTGAGCAGCCTCCTCTTTATGTCTCTCCCTGATACCCACGGCATCAATGCAGAGAACATCCCCGGATGCAGAGACGGTGTCTGGATGATCGTCTCCTCCTCCACATCATTCGACATTGCTGTCATTATCCCACCTTGGTAACTCCTCCTCTCCGCCTCCGGCCATGATCCTTCCCCTTCCGGGAAATACCCCCACCCCAACACTACAGGATGCAGGTGCAAGTTTTTCCCGATATTCGGATTCTTCAGCCCACTTCTCGTCAGCAGAGGCGGTGTGCAGATCGCACCGCAAGCCACCACAGTCACTCTTGCTTCCACAATGCCTGTTTCTGTTTCTGTTCCATGCTCGAAAGTAAAAGCAACTCCTCCTGCAGCTCCTCGTTTCTTGCCGCCGGCAGCTGTCTGCACGATCACTTTGGTGGCCTTGCATTGAGGAAGAATTGCACCGTTTCCCGATTCAACCAAATCGAGCAGCCATGTCTCTGTGACCCCTTTCTTCTTACCATCTCTGCAGCCGAGGCTGCACCATCCGCAGTAGTGATCAGATGGCGCGTTTCGTGGAATGTTCTGGACAGGGTAGCTCAAGTTCTCGCACCCTTTCCTCAGAATCATGTTGTTGAAGCCTTCCTTGTCGAAATCTGATTGAACTCCCATTCTCTCACACACAACATCCAATGCCTTGTGATAAAGCTTGGTGTCGAAGAACTCCAGTTTATGCTCCTCGCTCCATTCTCTTATAACATGTGGCGGAGTTGGGATCGATGCAGACCAGTTTATGGTAGTCCCACCACCAACTGTGGATCCAGCAAGCAAGAGGATGTCCATGTTCTGAGTTGCAGACACCCCGTGTTGGTGGTACATTTCATCCATTGTTTCTCCTTCAACAAGTGAGAGTTTGTTTCTGGACACATATTTCCCCTTTTCCAACACAACCACCTTGTATCCAGCTTTGGCAACAACTCCAGCCACAACTCCACCTCCTGCGCCTGAACCAACAACCACCACATCGCACTTGATCACGAGTGATGCCTTCTCCGTGCTCGTGCTCACCGGGATGCCTATCTTTTGTAGTTTGCGAACTGCTTCATCCCTGCATCGGCTTAACTCGATCACACCGCTGCTTAGGGGTTCATCTTCAAACTGCTCTAATTTCTCACTTGACTTCTCCTCATTATTCACCTTAGGCCTGCTATAGCCTATTGCTTTCCATGAAATGTTCTCTTCTTTCTCATTCACCTGTCTCACAAATCCACCTTTATTAACCAAATTAAATAGTTTCAAATATTCTTAATTAATCTGATTAATCTTCTTTTTTTTTTTTTGAACGTACTTGATCACCAGAGTCACATTTCAACATATATAATTAACTAAATAGACCTTAATTAGTTAACCAAATATAATTAAGTTTTTGAATATTCATATATAATCTGATTATTAATTCTTAATTGGTAGTTCCTAGCAGTGATCGAGATGTATCCACAGAATTAGATTGTCACATTAAATGTAAGATTGAATAAATATTTTGAACCACCAACCAAGACTAACCAACCATGTATTAAAGAATCAAGAAACATAGTTGTCTCTCCTATTATGGAAATTTTATATGTCCTAATAGAGAGTAGACTGAAATGAAACTGTCCTAGCTAGCTAACAAAGATGTAGCTTGATATTATGAATTATATGAGGCAGGGTAAAACGCTCTGATTATAGATATGCAATTAAGAAAACCTAGCTACTACCTATGAACCAATTTATTTCCAAAATGTGAAGTGTTTTAGTTAATCGGAACAATTTATTTTAGTTATAAAGTAAAAATTATAAAACATAATATGGAAGACATACAAAAACTTGTCTACAAGATCATTTGACTGAACTTGGATCCTATACAAAAAGACGAGAACACTTTCGTAATGGAAAAATGACCTTTTTGATACCCTATATATGTTTAACCTCTTATTAATTTTGGTACTCTATACATGTATTGTGTTAGTCAAAACGGTACCTTAGCTTGTATAAGGACTGAAATGGAGACAACATGTATTCATGTATTATTAGGTACCATTTCGGGCTAACACAATTACACAAATACAAAAGATACCAAAATTGATAAGAGATCAAACATAAAATATAAAAAATGTCATTTTCCCTTTTCAAATTATTTGGTTGAAAAAAAGGTATCTTTTTATAATTTTGATTAATATTTTTTTCCCTAAAAAAAAAAAAAATAGTGGCAATTTTGTAGTTATTAGTATAAAGGTGATGATATTTTTGTAATTGTTAAGATCGGGTAAAAAATATCATTTATATTATTCAAAAATATTATTGTTTGGATTGGGTCCTGTGGGGAAATTAAATCTGTCTACCGATTAACCATCTCATATGAGTGTGTCTAAATATAATCAACCCTAATTAATATGATCAATAGAAAACTAAATTAATAATTACAAATTATAAAATAATTAAGGCTAATTTAAATAATTCTCTAAAATCTAACAATTATTGGAAATCTTAAATAATAATAATAATAATAATAATAATAATAATAATAATAATAATAATAATAATAAACAATTTCGAACTGAAACTAAAGTATTAATTAATTTATTTAAAAGAAACTGAAAAAAATGAAAAAAAAATTAAAGAAATACGCAAAATGAAATAAAAGAAATGTTAAAATGTGAGGCGCATCAGCTGTGGTTTGTGCAGAATGCAGATGATATTCTTCGTTTAAAATTAGGGTATAGGATGATTGCAAATTGCAACGCAACATTAATATATTGAAATTAATTTAATTTGGAGCTCCTGAATAGACAGTTCATAACTCTCCAATCAATGCATCTATTAATTACTCTGTGCTGTGCATGCTCATGGTGGGGTAACTCACACACAACATCGTTTATTAGATCATATTATATATATATATATATGCTAAAATAAAATAATATTCGATCAAATTGTCAAATATAATTAAGCCCAAGCAATTAATCACATAATTAGGTCTTTGGACGTGCACAACAACCTTCTAGCGTGCCTATATTAGAAGGGGCGTGGCAGCCACGCATCCGGTATTTTTTTTTTAATGGATGAATTTCTATTTTTATTTGAAATAAATACAAATTTATACTGCAAAATGGAATTAATAAATTAGTTTAATTTTTTTGAAATACGGCAACTAGCGCAATGCACTAACCCAACGCTAATGCACGGGCTCGTGCATTGCGCTCAACAATTAATTTAATTTTTTAAGGATATAAGTGATATTTTTTTACTTTTGAGTGATACTTTTTAGAGTTACAGTTGATACTGATTTTGATGGATTATTTTTTTGCGGATTGACCCGCGAATTTGACCCTCCTATCTAAAATAAGACTTAAGTGTTTGTGTTTCTTTTGGGAAATAAAAGATCTTTTTGGATGAATCATCCCATCCAAGAAGGTTCTATATATCGTCCGTAGTTCCTCCTAGAAGCGATAAATCGTTGCGTGTGGAAAATTAAAGTATGGTACACACACTAGCTAGCTAATTAACGCGATATTTAATTAATTTGGTCCTAATTAAGCATATAATTATATAAGTTTGGCTCATATGAGAAATATTTGCTGGTGCCAAAGAAATGAGAATATTATTGTTTATCTGCTTAATTGTTTTAATTTTATTAATTAAGCAATGAAAATAAGCACTAAAGTAATTAAACAAGGAAGTTATAGCAATTATGGTTGGACATTTGAATAATTAATGAAATACCTGAGAGAAAAAAGTGAGGAGAGTGAAGATTTTGATAGCGGTGTAGAAGAGTTTGAAGAGAAAGAGGGTGCTTTGAGACCATGAAATCAAAATCTGTCGTCTTTTATCAGAGGAAACACGTGAAAACCTCTGGAAGTAGGGAAATTTTCTGGATAAGCTTTTCCGACCACACATTATGAACGTTCCTACCCATGTTGACAGCAGCCACACTGCAATTTTGCTTAGATAAATCTTCGGATGCTCTATTTTCTCTCCCATCAACACACCAAGCTAGAGAGAGAAACATAGAAAGCCAGAGAGATAAATTAATAATTTTGTAAGCAGCTGACAGTTGATCTACTGTGCCAATTTACTTCATGGAATTATATAAGTCCAAGGTTTCACAATCTAGATGAAACATGCATATATATATCTATATCTTCAAGAATTAATTAATGTTTTTTTTTCCCAGTTACATTAATTAATAACTATATGTACGCGTACGTGTGTGCGTGAAATAAAATAAAAACTTACTTTTTGAGGAGTTCCGGCCATGGAAGCTGATGCATGAAAGAATTGAGTGACTGAATCATCATCATCATCATCATCACCATCATCATCATATTGTATTGAGGGTAATAGGGTGTCACATAAAGCACTCAGTGCCTCCATTTCACCAGCTGAAAATGGGCATTCCTCACCACGGTTCGCCATCATAGAGAGAGAGAGAGAGAGAGAGAGAGAGAGAGAGAGAGGTAAGAGGTCAGGACTCAGGAGCTCTCTCGCAAACTGATTTGAAGTATTGCATCTCTCTCTCTCTCTTTCTTCTTTAGGCGTAAATATATGATTAATGGAAGTAATGAATGGGCAAAAATTCGCGAGGTGTAGCGATTTGTGACGTGTCTGCAGGAAAGTGAAGTAGTATTTGCCTTTTACGTATCACTAATGTGGAGTCAGTTGTACTGATTTAGAGGTGCGGTTTATGCTTCAGATTTCAATGTAACTAAATTAACTCATCCACGACCGTCTCTGCCCACCCCTCCCTCAGGCCTAACTAACACATTAGAGATAAATCACGGAAATTCATCTCAGTGGGGATGGCCTAGTAGTGGAATGAGGTTGTTTAAAGACCAAAGGGTCACAAGTTCGAATCTCCTCAATACCACAGGTCGGATGTATGAATAAAAAAAAAATTACGGAGATTCAATTTAAGCTATCGTTCACACTTGAACATCCACATTGTGGTTCCTAACAAAAGCATAGACTACCTTAATTAATTTTTCTACCCACGCCAACTAAACTATACACCTTTCAATGTGATGCATATATACTACTATAACTCAATTTTAAACAGAATTGTGACATTCTAACTCATCATTTATGAGTCGACCAGTCACTCTCCATCTCGCCAACTATATCACATTGGGTATATTAATTAGTATACCAAGTGATTTTTGTGGTTTTTCAAAATCAAATGATCAGATTCTATACTCCATTTTATGTCTCTCAATATGAATTTTATTAACTTTTCTTCAATTTTAATTTCTTCAATTATTAATTAATTACGGTTTATAAATTAACTTTTAATATTTATTTTTCCTTTTAGATACTAATTAATCACATGAGTTGATTATTCTATAATTCTGATATATAATTTTTTAAAGTTTAATTCTTAAGAATTAAATATTTTTATCAAAATACTATTATACTAGTGAATAATGAATTTGATAACAAAATATAAACAATGGACCAGATCTCATCCTCTTGAAAACAAACTTAGTTGCGTGTTAATATGTAGTTTTTATTTAATTATAATCCTGAAACGTACATGGTTTTGAAGTAAGCAACGGCTAAAATAATAAAAATAAATAGAAATAAAGAATCTGTTTTCTTACTTTTCTTGGCAATAAGTATCAATATTTAATTTGAAGCTGCTTTACAGAATAATTTAAAACTATTTAATTACAAGCACATTCACGATCATTTTTTAATGTACATATTTCAAATTTTAAATAATATAGCGTTTAAACTTGAACTATCAAATTAAAGAAAATACATATATAGTCTAAGATGCTTTTTTTTTTTGAATGGGAGATGTAATTAGAATTAGAATTCAATAAGTAAGCGTAACATTAATACAATAATATTACCATTGCTATTTTTATTTCAGTTCAGTTTTTGGTATTAAATACTAGAAAATATAACTCTAATAGTAATTAACAATTAATAAAATAAAAATACAAATAAATACAAATATAAATCGCGTTCGGAATAAGGGTCAGTGATTCATTAAATTAAATGAATTAATACGACTGCCCATTCCCACCCTACACACATAACTATGCCCTCACTAGCTAGCTATACGTCTTATATTAATAAAACCTAATTCTATTCTATCAACAAACATTGCATAAATATAGTGGGCCTATCTGTGATTGTCTTTCCCATTTTTCAACAAGTCGGTTTGAAAATCAACAGTTTAGAACGCCAAGTTCTAGGTGGAAAGGAATCTAGTCTTAATTCATTTGAACAAATTAAAATAATTTGACAATTTCAACAACAACAGGGTTAGAATCAGAAATTTTCATGTTTTGATGTAGTTTAATTTATTAATAACTAAAATATATTTGTTGAAACTTACATACTTTATTCAATTGTTTGGAGGTAAGTTATGTTACACACACATACATGTGGTATTGAAGAGATTCGAATTCGTGACCTTTGGTCTCAAACCAACTTTACTCCACCACTAGGTCATTCAAATCGGAACGTAAGTTATGTTATATTTAATATTAATTTATTAAAATTAGAAGTTTAAGCGCACATCAATTGACAAATATTTAGATGTTAAAGATTTTTTCATAAATTCATTGATCCGATGAGCTAGCCTAAAAACTGAAGATTTTGATTAGGATAAAAAATGGGCGAGTATATACATATCGCATATTTTTCTCATTTTCTCAATATATTAGCCCCTATTTAAAATAAAATAAAATATATTAATTAATGTATTATTTCATCCCTATAGTCCTAACTTAAAATCCAATACAATAACAAACCATGAAGACCCCTTAAAAAAATAGAAGAGAAATGATAAATGGAGGAGTTCAACCTGCTCCACCCCGTTTAGTTTTCGTTCTTAGATTTCGAAGATTATCTGTATATGAAATAACCATTCCACGAGTTGGAAATCTTCATAGAAAATGATGAAAGAATTAATAGATTTGTATTCACTCCATTAGGTTTTGAAGAAAACTATATGGATTAGAATGAGAAAATGTTGCTATTGAGACACCTTTTCGTTTTCAATTCCATCTATTGAATAAACACAGTCCACACTAATCAAAATAAGACTGATAAAACATTGAAATGTCTAATTTTGTAATTTAATTAATCTCGATCCCGATATCCTACTTTAAAAATTCAACCATCCACGAGAATCCCACTTTAAAACTTCAATCTTTGATAAATATACACATTTAGGACATAAATGTTAAGTCTTCGTGCCAAAATCTGATCCTTTTAATCCGATTCCTGACAATCTATTTTCTTAAAATTTTATAATTCACGGGAATACCTATTTTTATTTTTTATTGTCTGTTAATGGAAATCTGATTTTTTGTTGCAATCTTTAATGGAAATCTTAGATTGCTCAAGATAATCCAAATCTGGCCTCTTGTTTTTACTTCATTTTTTTTAAATGATCATTGGGCTTTAGATGTGGCTATAGGAATGAAGTTTTATTTTATTCTTATGAGCAAATTATAATTTAATTCTCAACGTTTGAGTGTTTTAATAAAAATAATTCAACATTTAAATAATTAAAAAATAATTCCCAACATTTACCCATTTTATCGAAAATATCCCGGATCAATATTTTCCGACAATTACATGCTGACTAGGCCGCCGGACTTCCACGTGGCACCTGGCGTGGAAAATATTTTTTTAAATTAAAAAAGAAAAAGAAAAAAGAAAACCCTAGGCCATCTAATTCCCTCACGGGGGTTTGGAGAAAATAAAACTCCCAACACTTTTCTCTCGTTTCCTTCTCTGCAATAGATACCCAAGCTATATTCCATACAACTTCACGACTGTAGTGACTATTTTTCGTCAGCCCATTATGCTGGTCCATGAGAATTAAACGTTGTCGTTTAACCGAGCAACCTCATAAAGATCGGGTAATTTGAATTAAATTGAATTAGCCGTTCGCATTACCTAGAAGGGTTGACGTGATTAAACGAATGAGATCATGCCTCAACCGCTCCCATAATTCACGCGAACCCTAACGCTGCGTCTCTCTATAAAAAGAGACCTCCCTCCTCATTTGAGGGGTACGCTGAAATACCCACAAGCTTCACATCATACCTTAGACACATTGAGTTTATCATTTTCTAATTTCATTCTATTCCGGCGATTCAACATCTGGGCGTCTTTCTTACGATCTTTTCCGATTGAACGAAGATTCCCTCAATTTCTAGTCACGTTCTGGCTAGAGATTACTAGTATTCAACTCTTTAATTATTCAATTGTTTCGTATTTTAACTCTTTCTACTCATCTTTTTTTCCTGACTTGAGTGTCGGAGGCCCAACGATCGTCACCCCCGACGGTCTTTGGCTCTTACGGTATTTTCTGTTTTTGTTTCACTAATTGGCCGCTGCTCTGGACTGAATCAATTAATTGCAGATTTCCGGATCTACAACGACAATTTCCTCAAAAAAGCAAAAAGATTCCAAACAAGCATACCCCAGAAATGTACGTGGTTTTTTTTTTGGAAATGTATGTAGATTTTTTTGTTTTTGCCATTTGTGGACCACATATGAGGTATGCTTGTCTGGAATGTTTTTATTTTTTGAGGAAATTGTCATGAGGTTGTATGAAATATAGCGTGAGTATCTGTTGCAGAGAAGGAAACGAGAGAAAAGTGTTGGGAGTTTTGTTTTCCTGTAAGGGAATTAGATGGCCTAGGGTTTTCTCATTTTTTTAAATTTAAAAAAATATTTTCCACGTCAGGTGCCACGTGGAAGTCTGGCGGCCCAGTTAGTATGTAATTGCTGAAAAATATTGATCCGGGACATTTTTTATAAAATGGGCAAATGTTGAGAATTATTTTGTAATTATTTAAACGTTGAATTATTTTTATTAAAACACCCAAACGTTGGGAATTAAATTGTAATTTATCCTATTCTTATTAATGTTTTAAGAGTCTATATAGGGTTAAAATAGTACATCAATTAGTATATATATTTGTTTTTAGATAAGGGACTATAGTGAGAAAAATCAATCGAAAAAAATCTAATCCAAATCGAGTTAAACCAAAAAGTTCGATGGAATTTTCGTAAAAAAACAAAAACAGAATAATGAGAGGCAGAAGATGATTTGACTATAATGAGATGTGAATTGTATAGTCGGACGTGAGAGCACCAATGAAACGCAGGTGAAAATACGGAAATGTATGTGGGCCCAATCTCGATACCCACAAATACGATAGCCTTTCGGGCCCAAACCAAACAATTCGGGTCACAAACACTGATCTTTATCTATTTAAAAATAAAATTGTGGCCGCCTAAAGTTATTTCTAATTTTAGAAATTATTTTTTTATTATTAAGTTCAAACCACTATGTAATATTTTATTATTAATTATAAATCACTTTATCAAAAGCTTCACATGATTTCTTTAAAAATCACATGGTGTAGCAATCAATGTATTTTCTTCATAATTACAACCAGATTTAAATTTCAAAATTAGGTTTATATCATCATTTTGTTTTACCTTTTTTTGTTGAGCTTAATCTCAGCGACCATTAATGTCAAATGTATGCTATATAATTAACCCAAAAAATAAATAATAAGAAAATTTCTATAATTCAAAATAATTATACTTTTTTTGTTATAATAATTTTTTTTATGATTATAATTGCTAAAAATTAAAATTATTTATATTCTCGTAGGTGCATCGCACGGGAGATACTCTAGTACTATAAAATACAAGGACCCCCGGACTATTATAATAAATGCATAGCGATATATATAATAACATAAATGGAGTGTAAAAAGGCACATAATTCCATATGAAGTTGCTAACTAGGCTAATTACTGTTAGAGGAGAAGTTAAAAATAGTCATCTTCAATCATTTAGCTTTGACAGCAAGAAGAGGCATCCAGAACAGAGGAGCACTGATGCAGAGAAGCAAAGAAGATCGACGGGCGATTGTATCACTGCTCTCTTACTCTTGTCGAAAAATCCAATCAGCAGAAGCATCACTATAACATGTCCTAGTTTGGTTTTCAGCTCGTTTACGGTTTTTATTTCCAGCCATCTTGGCCGTTCCTGATTCAAATTTCAAATCAATCATAAAAACATCAGATTATCTTGCATGCTAACACAAGAGACGTCGGTATGAAGCAACAAGGGACAGACCTTGAGAGTGAACAATCCAAATAAATTTGATCTGTAGCTTATGCTTCCGTCTGGCATGGATTTCGCTTTATCAAGATTGCTGATGAACAGCTCATAGAGCCCCATTCCAAAGACCAACATCACAGTTCCCAGAAGGTAGACATCTATGCGGATTTAAAGTGTTAATTTTGAGATCAGATATACAGTTGTCAATGCAAGTGACACACTTGGCATGCTTAAAAGTTTCTTTGCTTCTATTTTATGCGCTTGTTTTCATGTCTACTGGCATGTTGTTGTCTCCGGAGAGCTCTCAATTCATGAGAAAAATGTTCAGTTTTAGATGAAAAATCTCCACACAGCCAACAAGTTAGTCGTGAGACCATTCACAAAGAAATCAAGTTTCCACATGTATTCAGAATTGTTGAACATTTGGTTATCCTACTACCTACTAATTAGTTCAAATTATGAATTTTCCCCGCACTAATTTTGACTTCCAAAATCAAACATATCAGCTGATGAGGTTCTTTGGAGCGTGGGATGCATCATGCACAATCAAACTCAAAGTCGGTCTACCTCATAGACTAATGAATAATGAGTGCAAGTATGCCAGTATTTGCATAATGACTTCAAAAACGCAAAATAAAAAATGACAATGTAGGTGATAAGTATGTACCAGTAGCCTCAACAAGGGATGAAATCATTTTCCCTCGATCCAACAGATATTCTTGAAACGACGATATAACATAGACACAACCCTGCATTTGACAAAATTGGTTACCAATCATTTGCAGTAATGTATAGGGAGAGAAAGGATCATTGATCTCAGACTAATGCACTCAGGGAGGCGAAGACTCAGTATCATCTAATTTATCAAAGCACGCCTCAGTAAACAAAACCTTCATTTATTATGGCAATTTTCGTATTTCCAGTATGCTAATCGACAGAATCACAAGCAACTGATCAGCAAGTATACCACGAATCATAGATGTTAATATTATGTCGAATTTAGTAGTCATATCGATTTTCAAAAAGTTTCCCTGATGTTTCGAGTTAAGCTTTGGATGTGTTAATGCCATATTGCCTTTCTTCCAATCCTCCTATAAACACATGCTACTACAGTTACAGTTGTTCTTGCTGAAAGACGATGATGAATCATGAGTCATGATCACATCAGAAACAGATTCTTGACATTCATTAATTTATAAAACTAGATCACCATTCATCAATCAAAACTGGCTTCTCCGTGTTGGAGCCGATGTTTTAACAAGAAAGAGCCTCGCATTCTTGCAAGAAGGCTGCTGAAGCCATGATTACATGATCAATTCGTTTCATTAGAATTTGAAACCAAATTAAACTAACACTCCCAAATCTTCACACAGATTGGACTGCCATCAAGTGTACAAATTGAGACCAAATGCCATCCAATTTGCGCACATGGTAATAACAACAACTAGATGCAATCAAAGCAGAAATTGGGGTTAAATATACATATAAAAGTCACAATTTAGAACTCCGACCTTGAAAAAACAAAGAAAAGAACCAATGAGAGATCCCCAAACCGCAAGAATTGCGAAGAAGCGGCATCCATAGATAACCTGCAAGAAATCAGCAATAACAATTAAAAAGAACCATCGAAAAAATAATGAATAATCATATATGTATATGTATATATGTGTGTGTGTATCAGCATCACCTTCTCTATATTCTCTTCTATAATCTCCAACTTCTCCCGCTTTGGATTATGAGAAACTCCAGCAGAACTAAAATCCGATGCAACAGTTCGAACTGAATTGGGCAGTAGAGGAAGACGGTCGTGCGCTGATCTTGTCGGCACAAAGACGGGAAATTTATGATAACAACGAACGGCCCATTTCAAATTCGGACTTGAAAAAGATCTTGTTTCGTTGCAAAATAGCGGCGTCGGAATTCTGCCTAGATTCATGGCCACGAAAGGTAAGGATTCATGTATCAAAATGCTTTCTGTTAAGGGCGGCGTTTGAGATGGACGAGAAAGGAGAGATGATGGCTTGGCTGCCGCAGACAAAATTGCAAGATTTTTCTTTTGTAATAATTGGACGGGTGAAGATTGTTTTAGTTGCTGCGATGTCACAACGGTTGAAGGTAAACCACGTAATCAGTTACAAACTGTTGGGAGATATGGACACATATAGACTAGAGAGAGAGAATCAAAACAGAACATTATGTGTCACCATTTTAACATTTTTAAGCCCAATGATAAAGTAGTTACTTTTGAAATCTCTTCCAAGATTGTTTCTCCTGCCTTCGAATTATTATTTAATATGTGATTTAGCTCATCGTTAGCTATGGGTTGCTCTTTAGATTTCTAGTCCTTATTGTTCGGTGAGCCTTCAAATTTCATTTATGAATGGTCTTTTGGACACATTCTGTGATTGTTCTTTTTAATATTATTTTTATTTTTGGTTTAAAAAAAGGGCGTAATAATACCTTTCAATAATTGTGAAAATATGAGATGAAATATAAAGTTGAGTAATAATTTAGAATATTACTAAATGATTGGTGGGTCGAACTTGAGACATTTGGCTTTAAGAAACATCACTCTACCACTAAGCCATCCCCAAAGAAACAAGTTAATTGAATTATTTATACATAGGAGTAGTTGTTTATCATGAAATATCACCTCTAATGCGTTTGATTTGATATGTTGTGGGACGTGGACGCATTGCAAGAACACGAGACCATCTCCAATGGGAGATGGAGATGGAGATGGAGCTGGTGTAAACACCATTTTGCCGTCTTTTTCCTCTCCAATGGCCACGTCAAAAGCTGCGGTAAAATGAGGGAGAGGAGAGAGCTCTTCTCTACCTTCCATATGTGTGTGTGTGTATTGTATTTTTTTATTTTTTTTCATTTTTCATGTTTTGTTGCTTTTTATTACATAAAATATTGTAATATATTTTGCATTTTAATTAATATGTTATGTTATAAATTAATATTAAAATTTGTTAAATATGATAAATTTTATTGGATGCAAATATTTAAATACCAAATTAAATTAGATAAAATTACACCAATAATAAAACTACATAAAAATATTAAAATAGATAAAATTACATGAAATAGAAAATAAAAATAAAATACTAAAATAACAAAAAAAAATTAGATACACTATATCCTACTTAGAACATAGTATTATACTATTATGTAACTTTTTGTTTGTTTCACAATATTTTTATGAATTATAATTTTTATTAAATATTAATTCAAATAAATTTAATATATTATTATGATAGATATCATATTAAATGAGATTGCATACAGTATTATATGTTTAGCAATTATAAAAATATTAAAAAGGAAATATTATTGAATATTCTATTTTAGTGTAGAATATGTTGTATTTTAGTGTAAACGGTTAGAGATGGTCTCATAAGCACATACCACATGCTAATTTTTGATTCCCAAAATAATTATCATATATATTTCAGGCACAATTATTAGCAAAAAAAATATATATATTACCTCGTCTTTGTATCTAATAAAAAATTGCATTAAGTGATTCTTAAACTTAATTGCGACAAATAACCGAATCCGGATCATCTGGCTCCGTACCCCAGCACCACACTCCGGAGCATAAATAATAGTTTTGGGCCTTTTGCCAAACCCTTTTCGTTTTTTTTTTGTAAAATAAAAATACAAGAAGCAATAATATATATTCAATTCTAAAATTATAACTATATCTAAAAATTAAAATTTATTATAAATCATAATTATGACATAATCAACTAGTCCAATTTTTATGTCTCGTAATCAAATTCATTATTTTAATAATATTTATTATAAAAAAATTATTATAATATAATAATCATAATTAACATTTATCGGTACAAGTTGAAATTTTAAAAATTATATACCTAATTATGGAATAATAATAATAAATTATGATTATAAACTGTAGTGGCTATTTTTTGTTAGCCCACTACGCTGGTCCATGAGGATTAAATGTTGCCGTTTAACCGAGCAACCTCATAAAGATCGGATAATTTGAATTACTTTGAATTAGTCGTCCGCAGTACCTGGAAGGAATGACGTGATCAAATAAATGAGATGATGCCTCAACCGCTCCCGTAATTTACGTGAACCCTAACGCTACATCTCTCTATAAAAGGAGATCCACCTCCTCATTTGACGACTACGCTGAGATACCCACAAGCTTCATACCAAACCCTAAGAATATTGAGTTTATCGTTTTCTAAATTCATTCAATTCCGATGATTCAACATCTGGGCTTCTTTCCTACGTTCTTCCAGGATCGAACGACGTTCCCCTTGATCTCTAGTCACGTTATGGCTAGAGATTACCGTTATTAAGCTATTTAATTATTCAATTATTTCGTATTTTATTTCTTTCTACTCTTCTTCTTTTCCTAACTTAAGCGTCGGAGGCCTAACGATCGTCACCCCCCGACGGTCTTTGGTTCTTACGGTATTTTCTATTTTTATTTCACAGATTGGTCGCTGCTCCCAACTGATACGATTAATTGTAGATTTTCGGATCTACATAAATATGATTGAGGTGGAATAAACTATGTTAGTGCCATCCTTTAGCACTAAGTATTTTTAGATTGTCACGATCCTTATGGCAATTCAAAGAACACAAATGTTTTGGTTTTTCAAGTTTTGAAAACATGTTCTGGACATGATGCTCTGAACATTCTGCTGAAAATCTGATTAAAGATCAAAGAATGTACTTGATCATATTTATGAACATGATGATCATCTACATTGTTGTCCAGAGAGTTTCCAAGAGACGTGCCAAGTTGATTTCTAGGAGTTGAAGTTTCCTATTGAAGATGAATCAGAATATAGAAGATCTCTTATTCAAGATGAAGGTCAAGATGGAAGAAGACTAATTTTATTCAAGGAAAACTTCTGAGCTAGAGTAGTCCGAATCAAACTAGGAATGTTTCCTTTTAAAGTTTGATTCAGTTTAGGACTTTTCTAATTACCCTGTTTAGGCTATGTTGGAAATATCATTAGTGTGAGGGAATATTTTCTTGATGATTCCAAACCCTAGATATCAAAGGTTTGCATCTAATGCAACCTTTGAGTTTTGAGAGATTACTCATTGTGTTTTAATAGTGGAACACTTGAGAAACTTCTTTTAGAGGCTATAAAAAAGGTGCTCAAATTCATTTGTAAGACACACTAAAAGTTGATTATCTTCTCTTCTCTCTTTTCTAGATTTTGCTTTCTAGTTTCGAGTTAAACTTGTGCTCTATTTGGTGGTCCAAGTTTTGAGTTCTGGCTCCATTTGATCAAGTTCGAGCATAGTTTCAGTTCGCTGGGAAAAGTTTTGATCTATCCATTGTATCCTGGGAATCAAACATTCATACGGGGCGAATTTGGTTTAAGAAAATTGTGATATTCACAGGCCTCGGGTTTTCTTTATTTTCGTTGATATTATTTTGATCCTTAGTTTATTCCAAACTATTGTTATTTAATTTTGATCTTCAACTATTATATATTGTGATTACGTTATTCATTATTTTGTTCAGATAGAATCTACAATATTAAACCAACCTCTCTTGGAAAACCCTAGTTTTCAACATGTCTAGTGAACAGATAAACAACGTCATTGCTACTGCTAACACTATGAGGATCGGTGCTATCAATGTTCCTGTCAACCATGCTGACAAACTGGAGAAATTCAATTATTTGAATTTCAAAAGGTGGCAACAAAAGATGTTGTTCTACTTAACAATATTGAACCTTGCGAGGTTCTTGATTGAAGACCCTTCAACGTTGGGAGTGAATGTCGATGCTCAAGCTGTCACTGCGTTTGATGCACGGAACTACTCAGATTTTCGGTGCAAGAATTATGTGATGAACTGCTTGGTGGATACACTATACAACGTGTATTGCTCAATCAAGATAGATAAGGACTATGGGAGTCCTTGGAGAAGAAATACAAGACTGAAGATGCCGGAGCGAAGAAGTTTCTTGTAGGTCAATTTCTCGACTACAAGATGCTTGATTCAAAAACTGTGACCAGTCAAGTGCAAGAGCTCCATATAATATTGCACGACATTCATTCTGAAGGAATGATGGTGAGTGAAACTTTTCAAGTGGCTGTTATCATAGCAAAGATCCTACTGAATTAGAAAGATTTCAAGAATTACTTGACTCACAAGAAAAAAGAGATGACCATTGAAGAACTCGTCGTTAGACTTCACATTGAAGAAGATAACAAGAGCTATGATAAAAGGTTGTTTACTCCTCCAGAGGTTAAGACAAATATGGTTGAGCATGGTGAGAGCTCAAGTGATGAGACCGGGATTAGCACTGAGGATTCAAACCCGGAGTTGTAGCTGAGAGGTCCAGTGATGAGATTAAAAGCCAAGAAGCTGCAAGGCTATTTCCAGTGCTATGTTCAAAAGAAGTTGGAAGACGATGAAGTTGAATTCAAACAACACAAGTTGGTGAATTTAACAAGTATTGAAGATTGAATAGTCGTACAGCCTAGCACGGACCGTGTCATGCAACGAGCCAAGGGCACGGCCCGTGCCATCCATACCGAGGGTTTGAGAATTGGAGAAGCCGTGCTAGCCAACATTCGAATTTTTCTTTATTTTATTTAATAGGATTTTCGGGATTTTTAGTTTTATTTTAATTAGGGTTATTTTGTTCCGCCCCTATTTTGTATAAATAGGGATCAACTATGTTATTTTATCCTTTAAACTTGTTTGAATCAAAAGGCAATACGCTATTCACTTGTCTCACAAAAGCATCGATAGTTTCTTGGTAGAATTTATTGTTGGCACTTCAAATTTGAAATCAATTGATTCATTTGTGATATCTAGTAGTATCCGGGTTAATCAAGCCATCGAAGAATACTCCATAGGCACGTTCCGAGTTCATGTTGATTCGGGGTTCATTTCAGGTAAGCTTCACCATCTTATTTTTCATTTTCATCACCACCACGTCATTCCATATATTCTCAGCCTTCATACACGCTCCATATTATCCATAATATCATTATCATCATCCATATAGCCTCCCCAGTCCAGATTTTAACCATATAAGCCATCGCCATCTAGTTTAAACCCTAGGAGTTCGAAATTCATCCACCATGCCAAATCCCAATCTACTCATGCGAATTGGCTGAATTTTGGATGTGTTTTTCATAACTTCAGATTGTACCTTGTGTTAAAATTTGAGCTTTATCTGAGTTATCTAGCATCAGTTTCTGTTCGATAATTATTTGGGGTTCTATTGTGAGTTTTGGGTTGTTTTGGGTTATTTCTCTTATTCGATTTTATTGTTGATTAAGGTCAGATTATTTATCATATTAGTACTCTTTAATTCAGTTGGTATTTGGGTTGAATCATGTTACGGAAAGAGTGGAGGTTAATGGGGAAAAGATGAAGAAGGGAGCCACTGGAGTAGAGATTGAAGGAGGGAAAGAAAAGAGGGATAAAAATGCTATCTTTACTAAATTAGGGTTCGATAAGAAAGAGGGATCAATTAAACCGTGATGTGAGCAACCAAGAATGGGTCGGTTCGAAGAAGGCGGGTATGGGTTTGGAGGAATTGGGCTGTGAACTGTCTTGGGCCGAGAAAAGTGGCTGATAAGGAAAAGTTGCTTGCTAGGCTTCTATTAAATATTTTATATCATGTTTATGTTATTTTACTTCTTTTAGCTTAAGATATCTTTAGGGTTTCTATTTTGGTGGGACCAGTTATGGTATTTATACCCTGTTGTTGCTATTGAATGAAGCTAAGAAAGAAATTATCTCAATCCCTTCCTCTTCTTCGTCTGTTTTCTCTCTTCCCCTTCTCCCAAATATTCTACTAATTTACAATATAAATTACAAATTTCACAAAACGGGAAAATACAATAAAAACACTGCAACAATCACTACATCTGGTATCCTAGAGCCAGCTCCATCCATGGCTGAAGTTACTCATTTCAAGGATTTGCAGGAGGCCCAAAAGAGAACAGATCAGCTGTTAGAAGTAGAATCCTTAAAGAGAGACGTAGCTGAGTTAAAGATGCAGGAAAAAATGGGTGAACTCACCAATGCTCTCACAACAATTTAATTGCAGCTCTCTAATTTTTCTAAGGGAAAAGGTCATCAGGAGGATCAATCAATTTTGAGGCCTCCCCCAAGCCCCTTGGTTGAGAGTGGTTCCACAGTCCAGTCCCAATACACACCTGGATCAAAACCCCCTCTGAATCAGATACTACCACACTCACAAGTTTCAACCCCACATGTTTACAACCCCCTTCCAAAGGTGGAGTTTCCCAGATTTGATGGCTCACAGGCTAGGGCATGGATTTTGAAGTGTAATCAATACTTCCAATTGGTGCCAAATGTTCAGGATTCACAGAAGATGGTATTAGCTTCATTACACTTTGAAGGTAAGGCTGCTCAGTGGTTCCAAAACTACAGCTCCAGGTATAAAAACCTACCTTGGGAAAGGTTTTTAGATGTGGTTGCAGCTAGGTTTGAAGAGTTGAGAGAAACTAAAGTCATTATGGAATTCAATAAGTTGAAACACCAGGGATCCTATGATGACTATGTGGACAAGTTTGAAGAGTTGAGGGCTTGTGTGATGCTATCTAACCCCAATGTTTATTCTGAAAATTATTTTATAGCTAGTTTCATAAGTGGTTTGGGTGAGGATTTACAGGCTGCTATCACTATGTTCAATCCCATTTCTTTGCACCAAACTATTGAGCTAGGAAGAAGCCAAATTCACACTATTGATGCTATTGCAAGGAAATTGAAAGGAGGGGGAAAGCTTACTCAGGCCAACCTTCCAGCTATAAGAGGGTTGATCCTGGCGTTGGGCTCCCTAGCAAACCACCTGCCAGTTCCCTGAAGCCGCCCACTAAGCTGTTATCCACTGCTGAGATGGCTGCAAGAAGAGAAAAAGGGTTATGTTACAATTGTGATGAGCCCATGTGTTTGGCCACAGGTGTAAAAACAGGATCAATTACATGATCATGACAGAGCTAGAAGAAATGGCCTACATGCAGACTCACTTGGAAGAGCCAGAAGAACACTACCAGCCTAAATTTGAAGAGTTACCTCTTGAGGAGGTGCACATGTCCCTAAATTCTGCTGCAGGATCAGAGGACATTACTACTCTAAGAGTGTTGGGCAAGAGAGATGACCAGGAGCTACTCATCCTGATTGACACATGAAGCACCTTAAGTTTTATCCAAGAAGACACAGCAAGGAGACTAGGGTGTTCAGTTGAGCAGGCTAATCCCATATTAGTCAAGGTAGCAAATAGACAGAAGATGGTGAGTGACTCCCAAGCCACTGGGTTCAATTGGACTGTACAGGGCCACAATTTTGTGTTCTCCCCTAGACTGTTGAAGACTGAGGGGTATGACTTAATCCTTGGTGGTGATTGGTTGAAATCATGCACACCAATAGAGTTGGATTATAAAAATATGACATTCACAATCACCCAGGGCAAGGAGAAAATCAAACTACATGCAACTAAATCACAAGTGGACTGCATTTCATCTCTGGGCATTCTCTATACAAAATGATTCACTCCCCTCACAAGTGTGAGGTAGAAGAGGCCTTTATGGTGAAACTCCACACCTAGAGACAGGAGGAAGAAATGGGAATGCAAGGGTTATTACATGAGTATGCTGATATCTTTGAAGAACCTACAGAGCTCCCACCCTCTAAAGGTATTGAGCACCATATTACCTTAAAACCTAACAGCTTACCCAGGCATCAACATCCTTATAGGACCTCTCACAGCCATAAGGATGAGATTGAAAAGATTGTGAAATGACTACTGGAGTCTGGGCAAATGCAGCACAGCAAGAGCCCTTTTGCCTCACCAGTCATATTGGTGAAAAAGAAGGACCAAACCTGGAGGATGTGTGTTGACTACAGGTACCTCAACTCTCTCACTATCAAACATGAGTTCCCTATTCCTATGATTGATGAGTTGCTAGATGAATTACATGGAGCCAAATACTTTTCTAAGATTGATCTTAGGTCTGGGTATTTCCAAATCCTAATGAGGCCTCAAGACAGATATATGACTGCCTTTAGTACCCACCATGGGCACTTTGAATTTGTGGTGATGCCTTTTGGGCTATGCAATGCCCCATCAACATTTCAATCACTTATGAATCAGACTTTCAAAGATCAGCTAAGGAAGTTTGTATTAGTTTTCTTTGATGACATTCTAATCTACAGCACCTGTTGGGAAGACCATCTACAACACCTCAGAATAATCCTACAGATATTAAGAGATGCCAAACTATATGCCAAAAGAAGTAAGTGCAGCTTTGGTACAACTACAGTGGAATACCTGGGCCACATCATTTC
Source organism: Perilla frutescens (assembly GCA_026008535.1). Lineage (NCBI taxonomy): Eukaryota > Viridiplantae > Streptophyta > Magnoliopsida > Lamiales > Lamiaceae > Perilla > Perilla frutescens. Next base: position 33,749,518 of record BRKX01000008.1, on the reverse strand, counting down.
CCAACAAGGGGTTTCAACAGATCCCCAAAAAGTGGAATGCATGCTGCAGTGGCTTGTGCCTAAGAACCTCAAACAACTCAGGGGTTTTCTAGGGCTCACAGGCTATTACAGGAAGTTTGTTAGGGGGTATGGCCATATCAGCAAGCCCCTGAACAACTTACTGAAAAAGAACAATTTCCATTGGACCCCAGAGACAGAGACAGCCTTCAACCAACTCAAGGTGGCCATGTCTACTGCCCCAGTACTAACTCTTCCTGATTTCAGTAAGCCATTCACACTAGAAATTGATGCTAGTGGAGCAGGTGTTAGGGCTGTGTTGATGTAAGAAGGAAGGCCACTGGCTTACTTAAGTAAGACCTTGTGTCCGAGGAATCAAGCCCTATCCATTTATGAAAAAGAATTCTTAGCTATCTTAATGGCTATCCAAAAATGGAGAGTATATTTACAGGGACACAAGTTTGTTATTAAAACTGATCAACAAGCACTAAAATACTTGCTGGATCAAAAGGTTGTCAACCCCTTACAATAGAAATGGCTTACCAAACTCCTAGGCTTCAATTATGACATTCAATACAAAAAAGGATGTGAAAATAAAGTTGCAGATGCTCTCTCTAGGAGGGAGGCCCTAAGAATTGAGTGTTTAGCTACCACTACTGTTGTTCCTGACTTGATACAGAAGGTAGTTCTCAGCTACCAAGGAGATTCCTACTTTTCTAAGATTCTGAGTGCCAAGTTCATTGACCAGAATTCCTACTCAGATTTTCAAGTTACTGATGGGTTAATTAGATACAAGGGAAGATTGTGCATAGGTAGTACAGGAGATTGTAGATCTCACATCCTCACAGCCTTGCACAATTCCTCCTATGGGGGGTCATTCAGGCACCACTGGCACCTATATGAGAATGAAGAAGATTTTCTACTGGCATAATTTGAAGGCTGATGTGGCAACATGGGTTTAGGAGTGTGATGTTTGTTAGAGAAACAAATCAGATCATGGGATATATCCAGGTCTCCTACAACCACTGCTTGTTCTCCATCAATCCTGGACTCACATTTCCATGGATTTCATAGAGGGACTCCCTAAATCTGGAGGTAAGAGTGTTATCCTAGTAGTTGTGGACAGGTTCACTAAGTTTGGTCATTTTATTCCTATGTCTCACCCCTACTCAGCTGAATCTATGACAAGGCTATTTCTTGATAATATTTATAAACTACATGGGCCACCTACTAGTATTGTCACAGATAGGGATCCTGTGTTCACTAGTTCCTTTTGGAAGGAACTCTTTAGACTGATGGGAGTTAAACTTGATATGACTTCTGCCTACCACCCTCAAACAGATGGCCAGACAGAAAGACTCAATCAATGCTTGTAGAGCTACTTAAGATGCATGACCAGCTCTAATCCTACAATGTGGTTACAATGGCTGCCACTGGCTGAGTATTCGTACAATACCAATTATCATTCCAATCTCAAATGCACCCCATACCAGGCTTTATATGGCATACCACCTCTATCATTTACAATTTCTTCCTACATTGATTCTCAGAACACAGAAGCAGGGGATTTTCTTCTATAGAGACAGACTATGGTGCAGGCTCTAAGGGAAAATTTACTACAGGCCCAAAGTAGAATGAAATGGTATGCTGATAGGAAGCGACAGGACAGAGCCTTTGAGGTCGGTGAAAAGGTTTACCTAAAGTTGCAACCTTTTCGCCAGAATTCCGTTTCCCTCAGACGGAACCTCAAACTCTCAGCAAAATTTTACGGACCCTACACTATACTGGAAAAAATTGGAAATGTGGCTTACAGATTGGATCTCCCTCCTACCTCGAAGATCCATCCCATTTTTCATGTATCACTACTAAAAAAATGCATCGGAAAATAGGTCGTACCTTCTGTCGAACTTCCAGCTGTCACCGACGACGGTGAATGTTCCGTTGTTCCTCTGCAGGCCTTAGCTCATCGGCTCCGTAATTCGGGCGGCACATCAACCCCCAAACACTGGTTCTCTGGCACAACTCCGACGTCGCCCACTCAACTTGGGAGGATGGTTCCTTCCTTCGCCGTAAATTTCCAATTTTTCATTCTCGAGGACGAGAATCCCCGCAACCGGAGGGTAATGTTACGGAAAGAGTGGAGGTTAATGGGGAAAAGATGAAGAAGGGAGCCACTGGAGTAGAGATTGGAGGAGGGAATGAAAAGATGGATAAAAATGCTATCTTTACTAAATTAGGGTTCGATGAGAAAGGGGATCAATTAAACCGCGATGTGAGCAACCAAGAATGGGTCGGTTCGAAGAAGACGGATATGGGTTTGGAGGAATTGGGCTGTGAACCGTCTTGGGCCGAGAAAGTGGCTGATAAGAAAAATCTGCTTGCTGGGCTTCTATTAAATATTTTATATCATGTTTATGTTATTTTACTTCTTTTAGCTTAAGATATCTTTAGGGTTTCTATTTTGGTGGGACCAGTTATGGTATTTATACCCTGTTATTGCTGTTGAATGAAGCTAAGAAAGAAATTATCTCAATCCCTTTCTCTTCTTCGTCTGTTTTCTCTCTTCCCCTTCTCCCAAATATTCTACTAATTTACAATATAAATTACAAATTTCACAAAACAGAAAAATACAACAAAAACACCGCAGCAATCACTACAAATCATTCTTATAGTTGACGTGTGTTCATTCTTTGCTTCCGCGTATTGATTGGTCGTATCATCAAGGCAGAACTCTAATAAGAAACCTAATTTTGCAGAAAAAAAGACGTTAGGACCGAAGAAGTAGAACTTCAATAAGAAGTTCAATGGGAAATGCTTTAACTGTGACAAACATGGTCACAGGACTTTCGATTGTACAAAGCCGAAGAAGAGCCAAGAGGCACACATGGTGGAAAACCTTTCCATGGATGTTGAAAAAATACACCTGGATGCGGTGATCTCCGAGGTGAATCTTGTTGTTTCAAACCCACGAGAATGGTGGGTTGATACGGGTGCAACCCGATATGTGTGTTCAAATAAGGAGCTGTTCAGTGCCCTTGATGATTTCAATTTTTTTTAAAATCAACTTAGTTCTAATTGGTCTACATTTCATAGGTAAATTTACCAATTCCCTCATATGATTCTAGTTCAGTTTTTATAGCTTCTTTCTGAAAACCCACATCTATATATTGACGTTAAGCTTTTCTATAAGTCTTACGATCTTCATTAGTAAAGAATGTAGAAACAATATGATCATCACTTTTATTAGATTTTTCAATAAGAAAAGTTGTAATTAAATTAAGTCCAAAAGTTGTTTATATTCGTTATCATTTACTTCTTCTAAGCTCATTTACATGCTCACTTTTATATGATAAAGATTTAGAAACATCAATATTAGGATTGTTACATGTTGGGAATATATGTAGTTAAAGGAAAACATATTTAAAAAATTCAACATCATGTGAATCTAAAATAACATTATCAATCAAAGACATAAATTTATGTGCATCATAATTTTGTGCATAACCAATAAAAATTAAATCATATCATCATATGTTTTAGATCCAATATTAGTCATTTTATATTCAGGGGGGTGTATTCGTTTGGGATTTTGATGGATTTTGATATACTTTTAAATGTCTATGGATTTATAAAATTCATAGACTCCACATGGAGTCTCCCAATTCCACGCAGAGTCTGGCGGATTTCATGCATGGATTTCAGACCGATTTTGAATAATTTCAATGGATTTCAAATCCTTCTTGCCAGCGCTCGATAGAACACAACGATCGGTGGACCCGGAAAAAAATTGAACCCAACGACCGCTTGAATTGAGCGGCCGCTGGGAAGTCGAGTCGAGAGAATCCAACGGTCGCTGGGAGGCTAGCCGAGAGAACCCACATGCTACTCCAGTGGCCGCTGGATGCTAGCGGTCGCTCCAGTGGCCGCTGGATTCCAGCGGTCGCTGGGGTGCCCGAGTTCGGATTCCAGCGGCCGCTATTCTGCACCGGCCACGGGGTTTTTCGAATCCATCAAACTCTTGTGTCCAGGGGTCGGATTTCATCCTTCACATTTTTAATGTGAAATCGAGTTGAAATCCAACGAAGTCAATGACTTTTTAAAGTCCATAGATTTTTGAATACCTCCGGATTTTAAAAGACTTTTAAAAGTCTGGATTGAATACCTCCGGATTTTAAAGGACTTTTAAAAGTCTGGATTGAATACCTCCAGATTTTAAAGGACTTTTAAAAGTCTGGATTGAATACACCCGGATTTTAAAAGTCCATTAAAATCCATCAAAATTCCAAATGAATACACCTCCCTCAGTTAGAACCACTTTAGAAAGAGACACCAAACGTACAAGTATTTTAAGTTTGGTGAGTATCCCTTCCATAAGTCGTAAAGAGTTTTATCAAGTTTCTTATGAGGTACCCCAATTAAGAATGTTAAGAATATTACAAGTTGAGATAATTGCCTCCCCACATATTATCATGTAACCCTGAGCTTAATAATAATGCATTCATCATATCCTTTAAAGTTTGATTTTTTTTCAACTATACCATTTTGTTGAGGAGTATAAAGATCACTAAATTCGTACACAATTCCATTTTGTTCACAAAAATGTAGCTTTAAGAAATAAAGTACTTATATTCTCGAAAAAAGGTGAGAAATGTAGCTTGTATCTATTGTTAAAGGGCATATAAGTAAATCTTTCATGCCAAAACATTTGGTACTCACCTAAAAGGCGCGTGTATCTCAATCACAAGGTTTTAAAAGGCGGTTTTAAGCCTCGAGGCATTTACACGTAGCCTCACGAGGCGTAAGCCTCGAGGCGTTTCGAGGCGTAAGCCTCAACACAAGAAGAAAAAATTGAAATAATATCACATTTAACTCACCAAATTCCCAACAAGCAACATACAATTCAAATATTCCATAACAAAGACCTAAAATACCATAGAAATGTCATAACATCCATCCTAACATCAATTTTTTAAATACTCAATCATCTCATTCTTGACTTCTTGAGGTACATTGGGACATGGAGACACATTTTCGTGTGTTTGAGAAAGATGATGCTTCATTCTCTTCAATCCCCCTCTAACTTCCTTGCTACAAAAATTACAACTTAAATATGTGTAGCCCCTTCTAGCACCCTCTGGAGGCACTTCAATTTGAGCTCCATAATTCCAAGCAAGATCTTTTCGACTGGTCATGGTGGGTTTACTACTGCGTGTGACATGTTGCCGTTCTGCTGCTGCTGCTGCCACCTTCCTACTGCTCCGTCTTTGCTGAACTGTCGCGAGAGAAGAGTGTGCAAGAGAAATGAGAGTGGCAGGGTGCTGGTGTGGTGGGTTGGAGAGAGAGAGAGAGAGAGAGAGAGAGAGAGAGAGAGAGAGAGAGAGAGAGAGAGAAGCACAGCAAAGAGAGGAACTGAGAGAAAGAAGAGAGTGGGAGAGCGTGGGAGAGAATGACTGCATTGGCGATTCCCTCATTTTTTTGGGTTTATTTTACTTATTTTTTTTTATCTATTTCATTAATTAAAAAAGCCTACCGAAAACCCATTAAAAAGCCAAACATAATAACCCTAAATTGGCCCCAAAAGACAGTAAAAAATGAGGCTTAAGCCTCAGAACTGCCTCACCGCCTCGCGCGCCTCAGACTGACCAAGGCTTAGGCCTCAATCGTAGAGGGAGAGACGACACCTCTGGGGCTTTTTTTTGGGCGTCTCAGACCGAGACGCGCCTCAAGTCGCGCCTCAAAACCGCATTTTAAAACCATGCTCAATCATGTCATCTTTGGCAGAAGTGGGGAGAGTGTGCATAATATTTTAAAGCGGGAGGATGTTTCATACAATTTTGAAAAGAGAACGGAGTTTGGTGCATACTCCCTTCGTTTCATTTTATTTTTTGGTTTAGGTTTTTTTTATCTAGAATTAACAATTAATTTTGTGGACAAATATACTCATTCGTCATATAAGACATAAAATCTTATTCAATTATATTTTCCTAAAATAGGGTTTGTGATAGGGTTAAATTAGAAAGAGAGTGTGTGAAAATATATAAAACAATAAATATTTTGACACAAAATAAAAAAGTTAAAACAACAGATAAAACGAAACGAAGATAGTATTTTTTTTAAAACACTAGGAGTTTCTGTGCATCGATCTGGTGGTATTGAGGAGATTCGAACTCGTGACCTTATCTCCAAACAATCTCATTCCACCACTAGCCATCCCCACCAAAATACCATAGAGTTGTTTGTTTTAACATGGTATCTTAAAATTAATTATATAGTACACAATTAAAAATAATCAATTAAAGACTTATAAGTTGTAGCCATTAAAGATTTGAAGGATTGAATAATCTCATATATTTACCTCAGTGATATTTTCAATGTAACATGATTTTATAATCAGATACAACTTATTGACGACTAATATGCTAAACCCAACTTATACTAATTATATTTAGCAAGTTACGAACAAATCTAGAATACACATACATAAAAACAAAAATTAATTTTCCAAATATTTTTATATTGAGTAACTTTCGATTGATGATTACGCCATACAAAAATTATGTGTTTTTATTTTAAAAGTTGATGCATGTATGTATGTTTACATATATTTTAAAAATTAAAATATATATGGTTATGGTTCAAATTTGTCTCAATTTTAGTTGCATGTATTTAATGATTGTATTGTAAATCTATTATGTCTTTGAAAACATTTGATAGTTTATCATTTTTTTTTGTTAATACGTGAAGAATCCAAACTTTAAATCGATCATGCAAATACAAGAAAAAAATTAATTTATGTGTAACATGAATCTTTTAGTCAAAGATTTGAAAGCTTATTTTGCTCTAAATAATTACAATTAAATTGCGATAAAATTATGAAATTTATTTTTGAATGAAAACTGTTTTTTTAAGGTTTATAGAGGGTGGGGATATTTTGGGATTGAATCGGGTGTCTCGTCATTAATACTACTAAGTTATAAAGTTTGTGATACAAAAATCATTATAAAATCATGACTATTTTTTTTAGATTATTGAGATTTAGTTTTATGAGAGAACATCATGTTTGATTTCATATTTTTTTTCATATATTTTGTATGAATGATATTTTGATAATCGGAAGAATAATTTTTGATATTTTCATAAATTGTTAAGTATACGTATCTTATGAGTGCATAACACGAGATATATACTAGCTTGATACACCCAACACGATATAGATTAAATTCTTAATGTGGGTTTTTTTATATAATATTATCATTTTAAGTTTTTTGCACAGAGTAATTTCAAATTAGAGTAAGAGCAATAGATGTGTGAGACAATTATATAGTCAAAATTTATATAATTGATCAAAATTTAGATTCTAACATAATTAAACATTAACTAAATTATAAAAATATCATTGAATATGAATTTTGATCCAAATCTTCACCTACCTTACAAATTTTCTTATGAATTTTAATCCATAAAACATCCTTAGTTCTTACCCAAATTTTATCTAATTTCGAAGTATTAAAATCAGTTCACCCTTCTCGTAAGAATATTTTTTTTGCTAGCGCCGAAAAGAAAAGTAAAAAAAAAAAATATATATTCTGTTACCAAGGTCTCCCTACATCAACAACTAACTACTGCTCCGCCACTCACCGCCGGCACTCTCCGGCCGCTACCGCCGGCCTGAGTTCTACGCACGCGACACTTCCCCATGAATTTCACCTACGAAGCGTTGAATGATTGAAAAAAATAAAAAAGAGTAAACCTAAATGGCGGCAGAAATCTCTTCAATTCCTCCAGCCCGCTTCCCTACCCATCACGCCGCCGCCAATATCCATCCCCAAGCTCGAATCCTGTGCGAAATCATCGCGACGGCGCAGGCACACGAGGTCGAGGCACGTCTTGCCGCCAGTCAAATCCAGGCCGAGCCAGAGTTCGTCCAACAAGTCCTGAAGCACTCTTACAACACCCCTTCCGCCGCCTCCAAGTTTTTCCGGTGGGCGGGGCTGGGGCGGAAACACACTCCCTACTCGTGGAATCTCATGGTGGATTTGCTGGGGAAGAACAAGCTCTTTGATCCCATGTGGGATGCCATTCGGTCTATGAAGCTTGAGGGCTTGCTCTCGCTCACCACCTTCGTTTCGGTTTTCGAGAACTACTGCATTGATGGGAAGTTGGATGAGGCTGTTATGACTTTCGATGTCATGGGAAGGTAAGGAAAAACAAAACTCAGTTTTTATTGTTTTGCTTGCGGTTAATTTGTATTTGTGTGATAAGGGGTTTATGATTTTTTTGATACTTTGTTTGTATGATCATTGGTTATTTTGATGCAATTTAAAATTAAATACATGAATATGAGGTGCCAAACTCTTCTGAGTTGGAACTTGGAAGCAAGATTCCCCATCTTGTAAGCCAGACCAATTAAGATTATAATATTCAAAAGAGTTTGCAGTTTTTCTGTTACCTAAGTGTCCAAGCTTCTTCATACTTTATTTGGAGAAGCTTGATAGAGAGTTATACACTAAATATAGAGGGAAGACCCTGACACCTATGCACAAGATCGTGTGGTTATTAAGGTATGGCCTTTGTGTCCACGTTCCACCTATGTACTCCGTACTCGTAGCAGGAGTGCAGGATCATTAGTGGTTTTCATTTAGGACTGAAGATTCAGTAATGTAGGTGGCCTCTGCTTTTTGAGATGAATGCATAGAAATGTCTCTAATTGTAGAATGAAAATATTTTTAAATGCCTCCCGGGAATGTTAAATAATATATCAGCTTGCATTATATCTGTTTTTAAAATGTCACTGCAATATTCAAATTAATCTAGCCAGTTAGTACTGGAAAAGTCATCCTCTTCGTTCCAGCAACTAAGAGGAAGCCTGATTTTTTTTTTTTAATTTTGCCCACATTTAACTGTAATCATCAGTGTATGTTTTTGAACATTCAAGTGAATAAGTTTACAGGTATGGAATCCAACCTGATATCATTGCAGTAAATTCTTTACTGAGTGCCATGTGTAGAGAAGATAAACGAACTGTGAAAGCACTAGAGTTCTTCGAGAGAATTAAAGCAAAAATACCTCCAGATGCTGACTCATATGCGATTTTGTTGGAAGGATGCGAGAAGGAAGGGAATGTAGCCAAGGCAAAAACTACTTTTGGAGAGATGGTTATTCGGGTGGGTTGGAGCCCGGAATATATGTATGCTTATGATGCATTTTTGAATACTCTTGTACGTGGATCACATGGTGACGAGGCAATTAAGTTTTTGCAAGTGATGAAGGGGAAGAATTGCTTGCCAGGTTTGAGATTCTTCTCTAATGCTCTTGATATGTTTGTGAAGCAGAACGATTCTGCTCATGCTATTCTGTTGTGGGATATCATGGTTGGAAGCGAGCTGATACCAGATTTAATGATGTACAATGTCATAATCAGCTTGCTTGCCAGCAACAATGACATTGACAACGCCTTTCGTCTGCTTGATGAAATGGTGTTCCATGGCGCTTTTCCTAATTCTTTGACGTATAATATGATTTTTGGATGTTTGATCAAGAATGGAAAGGTGCGCGAAGTGGGGAAGTTCTTTATTGAGATGATCAAGAATGAGTGGGATCCAACCCCTGCAAATTTTGCTGCTTCCATCAAGACGTTATTTGATGGCGATGATCCTGAGATGGCGATCGAGATTTGGAAATATATGGCTAAAAACAACATCTCACCCCGTGATGATAGTGCTAATGCTGCGCTTCTTGGTTTATGTAACCTGGGAAGGCTAACGGATTTAAGAAGGTTTGCAGAGAAGATGATTGACGAAAGAATTATAATCTATGAGTCAACAATGACAAAAGTGAAGAATGCTTTCTACAAGGAGGGAAGAAGTGCACGTGAAATCTATGACAATATTTCAAGGAAGTGGAAATCTTCCTGTCTCCAAGTTTGAATGTAAAAGGCAATAGGTAATTTTATGTGTGGTTCATAGTAGTTGATGTGGCATTGATGATTGAAAAACTCCGAGTATCTTGTGCTTTGTCCCTTAGATGTTCAATAGATACTTTGCCTTCCTCATTTTTAAGTTTTCTCTTTCCAAATGTTCTTCTTTTTTCGTATAGTTTCCTGTTTATTCCTGCTGTTCATCTTTTATTGTTGATCTTCTGTGATTATATTCTCAGCACCCACTTCTGAGAGTTAAAGAAGCTTTTACAAGAAGTGAGATATAGTGCATGATGATTGCTCATAAACCTAGGGTTTTGTGCATTCCTTTCTCCTTGCCGCTGGCAAATAACTCTTGGACTGCAAACTTACTGAAAGACAACTTTTTTAACCTTTGTTCGTTTTTCATCTATTATGAAAGATATGCCCCCTTTGGATTTTTGTCATCGTTGTTTGAATCAAACTCTTTGAAGCTACCATCATGGAAGAGTGCTACCTTCAGTTGTCAATTTCCTTCACGATCTTTGGCCAATACTATCCACCATCCTCGATGGGTATTATGTGCCTCTTCTTTTCCTTGGTAATATCAAATTGCTAGCAGGGAGGATTGAACTGCTATCAGAAGGACCGGCATAAGACGTTCAAAGGGTTCATCGAATCAAGTAGTTCTTGTGCCAAAGAGCAGATTTTGCTTGCCTAAATTGTTAGGATGCTTGGCGTCTAACTATCAGCTCAGTCTGTGAATTTCAAGCATGCTTCTAATCCTGCTGTAGATCAGATCAATTGCCCGATGATGGATCTCACTGAAGGCCATATTTGATTATTTGTAAGTTGATCATATTACTCGTATGAAATCAATATGCTACATTCTTATTTCTTACACATAAGAAATTGCATTGTCCTTAAGTAATACCTTAAATCCTCATCGTAGCCCCTACTGGGCAGCTAGAATCATCTTTGCTGATGGTGTGAGATTCGAGATGTGGTTCTCACCCCACAGCCTGGTGTTTCAGGTTTTCATCTACTTTTTTCTCGATTTTGTTTTATCATTTCCATCTGTTACCAACTTACCAAGTCCGAAATTCAAAGATAACTGTGAGATACAACTCAGTCCTTCCACAATTTTTGCTGAACGTTAACTGCCTTGAGCCACGGCGCCATTCACATGTAAGTGCTGCTGTCTCTTTTCTTTTTGTTTTATTCATCTCTGTTTCTAGTGTACATGCAATAACAAATACATACTTTTCTTTTTGTGATGTCACTCTTTTCTCTTGCACTAATTTTGCTTGCTCACTGTCCTATTATTTTCTGCTTTTGAAGTGAGCTCATTATTTCTCTGTTATGGACATTGTAGAGACTGTTCTTTCATTATCAAATTACTGTTGATTAGTTATGCATGCGTTATCACAGTCTCTTTTATTATTTTTTATTAAGAAGATTTACGGAGTCTGTTTGTGCCCCCTACTCCCGATTTCAGATCTTCCAGACTTGGCTTCTGCAAAATAGTCAATCCTCGTCCCGCTTTCTCATCATGTTCTTTCTCGTTGTTGGACATGACAAAAGGTCTGTCTGAAACTTGATGTCAGATTCATGAAAATTAAGGTACACAAGTTGTACACATTACGCATTCTAGGTTGAAGTTGTACTACTTAAGGAAGAATAAGTCAGAATATTACAGAAGATGGCTTTATGCCTAGGAAAGGTAGATATACCAAAACCTTCCCCACCCATTAGAGCTAAGAACCCTTCAACAATCCCTACTGTCTCTCTCTCTCTCTCTGCTCATATCTATCCTGACATAAAACACCCAAATATTAGGACTTATCTTCCTAATGCTTTCTCTCTCAAAGCACCACCATCCCCACCGCCACCACCACCTCCGCCTCCCCAATGCCAAAGCGGTTGGGTCCTCACAACCACACCAACCCCCTGATCTGGTGCCTCTCCATCATCTGTGCCATACTGACATTGTTGGTGATCATAGCTGGTATCGTGGTCTTCATCGGGTACATCACGATCAGACCGAAGGTGCCCCAAGTGAGCGTCCCGAGAGCCCAACTCGACACCCTATACTTTGACCAGGCCAGCTTGCTCATGGTACAAATCACCATTGTGGTCAAAGCAGAGAACGATAACACAAGGGCTCATGCCAGTTTCTACGACACCTTCTTCACCCTGAGCTTCGGGGGCCAGAAAATAGCCATCTTGAAGGCTGATCCCTTCGAGGTCAGAGCTAACCAGTCCCTGGAGCTCAACTATGTCGTCCAGTCCAACTCGATTCCTCTAAATCCAACAGAAGCAGAGGAGGTGAACATGTCGTTGAAAAAGAATGTGATCGATCTGGAACTCAAAGGGACGTCGAGGACGCGATGGACAGTGTGGCTCATTGGTTCTGTTAAGTTCTGGTTGCATTTGGATTGCCAGCTCCATTTGCCCCTTAATAGAACTACCGCATATCCATCAGGCTGTAGTTCCAGGTCTCAATAAGGTTGCAATAAAAAGGTTCCTTTTTCTTTTTCATTTTTCTATGGTTGATTACAGTTTTTTTTTTGGTTAATAATGCATAGACTTAGTTTTATTTTGATGTTAAATTTTACTTTTTACATGCCAGAATATGTTCTTTTCACGGTATGTAAAAGTTGGAATTCGATTTCGTATCTTGTTTGATGGCTCGGAAAGAAGTGATTCTTTTCCTTTCTGTCAAGATAATTATGGGCAATAATCAAAGATTTGGGGATGATATTATTCGAAACAAATCTATAAAACCAAAGTTGAGTAATGTAGGCTAGAGGGATAAATAAATTCAGTCAAATAATATTTATATTTTATTAAATATGAAGACCGTGAAAAAGAATATATATAATTTTCTCTTTCTCTGCCTATCTACATCTCGGGATTTTTGTAGTAGTATGACAATTACGAAAACTGTTTTAGGATTTCATTTAGTTATGTATATGTGAAGCATTTAATGCTGAGACACTCCAAAAAAGTGCTAAAACATCTTATAAGATGTAAAAACTCATGAGAGAGAGAGAGAGAGAGAGAGAGAGAGAGAGAGAATCATCTATATAAACTATGATCAATCTTTCTACAATTGATAGTTAAATAGGCCGTTAATGTTTCATTCACGGTTCAAATAAAACCTCAGAAAGATTTTTTTACGTACAAACAAACCCTTATGATGAGCCAATACTAACACGGCATTCCCATTTTCTCTAACTACGCCTGCGGAGGTTATATCTCTTGGCAAGTTGGGAATTCTCCACAACTTCCTCCGGCAACTGATAGTCGGGATCCTCCAACAACTGCACATCTTCTGTTAACTCTGCATCCATCCATGAACACCAATTGACCTCACTCTCGACGTCCGCCTCCCATGTTAACGACTCTTTGTTCCGTTGCATGCTGTTCACCTTCTCCATCAGTGTCACCAGCATTTGATGGTTCAACAGCTCGTAGTCTCTGCACCCGTTTCAACAACGTTCAACACAACATACGAGGCATGACTTTTGTCTGTCCATTCTCTAAGAATATACATTCCAACACTTACCTGTAGGTGCAAATGGCATACACATACTGTATGGATGCTGAAACTGCGAAAACTGATCTAACTACATGTATTAACCTCCCCTGTCGCTCAGCATCCGTCGTTACAGACCAGAATATACTTATTTCAATCAAGAATGTCACACACAGACCTGCAAAGAAAATACTCATACAACTTACTTTCTCTACTGGCTTAGAAAACATTATTGGCAGATGATGAAATGAAATCCTTACCTAGATACAACCTGTGCCTCACATTGTAGGCATGCTTTATGCTAGTTAGCATGTAGACGATGAATATTGCAACTGAGTAAACCAAGAAAGCAATGATGACTCGTGATTCAAACAACATAGCATTGTGCAAGGCAAACAGCTTATCTATGGCAACAAACATGCTTGCTTGCTTCGATTCAAATGCTTCCTGCAACCAACAAGCATTGCTCAAGGCTGCACATATATAGTATGCTGTATGCAGGACTAAAAGGTTTCGAGTTTTGGAAATATTTCGAAGAAAATCACAAACCTGAGCTGCTAATATCAGTTTCGAGTTCTCCACTAGATTATCGTGAGACTGATGGAGTAGTTTTTGCTTTTCGAGTAGTTCCTCTTGCTGCTTATGCCCAAATTCAGCCAACTTCTGCAGAGTTACCCTGTAAATTTATTCATATAGTCTCAATTTTCATGATATTCTTACAAAAATTGATTAAAGACTATAAAAACTTTACCTGCTCTCTTCAAGGGCCTGAGACTGAAACTTGGTGAGAAAATTGAGACCATCTAGAGCTACAGACTGCCCGTTTAGAAGTTCTTTTTGTTTGTCTAATGATGTGCCAGCCATATCCCCGATATCATCAGCTTTACTCTGCAGAATACTCATCTTTGATGACATTGCATCTCCAACCTTCCCAATCTCCTTCTCTATTTCAGCTGCTTCGTTTCTCAAGTTGATGATTTCTCCTCCCAGATTCTCGTACGAAGTCTGAAGTAATGCCATTCCTTCTGCCAAATTTTCCTTCATTTTAACCTGCCCTTCACTTAACTCTAGTTGAGAAGATGCTATTCCCTTAGACTGCTCATAAACCACTTCCGAATATTTCAACACGGAGTTAACGTGATCCTCCAACACTTTTGATGTTTCTGCAACTTGCTGAGTTCGAACGTCTATTGAAGCCAAAGAATCATGAACTTGTTTTGCATTATGCAGTAGAAGCTCTCCATGTTCTTCAATCTTTCCTAACTTCACTTCTGCATATTCAGCAGTATTCTTCAGCTCATTCACCAATCTCTCAGTTTGATGCTTGAATGCTTCGGTCCTACAACAGATTCACCAACTGTCAGTTAGCTACTGAGAATTAGAAGAACAAACATTCACAGTTGAAAACGATGCTCACTGCAATTGATGACAGATGGAATTCGTCTCAAGAAAATATTCAAGATAAATTTGGTGACCATCTCTATCCAAGTTCTGCAAGCACTTCCTCATGTTAGATTTTGGATCGCAGTAAGGAAAAGATGGTCGGCCCGTATGCCTCTGAAAGCAATCACTAAGATGCCAAGCCAGCCTAGACCTCAATTCTTCATCAGCAAGGGTTTTTGCACACCCTTCAAACACATTTTGGTAGGCAGTTTGCCAGCAAGAATTCGGAGAGAGCATTTTGTTCTTAGCGTTCTCGATTAACTGGATACCGTTCTTGTCATCGAGGGCTTCCATGGAGAACTCAGAAGCCACATTTTTGTAAACTACCTTGGTTGAATGAGGCTCTTCATTAGATGAAAAGAAACCCCAGCTCCATGACAAACCATTTTGTGAAAGCAATATGAAAATCGAAAACAAGAACAGAAGATGATTGTAAGGGCAGAGATCCATCTTGTTCCTTCCTGCAGTTAGTTCATTGCCAACACGATTTATCAACTGAACAAAGCATCAATGCAGCATTGATTCAATGTACGCTTGCGCAAATATTGATTCAAGAAATCAAATTCATTAAATTCTTGGACTTGCAAACTGATAACGAATCACAAAATACAATGTACGAGGTAGTAGAAGAGGGCCCTTAATTACATCAATGTAAAACGCTGGCCAACAAGTAGCTAACTAAGCTAACAACACGAGAAAAAATCGAGTCTTTAAGAGATTATTTTTTTCCTTCTTTGCTCCCCATTTCCATTTCAGCCATAAGTTTCCGAGTTAGTCTAAACCTAAGATATTTCAATCTTGTCAATAATGATAATTCTCCAAAACCAAAAAGAAAATTGCAACAACTTCTCATCATTCATCAAGCAATACAAAAAAGTGAAAAACACACACACACTTGATCATCCGAATATATTCCCCCTGCCGTGAAATTAAAAGCATGCAATAAAACTTGTCACAAAAAATCCCAGAACAAGCAAGCAATTTCATCGACAACCAAATTTCAGATATCATGACTAGAAAGTGTAAGAAATGATAAATACAGTTGCATAATTAATTATTCAGGGAATTAGCGGGAACTAACCAAATAGAAAAATGGCCTGAAACAAAACTGAGAAAATATAGTAAATTGTATGGAAATTTGATTGAAAGTGGAGGAGTGAGAGATTCAAGAGAGACTCTTCAAATTTCTCAATATTTTTGAATTCAAGGGACACGTTCTTATATAAGGAGACGGTTTGATTGCAATTTGCAACCACCGCACGCGCCAATTCCTCTGGGCTTCTATTATAATTTATAGGCCCCTTCCTTTTATTTCATCTCTTATATAATTATATTCATTTCTCATCATAAAATTCTCTTTTTCCTTTTAAATTATTTTTAATTTTAATTCCAAAATTGTGTAGACTTGCAGATGTTAATTTCATTCCCTTTCTTTAAAATTCTATTGTATTATATTATATTGTTTTTTCATAATTGAGTTAGGCAAAATGACAGTAACAATTCTTTTGGATTGGCCCACTCATCCTTGGCCCAAGCTCAGCCCATTAACGCAGGGCGGCCCGGCCCGCTAACTCATTTTGAGGTCTAACCAGGTTCTCTCTTTCACAGAACTTTCGCTTAAATCTTCCAAAGGGAAAAAGATGATTATGGAGTCTATGTTAGGGTTTAAGGAACACGAGCCAAACGACGTCGTAGAAAGCAAGTTCCACAGCTTCAAGCTGGTTCCATGGATTAGCTGGGATGAATGGAAGTTAGTTAAAGGCTCCCTTTTCTCGTCCTCTCCTGACTCTGTTGCCTCTGCGCTCAAAAGAGTAAGAAATTGAGTTTAATTTGATTGTAATTATTGATGTTTTGAACCTTTTTATTATTTTCTTCTTGGTAATTTGGTGTTTATGATTTAAAAACTGGTGCTGTTTTGATTTTACTGGTGGGTCTTGTAGATATCGACGTGGCGTAGCAGAGGGTGCATCCCTGTGGCGGTTGATGTTACTGCTTCCATTGTTGAAATTCATCAGAAAGATCCATTTTTTAGGTATTTTCTATTGCGTCAAATAAGGATTTTTGCATAATTGAAAGCCATTTAAATAGTTCACTCCTTAGTAATACAGCTTCCAATGTTTGAAATTTGTCTTTTGGTGTTTAATTCGGCTAAAGTAGTCGTGTTTTTAATAGATCAAATTGATAATTTTTCTAGAAGTTAGCCAGCATAGATTCTTTACTATGTTTCAAACTGCGCATAGGAATGAGAGCTTTAGCTACATGAACACTGAAATATGTATGCATACAATGTAGTATGTTTTCTATATTTATAATTTGGTGTCTTGGTTTGATTAGGAAATGAGAAGGAATCATGGTGTGCCTGTAAAAATTATATTTGCTTAATTTGTATATCTTGTATTGATTGCAGAAATGACTTGGATGAAAGTGTTTCTCAGTCGGAAGAAATGCTGGTCATGCTATATTGCATGGCAATCGTGAGGTAACTGTGCTTTTCTACTTTTGCTGATTGGTTGTTTATTACGTGTTTTGTGTGCATAGCTGAGTGTTTCTCCTGAATTCTAACTTTCTTTTTGCTACCATAAGGCTTGTAAATGGTGTGGTTGAGAGAACCAGGGAAAAGAATCAGATTTCAATAGGGGAAGCAGCTGATGCTATTGGCATTCCCAGAATGCTTATTGATATTCGTCATGGTGAGTATTTGTCTTGAGCTGAACTGTTCATTCTTTATTGATTCTTTTCTGGACACTTCCGATTCTGGTTTCTTGTTTGAGAACTTCTCAATATTGCCTCACAGATGCAGTGTTGTCATGTTTATTTTTTTGGCTCGAACTTTTATTTGGTGTTTGAATACTTGTAGAGGGTTCTCACCGCGATCTCCCTTCTCTTCAACTGGTCCGTCTTGCTTCAACAAAGGTAATATTGTATTCTGATAATCTGATATAACATGTGCTGTTATAACATTAAAAACCAATATATTATTTTGCAGTAATAGCTGTTTATAAATGCAAGTTAGTAATAGCTTTTGATTGTTGAATTGCTTTTCCAGAAGTTCAAAATTTTAGGTGACCATTTTGATAACTACTTCATAAGTAAGTTCTTTATTCACTTTCAACAATCTATATGGTAGCTTTCTTTAAAACAACCTACATGGTGGCATGGTGCATGTTATTATTTCTTTAATTTCGTAAAAGCACATTTGTTAAATAATAGTTTTGTAAATCGGTAAATCCTTAACATATTGATATATCTTAGTTTGTAAAGTCGATAGAACATAGTTTTGCTCATGTACTCTAAACTTCATAATCCTTGTCATCCTTGCTTTGTTCGTACAAGTTGGAAACATTTTGGTGCTTTATTTTCTCAGGAAACTTGATTTGTTTAATATGGAGGTTAAGGGAAATGTCAAATTAAACATTAACAAACTCAAAAACAGTAAAATGACTGCCTTGTATCACCTTTTGTTCTACTTGAATAACAATTATAGGGCAGAATATCATATATCAATTCATTGGATCGCTAATAACAACGCAGGCGCTTGATTGGTTGATATGGTATTATTGGGAACCTCAAGAAAAGGAAATTCCTGTACAGAACATTAAAGCTGCTAATCTCAGGAAAGAAATCAAGCGCAGCCTACGTGAAGTTTCTCTCTGTCTGAAGGCGAAACAAATGGCAAAACTTAGTTCTTCACATGTCAAGGGAAAACGTGAGTACTATTTATGGATCATTTGTTGAATTCTGATGCTTTGGCATCTATAGATTGTATTCATGATATCAGTCATTGTGTCCAATACCATTGGGACCCCCAGTTGTTAATAGATAGCATTTTTTTTATATAATAATCAAATATATGTAGGTTTTAGGCATCCACATTATCTTTCTTCTGCATTAAGGAGTGACATTTACAACACCATGCAGGTTTTAGGCAAACAGAACTCTTGTATGGACGTAGTAAGTTTCTATTGATTGCAGCTGGGAAATCATCACATTCCAACTCTACAAGTAAAGTTCTTAGCAGAACACTCTGATAATACGGAATTTACTCTGAGGAGCTGCTTTCTTCCAGAGTGACCATACTAGCTTATATTAGGTTCCTAATGTTTTATTAGCCATGCATGTATTTTCCAGGTTCTAAGAAGCAGGTCAAGAAAGCATTGAAGAACACCCTCCGCTTGTATTCTTCATTTTCTACTGAAGTAGTCTATCTTCTGTTGGAATACTTGCTAAATGCTTTGGAGACATCCAATTCAACAGAGCAATTGGAGGATCCACAAAATAAGGATACGGCATTTGATGACTGGAAATCTGTTGTCTTGAAACTGTCGAGAAAAGAGCCCGAGCTTCTTTTAATACTCACTCAGGCAGTTCTTGAGAAGATGGAGACCACTGAGGCAGTGAGTTGTAAAACAGGTTATAACACCATATTAAATATCACATGCCAAGCATAACTAGTCACCTAAATAATATGATGAATTTGCTACATGAGGAAATAGTTTACTTGATGCATTCATCATTGAGCTAATCTGTTGTTTATCTGCATCAGGTGATTATCAATCTCCTCTGGACTCTGTAAAAATGCGTCGATTTGAACTGCTATCGCATTTATTTGGATGGCTCGTCGAAAATCTGAAGACACTGAATCCTGTTGGTTCAAAGGAATCTGCAGAAACCAAAGGTCTCCCCAGAGCAACTGTTTTGGGATTGTTGCGCAGATGCCTTTTGGTGTTTCTGCCCGGGAACAAACAACTTATGGCTTCGGCCGTTACCCTGGCACAATTGTCCGGGGCGAGCTCTCTAATCCAGAAACTCAAGAAGCTTGCGTTATTGGAGCTGCCATCAGTTTCAGAACCAAATTCCATCAGCGCTTATGATGATACCCTTCTTTCCCAACAAGAGCGTTCCATTCGTCAAGCTGAAGGGAAGCTCGAGTTAATCAAACGACAAAGGATGCAGCGCAAACATGGAAACCCGACTCTCACTGAGGCGTGGGGGACTAAGAGCAGATGGAGTGTGGCGAAATCATGGACTCCATGTCCCATTGGCATGCTACCTCGTACGATTGGCTTTTCGGGTAGGCTTCCAACTCTCGACTGTGTTGATAATCGCAGGGAAGTCACGACAGCATCAGATATCAAAGAAGTTAGCAAACAGAGTCACCGTAAAAGAGAAGCTGAGATTAGCACGCAAGAATTGGATGTCACGCCAGTTAAGAAAGTAGAGATGGAGGCAGATTGTTCGATGCAAAATCGGAGTGATTCGAGTGCTGAAGACATTGAAGGGCATCTGATGATCGATGGAGCGTGGAAAAAAGTTGGAGAGCAAGAGCTGCTTGGTATTGCATCAGCTGTTAAACTATTGATCTAACAACTCTCTCAAAAGCATCCTTCTCAAAGCAATGTATTTGGTAATTAATTTTTTGAGAATTAAAAAAGCCTTCTCTAAATATCTTTCCCCCATAGTCCCATAAATACTTTTTAAATTGAGATATCTTGTTTTCTTGAAAAAAAAAATTAATAAAAAAATTATGCTGACCTAAATCTGGTGATTGATGGTGCAGGTGATTTGACACATACGAGAGTGGATGGAAATCCTACAGGGGCGACCTGAGAACATGTAAGACGACGATCCATCAATATGATGGCGTCCCATATATGTTCTCATGTTGCCCCAGTCGGATTTCACCACCATTTTTATCAATTCTTCCATTTCTTTTTCTATTTTTCTTTCAATTTGAAGGCTGATGAATGCTTTCTTGCCAGCCACTTTTTTTTATAGTTGAAACAGAATTTGTGTGGTGATACGTAAAGTGTTCTGTGAGTACAATTGCGTACTAACTATGACCGTGAAGAACATATTGAATTGTACTGCAAATGGTGAAGCAAGTATGTACAAGTACAAATTTATCTTAAAGTACAAACTGGTGTTGTCAAAATTAAGAATCAATCTTATTCATTTAAAATGATTATTTAATGGCTGAGGATTGATGATATTAGACGATGATAATTTTCTAAATATCTTGTACAAATGATCAATTTAGACTACGGAAATGAAAAAGTAGAAGCAAGATAGTCAAACGGGAATGATGAAGTGGTGTAAAATTGAGATCAAATGTCCTGAAATTGAATTCCACCGACATCGTCAGGTGTGAATTTGTCATGTCTGATTTTAGTGCATATGGAAAATTGGGATTTGCTGCTTTGAGGCGTAATTTTGTTAAATTGTAATTGTCATGTCTGATTTTAGTGCACATGGAAAATGTGGTTTGCTCAGTGCCTTGAGGCCTAATTTTGTTAAATTGTAGTAATTTAACAAAATTATTACAATTATGTGTTTCCTTTTATCGTGTGTCTGTGTTTAGTGCACATGAAAAATGGGTTCGCTTAGTGCTTTGGGACGTAATTTTGTTAAATTGTAATAATTTAACAAAAAATTATTATAATTATGTGTTTCCTTTTATCGCGTGTCTGTGTTTAAAATACGGACAATTGGCAATTTATACTTTTGAATTAAGTTTATTTTGCACTAATCACCTTAAAATTAAAAAAAATTGACATTTTACACCATTAAAATAAAGCATTCCTTGCAAACTGTACCCTCCGCCGAATTTTAATGGATTATTTCATTAAAATGTTTATGATCCCAATTACAAGAGTGGAATTTTGGTCCAATGCAAGAATTTGAACATTTTATATAAAATTTTATTTTAAAAACTTGAAATGACTATTTATGTAAAAAAAAAAAAGGAATATTAAACTAGATATTATTTAGTAAAAAATTACCTACCATTTTGGTAAAAAGACAAAATTGATCGTTTATTAAAATGAAAATTAAAAGTGTTTAATATACTATGTAAAATATTTAATTATTTCATTTTAATACTTAAAAATTCAATTAAAACTTAAAAATATTTATTGTACGCAAATTCTTCCATACACTAGATGTATAGATCTTACCCATCAGACGGACGAGTCACCCTTCGAACCCATTTGACCCATGACCCGAGATATAAATATTTTCTTAATCCATATAGTTTACATTTTTCATTTTTCTCTCCATTCGAAACCCTAGTCTCTCTCTCTCTCTCTCTTTGTTACAACAGCTCCGTCGTCGATGATTCATCTCTTCATCGCCGCTGCTTGAAGCTCGTCATTGTGCTCAATTACTTGAAACCCTAGCCGTCTTTTCTGTCTCTCTCTCTCTCTGTTACAATTTGCTCTGATCCGTTGTTGTCGATAATTCGTTTCTTTGTTGTCGCTGCTTAAAACTTGTCGTTGCGCTCAATTCATTCTGTGAATCCGTCATCGAAGCCACAAATCTAAATTCTTCAGTCGCTTGAATCATCTACAATTGGTGTGTTGTTTCTTCTTCTTTTTTTGTTGAAAATGTATTCATCGTATGCATGTATTATTTTTGATGAATGATGTATTTGAAAATTTTCGTGGTAGTTCTTATGTTTAGATCTTGTAATATTTTTTATTAGAAATAATCCACGTTTGTTATTTTTGTGTATATTTTACTCTCTATGTAACCTTGTTAGATCTTGTTATCTTCTTTATTACATTAGTTGCTGTGAAATTTAGCTTGTTAGGATTTTCTGATTTTTTTTAGTTTTTTGCTTATTACGTGTTCATTGTAACTTATATTATGGAGTATTTTATGATAAATATCACTTAACATGTTGATTAGTATCAGTTGATATGCTTGAAGTATCATATATTAGTTGTTTCACTTCAAATAAGGTTTTATGTGGTGTGTCTATTTTATTTATGTGTATTTTTTGCATCACTTGGCATGATGATTAGTACCGATTGATATGCTTGTAAGTATAAGATATTAGTTGTTTTGCTCAAATAAGGTTTTATGTGGTGTGTGTGTGTGTGTGTGTACACGTTTTGATTTGTTTGTGTGTTGAGTATCACTTTGCATGCTCATTAGTACCAGTGGATATACTTGTATCATATATTAGTTATTTCACTTTAGATAAGGTTTTATGTGGTATTTGCATATGATTTATACTATTGTTATGTGCTCTTTTATTTTTATTTTTTTTATTTTTATTTTTTTCACATCAGTTTTACCTAGGTGATGTGTTGAAACTAAAACATGAGTTCAAAAGCGAGAAGTCTGAGATTGATGGAGGGGATTTGAAGGATTTTGGACCAAGAAGGAGAATGTTGAGAGGTTACTGGAGTTACAGTTTGCAACAGATGGGCTCGTTGAATGGTATTGATAAACTGAGATTTTACACTAATTTACGTGTTATTTAATTGTGCATTTTAGACGGTTTACTCGTATTTTAATCTCTGTTTAATTGGATTTCACTCGTTCTTGGAGTTTGGTATATTTTGCGATTTTTGTAGGATTTATCCCGATTTATGCTGTATTTTCGAGAGAAGAATAGTTTATGATGTCCCGAGGGTGTACGAGGAAGAAGTCTAGTTGAAAAAGAGACGGATACGACATAGTCGAGTTGAGTCAACTCGCAAGTTAGCTCGCGAATAGAATCGCGAATCAGATCTTGGCCCGTCTTTTGGAAGCCCGCTAGTGAAGCGGGATTCATCTTCATAAAATTTGCGAGCTCAATCGCGAATATTGGTCGATTGAGAATTTCACTGCCATGTCGGTGCCACGTGGACTCGCGACTAAAAGCGCGAGTGATTGGGTCGCGAGCAAAGTCGCGAATATGTTGGGCCTGTTTGATTTTAAGCTTGTTTTGGGCTTGATTTTTCTAGGTATTTAATGGTTATTAATTTATTATGAATGAAAATCATGACACTTTTATATACCCTAAAATTTCCAACAGAGGATCGAAATGCGAAGAACAAGACCAAGGATTCATGTGTTTTCAAGATTAGATGCATATTTAAGTTTCCAGATTTTATTTTCTGTAATTCTTGTCGAACAATAAATACTTTGTAGATGAATTTATTTGTTTATTTTATGATGAACAACTAAACCCTAGTATTCTATGGTTGATTATGATTCAATTATGAAGTTCATTTAATTAATTCATTTTATGTGCCTATGACTTTATTATGCTTTGATTGTTCTTGTGCTTGATTTTACAGTGTTTGACTGGCCATTAAATAGTGTATTATTTTAATGTGTTAATTCATAATTTGAAAAAGGAGTTTTAACATGAGATTGGGAACAATTAATTTGGTAATCAATATCATTCGAGAGAGTTGCAATTATTTGAGAGAGCAATAAACCCGATGAGCGTTTAGGAGTTGCATGTTAGATAATTAATTGACACATTATTATTTAATTTATAATCTACATCATATGAACTTCGAGAAGCGATTTAGGATAATAAAGGGGTTGCTCTAGCATAATTTAAGTTCCAACATAGGTGAATAAATGGAATTGATTAAAAGAATGAATTAATTGATGATTATTCAATCCTAGAATACGTTTATGAGAATACTCTATGGTTTTCATGTGTGTTGTTGGTGGTGATGAATTGATAGATATTGGTGTTAATTTGTATTATGTTATATTTTTTGTAATTTTCTTATATTATATCTTTATGTTTTACTGATTAGGAAATGATTTTGGTTATTCTAAAGGTTTTTTGTGGTCTTTACTGGAACCATACCAACTATATACATGAAAGTACCATTGAATGTTTAAAGACTTATCACTTTTAATATGATTAGTTAAAATAAAAAATTTAGAAAAAAAAATCATTATTTGTGTTCGTAACTAAACAAAATCTTGCTTCAAAATTAGATGCAATTAGTTCATTCAACATCATTTATAAGTTGCATTAAAATAAAACCATATTTCAATTTGGATACAATGTTAGTATCATGTATATTGGCTAAAAGTATCATCTGTATCTTCAAATTAGTAGTGGACTACTTCTTTAATTTTAGTTGAGTGCCATCTGAGTTTATTCAAGTGAAGTTATTTGATTCAGCTAATTGAATCAAGGGCCTTCACTTAGTCAAGTGTCTCACTGATTGATTTTCGTAACAACAATATCATGCATACAGTCTAAAAGTATCACATGAAATGCAACAAAAGTATCATCTAAAATAATAGAGGGTTGGGAGTTTTGGAGCCAAACTCATTCAACTGAGTTGTGTTTGCTGCATTACTGATCTTCTTCTTTTCACCTCAATATCTTTAGATATGAACTTAGATCCATCTTCTACAATCCTCTTATTAAAATTTCTTAAATTCACACACAAATTCCCCAAAATTTTAATATTGTTGGAATACATAAAATTAATATTAGAACTCAAATCTATATAATGAAAAAGCTGAGCTTGAATTTTAGGAGCTTATTTTCAAAAATTCGAGAGCTGCAACAATAGAACTTGAATCATGGATTTTGACCTTGTGTTCATCATCATCGTGAAGATCCGATGTCATTGGTGGTGACAGTCTATTCACCATGTTTCGTCGAGGATGATGGTGGTGTCTTCGCATTGGGCAACACCGAGTTTCCTCTTCTTGTTTTTTTTTTTTCCTTTGGGTTAGTGAACATTGATTAATTCAGCTACTAAGTCATAAGTTGGCTTGGGCTGATGGGTCAGTCAGTCTAATGGACCAAGCCCATCAGTATTATGCACACAAGACCAACTCTTCATTGTATTTATTCAGTTATGTACAATCACTTCGATGATATTATATTATTTAACAATCTACCATTTGGAACGTAACTACCAGATGAATAAAATATGAGAAAGACTTTAGGAATAGACTCAAAGATGATAGAATGTATTTAATTAATCAAATTGAAGGGAAATCCTAAAAACTACTTCGTTGAAGTATGCATTTTACGATTGTTATTAGTTTGTCAAAAAATAATTTACTCGTTAGTGGTCAAATTTTCTTTTTTGGGCCAAAACGCTAGGTTCTTTTTACTAAAGGTGTGTTTAGTTGACATGTAATCTAGTCTAGAAAAGTAATCTGATTCTTTATTTTTAAATTTATGTGTTTGATTTAATTTTAATTAACTTTGTAAAGTAATCAGATTTCTCAAAACAAAGAAAATGATTTCCTGGATTATAAATACCTACTCCAAGTAGGATTCTAGTTACTTGACTCTGGGAATCTTATGTATGACTATTTCATTTTTCAATTTCTTCATCAGTTATATATATTATATATATATTATTAAATTTTGAATTCATATTTTTTGTTGAAAATATTTTAATTTTAATATTTTTTTCATTATTTTAGTTTTTAAGGATTATTATTGATTTTGGATTGAAAATTTTTAACCTGAAAATGAAAAATAAAAAAAATATTTATTTTTTATCGATGAATTTCCAACTAAAATTTGATCATTCTAGTAACCATTTTTTAGAATTGATGGTAGGGGAATGACGAACTTAAGACAATGAGCAATTTGGTTGTAGAAGCAACAATAATTTTTTTGTATTAACCTAAGATAACATAATAATCATCTTGATTATTTATTATTTTGGTACTCATATAATTTATTTTGATTTAAATTTAAACAACATGTTGTCTTCAAATTATGTTGGCGAATATGTGTGTGTGTGTGTGTGTGTATGTGTGTGTGTACATAGAATTATGATCCATATTGTTCATATCCGAAAAATTATAAAAATTATTTGTGATACGAAAATGATTAGTAGATATATTTTAAGTATTTCGTTTCCTACTTGTTTAATTTGAATCAAATAATCCTGACTATTTTTTTATTATGTTCCAACCACGAGATAAAGAATCTATTAGAATTTATTTTCCCCAGAATTACATTCCTAGAAATCATATTGTGTAAATGGCTTCAACTAATCAAATTTGAGATAACAAATTATTTTTTAGTCCACTGTTTTAACTCATTCTTTTATATTTAAACTATTTCTCAATCTTTTTAATACCATTACTAAATGTGGGATCAATCAACAATACCTTTTGACTCCTTTTTAAATTTGAACAAAAAAATAATTTTTTTTGTCACGAGCCCAACAACACTCACGAATACAACAACAAGAAAAGTCGATCCCCTTTCAATTTTTTTTTTCACAAAAACAACAGCAAAGTCATCGATCCCTTTTTAATTTTTTTTCACGAAAACAACAGCAAACTCACGAACATGTTGTAATTGTCACAAAGCAGCAACATACTCACGAAGCCTTCATCTGAAAAATCTCGTCGACGCCAAAGTCTTCTGTGTTGAGGATGAAAATATTGAGCCATGGAAAATCTCGAGTCATGGGCTGCTGAGTATCAACAAGCTAGAACACTAAATTCAATTTTTTATTGTTTTGATTATTTTAGAAAATTTCATTATAATATATGTCAATCAATTTAGTGTATTTGTATTGTGGAGTTTTTTGAATTAACATGTTAAAATATGTTTTAATATTGGAGAGTAGTGAAATCTGTGGATTTTTGTGAATTTAGATTCATGGGTTGTTGTGTGGATTGTGAATTTTATAGCATAAATCGTGAAAATATATTCTGGATCTGCTGCATTTCGTGACAATATATGGTCACGAAAACAATTATTGTGTCTATATATTATCATGAAATATGTTATCGTGTCTATATATTGTCACGAAATATGTTTACTTTGATCAATACTTTTTTCACGAAACATATATCGTTGTGTTAATATATTGTCACAAAATTTTAAACCGTGAGTTTGTTTTGTCACGAAATATTATCTTGTGAGTATTATTGTCACGAAAAGAGAAATCGTGAGTGTATATATTGTCACGAAATGAGATTTCGTATGTATTCTCACGAATTAAGTTATCGTGTATATAATAGTTTTGTTTGATAATTAGTCGTGCTTACATTTTTATGTGATAATTAATTCTTCTCCTCATGTACGTATCTATATCATGATAAATTAATTTTAATTTAATTATATTTGTTAATATTTATTTTAATTTTTCATTATTTATTGATAAATTTTTGTTTATTGTTTAAAAAATGGTGTTATTGGATATGGAGAATAGAAGCTTTACAGAACATCACTTACGGGATCAATTTATATTGGAAGGACAACATGTGTGTAATTAAAGTATTACAAGTGATCAATAGCAGGCCTGAATTAATATAACATTTTAGGAAAGATTGGTGTTTTGGTCATTTGATGGATTTTGCGGGTGGAAATAGTTGTAACAATGCTTTACATGCATTGTTGAGTAGGGATGTGATCATTGATCGTGCACGGAAGCACGACATTTGGTTTCTTATTGGAGAAACCAACATTAGGTTTTTCCCTAGTGAGTTTGCATTAGTGACAAACTACAATTCGGGGGATCCGAGTTTGATCCGTCTTCATCATATGAGATTCCTAAGATCTCATTTTATTATCGTGAATTGTTGAAGACACCTCTGAGGGTGAATGATGATATTTAGATATGATCAGACACACATGATAGATGACATGGTATGGGTCTTAGCCGAGGATTAGGATCGATAGAACTCATTTCCATTAGGCACTTATGCATTTAGTCTTTTGGAGCATTATATGAGTTTGGTACCTTCTACAGAGGTAGAATTGACAAGAAAATTTAAGAAGATCGATAGAGAAAAAGCAAAGAATGTCTTATTATTTCTATGGACAAGTGTGGGCATTAATGGTATTATTTTAATTTTCTTATTATTATAAATTTAACTAGTTTTACACCCGCGCGTTGCGCGGCGCAATGCTAATTTGGGTTATGAACTATTTTATTTGAAAGATTACAAATTACAATGAGGTATATATTATATAATATAATAAATCACTACACCACCATATAGGTGAGACCTCTACACCGCACAAAAGTGGGACCACTACACAACCTTTATATGATACAAAAAATAAAAATTTCAAGCAAAAGTAATAAGATAATATCAAACTGATTTCTTCAAAAAATCTACCCTTCGCAATTCCAAAAACGGTGAGAATCCTCAATTTGGTGAAGCTCATATATTGTAACTAAGTATATAAATAGAATGTGTATAGTATGAGATTCCAACTCTCTATGCAGCAACTTATCCACCTATTAACACCAATTGTTTCATTGCAAAAAAAGTTCAGATCTCACATTATCAATAACATACATTCACACATAAATAAATAAAAAGGTAGGAATATGCAATTTTATAAGTTTTGGAACACTTCTTTATACACGACATTGATAGTAGATGTACTATCTACATCATCATTCTCACATACTAAAATTCTTAATCCACTCGGACTTGTGACTCGCGATACAGCTACATACAATTGGTCGTGAGTAAAAACTGATTTTTTGAGAAATAAACCGACAAGGTTTAACGACTGGCCTTGGCCTTTATTGATTGTCATAACATTAGAGACAATGAGCGGAAACTGTCATCGTTGAAACTTGAATGGCAATCTAGGATCTGATGGAGTCAACGACAATCTTGGAATCAGCACTTTGTATCCTGCATTATGACCGGTCAAAACTTTTGCTTGTAAGACATGGCTCTCAAATCTTGTAATAACCAACCTAGTTCCATTGCATAAACCATTAGCATGATCTATATTCCTAAGTAGCATCACTGGAGTTCCCACTTTTAAAAATAACTCATGATTAGGAATACCGGAGCATCTAAGACTGTTTAGGAATTCTGGTGTGTAGAAGTTTTGGAATATAGAATCATTTGATTCTGATCTGCATGCATGTAGTATCTGAGCTCAAGTATCACCGACCTTCACTGTTATTCAATGAAACCATGTGCTGGTTTATAGACTCGACTACATCCAAAGTCGGTGCTAAAATTGCTCATTCTTGTAAATAACTTGAGGTCTCAATGGCATTATTACCCGGTGAATAAACATAATCAACAATGGCTGCAATAGGATCTCCAAAATACTTAAGCAAAATGTCTTCAGGAAGATGAATGATTGATTCCCCATCATTTGGACCTCCAATAACACTGTCTCCAATGCTTGCAATCCACTTTGAAAAAAGGTCCAGCTGAACTGATTCATCTTTTGAGCATATACCCCGAAGTCTCATATTTTTGTTAGTCTTAAAACTGTGCAACTTTTCCAAAGATATTGTAATACCCCGAAATATTTTAGAAGGTTTTATTCAACTTATGTTACCCTCTGGTAAGTTAGAAAATAAGTTGGGTCCTTAATGGATTCAAATAAAGGAAAATCGCAGCCAGAGACATCTATTAAAATTTAATTTGGTCAAAAATTGCTTTAAAAATATGTTCTGATATTTTTCTCGAGCTGATAGAAAAATTTTCAAGCATCGTGCCAAACTTTGAATTTTCCAATTTCGAGTTCAAATGAACTCTTGGCACAATTTTAGGGTGAAAGAAAATAGATTTGGATAACTAAGGCACATCCGTCATTATCCAATTTCTTTTTCGAAATATTATCCTATTCGTAATTATCCTATTCTTTTTCCATCATTATCCTATTCCATCATTATCCTCTTTCTTTTATTCGTTATTATCCTATTTATTTTTCTTCTATAAATAGGAGATTAAGGTTTCATTTTTCATTCATTTTCAAAATCGAAACACCGAGCAACTTCTAGAGAAGGTAAGACTCTAGCTTCCTATTTCATTTCCGAAATAGTCATTTTGAAGGTGTCAACGCGTAGGTCACGAATACGTGATTGAAATGATGACACGACGGACGATCACGATGGAAAATCGTCGTGACTGCCGCCAAAAGTCGCAACCACCCTCTCAAATCGGTGACTCTTTCGGGTCGCCGGATCAAAAAGTGTCTTTAGGGTTTCATGTTCTATGTATATTTATATACATTTTTCATGTTGTCACTTTTTAATTTCGGGTATATTTTGAGTATCTGATTATTAAATTGTAGTCTTTTTCAGATCTATCCTTCATGGTTAGCCCTATCGTATTTTTAGTCTCAAAAGTTGTTCCGTCTCAAAATATAGTATTTTTATTTAAAGTTTCATATTTTTCCAATGGACGGATCTTGCGGTATGAATTTATTTGTACCGAATTAATTTTAGGATACGGGTTTGACCACCCCGTATGCCAAAACTTCCTAAACGGTTTTTCTTTATAAAAATGCCCCGAGTAAAGTTCCCTTAAGAGTCAAAATATTTTGATGACCCGAGTGCTGTGTATTAAGATAGTAGATATTATAATATTTACTTCATGGCTAAGAAATGTTAGATTTTGACATAATGATAGTCTTTTATCGAAATTAAGTTGCCGGATAATCTTGTAGGCTTAGAAGAAGGAGACTTCTAGTTGAGGCCAGAATCAGAATCTAGATCTAGCTGTTCCAGATCAGATTTCCAGGTGGGTTTTTATTATATAAAAATGTATTTTCGGGTTATTAAGCCCTGATATTTATAAAATAAATGTGATTGAATATCCAACTCATGACTGTATTTGATGTGCTCTTCTGACTCATGTAAGTCTTACTACTGTTTTTGGTGACGAAACTATAATGGTTCACGATATCAAGCCCCAAGCAAACAGGGCAGTGTCCAACCTTAAGCAGTCGGGTTGTGTACACGAACCGACTCACCGTAAGCGTTCTAGGGGAGAGTGGTGCGCAATGATAGAACTAAAATGATTTAGTATACATGGAATTCCCAAATTTTCTGTTTTGAAAGCTTTCCATGATATGCTTAAAATATGATTGGATATTCTGTTTTATAAAATGATTGTGAAGGTTTTTCTCAAAAGTACCCACTGAGTGCATTAGTACTCACGCCCAAAATCTTTTCAAATATTTTTCAGGATGTGCTGCGGGATGGTGGACGGCTGTGCTAAGGCTGAAGGGCTATCATTTGATGTATATGTTTCCTTTTCCGCTATGGAGTCTAACTGAGAACATGCTTCCTTTTGAGTCTGAATAAATGCACTACGTTCTTTCCGCTTACTCTGATTATTGCTACGGAATGTTCGGTTCTCCGAACTCCCGTTTTTTTTACTGTTATGGAGTGTTCGGTTCTCCGAATCCCATTTTCTTTACTGCTACGGAGTGTTCGGTTCTCCGAATCCCGTTTTCTTTACTGCTACGGAGTGTTCGGTTCTCTGAATCTCATTTTCTTTATTGTTACGGAGTGTTCGGTTCTCCGAATCCCATTTACTTTCCGTTTCTGACAGGTAAAAGTCTGGCATTTATTTACTTTCCTTATTCAGACAGGCGCAAGCCTGACTTTACATTACTTTCCATGTCAAGGCAAAAGTCTGGCTTTATATTGCTTTCACGACAGACGAAAGTCTGGCATCTCTTTACTTTATGTATTTGGACAGACATCTGTCTGGCCTTTTTCATGCCTAACCTATTAACAGTTAACCTTTGAACTGTTATTATTTACATTGAAGTTTGCTTTCTTGGGTTCATCCTAAGAGTCATGGTATCTAATTTCAGTCATTTCATACGCTTTAAAAGCGTGGATTGATCCATTTATAGAGGTTATGCTGTCCAAATTTTTGGGGCACTAATCCAAGTTATTTGATTGCTTATGTTCAACAACCCCTTCCCCCTTCCCCCAGTAGCGCACGGGTCCCCTGCCCTTCTCCCGGGATCGGGGCGTTACAGATATGATGAGTTGATTGCAGCATGCACAATATCTTGTCTACTACCTTTGAGAATTACAGGTAAAATCTGACGAAAATCACCACCAAAGATAATTATTTTACCACCAAAGGGAAAATTGAAGCTCAATGGATTGCAAAAATGCATAATATCACGTAAACTCCTATCCAAAGCTTCAAAGAAAAATTTGTGCATCATAGGAGCTTCATCCCAAATTATAAGTTTGGCATTTATAAGTAGCTCCGCAAGTGGACTTCCCTGTTTTATGTTGTATGTAGAATCTTCATTTGCATTGATTGGAATTTTAAAACGTAAACGTGTTGTTCTTCCACTTGGCAACAAAAGTGATGCTATTCCACTCGAAGCAACATTTATAACTATTTCTCCTTTTGACCGTAAAGTAGCTGACAAACCCTTCCAAACAAAAGTCTTCCCAATTCCTCCGTAACCATATACAAAAAACATACCTCCACAATCAGATTCCACTGCATTTAAAATTGTATCGTGCACGTGACATTGTTCGTCAGTGCACTTGCATAAGAAATCTTGGTACTCTTTTCGAAGACTCATTCAATCATACCGCAACTCATCAATGATCAATCTATTTTGGTTGATCTGAAAAAATTTAACATTTGGAAACAGCATAGATGGATAGTCACGTAAACTCCTACCAATAGCCCGTAATAATTTCTCAATCTCGACTAAGGCATAATTCTTGATTTGGTCATCGTTGAGTAACAAATCTGTACAATTCAAAATAATATATTAAAAATTTATAAATTAATATTCATTTACAAATATATATAATTAGAAATTAATGAATAATACAACACTTTGAAAGTTGTACTTTGGTTAAATAATTATATGTATAAACTATACACTAATATCAATAATAAAATAAAAAAGAAACTGAAAATTTTATAAATTTTGCGCAAATTTTTATATGTAAACACACATACATAAATATATAATTAATATTTCATAATTGAAGTTACCTGGATGTTGCAATAATGTTCTTTGATTGTAGAGAATATCATCCGATAAGAAGCTCTAACATTTATCCTAAATCACTTCTGGTCTTGCAAGTAAATTAGATGACAATAAGGTGGTAAAAAGATTTCTCAAAGAATTTATAGATGCCCAATGACTTACCTCTACAATTCCATCGATATATTCTTTTTCATCATCCAACAACCCCAAAGCATATGTTGTATCTCGAAAAGTATCATACTGAACTCCATTTATGCATCTTATTTCTTCATAACTTCTTAGACCTTTAACAACATTTAATAGACATCTCAAGTAATACATCTCTCCAGAACTAGGAGGTACATAAAAGATTCTTCCAACTTCATATCTCTTCTTCCTTGGCTTCCACTCTCGTTTATCTTTCTTCCGAACAAATTTTGTTGGAAATTCGGCATAAGTAAGTTCTTTTGCTTCAGGATATTTCTTATTTGCTTCCATCTAAGCTAAGAACATACTTTGCTTAACAGTAGGCCGATCGAGCACAACATTTATAGGATCCGAGTCTGTGAATATTACATTTTGCTCTCCGGAAATATGAAAGCTCAAACGTTCAACCGGAGGATCTCTATATTGAATATCAAAACCAAAAATTCTCCAAGCTGCTTCGCATGGAGAGATGTATCTACAATCATAATACATCTTCACTTCATCACATTCCTTTTGTGTTTCTTCATCTCCACTGGTTTGATAAAACGATGCAGTGACACGATCATGCCCTTTATTTATATACTTGAACAAATACTTAATTGATCGAGATTGGTTACACCATTCAACATTAATATGAGCACCATACTTCAAAAGAAGCTCCCTATTATGTGGCACCACAAATTGATTATCCAGAGTCACTCTATTTTTTACCACAACTCTACCATTATCTCGACGTCTGTAAATGGGATATCCATCTTCATCTGTAGACGTTGCCTCAACAAATTTCTTTCGGAAATACTTTGTACAATGATCATTAGACATACATGGAGAGCTTTTATTTGCGGTGCCACATGGACCATGTATCATAAAATCTTGTACTGTTTTGTAGTACTCCGGGTCAGATTCTACATCTGGAATTTCAGCTGAAATAATTTTGTCAATACCTTCAGCTGTCTTTTGTTTGTCATCTTTATCCATAAAAAGTAAGATATGAGCATGCGGGAGTCCTCGTTTTTGAAACTCAATGGTGTACACAACTGCAAAATTGAAAAAAATGAAATAACATATGAAAACATATCATCTAAATATCTAATATATTTTCAAAAATAAAAAAATAAGACTTCGTACCTGCTTTTACGGAACCAAATAGTTTTTTCTTTTCCAAGTCCTTGATTAGGTTGTCCAACTTGATCTTAAATACTCGGGCTATGATGTCAGTACGATCTTCAGGTTTAAAACATCTACTTTCAACATATCTAACTATTTCTGGCCATTTTGGATTGCAGGTAAATGTAATGAATAAATCTGGATATCCTGCCCATCTGCAAATGACAATAGCATCTTGATAATTTTGTATCATATATCGAGCACCACCAGTGAAAGATGAAGGCAAGATAACACGTTTCCCATGTCTTGTTGGATCTGTATCACCCCTTAGAAGTGCTTCTGTTAAACCCTTGTACATTTCTGCACGTAATTGCTTTTGATGGTGACGCACATATGATAGTCTGCTAGATTCTATCATTGTATATGCATCAATAACAAACTGTTGAAACAATCTCTTGGATGATAAGATGGTTGACATCTCATATTTTCTCTCATGCAGTCTGTAAGCAAAGAATTCTCTGAAGCTTACTTTTGTCCGTTTGTCAGTAGAAGATTTCTTCAATTCTGAAAAAGAAATATCTTCTCGATACCCATCCTCGCCGTATGGGAATAACAGTGGATATTGCAAAGCAATATAAGATGCATGCAGCTCGTTTATACATTTCAGCTGGCGAGATTGTGTTTCAACAATTATATCTCTGTCAGTTATCGATTCATCAAAATCTCCGACAATCAATACAACAACTTCAGAAATAGAAGGAAGATTATATCTTCTTGCATCTTTTCCTCATTTTCCAATCAGTCTTAACTTTATCTCCAATGTTCCAGTCTCCTCAAATTTCTCTTTAGCCATTCGAAATGACTTGACTAAAACATTGTTCTCATCCAACATATCCTTAATCTTTGCCACAATCTCTACATGGAGTTGGTTTATGTCATTCCTTTGTCTACAAAAAACATAAAATGAGATATTAAAATTAGTACATTGTAATGAATATTGAATGATAATATTTAAAATTAGTTGAATCAGACTAACTGCACAGAAAGTAGCCTATTTGTAACTTCATTCTCAGTATCATAGATATAGAGTTGGGCAAATCTAGGCGGTTCTCCTTCTGTTGGCATCAAACTTCCAATCAAATGATAATTTTGGCCATGCATTCGGAAGACGAGTGGAGATTTCCCATTATTTAAACTTGAATCTATCTTTCCTCCCATTGACGTGAAACAATACATATTGTTATATGATCGAATATTTTCAACAAAGTGCTTGCTCTTTGCGTCATTCCCGAAAAGAAGGTCAACCAAGTTTCTAGGTGGTTCTTTCATTTTTGGAAGTTGAATTTTTCCACTTAAACAACATGCAGAATACTTTGGATTTTCCGTATCCAAATGTTTTCTCAATCTTTCTTGATACCAAAACAAAGCTCCGCAAAATTCACATGTATATATTGGATCACCTATATCCCAATATTCTGCAATTAATCATAGATAAATTTACTCATTAGTAATAAGAATAAAGAATTCATTCTACTTTTTACTGAATTTCAAACAAATATATTTTCAGGAAATTATAGCAGACAAACAAAAAGAATTGGATACATACCATTTGTGCTATTGCAAGACATATATTCAGAAGCATCAATATCTAATAAAAAAAAATGAGCTAATTTGTGAGAGAACCGAATAATATGCGAATATTTATTAGTCAAAAATCAAAATTCATACTCACCATCATCCAAATTTATATATTCCAAATCAACAACAGTAGCAGGGGTAATGGTATCAATTATTGGTAAACCTACAAAATAACAAATATCAATCTTAATACATTTCTAGTATAAATTAATACACTCAAAATAACAATGACTTACCATTAACTAAATTAATATTTTCTTTAGTAACATTAGTTTCAGTGCGATCATGATTTGCAGTTGCAGACTTTTGCAACTCAGTATCCTTGGGTTCATCTTCCGTCAAGTCAATAAGTGTCGACTCTTCATTAGTTGTCACTTGGACCGTTCGAGATCATGGAACCTTGGAAGTACCGATTCTGAACTGAGAATCAGTGATAAACAAATTTGTTCCACTTACTGCAAACAAAATAATAGACAATTTGTATTTTTCTCCGTAAGAAAGAAGTTAGAAAGCAATAATAACTTAGCTTTAAATTTTCATTTACCATTCGTTATATCATTGAAAGGGCATATATATGATTGAATTGACTGTCTTCGGAAATTTTCTGTAAAATCCTGAGTAGTATCACATGTACCCAAACTGCATCGTGATATTTTTCATGGCAGAGGATTCAAATTTTCACAGTTATATAACTATTTCAAGTTTTTAAATATTGACTATAGTAATATAAATATTTGGTTAAAACTAAGCAATAACAAAAATAAGTCAATTGTAAAACAATGTCATCGATAGATTAAAAGGACAATCCAAAATTAAAAGGATCTAAATAATAGGCCCAAATAATATACCATCTGAATTCTATACATATATTAAAACAAAATCATACGAGCAAAATAATCATTAAAAAATCAGTAAAAATTTAAACAAAATCTTCTTTCTTCTTTTTCCTATTTCATTTTTTTTCTTTATTTTCCATTTTGATATTTTCTTTAATTATTTGTACCTCTTTCCAATATTTCATATTTTTATGTACATGATCAATATTTCCCATATTTAATTCTTGTCTTTTTTAATTTTTTCCTCAAAATTTTATTTTTTCCCTTCTCTTATTTTTCTTTTTGATCTTTTATTTCTACTTTTTTACAATTTTTTCTTATTACTTAATATTTTTTTCTGTACATGATTAGGCGCACAATCCATTTTAACAATTAACATTAATTATTTTTATTTTTTTAATTTTCTCTTTTTGAGTTTTTTTATTAATTTTATTTTTCTTTTCAATCTTTTCTTTTGTTTCTTTCCCTTTCCAATTTTTTCCTTTTTAAATTAATATTTTTTTGGTACATGATCTAGCCAATCATTTATTTTTATTATTGACATTAATTCTATTTTATTTAATATTGTGACTATTGTTATAATATGTTTATTACACATAGACATTACATGTTTCCTAATCTAGGGTTTTGGGTTCTAGCCCTACATATATATTGTAATATTCTGCAGATCAATACACTATGAAATAAACTACACCGATGCATAAAATAATATTTCCCTACTATGTCGTGTTTTTCTACTTTTATAGATTTACATCTTGAGTATTATTTTGGAGTTCGATTTACAACATTTTATTTATTTCTAACATTTAGATATAGTAGGTAACAATAGCGAATAAAAAAAAAGTTTTATTTTAATATCCAAAAATGCTAAATTTTTTTATTTTTTATTATTTAATTTTTTACTTAAAAATTTCAATTTGTATTTTTTTTTATTTAATTATTTTTTGAGTTTTTATTTTTTTATTTCTAAAAAAATGAATTTTAATTTTTATTTTCAAATTGGATTCCTATATTATCAATATGGTTAAAATCAAGTGTAATTAAGTGTATTTAGTAAATACACTTGATTTTAACCACATTGATAATATAGTAAAAACTATTTACTATCAATTTGGATAAAATTAAGTCCTCAAGTAACTTGATTTTATGTAAATTATATTGATAATAAAAGGACCTCATTTTAACCGGATTGATAGTACAGAGACTTTATTTTAACCAAATAAAGTAGAGGGATCAAATACGAAAAAATTTTAAAAGTGCAGGATCCAAAATAGCTTTTTGCCTTTTATTTTTACTCTAAACTATTAGGGTGAATTATGAAACTGCAATAAAGAGTAGTCTAAACTGAATTCTCTGAAATGCAGCACTGCGGTCTGGGCTGGTGTGGAAGCACTTGATCGATGTAGGAGGGGTGGACACCTACTACCGGAGGCCAGTGGGGGTGATTCTGTTCAACCATTCGGATGTTGATTTCGAAGTGAAGGCTGGAGACAGAGTTGCGCAATTGATTATCGAGAAGACTGTGACGCAGGAGGTGGCCGAGGTTGATGATCTCGATTCCACAGCTCAGGGCGCTGGCGGGTTCGGATCCACCGGAGTTTGATTTTCCGGTGGTTCAATTTTAGTGCGTTGTAAGTCGGTATTTTAGGTAATGGTGGACAGTGTGGTTTTGTATAGCTTTGTTCAGTCATTTTGTCGAACACATGGTGCTATGGTTGGGGTGTCTCTATCCTCTCACGTTGTGTTCATTTTTTATGGGCTGATTAAGTTCTAGTTCTACTCAATTTGACTGCATATGTGTTATGATGAAAATATATAGCCGAAATAAAGTAGAAATACCTGTATTTTCTCTAGTAGTCTTTCTGCAAATAATAGTTGATCGAGTAAGTTTTTTCAAGCTTCCCGATTGTGAAGTGTCTGCTTGAATAACAATAATCAAAATACATGAAGTTAAAATCTAAATAATGAATACATATGCTATAAATGGTAAACGTATCTGAATGAAATTCATTTATTTTTTGTAGTCTTGTTGTGAAGAACTGTAGATTTTGTAAGCTTTTTCATTATCAATTCAAGTGTGACATGAATTTTCTTAATTTTTTTTATGTGTCAGTTAGTTGATATGACAGACAGTCACAGCGGAGAAAATCATGGCACCCAAATCTGCTCACATTCTATTCGTCTCTCTCTCTTCTGGCTGTTGCGGTTCCCATTTTAGCCGCTTCCAGAGGCCCCTTACTCGGCGGTTGGCAGCCCATTCACAAGCTCAACGCTGTAAAGGAGGTTGTTGATGCCACGAAATTCACGGTTAAGGATTACAACAAAAAATAGAATAAATTATGCGGCCTCAAAATTCGTGGTTAAAATGGGCACTGTTTAAGTTGTTTTGTAAACATTTAACCACCATCCTCATTCCTCAGGTATAACACGTACTTTTCTTGGGAGACAATTTTTTCTTTCTTTTCTTGAGCAACCTACATTCCATGGAAATAACCCCAAGTATTCTAAGTCTTTAATATGAGATATCAATGATAGAGAAGTCTGAAATTGGTTTATATCAAGCAGGGACGGACGCATAAATTATCAAGCATATGTTTACTGTCAGAAAGTCTGTGATATCCAAGTTGAAAATAAGCATTTTAGCCTTGTCTGTTAATAAAATATATGTACATTTAATGGCTCTTCCTCTAGAGCTGTGATTCGCATAAGTGAGCAATAATGATAAATTAGAAGCAATGGGCAATTTCTACTCTCACTCCTTTGTTTGAATCATCATTGTTGTTGTTTTTGTCATCGCGAAATTCCCATTTAAAAATTGAAAGCTTTCCTTTATTATTTTCTATTGCATAGGTCAACCTCGAACTTTTTTTTTCACGAACCAATGCAAAGTTGAGAACGAATTCTGTTTGTACACAATTTGATTTTTTTTAAAAAAAGATAAAAACTAAAAAATTGACTATTAAGTTGCTGCTCCGCCATTTTACATTTTCAACTCAGAGTTGTCATTTCTCTAAACACCGTTTTTCGAAAAAAAATTAGCGCAGTTTTTTTTTCTGCAGAAAATTTTGTAGTGCAAATAAAAAATTTAGCATTTTTGGATATTAAAATAAATTTTTTTTTTATTCCCTATTATTACCTACTATATCTTAATGTTAGAAATAAATAAAATATTGTAAATCGAACTCCAAAATAATACTCTAGATGTAAATCTATAAAAGTAGAAAAACACGACATAGTAGGGAAATATTTGTCAAAGTACTGTCATTACTCATATAAGAGCATCCTCATCACAGATATTTATCCTTACTAACAAAAAAAACTACAAAAAACATTCGACCAACAAAACCACAAAAACGTAAATGAAGTACTACACACAAAAATAATTTAGAGTTTCTCTTTCTTGATGTTGATGATTCGCTTCTTTTGTGGTTTAGTTGCAGAAAATGCGTCATCCAAAGACCTCTTAACTTGCTCATCATGACAACACTCATTTCCAACTCCTTTACTTGATGAAGTCTCCATTAGAGTATCATCTTCAACCTTATTCTTCATGATTTTAGAACCTTCCATATTTGAAATGCAATTGGACTCCTAGATTTTGGTTATTACATGTAAACATATTAGAGTTGTAAAAATGAATTAGACATAATACTAATTGTAGGTGTTATTAGTACATAACTGGCTATCTAAACAACTCGTAGAATATGTCGATATAACTTTTTTATTAGATATAAGTTTGGACACACTATAACCATCGACCTTGAACAAAATTTTTTGGTTCAACATAGTTATCACAATATCTTCAGGCAAGTTATCCACACCTTCGCCCTGGAAAATAAAGTTAGAACTTAATAAAAACATCAGCCAATTATCCACATAAATTACGACGTAGTGAATTATACCTTTGAATTATTTTCTAATTATGCAGCAGTCTTCCCTATTACTTGCTTACATTCCCTATCCCAAATCAGAAATGGTGCCCTACCAGTATCATCTTTCACGTGCACCTTAATTTTATACCTGTCCAATTTATTTATAACATTAATACAACTTGAAAGTCAGTACTT
The DNA here is from genome assembly GCA_026008535.1 of Perilla frutescens. NCBI lineage: Eukaryota > Viridiplantae > Streptophyta > Magnoliopsida > Lamiales > Lamiaceae > Perilla > Perilla frutescens. The sequence continues at coordinate 33,708,321 of BRKX01000008.1, read as the reverse complement.
TATTAGGATTATGAATTATGAATACTTTACCTCAGGAGTCGCAGATGAATCATAAGCATTGCAACCTTTGCAGTAGAATTGATGGTCTACTTTAATTAGCTTCTTGGTACATCTTTTGCAAGAAAGATATGACCACCCATAACTGCAATTTATATGATCAATAGTAGCAATAACCCAAGCAGACTGCAAGATAGTAGTCGATCAAATATATTGATATTAGTCGATCAAATATATTGATATTAAAGTGTAAAATTAAAATGAAAATTCTGCTGATTATAAGTCACTCAGTGGTATGATATCTAACCTCATCATCATCGAACAAATACTTAATTGTTTTAATCTTCATCATTCCATCACAAAACTTATCACTTAAAGAGCTTTTTGTTCCGTGTGAAATACTACTGTTATTAGAAGTATTCAAATTGAACTTTGTCTCAATCCTTACACATACAAAAGAAAGTCAAAATCAACATAATACTATCTGACTCAAGTTAGCGAAGTATCGATTGATGTTAACTGTATATTACCTTTGTCTGAAATCATTGATTTCAGGAATATCTGCATTCAACAACAACTTGGTGACATTGATAACATTGCATGCTTTTATTATACCTGTAATATGTATAATATGTTAATATGTGTTTTACTTAATAGCACTGCAATCATTGTGCAGTCAGAATGCATAAATTGATATAATATGTCTTTATGATATGCCAACAGTTTTACATATCTATACCATTGAAGATACTTGACTTGCAAAATTGTACAATGATTATATTAGTGCCCTGCTTTTCTCTCTCATATAACTTCAAGTATTCATCTACGTAATTCTCTCACAGTGTACAAACAACATTCCTCTCATTCACATCAATTAGTCATTAATTAAAAATTTCATGGCATTAGATAATATTAGATATTAAATTGAAATTGATTGTTTACTCAGTGTCTTCATGTAACGCCCCAAATTTTATTACTCTTAATAAAATGAAACATTAAACATGCCTTTATTAGTAAATAAAAGAAAATCCCAAATAGTCGAATATTAAGGTCTCAAAGATTACAGCGAAAAAATATATTAAGAAAAATAATCTAAATTTTATTAAAAACTTTATTTAATTCGGGACCATGACCACCACCATCGCATCTTGACCCCCTAAGCATCACCCAAGCCTCCATCTGAAAAAGGAAAGTTTTGGGGTGAGTACTTTAAACTCAGTGGGGAGTGTCCAATTATCCAAGCTATATAAAATTAAACGAGTGAATGAGAAATAATAAAAGTTGTTCAGTCCGGAGACCAAACCATATAGCCCGTCGGCCCATACTGTGAAGCCCATAGGCCCTGTCTTATTCAGCCGAAAGCCTTGTACTGTGTTGTGTCATCACATACTCGATGATAAAATATAGAGAGAATAATCGGGACATAAATCACATAAAACCCCACCTTCACCTTCACCTTGACTCGGATATAAATTAATCAAGTCCTGCGCGCTTCCTATAAATTATTTATTGTAAATCAATACAGTGCATAAAAATAAAGTAATGAAATCATGCATGAAATTTATCTATGATGCATGCTTAAAACAATTAATCATATAGTGACATAATTCTTTAATCTTATTTATTGATTTAACTAACTGTACATACACACCGACATATAAGTATATTTTTATACATACGGTACACACACATTTATATAGCATGACACAAACACAAGCATCTCACATATAATATATATATATATATGTAACAGTTCTTATAACACATATACATATGTCCAATCATATATATATATATATATATATATATATTATACATGCACATGCTACCACATGCACAAAATCCCAACATGCATATATATATATTATGAAAGTGACGTGTGTGTGTGTGTTAGTGTTGATTACCCTATCTATACATATCCATATTATATACATATATACACGCACATCACACATGCATAAATATATATATATATATATCATCCACACATGCACTCAAAACCCAAAGCAACAAAGCATAGATAAAGCAATTTTAGTTAGACAAGTCATCAACACTGGTCCCCACCGCATTAAAGATTCTGAAAATGAACATTGAAAACCCCACCTATTTCCAAAGAACACAGATACAACGAGATATATATATATATATATATATATATACAGATATGGCTGTCTGCTACACAAGAAATAGAGACACGGTTCGCAAAAAAATTAGACGAAACTCCATACCCTCGGAGATATTTTCTGGAAATTCTAAACGCTGGCTCTCTTCGCTCTAATCTGGGGTGTGCGAAAATAATAGAGAGGATAGCTCTATTTATAATGATAGATTAGGGTTAGAGTTTGAGTAGGATATGAGATTATGTTGTTATCTTGTTTCAACAAAAAAAGATAGAGCTGATAAACTTCAAAATTTTGGAATGATAAAATTTGTAGGCAAGGATATCCGAACAAGAAGAGGAAGAAGAATTGAAACATCTAGAATTTTGGGCTTCAATAGTTGGGCTTGGAAAAATAAAAGAAGGGTCTGAGCTCCCAAATAAATAAATGGACTGGAAAAAAAAAACTTAGGATAAAATAAAATGTAAACAATTAGGCACAAAAATTAAATACATGCTCATGCTATGAAATTACTATATACTAAAATGAATTCATGCTTGAAAGAAAATAAATTACATAGGCGCGACTTATTAGACTTAATTAATTAATATCACATAAATAATAAAAAGATTAAAAATAAAATATTTTTAGGGAAAGAACGTAGCCATTAAAATAAATCGGGTCGCTACATCCCTCCCTGCTAAAAAAAAATTCCGTCCTCGAAATTACTTACTTGAGCCTAGAAACTGTGGGTATCGAGACATAATTTCTTCTTCTTTTTCCCAGGTAGCTTCATCTACATTGTGTCTACTCCACTGAACCTTAATTAATGGCGTTTCTCTATTTCTTAGTACGTGAATTTTCCTATCCAGCACAGCTATTGGATATTCCTCATAAGTCAAATCCTTACTTAACCCTAACTCGGCATAATTCACGATATTGCCCGGATTGTGAATATATCTTCTTAAGGATGAAACATGGAAAACATCATGTATCGAGGTCAAACTTGGTGGTAAAGCAAGTCGGTATGCCAAACCCCCAACTCTCTCCAAGATTTCAAATGGTCCTATAAACCTCGGTCTCAGCTTCCCTCCTTTGTCAATACGAACAACTCCTCTCATAGGCGACAACCTTAGGAAAACTTTGTCCCCGATCTCGAAATGAAAATCCCTTCTTTTAAGGTCAGCGTAAGATAGGGATGGCAATGGGTAACGGACCCTATGGGTACCCGTAAAATTTACCCACGATGGGTAGGGTAATTACCTAATCAATGGGGACAGGCACGGGCACGGGTAATTACCCGCATTTTTTTATGGGTACGGGTGCGGGTATGGGTACCTTAGTACCCAACCCGCCCTATACCCATATGTGTATTTATACATATAATTTTATATATAATTGTGTTTATGGAAATTATTAATATTACAATTATAAATCAGAAAATAATAAATATTTAAATTTTATTTTATTTTGTATTTTATTTCATATATATTATTTTTTAGTTTGTTTCCTAGTTTGTACTTTTTACGGGAAATTAATTATACATACATATATATATTATAAAATTTGAAAATATGTATTGATAATTGAAAATAAGGCAACATTATACCTGTATATGGCCACTGCCTAATTTGTAGACATTTTGCATTCATTAGTCTACGTAATTATAATTTTAGAGAAGTTAATTGAAGATGATTTATTTCGTGTTTTTTTTTCAAGTTATGTACCCAGAAGGTATGGGGATGGGCACAACAATTGCTACCCACGCAGGTATGGGGACGGGTACGGGTATTTTTTTTAAACGCGGGTATGGGGACGGGTACCATAGTACCCTACCAATACCCTACCCATTGCCATCTCCAGCGTAAGACTTCTGTCGATCTTGTGCAACTTTGATACGTTCACGGATCTTGTTGATCACACCCAACATCTTTTCAACTAACTCCGGCCCTAGAATTTTCTTTTCACCAACTTCGTCCCAATGCAGTGGCTATCTGCACTTTCTCCCGTATAGTGGTTCATAAGGAGCCATCCCGATGGTTGCTTGGTAGATGTTATTGTAGGCAAACTCTACCAGCGGTAAATGCCTTTCCCAATTTTCACCAAAATCCATCACGCAAGCTCGCAACATGTCTTCAAGCGTCTGGATTGTTCTTTCTGATTGCCCATCAGTTTGAGGATGATAGGCAGTGCTGAACCTTAGCTTTGTCCCCATTGCTTCCTGTAGACTCCTCCAGAAGTTTGAGGTGAATCTCGTATCTCGATCAGATACAATAGTTACGGGTGCCCCATGCAGTCTGACAATTTCATCCACGTAAAGTTGGGCCAGACGATCCATGCTGAACGTCATTTTCATTGGTAGAAAATGTGCAGATTTTGTGAGTCTGTCCACAATCACCCAAATCGCGTGATTTCCTTTGACCATTTTTGGCAATCCTACCACGAAATCCATAGCAATATTCTCCCATTTCCACTCCGGAATCTCTAGAGGTTGCAAAAGACCTGTTGGTCGCTGATGTTCTGCTTTCACCTGTTGGCAAGTCATGCATCTTTCCACATACTCGCCGACATATCTCTTCATGCTCCTCTACCAAAAATATTTCTTCAAGTCTTGGTACATTTTGGTTCCTCCGGGATGAATGGAATATGGTGTATTATGAGCTTCTTCTAATATCTCCCTTCTTATCTCGCTATTCTTGGGAACGCAAATTCTTCCTTCGAAAACTAATGCTCTGTCGTCTGCTAATGCGAAATTTTGAATATTGCCTTTCAGCACTCGCTCCTTTATTTTGCACAAGAATTTATCATTTTCTTGTGTTATCTTGATCTGATCTCTCAATAACGGGTGCATTATCAAGGCTGTCAAAACTGATGTAGTACTCTCCGCTGGTGGAATCACGTCTATTTTCATTTTAGTGAATTCTTGAACAAGCTGAGATGTATTGGCCCATTTTCTACTTAACGTGTCAGCTACCATATTCACATTTCCTGGGTGATAATGTATCGTGCAGTCATAATCTTTAACTAACTTAAGCCACCTTCTTTGTCTCATGTTCAGTTCCTTCTGGGTAAAGAAATACTTCAGGCTTTTGTGATCAGAGAAAATTTCACATTTTCCCGCATAAAGAAAATGTCACCATATCTTCAATGCGTGAATAACTGCTGCTAGCTCCAAGTCTTGAGTAGGGTAATTGATTTCATGCGTCTTTAATTGTCTTGACGTATAGGCCACCACGTTTCCGTGCTGCATTAGCACACATCCGAGTCCCTGTTTGGAAACATCACAGTATATCACAAATCCTTCACTGCCTTCTAGGATAATCAAAACAGGTGCAGTTGTGAGTTTCTGTTTTAGCAACTGAAAACTTTCTTCATATTTCTCACTCCATTCGAATTTGACGCTCTTCCTTGTCAGCTAAGTTAACGGACAGGCAATCTTCGAGAAACCTTCAATGAAATGTCTGTAGTATCCGGCAAGACCTAAAAAACTCTTTATCTCACCGGCATTCTTCGGGGACTCCCAATTGTTCACTGCTTCCACCTTTGATGGATCTACTTCCACTCCCTGAGCTGTTACCACGTGTCCAAGAAACACGACTTGATTCAGCCAAAAATCGCATTTGCTGAACTTGGCATAAAGCTTCTCTTTTCACAACGTGTCTAGGACCAACCGCAGATGCTCTTCATGCTGCTTTTCATCCTTGGAGCACACCAGAATGTCATTAATAAATACTATAATGAACCAGTCTAAGTATTGGTGGAACACTCTGTTCATCAGATCCATGAACACTGCAGGTGCATTGGTTAATCCAAACGGCATTATTGTGAACTCGTAATGGCCGTATCTGGTTCAGAATGTTGTTTTGGGAATGTCTCCTTCTTTCACCTTTAGCTGATGATACCCTAACCTCAAATCGATTTTTGAAAATACTCCAGCTCCTTTCAATTGATCAAATAGGTCTTCGATTCTGGGCAATGGGTACTTATTTTTTATAGTGAGCTTGTTTAGGTTGCGGTAGTTAATGCACATCCTCATGCTCCCATCTTTCTTTTTCACAAAATAAACTGATGCGCCCCAAGGTGACACACTAGGCCGTATGTATCCCTTGTCTAAAAGCTCTTGGATTTGAACTTTCAATTCTTCCAATTCTTTTGGCGCCATCCGGTACGGTGCTTTAGAAACCGGTGCCGCTCTTGGCACTATATCGATGGAGAACTCCACTTGTCTGTCTGGTGGCGCTAGTGATGTCTTCGGGAAAGACATCGGGGTACTCTCGTACTATTAGAATGTCCTCCATGGTTTTTTTCCTTCTCTTCTGTGCTCATCACATTTACCAAGAATGCTTGGTAATCATTTTTTCTTATCATCTTTATTGATTTCATAGTTGAGATGATGTGAGGTGATCTGCTCGCCTTAGTTCCTTTGAATGAGAATTGTTTTTCCCCCGGTTGCTGGAAAATGACTTCTCGATCACGACATTTGATAACTGCATCATTTTGACTCAGCCAATCCATCCCTAGAATCACATCGAAATCTTTGATCTCCAAGATAAATAGGGTAGCCTCCAAAGTTCTTCTTTCTAGTGCTAGTTTGACCCCTCTAGCCAAACGATCTACCTTCATTATTTTGTCCGACGGAATATTATTCTTAAAGGTTCAGTCTCCTCGTCACATTTTACATTAGCTTTTTCATAAAATCTCTTTGCGATAAAAGAATGAGAAGCACCCGAATCGAAAAGTACTAAGGCAGACTTGTTGAGTATTGATAAGATACCTGTCATCGTCTTGGCCTCTTCTTCCTAGTTCATAGCAAATGCTCGCGCATTTCCCTTCCAGGTGGCATTGGAGTTGTTGAAATTCCGGTTCAGGGGACAAATCATTGCTTGGTGCCCCTGTTGGTAACAATGATAATAGCCGTTTTCTCCGAGCATACATTTCCCATAGTGTCATTTCTGACATTTCTGGCACAAGGGTTTTTCTGTCACTGCCTCTGGTGATGCGATCCTCCCAGGAGTATCAGGTTACAATGGTAGATTTGGGAGAAATCTCGAACCCTAGCCTTACAATGAATTCGAACCCCGATGATGATCTCAACGAAACCCACAAATAATTGGAAATACGAACCCGAAATATAATTGGTGATGCCACAAACAGCTATGGATGATCTGCTTGATAAGTCGTGAAAAACCTACGGTGTGTGCATGAGAAAGAGAGAATTCTCCAGAGAGAAATAACTCGCAAGAATAAAATTAAATTATGAATCAACTGTCTTGAAATACAATAGAAACAACCATTATATAGTTGGGCCCAAAACAAATAATCCATAAATAAAATCCTAAGCGAAATAGGGAATAAAACACAAAGACTTGTCAATCCGGAACATGCTCCAATTGGGCGCGACACGGGGTCAATCGCATCCCGAGTCATGCTGTAACTCACGCTCAGTCCAAAGCCAAATAGGTCGCGGGCGGGACCGAGTCACTCGCACCTCAGGTCACGCTGTAGCTTACGCCCGTGCGGAAGCCAAACAGGTCGCGGGCGTGACCGGCTCTACTCATGCTGCCACTCGCGCTGTAGCTCGCGCCAACGGGTGCGACCGAGTGCTCGTGTCTCGACTCGTACTGTAGCTCTTGCCAGTCCGTTCCACAGCTCGAGATCACTGTCTTCCACTTGAGCTCGGTGTCCTCTCCCTCCACGGATCGCTTGGACGACTCTTAGCTCCAGACCTCTTGAATAAATCCATTGAGGCTCTCCTTGAACCTCTTAGCTCTGGATCTAGTCACCGGTCCCTCAGGCACCTTAATTGGGTCAAGTCCTTCCTCGACTCGGGTCGTATCATTCCCCTCCTCTTGAAAAGGATTTGTCCTCAAATCCAGCTCATCACCTACATCAAAAGGGCTCAAGTCAGCAACATTAAATGAAGTACTGACATTATACTCACCTGGAAGATCCAGCTTGTATGCATTGTCACTGATGCGCTCCACCACTTGAAATGGCCCATCACCTCTGGGAAGTAACTTGGATCGCCGTTGTGCTGGAAATCTCTCCTTCCGCATATGCAACCAAACCCAATCACCAGGCTTAAACATAACTTTCTTTCGCCCTTTGTTGGCCTTCATGGCATACCGCTCAGTGCGTCTCTCAATGTTTGCCCATGCTTTCTCATGAATCTGTCTAACAAAATATGTCTTCTTTTCTCCATCAAGGTTAGTATGCTCTTGCACAGGCAAAAGAAGTAAATCTAAAGGAGTAGTAGGATTAAAACCATAAACCACTTCAAATGGAGAAAATTGGGACGCAGAGTGGACATATCGATTATATGCAAATTCAACATGCGGCAAACACTCTTCCCAAGTTTTAATGTTCTTTTTTATTTAAGCACGTAACAGTGTAGACAAAGTTCTATTAACTACCTCAGTCTGACCGTCAGTTTGGGGGTGACAAGTAGTAGAAAACAGAAGGTTAGTACCTAACTTACACCACAAGGTCTTTCAAAAGTAGCTTAAAAACTTTGCATCTCTATCAGACACTATAGTCCTAGGCATGCCATGCAATCTAACAACTTCTTTGAAAAACAAATCAGCAATATGGGATGCATCATTAGATTTATGACATGGGATAAAATGTGCCGTCTTTGAGAACCTATCAACAACCACAAAAATAGAATCTCTACCACGTTTACTCCTATGCAGACCTAACACGAAATCCATAGAAATGTCAATCCAAGGATATGTAGGAATGGGCAAAGGAGTATACAAACTATGTGGTTGAACTCTAAACTTAGCTTGACGACAAGTAATGTACTTACTACAGACACGTTCCACATCACGTTTCATATGAGGCCAATAAAAATGTTCGTGCAAAACAGATAAAGTCTTAGCAACACCAAACTGTCCCATCAATCTACCACCATGTGCTTCCAACAATAACAAACCACAGATAGAGCAATTAGGCACACATAATTTATTTTCCCGAAACAGAAATCCATCATGCCTATAAAACTTGCCACTACCATATTGTTCACATGCACTAAAGATTTCACCAAAGTCATCATCTCCCACATACAAGCTTTTCAAATTCTCAAAACCAAGTAGCTTAACATCTAGAGTAGCAAGCAAAGTGTACCTTCTAGAAAGTGCGTCAGCTACTACATTCTCCTTTCCTTGCTTGTACTTGATGACGTAGGGAAACGTCTCAATGAACTCCATCCAACGAGCATGCCTCTTGTTCCGCTTGTGTTGTCCTTTCAAATGCTTCAAGGACTCATGGTCAGTGTGGATCACAAACTCCTTCATCCACAGATAATGCTGCCACGTTTGCAATGCTCGGACCAACGCGTACAACTCCTTGTCATACGTTGGATAGTTCAATGTCTCCACTGTCAGCTTCTCGCTAAAATATGCAATCCGTCAAACCTCTTGCATCAAAACTGCACCAATACCAACACCAGAAGCATCACATTCAACTTCGATGGTTTTAGAGAAATTAGGTAGAGAAAGTACCGGGGCATGTGTTAACTTCTCCTTAAGCGTGTTGAACGCGTTCTCTTGTTCCTTTCCCCAGTAGAACTCGACGTTCTTCTTGATCACCTCTGTCATGGGTCCTGCTATGCCGCTAAAGTGTGGCACAAATCTCTGGTAAAAGCTCACAAGCCCATGAAAACTCCGAATTTCTCCAACAGTTGTGGGGGTCAGCCACTCCCTAATGGCTTGAACTTTTTCATCATCCACCTGCACACCATCTGCGCTAACAACAAAACCAAGAAACAACAACCTTATCTGTGCAAAATGTGCATTTCTTAAGGTTAGTATATAACTATTCTCTCCTCAAAGCATCTAATACACATCTTAAATGCTCAACATGCTCCGTTTCAGTTTTGCTATAAATAAAAATGTCATCAAAGTAGACCACGACAAATCTACTTATGAAAGCTCATAAAACATGATTCATTAAACGCATAAAAGTACTTGGAGCATTAGTTAACCCAAACGGCATCACCAACCATTCATACAATCCCAATTTTGTTATGAATGTCATTTTCCATTCATCCCCCTCTTTAATCATAATCTGATGGTACCCACTCCTCAAGTCAATTTTAGAGAACACGCAAGCACCATGCAGTTTATCTAGCACATCATCTAAACGGGGAATAGGGTATCGATACTTTACCATTATATTGTTGACGGCTCAATAGTTGACACACATCCTCAGGAAAGTGTCCTTCTTGGGCACGAGTAGCATAGGACTCGCACAAGGACTCAAACTCTCCCGTACTTGGCCTTTGTCCAACAGCTTATGAATCTGCCATTCTAGCTCTTTGGTCTCCTCAGGGTTACACCGGTAAGCGGGTCAGTTTGGTAAGGTGGCACCTGGAATAAAGTCAATTTGGTGCTTGATCCCACGAATTGGTGGTAAACCCGGTGGCATCTCTTCAGAAAAGACATCTTCGTATTCCTGCAAAAGAGATATCACAGAACTAGGAAAAGATTGGTTAAGTTAGTTAGTGTTCAAAAGCACATCTTTGCGGATCAATAGATACATCGGTTGCTCATTTTGCACGGCCCACTTCAGATCACTAGCCGTCGCAAAACAGGAATGATGAACAATCTCCTTTCCACTCTTTCCTCCCTTTCCTTCATTCTTTATCAGATCGGCCTCCGTCTGTAGTTTCACTTGATCCACATACACTTGAGATGGTGTAAGAGGTGCTAGTGTCACCGTCTTCTAATTAAGTACAAATGAGTACTTATTGGTGAAACCATCGTGCTTCACTCGCCGATCACATTACCACGGACGTCCTAACAGAATGTGCTCAGCTTGCATTGGCACGATGTCACACAATACCTCATCCTCATACTTTCCAATTCTGAAGGAAACTCGAACTTGCTTGTTCACCATCGTCTCTCCACTGTCATTCAGCCACTGCAACTTGTATGGCTTCGGATGCTTCAAAATCGGAAGTCCCAGTTTGGTCACCATCACCACACTTGCTACATTGGTGCAGCTCCCCCCATCGATGATCATACTACATACCTTATCTAGAATATAGCATCGGGTATGGAATATGTTCTCTCGCTGCTCCTCCTCTACACTCTTGGTATGGAAGCTCAATGATTTTCTTACCACCAAAATAAGTGTTGCAGGCGCTACATACTCTTCATCACTCGACCCTCCTGACAAAGCATACATCTCATTATCCGATGCTTCATCTTCAGTCACGATCTCACCATTGTTCTTCAAAACCATCACCTTTCGATTTGGACATTGGCTGGCTATATGTTCTCTACCTTGACACTTAAAACACTTGATGTCCCAATTTCAATTTGCAGACGACTCCTTATTGTTGGAACTGGGTGTGGTAGGTGTCTCAGTTTTTGGTTTGGAGAAAGGTTGTTTATCCTCTTTCTTTCCTTGGTTCGTCTTCCCTGAAGGTGTGTTGGTATTCTGATTTTGCCTCCAATTAGATGAACCAGCTCGATTCTGGCTACCCCTCATCTTGAGTTGGTTCTCTACTTTGATTGCCAACTGCACTACATCTTTCAAGTCCACATATGGTTGCAACTCCACTGTGTCTCTTATCTCTCTATTTAGTCCGGCTAAGAATCTAGCTGTGGTTGCCTCATCATCTTCTACCACATTAGCCCTAATCATGGCTATCTCCATATCCTTGAAGTACTCATCTATGCTACTTGAGCCTTGCCTCAAAGTTTGAAGCTTAGTATGTAGCTCTCGGTAGTAGTAGCTCGATACAAACCGTCTTCTCATCACGGCCTTCATCTCGGTTCACATGTCGATTGGTGGCTCTCCATCACGCCGCCTAGAGGTAGTTAACTATTCCCACCACACTAGAGCATAATCTGAGAACTCGACTGCTGCCAGCTTCACTTTCTTGAGTTCTGAATAGTTGTGGCAGTCGAACACCATCTCCACCTTGTACTCCCATTCAAGATAGGCTTTCATGTCATTCTTCCCATGGAATGAAGGGATGTTCATCTTAATGTTTCCTAGATGATCATCTTCTCAATTCCGGCTCTTCCCATGTCTCCGTCCTCCTGGTGCAGAAGCTCTATCTTCCTCTTCATAGTCTTCACTATAGGAGTCATAATATCCTCCTCTTTCCCTCTCTATATGTGGGTATTGCCTAGCTTCCACTTGGCCGTCCCTACCTCATCTTCCGCTCTGTCCAAACTATCCAGTCTCTTGTTCAATGCAGTCAACTCAGTTCGGAACAACCTTGTCATGTGTTGTTGTATGGCTTCAATTGTGGATTTGGGATCAAAATTTTAGATTGCGTCCCCTCCGGCCTCTGCTACCTTCTCTGACTGCTCTCCAGTACCTGCAGTTTTGTTAGACATAATCGACTATCTTTTCTTTTTTTTTCTTTTTTTTTACTCTTTTTTTCACGATTTTTTTTCTTTCTCCTTTTTTTTTACTCAAAAAAAAACTGCTGCTGTAATCCAAAGAACAGAACAAAATAATTTAAAATGCAAGACAAAACGATAAAAGAAACAGATCCTACACAATGCTCTAGCTCTCACTCACGTGTATGCACTCGTGTATCACTCAAAGGCTTTTTTCACTCGATCAATCTCACCTCTCTGCCTTTTACCACTCAAATTCCTCTCCACAGAAATTCACCAATCTCACAACCACACCAAATAAGACTAGAACAACTTATCCACGCAGTAGCAACAATGTCACCAACAATTTTCATTTTTTTTTTCTTTTTTTTTCAGAATACCAAAATTGCTCAAATCACTCCCAACACCAAAATACAGCTTCCCAAACAATATATATCAATACCACAAAATGCCCAAAATTATCTACCAAAAATTCGAAAAATTTTAAAATTTCACGAAAAATTTTCGACTTTTCTACGGACGATCTATAAGCCTCCGGGAACCTAAATAACAAAACGAAAATCAACGAAACGGCAAAAAAAATTCCCGGTTTTTTACTCTTTTTTTATTCAGCGACTTTTTCTTTCTTTTTTTTCTGCTGATTTCGTCTCTTTCTTTTTTTTTTTGAATAGGCGAGAAATAAAAATTAAATCAAAGATAAAAAAAATGGGATAAAGATTGGAACCTGATGCAAAGCCGAAGCTTTGATACCACTTGATGCGATCCTCCCAGAAGTATCAGGTTACAACAGTAGATTTGGGGGAAATCTCGAACCCTGGCCTCACAATGAATTCGAACCCCGACGATGATCTCGATGAAACCCATAAATAATTGAAAACACGAACCCGAAATATAATTGGTGACGCCACAAATAGCTATGGATGGTCTGCTTGATAAGTCGTGAAAATCCCACGGTGTGTGCGTGAGAAAGAGAGAATTCTCCAGAGAGAAATAACTCACAAGAATAAAATTAAATTATGAATCAACTGTCTTGAAATACAATAAAAACAACCCTTATATAGTTGGGCCCAAAACAAATAAGCCATAAATAAAATCCTAAGAGAAATAGGGAATAAAACATAAAGACTCGTCAATCCAGAACACGCTCCAATTGGGCGCGACACGGGGTCACTCGCGCCCCGGGTCGCGCTGTAACTCGCACTCAGTCCAAAGCCAAACAGGTCGCGGGCACGACCGGGTCACTCGCGCCTCGGGTCGCGCTGTAGCTCACGCCCGTGCTGAAGCCAAATAGGTCACGGACGCGACCGGCTCCACTCGTGTTGCCACTCGCACTGTAGCTCGTGCCAACGGACGCGACCGGCTGCTCACATCTCGACTCATGTTGTAGCTCGTGCCGGTCCGTTCCATAGCTCGAGATCACTGTCTTCCACTTGAGCTCGGTGTCCTCTTCCTCCACGGGTCGTTTGGACAACTCTTGGCTCCAGGCCTCTTGAATGAATCCATTGAGGCTCTCCTTGAACCTCTTAGCTCTGGATCTAGTCAACGGTCCCTCAAGCACCCTAATTGGGTCAAGTCCTTCCTCGACTCGGGTCGTATCATCTGGTCTGCTTCCTCCTTCAGTTCTAGGTTTCTTGTCAGGCTGAAATTCCTTCCTCTGTTCTGATTGTTGTGCTGATTCCATCACCGTTTCCCACCATTATTGGAAAATTTTGGAGCAGGCTTGTCCAGATTCAGACGGGTAGAAACTGCCCGAGCTCGCTGCATAATTTCTGAGTAAGTGTTGAGATTGAGTACGGATAAGTGTGCCACAATCTCAGGTCACAACCCATCTTTAAATCTCCAGGCCTTCTTCTCATCCGTGTCTACCAAGTGGGGTGCATAACGAGCTAGATAGTTAAATTTTTGCTCGTACTCCAGAATGGTCATGCTGCCCTGCTCTATATTCATTAACTTCTTCTCTTTCTTCTTCCAAAACGCCTTTGGAAAGTAATTATCCATTACCATTTTCTTGAAAATGGTCCAGGTCAAGTTGGCTTGCTGCTCTGGGCTCATGTTGATCTTCACTGCCTCTCACCAGTGACTTGCATCCTCAGTCAGCTGGAATACCGCATAGGTAAGTCTTTGGGCATCTGAACATCCCAAGTAGTTAAAGATTCGGTCCAGTTCCTAAATCCATTCTTCTGCTGCTAGAGGTCCTCCAGTTCCCTTCAACTTGGGTGGTCCTAACTGACTGAAATGTGTTAGGATACCATCTTCTTCTTGGTGTTGAGGTTATTGATGATTCTGATTCTGTTGAGGTAGAACTCTCCTCAGTAGATCTGTGAGGTTTAGAGCAAATGCATCCATATTATTGTTATTTCCTCCGTTCTCATTATTGTTGTTGTTGTTTCCTCCATTCTCATTATTGTTGTAATTGTTCATTGACTCCGTTTCCTCACTATTTTCTTGAATTGGCCAAGTATTCTTCTTTGTTGGTATGATTCCTATTGTCGATCATAGCAAAATGGTTAAAATGTCTAAAAAAATAACTACTTTTATTCAATTCATTGCTTAAAAGAAACAACTTTCAACTATTTGCAACGAAACAATACTACTAATCTGGAATAATTTAAATACTAGAAACAAATAATACTACTGCCGATAACTCAAACTACTAGAATCTTTCTAAATGCTACTGGCTCTCCTCATCCTCTTTCCCAAATTCAAGCTTTTATAAGACTTCCGACGCGATATCCTAATCCCTCTGGGAACTCGGCCATAGAACTCCTCCCTCCAATTTCGCAGGATGTGATTGATAAATTCATCAAAATTAATTATCTCAAGAACCGATCGCCCTTTACGTATCTCCAGAGTCAAATCCTTCAGTGCATCATCAGCAAAATCTCTCATCAGGGGAGATCCAATGATATTATGGATCCTCTCAGCTACTTCCATTGGGTCAAGCTCACACCTTGCCTGTTCCATTCTCTTCCAAAGATGCTGGATCCTCAACAACTGCATCTCCGGTACTGTATCATCCCATGATATCTCGTAAAACTTTCCTATCAAGTGATCCTTTAAATCTTCCTCTCTATTAGCTAATAGCCGCCGAGGAATTTGACCCACGTACTCATTCTAGCAGTCTTCTTTGATCGTACCATCTAAACCAAAATTTCGAGGACTATAAAACACTTTTATGAACGATACATATAATCATACTTGCATAACTTGAAATAAAACCTTTCTTTTACCTCTACTCGGGGTGATGCAACGGATGCGATGATGGTCTTAACTTACTTGCTTACTTGCTTTTATGAGTATTCAGGAACGTAATTTTTCCCTGATACCAAACTGTAACGCCCCAAATTTTATTACTCTTAATAAAATGAAACGTTAAACATGTATTTATTAGTAACTAAAAGAAAATCCCAAATAGTCGAATATTAAGGTCTCAAAGATTACAGCGAAAAAACATATTAAGAAAAATAATCTAAATTTTATTAAAAACTTTATTTAATCTGGGACCATGACCACCACCATCGCATCTTGACCCGCTAAGCATCACCCGAGCCTCCATCTGAAAAAGGAAAGTTTTTAGGGTGAGTACTTTAAACTCAGTTGGGAGTGTCCAATTATCCAAGCTATATAAAATTAGTCGAGTAAATGAGAAATAATAAAAGTTGTTCAGTCCGTTGACCAAACCATATAGCTCGTTGGTCCATACTGTGAAGCCCGTAGGCCCTGTCTTATTTAGACCGAAGGCCCTGTATTGTGCTGTGTCATCACATACTCGATGATAAAATATAGAGAATAATCGGGACAGAAATCACATAAAACCCCACCTTCACATTCACCTTGACTCGGATATAAATTAATTAAGTCCTACGCGCTTTCTATAAATTATTTATTGTAAATCAATACGGTGCATAACAATAAAGTAATGAAATCATGCATAAAATTTATCTATGATGCATGCTTAAAACAATTAATCATATAGTGACATAATTCTTTAATCTTATTTATTGATTTAACTAACTATACATACACACCCACATATAAGTATATTTGTATACATAAGGTACACACATATTTATATAGCATGACACAAACACAAGCATCGTCCCACATATAATATATATATATATATATATGTAATAGTTCTTATAACACATATACATATGTCCAATCATATATATATATATATATTATATATACACATGCTACCACATGCACGAAATCCAAACATACATAAATATATTATGAAAGTGACGTGTGTGTGTGTTAGCATTAATTACCCTATCTATACATATCCATAGGGGTGAGCAAAAAAGTACCGAAAATCAAGAACCGAACCGAACCGAATTAATTCGATTTTTTCAGTTCGGTTCTTTTCAAAATTCGGTTCGGTTCGGTTGTTTTTCTAGTAAAAATTCGGTTTTCGATTTCGGTTCGGTCCAAAGAAAAAATACCCGAACCGAACCAAAAAACTGAATTTATATATATATTAGAAATAAAAATACTCGACTTTGTTGTACTTTATAGTTTATTCGGCTTTGCTTTGTTGGAATTTACACATTTTTGGACTTTATTCAATTGTTTATTGGTATTTTTTGAACTTGAATCTTCATAATTAGCTAATTCATACTTGTACATATTTAATTATATCGAATGAAGAGAATTTAAAGCAAAAAAAATAAATCATAAAATTTAAGAAAAATTTCGGTTCAAAACCGAACCGAACCGAAATATTTCGGTCCGGTTCGGTTCGGTTCCGATCAGAAATTCGGTTCGGTTAGGTTCTATTTTTAAAAAATTCAGTTTTCTTCGGTTTTAACATTTTCGGGATCGAACCGAACCGAAAAAATTCAGTTTTCTTCGGTTTTAACATAGAGAAAGCAATTTTAGTCAGACAAGTCATCAACACTGGTCCCCACCGCATTAAAGATTCTGAAAAGGAACATTGAAAACCCCACCTATTTCCAAAGAACACAGATACAACGCGATATATATATACACACATATGGTTGTCTGCTACGCAAGAAACAGAGACACGGTTCGCAGAGAAATTAGACGAAACTTCATACCTTCGGAGATATTTTTTCGAAATTCTAAACTCTGGCTCTCTTCACTCTAATCTGGGGTGTGCGAAAATAATAGAGAGGATAGCTCTATTTATAATGATAGATTAGGGTTAGAGTTTGAGTAGGATATGAGATTATGTGGTTATCTTGTTTCAACAAAAAAAGATAGAGCTGATAAACTTCAAAATTTTGGAATGATAAAATTTGTAGGCAAGGATATCCAAACAAGAATAGGAAGAAGAATTGAAACATCTAGAATTTTGGGCCTCAATACTTGGGCTTGGAAAAATAAAAGAAGGGTCTGGGCTCCCAAATAAATAAATGGGTTGGAGAAAAAAACTTAGGATAAAATAAAATGCAACCAATTAGGCACAAAAATTAAATACATGCTCATGCTATGAAATTACTATATACTAAAATGAATTCATGCTTGAAAGAAAATAAATTACATAGGCGCGACTTATTAGACTTAATTAATTATTATCGCATACATAATAAAAAGATTAAAAATAAAATATTTTTAGGAAAAGAACGTAGCCATTAAAATAAATCGGGTCGCTACACTTCAAGAGTAAGCTCGATCAGTTTCTTTTTCTCTCCATTCTTTGTCCTCTCTTGTACTTCTCCTGAATGCACTAATACTCCAATGATATCTGTATAAAAATATCATTTTTAGTTTATATATTTTACCTAAAAAATAAATGAAAGTACAGAGATGGTTAAACGTTTATAGCATACCAAACACTGAGCCATTATATAAGTTATCATTTAACTGAACCTCTTCAAATGATTTGAAGCAAAATCTTTTCATTGGAAAACCTTGAACAAAGAGCTCATGTATTCTTGTGTCTTCTGTTAATATGATCATGTACTTGTTCGCAATCACCTTGTACTTCTTCATATCGCGCACGACCTTAAAATTTTTTATTCCATAAACCGATCCTTCTTCCATTTTATCCTTGAACTTGGTAGTTAAAAACTTGGGAACGGTAACCTCAATTTGATCTCCTTGTAAGAACCATGCAATTGATTTCCAGTTACCACGTTTGATAGAAAAAAAAACTGATTACATTTTGTCCAAATCATTTTCTGTTGTTCATTATTTTGAGGGACCTATAGTTCAAATCCAAACATCGAGAAACCTTAATCACATCTAGGTGTGGCTAATATCTTAGCTAAGCAAAGTCTTGGGAAACTCTCAGCCTAATAATAGGGCATTAGCATACACACCATATTAACCAGCAAGCAGGTAAAACACAGGAAATCAATTGCAATAAATTTATGTAACCTCACCATCTCCCTTGTTAGGATTAAGGAGGACTTATAGCTTAAATCTCGCTAGTTATTGCTAATATCTTAGCTAAACAAAGTCTAAAATCCTATTTCCATTTCACTGCGAAACTCTCAGCTTAATCACAGGGAACACACACGCCATATTATACCCCGTAAACAGGTAAAATACAGAAAATCAGCAAAAAAATTATGCCAAATAGCCACTCACTGGCTTGGCGCCGTAGCACAACAAACAACAATAAAAGAAAAATCACGGAAAAGGAAAAAAAAACGCCCTTCCTCGTCAAAATCGGAACACTAACACAACACATGTTTGAACATGAATATCCAGAAACTTAAAATTAAAGCATCGCTAACAAACTAAAAAGCAATTCAAACAGAAGGTTTCTCATTAAACAGCAAGAACAGAGAACTGTAACATAGAAAACTAAAATTTCGACGATACCAACTGATAAAACATAAAAAAATCACGTTTCAAACGGGAAAAAAGTTCGCAAGAATTTGATCATTTTCTTGTATTAATAAAAGCAAAGTTTTCGTACCTTTTCATCATGAAGAATGCATTCCCAACTTCCAATGTCTTCTCTGTTTGTAAATGAAGGATATGCATAGGCCCGAACCAGTCGAAGCTTCACGGCGAAGATGGTTTTTGAGTCATCTAAGTCACAAATGAAAGACCACACAGAAGGCATGACTGCAAAACAAATCTGGGAAGCAAGTGTGATTTACAGTAGAACCGAGGGGAGATTTTATAGAATTTTAATTTTAATATGAACGCATAATAATGTATTGATAAGAATATGTACGCATAATATTGTATTGATAAGAATTTTAATTCTAGAAAGACCTCTAAACCCTATGAATATGGCAATATCTGAAACAAATTGTGTGCAGACAGAATTTATATATAATATAAATATAGAATAGATATAGTTGAGAAATCAACCCAACCGTGAGCCATGAAGTTTGGGATATATATAATATTATAATATATATATAGAATACATATATAATATATAATATATATATAAATATAGAATAGATTCGTCAGCCATGCATTTTAGGCGGGATAAGAGCATTTTGGGCAGGAATTTTCCATGCAAAAGATTTGCTTTAATATAGTATAGATCTTATTTAATCAAATATAATTTGATCAATATTTTATTTTATTGGTATGGGTATATGAGGCTATACCTCGACTCGATGTACATTATGCACAAGTTTCATCAGCAAGTGCATTGCCCAAGTATTTAAAGTGGACTTTTAAGACTAAGACTGCATGCTTGGGTGCATTATTTTCTGAGATTAGCATTTGTTTTAAAAAAATGTGTGTTGTATTGATTATCTATGTATTTCTAATCAATTTTTATCATTTGCAACAATTATGTTTCATACATTTAGAATCGAGCGAGCTTGAGGTGGCCACATCATATTATAGAAGTGTCTTGCTCGGTGATTGTATGGGAGTGACATATGAGGCACAACGTAATAAGAGGATAAAGCCCATTTATGAAGATCTGGCTAGAGCTCATCGACCGAGAGCTCCCTCTCGATCCAGGAGATCTGGCAGTTACATTCCTCGTACTTATGCAGATATGGATGCAGTTGATTTAGTTGGGAGACGATATACATGCCCTAGAGACAAACGTCCTAAAATTTTTGTCACCCCCACATCAAGTACTAGTGAGGATCATCAATGTTGCAAACATGTTGGGCGGATGCAAGATGTGGCGCATCAAACATTTCTAGAGATGCTCCGTATTACTCAAGAGCATGACGAGGAGCGTGAGAGGGCACACATATAGTATAACGAAGAGTGTGAGAGGGCACGCAGATTGTATGATGAGGAGCGTGATAGAGCACGCATGAAGAAAAATGAAGACATGCTACATAGATTGAAGGATTTTGTTAATGGCATTGTTAAGAAGTTTGTCCCAAGATCTTGTAGTAAGAGTTACAGTCAGAGTAGACATCTTGCTCGTGCACCGATTGATAACACTCCGACATCGCAACCCCATATAGTACATTATATCATGAGGTGAGTATATTTGTGTTTAAATATAATTTTTAGATAATACTATCTATTTTTTGTACATGCTGAGGCAGAACGTGTCAAGAAAGCACATGTCGAGGAAGTAGGGACTAATTAGGATGATTAGTTCCATAGTGAAAGCTGGGATTTGGGATCGATGATGAGTTCAGTGATGCCGAGCTCAGCAACAAAGCCGAGCTCAACAACAGAGATAATAACAAAGATCGGGCCTAGTCAATCATCTCAAGGTACAGAGACTTCCAAAAAGAGACACTTGAACGCGTTTCTAAAATGTGGGACACAGGCAAAGGTAAAAGTAAATGCCATCGACCTTGAGTTGCGAAAAAATTCTTCAAGGACCTGTGTAACCCAAACAAAGACACAACCTCGACCCACATTGATTTGATACTGTATACCCTTCAGAGGAGGTTCATGAAGAGGCGTGCCTTGTCACGAGATCAGTGAATTCGTGATAATATTTTCACGAGATCCTAGATAAAATTTTGAAAATTATATTTGAATCTTAAATTAATCTTGTTACAATAATATCACAATAATACACAACCATTAGATTTATGACCACAATAAAACACCATAATATCATTCTTAGCTACATAAATAGTTCAGTTTTAGAATTTGAAACAAATCCGTTCAATCATAACACACTCATATTTGAGGTTCAACTCTACTCGGACACTTGCCCTTGTTGTGTCCTAGATCATGACAAATACTACATCTCTTAGGTCGACGTTGCCCTTCACCAAGTGCATTCGCTTGTTCATGCTCAATCTGTCTTGGGGTTGTACGCTTCTTCTTATTGTGGCTAGTGCCTCCACACCTCGATCATGATTGTTGTCTTCTGTTTTTCCTACTTGTGCCTTCAACTGCTGAACGATATCTTCTTTCCTTAGGACAACCTGCTTGGAGAACTAATTTAGGAGGGCAAACTTTAAATGAAGATGCGATTGTTCATTCATCCTGATACGGCACTGAGCATACATGATCATGGTATACAAGACAAAGTGTAACTTGCTTGTAATACAACTCCACATAATCATATATGTCATGTCCAGCAATCCTATTACAATAGGTCTGTTGTGTTAATAAAAAAACATAACAATCATCACTAATGGATATAAAGAGAATGTTTATAAAAGTACGGTATCGAATAGCAGTTGTCGCATGAGAACAAGGGATTTGATTAAGCTGAAATTTACCGCATTCAAATGTTTTCTCTTAAAGATCAACTAGAAAGCTCTTATCGTTCTTTTGTACTTTGTACAAATTTATATTATGATCTCGAACAACATATTGATGGCTCATTTCCACTTATTTGTAAAGCTTCATGTAAGTCTCTTCTGTGAGTATGTGATCTCTCGACATTATCTTCTCGTATCTCTCGTCAAACCACTTCTCTATCACATCCTTCACAACCTCAATAAGAGAACATATGGGCAATCTTCTAGCCCACAACAAACGGGCATTGAAAGATTATGCTGCATTTGATGTCATGAAGTTGTAACGACGTACAGAGTATTGTGATCGTGCCCAATGATATACCCCTATACACAGCAATGTATTGTAAACTTCTTCCCGACTTGAGAAGATCATCGATAAATATTTCAAAAAAAAATCAGTTCTATATGCAAATGCAGTACTTCAAAACATAGAAATCACATGATGACCTGCTCAGGCTAGATTCTTCATTGTGGTAATAGGACAATCCATGGATCACTGTAGGATACACTGCCTTAACAGCATTCTTGATGCTCACATGTTGGTTTGAAACTATCACCAAATCATCATGATTTCCAAAAGCTCTCTTAAACCACTTCATGAACCATGTCCAGGGCTCCAGGCCACATCATTCTCAATAGGACCCACACCAATGGCAAGAGAAAAAAATTACTCATTACCATCCTTCGTCACAGCGATGAAAAGAATACCATTGATCTTCCTCTTCAGATGAGTGTCATCAATGGCGATAACTGGACGTATACATAGTTTGAATGCTACTCTACAAACTCCTAGAGAAACAAACATGAACATGAAATGATCATCACCATCAGTCTCCAAATCATAAACCGTATCGAGATTGTATCTCTTCAATATCTCCAAATATGTAGGCAATACCTCGAAAGACTAATCATAAGAACCGTAAACCATCTCTATTATGAGATTCCTAGCTCGTAATGCAACACTGTACTCAACCTAAATACCATACTCCCTCAATAGCTCAGCGATCATTGCTCTCGGCTTTAGGATAGAACCCTCATCTAGGATCCTCTGCTTTAAGAAATCAGCAATAACTTAGGAGGATAACTTTCCTAGTGCATTACGTGTTAGGTCCAACCGACATGTATGATTATCCTCTAATTTTGTCACCATCCACAAGCCACCCTTAGCAATTGTCACTAATTTAAAAGAGCAGGTCTCATTCTGTTTGTAAATAACTGTTCATCAACTTTTGCTGGAACGTGACACCGAATATTCCACTTGACGCTACATATGCCACTTTTCCACAGCAATTACAAAATATTTCTTCTCCAAGAAAGTATTTCTCATTGCTAGTGCATCAATATCTGACAGAAATTGGTCATCGTGTACCACTGCTATTGCATTGTCAACATAGGCCACATGAATCAACCAATGTCCGATGGGGGAAACTCTACATTTGGAGCTTCAACATTAAGACCAACATCCTTGGATGAGAAGTTATGAGGCCCCATCATGCTGGAGAATATTCACAAACTCGTCGAGACGTCCTGGCTTGTGAATCCATTCATAAAATTTAGCAATTTGATTACGCCGAACTTCACTCTCGTAGTTCTCATCATCATCATCATCATCATCGTAAGATAGATCATCAAGACTATCATCTCCAATTGGGTTGACGTTATTATCATTTGATGGCATTACTATTGGAGTTTGCTGAATTGATTTCTCGGTGATGTATACAACAGGCTCTTCTTGCTCCTGAACTAAACTAGGTAGATCAACATCAGTTTTCAGGAGTCCTTTCAGTATCCTCCATGTCAATGACCTCGTCAAATAACTCGATGTATATCTTACACTTGTTGGAGATGTTTCTATAAAATCGTGAATCTTGTCTATCAATTTATGACGAGAGAACATATCAAATGGAAGGTGCACGAGCTGATCTTCACCATCAACATACGCAGATCTCTCCCATCTGTCACTATGTTGGACAACAATACGTTGCAAAACCATCTGCAAATCAACAATAAAGAATAATTAAATAAATAAATAATATTGTGAGAATATTGTCACAAAAGCACAGAATTCGTGACAATATTGTCACGGTTCAAGTGATTTTGTGATAATATTATCACGAAATCTAGTCTTTTTTCGTGAGAATATTTTTTTTAATATTGTCACGAAAAGCATATAATTCGGACAATATATTGTCACGAACGAATTCAATTCGTGACAATAATGTCAAGACAATATTATTGTCACAGCACAACAAATTCATGATAATAATGTTACGAATTCATGTGATTTCGTGACAATATTGTCACGAAATCACCTGAACTGTGATAATATTGCCACGAAAATGCTGAATATCCAAAAATTATACGTTTATGTTAATCTTAACAAAACATCCAAATCTACAAATTCATATTAATCTACCACAAAATATCCAAAACTACAATCATCTATGCATATATATTCTTTAAAAATTACACAAATAAAGATCTTAGAACTTCAATAACTATTAACACAAATATTATGAAATTAACATAAATTACGGATAAATTGCTTAAAATTTTAAAAGGACATCAAATCCAACAAATTCGAACAACTTCATGGTGAGAAAAAAAAACTCACTTTAAATTTCTTGGAGGTATGTTGTTTCTCCAACAAAATTGCAAACCACTGAAAATTTTCTTCTCTTCAATTCGTTCAAAATGCGTACGTTCTTTTCAATGGTTTAACATGGGTTGTAGATTTTAATGCAAGCAATTACAACCCAACTACCAAAATGTGCCACGTTGGAAGGAAATTTAATCTCCCAAAAAAAATTTAAAAAAAAATCTGACACATATGCACTCGTGGAAATAAAGGAGGAAAATAAATGGATTGACTTTCAAATGAGATAAAAAGGGCATACAAGACTTTTACACCATTTTTTGAATAGAAAAGAATGAGTTATGGAATTTGGTTACAAAAGAATTTGTTATCCTAACTTTGACTATTTTAAAATTTCTCTCAATTATATTCCCTAACAACTTTACTTTTCTGGCAACCAAACGAGCCTAAATATTTTTTTAATTAGATTTCAATTTTTTCACATAAATAGTTATTTTAAGTTTTAAAAATGATATTTTTTATAAAACGATCAAATTCTCTCACTTATAGACCAAAATTCCACTCCATTGTTGTTGAGGTGATCAGCATTTTAATGAAAGAATTTATCAAAATTGAGTGGAGGGTTCAACTTGCAATGAATATTCTATTTTCAATGGTGTAAAATGCCAAATTTTAATATTAGAGTACATAATGCAAATCAAGCATAATTTGAGGGTGCAAGTTGTCAATTACCCTTAAAATACTTGTAAATTAGATTAGTGATTAAATTTGTAAGACACTTTAATGTTGCATAAATTAACCCAAAAAAAAAAAAAGAAAACCAATGGTCATTGGGCTGATCCAAAAATATGGATTATGATCATCTACTGTGCACAGCGCCTCATGCGGTTCCTTTTTTTGACTTAAAAACTATGTTGTTTGACACAATTTTTTTCATTTGTTCTCTTTTATTCTTTTTTTATTATTATTATTTCTTTCTTTTCAAAAAAACATTAATAACTTAAAAAATATAATTAAAACAATAAACCTCTAGTAATGACTGTTAGGATTATAGTTATCTTTCAGTTTTAGATTATTACATAGTGCTGGATTTCAAAATTAGGATTTATAATTTTCTTTGTAATTTTAGTTTATAGTTATTACAAGATAATTATTTAAGATTGGGGGTTTATTGTTTTAATTTTTTGTTTTCAATTGATCTCTTTTATCTTGGTTGACTTTTCATAGGATTTGTTATAATATAGAGTTTTTAAATTTTGTTTTGCATATTTTTTAAAAAGTATAAAAAAAGAAAAAAAATTAAAATTGTGTCAAAAGGGCACAGTTTTTAAGGGAAAAAAAAAGGCACACTTCATGCTGTGCAAGGGCCCAATGTAGAGGATCACGATCTGAAAAATATTCTGAACCGGGTTAAGCTTACCCGACAAGAAATTGGGCCATTTTGAGCCGGTCCCAATCAAAATAAAAGTGATTTTTTAACCCAATGATGGATGTGCAGACAAATAGGCTTACAACTTTTTCATGTCATTCATCCAGTAATTAAAATTACCCCTTGAGTTTGGGGGGTGCGTGTCCTAGCACTCTAAGCAGTGGGGTGAATGGGCTTTGTGGTGTTCAAATCCAACGAACGGGAAATTCTATCCCACGGCAGCACACACTACATCCCACACACACATCACACACATATTTTAATCATTTTTTAATAACTGGATCCCACTTTTTTTTTAATATGTGAGGGGGATGATGTGGGATAGATTTTCCCTCCAACGAACATCATTTAGGTCAAATTTGATTGCGAGTTCGGTTTATTTAAAAATATTCTGTCTTTGGCACGCTTGAAGAGTTATGTAATTGTACATGTGGAGTACTTTAGAGAACACATGATATAATTGCATGTCCTTTTGGTTGAACTCGAACCAAAGAATCTCAGGCGTGAGCCTCGACGTGTCTGAAGTTATGCGAACGCGATAGATCTAAATATCATATTTATGACATGATATTCAATTAAAACTTACTTTAATAGGATGAAATCGAATGATAACCCTAATTAGATAATATCTAGGGAGTCACAAGGAATTTTTATTTTTAATTACTTTTTTTTAGTTGGGAGAGGAGGGAGGGTAGGAAATAAACCCCAATATCTTCCTTTTAGTTAAGGTGTGATTTTATGAGTTGATTGTGACATTTTAGGCAATAAAAGTCCTGAATTGGGACAAATGATAGTGTTGACAAAAGGGTTTCCCCTTATTGATTGCAAGGACCATAAATTCTAATTCATCATGTGCCCCTTAATTTTGCAACTTCTCCAACTTTGACATTTGTTAGGTTGTGACTGCATCTTTTCTACACGATGTTATTATTGTGAGTTAGAAACCATGATTTGGACCAAGAAATTAAGACGTTGAAATAAGATTGGTGTGAATTGAATTGAACTTACTTTTTTATATTATATTTCTTGTTTCTTATTTTAAATAAAATAAACTTGATGGATGTAGATTGATTGATTGAATTTATGCCTTGGAATCTTGTATAAGATAATGCCTTTATTTCATCACCTGCAAAGGAAGAAAGAGAGGGAAAAGTGTGGACCTTTTTCATATTACCGGCAATAAATGAATTATGATTTGAAAATTCTTTTAAGATGAAATTTTGCATATGACCATCTTACGAGTTAATTTTTTGAGATTGAACAAAATTCGAATCCAAACTATATATATATATATATATATATATATATATATATATATATATATATGCGCACTAGATATAGAGTTTGAATTTGGATTTTGACCAACTTATGTCACACAAATTTTTGTATTCTTTTAATAAGTGAAATATGTATCGATTTGTCGTGTCCAACTTTTATGCTAATCCTCGTTTATTAAAGCAAATGGTCTCATTATGTAAGTAATTAAGGTGGTTTTTAGGCTATTAATTCAATGGTGTTTTTTTTTATATATAAATATTTTCGATAAGATACAAGAGGGTGTTGTTTGCATTCTTCCCCCTAAAAAATTATAGCCAAATTTATTGACAATACTAATATGGTCGGAAAACGTGCGTGACAAACAAAATTAAACGCCTATAGCAAGTAGACATTTCCCTATTGTAAAAAATTGATAGTAGTTTGTATTAATTTCTCTGAATGAGACATACCTATATTCATGGACCACTCTTTATAACTTAGGATAAGATGAGGTTCATATCTAACTTGCTCAATAAATTTTTGGCCCAATTAGGTTTTGTATTCACTCGCTTCACTAATCACACACACACCAAAATTATATTCATAACCTTCCTTTTTAAAAAAAAACTATTAATTTAGAACCTAAAAGATAAAATAGATTATTTATCATTTCAGGATCTGAAATACAAAAACTATCAATTCAAAATTCGAAAGATGAAACTAGAAATTCAGAACCTAAAAACTCATGTGTTTTCATTTTTTTTATTATTTTCAAGAACTTATTTATTAAATTTAATAGATAATTAACAAATATTTTTTTATTGAAAATTGATATAAAAATAATTAAAGAATAAAAATATATGATCTTTAAAGTTATAGATTGATAATTTTAATCTTTCAAGTCATGCATTAATAGTTTTCATTTTTAAAGTCTTAAATTGATTGATAACGTAACTTTTGGGCCCTAGACTGATAAAAATCATTTATTTTTCTTATAACCACTCTTATTTTAATCAAGATTTTAAAAATTAAATATCCAATTTATCCTTAAAAATCACAAGCACTAATAAGTAATAACTCAAGTTTCCCTGCATTTTATAAAACAAAAAACCTAATCTCTTATAAAATCCACCAATAAAAGTGATTATTAATTAGGAAGGACGGCATACTTTCTTGAATAGTGAGAGTGAAATTAAATTTGTACTGTTTTTTTAAAAATGAATTAAAATAGAGGTTTGGTGGAGGGTAAAATTGAGGTGGTGAAGAGAATATATATCACACTTTATATATAAATAAATGAATTCCACCTTAGTTACTTGTAGTGATGAGTTGGCTAAAATTAAAAATATAGATTATTGGCATTAAGTGTGGATGGATGTTGATTGGAGTGATTTTACAGTCATTGCAACTATCGCTTTCATGCCATAAATTCTCACCACAACCTACTAATTAATTCATTACTATTAACCTCAATCTTTATTCCATTTTCAAATGGATTTCTGATTCATCAAACTTCATCAATCTTTACATTTATTAATATTTTTTACTTTTTTTATTTGCCTTTCCAGTTCTTTCTATTCTAGAGTATGTCCCTACATAAAGAATCATAATATATATATATATATATATATATATATATATATAATCCTTGTTATGAAAACATGACTAACCTGATGTAAATTTGCCCGAAAATCTAGCAAAAATACTATTATTAGAAGTCTTAAAATCAATGTTGCATAATAAAGTATTCGTGTTTTTAAAAAATATAAAAATAAAATAGAAATCGACTTTCAATAAATAAATTGGTATAGTCAACATCGACAAAACTAAATAATTTACTAATTTCATGTCAGAATTTTTATATAAAAAAATAACTGAAAATTTATTGGTCGGAACTCTGAACACGCTTTATGGACTTGGCAAACTAGCTGGCTCCACCTAATCTTGGACAACATTTCGAGATATTTCCATTTTTTTTATTATTAGAGTATAACAAGAGATATGTATAATTTTATTTGTTAAAAGTTGTAATTATGAAAATATAATAAAATTATTATAACAAAATAAAATTAATATAACTATTGTGAATTATATAAAAAAAATTTTAAAAAAATTCATTATGGTAATTGAGACTAAGTCCAACCAAAAAAGGAGAAATGATCACTTAAATCTAATTTTGAAATTTAAATTATGCTCGAATTACAAAAAAAATTGTATGAATTGTTACACTATTTTATTTTATTTTCCAAATCATACATGCATGTGAAACTCTTGCTAAAATGATTCACAATTAATAAGAAAATATTGTTAATGGATTGACATTAATAATAAAAATTAATTTTTAAAATTACCAATGTCTTTTGTTATTAAAAAAATAAAAATTATTTTGAAAACCAAATAATTATAGGGATTTCACTTACCTACCCTAACCCAACACTTATTTATGAGGAAATATTCATTTTAATCTACATTAATTCACTCTTTAAAATGTTATTTTTTATTTGGTTTCTGTTGAAGGATTGGACAATTTGACTTTAAATTAATTTTCCATTATGTTGGGTAAAATTATTCGAGATCTACGTCCAATCTAAATTGCTCGGGTTGGACGCTTGAATTGAATAAGTGTTTCGTATTAACTAAATACAAATATGTTGAAAAATTGGGTCAAATAAAATTAGCCGTGTCTTATTTAATTCGATTTTTAGTGGTCAAAATATTTAATTTTGGATGAATTTGAATAGTATATGATTGATATGTATTTTTAGTAAATAATTATATTATTTTATTTTCTCAAAGCTGATTTTCTGGGTGAGATTTTAATAATTACAGTTAGCCACTCAAAAGGACAATTATGAAGTATGGAGAAATGTGGTCACATTTATTACATCTCACATTGATATCTTAATTTAGTTAAGACTTGTATCTAAATGTTAAATCATTTAAGTGGAATATCAAATGTGCACAAGTGTGTTCTCTTGTGCCTAGGCCTGTGACAATCACCGGAGAAGTACTAGCTAGGGCGTAATTATCTTGTGGGAGAGAGACCAAGGCCTGTGCCAGTCATCAGAGCCTTACTGAGCACTAGTCAGGGTGTAATTGTCTTGCGGTGGAGGGCCTAGGCATATGCCGGTCACCAAAACTTTGTTGAGCACTAGTAATGACGTAATTGTCTTGTCTTGTGGGGGGAAAGACCTAGGTCTGCGCCAGTCACCGGAACCTTGCTGAACACTGATCAGGGTGTAATTGTCTTGTCTTGTAGTGGGAGAATCCTAGGTCTGTGCCGGTCATCGGAACCTTGCTGAGCACTAGTCAGGACATAATTATTTTGTCTTGTAAAGGGAGAGACCTAGGCTTGTGCTAGTCACCGAAACCTTGTTGAGCACTAGTCAGGGCGTAATTTTTTTACGGGGGAGATGTCTCCTTGACTCGACTCTTTCAGTTTAAGATTCAATCCAAAATCCAGTCCAGTTTGTTCTAGCTTTGTTCAATTAGTTTATTTTGTAATGTGTTGTCTACTCTTTTCTTCTACTTTTTTGTACTTCAGTTCTGATTCCAGAATCCGAAACATAAATGAATGAATTGAAATGGATATTATATGACCTATATATTAAAATGACCTCATTAGGATTGTGTGTGTTTGTAATCATCCAAATGCAAGGTTCATATTACCAAATAGTTAATTATTAGTTTTACGAATAATATAATATACTTAATTAACATAAATGAATGAGTAATATAGTTCAATAAAAGCAATCAACTAATATAAATCATTAAATTGTAGGGAGGGGGTTATTGAGCGAGTTCGGTACTGATCGTCGATCGATCTAATTAAACGTACAATAAACCAATAAAAGATCTTTGTTAGCTAGGATTATCCAATAAATGTTTAAGAATCCTCTGTTGTGCATCCCTCCACAGCACTCCATGATGTGCAATCAAACGAGGCTAATTTTTACTATTTTTCCACTTATTTTTTACTTTGTTTATTTTGTTATAAATTTTTCTTTTTAAAATAGATTTAATTAGTTCATGCTATAAACAATTATTTTTAATTTTTGTCAATCCTTGTTAGTAGGGATGATTTTTACACGTTTAGTTTATTATTATATTTTATTTTATTAGCTTTTCTTCCAGTTTTTTTTTCTAAATTTCTTATAATTTAGTTGAATTTTACAATTGTAAATTAGGGTTAATGCAATCCATTAGGATTTATAATTATATTTTTATTATTTAATAATTGTTTTTCTAGTTAATAATTAATTATTTATGGTTCATTATTCCATTATTAATATATAAAATTTTTATTTTTTTTAATTTTTTGATCGATAAATACTAATCATGAATAATTATATTATAATCATTTTTACTGATAAACATTATTAAAATAATGAATTGACCTCTTCAGATAGACCAATTAGAAGAGAGAGATGCCAAACTTGGACTAAATAATTAAATCATATTTATAATTTATAATAAATTTTAATTTTAGATAGAGTTCATATTTTTAGAATTGGATATTATTGTTTCAATATTTCCTTCGTTATTATTTTATAAAAAAAATTGAAAAGGTTGTGGTAAAAGGCCCAAAACTACTATATATGAAAATAAATGTACACAACATGGAGTGTTGTTGGAGGATGCACAAGCGCAGGGCACAGCAGAGGATCTTTGTCCCACAATACCATTATTCAATTTCCATCAAAAAATAATTAAATGTGCAAAATATACTGTTACCATATAATTTTCTAATATCATATATTCACCTATATATATATATATATAATTTATAAACAACTGAAATATTATCTTTTTTGTATTTTATTTAAAACCGGTAATTTGTTTTATGTCTACAAACTATATATATATGCAAGCATTGATATAATACAATTGTTGCAGGCTCGATAAAAAAAAATTACAAAATAATGATGCACAATGTTTGGATTAGGAAGATCGAAGATGCCATAAACATTCCAAGCATTATTAATGTATTGATATTTAATTATTTTGAATGACGTGCCTTAGTGTGTTTTCTTTTTATTTAATTAAAGTCTAAAATTGTGGCCCAACCCTTTTCATTTCGTAGACATTTTCTTGCTAACCTGCTGAAAAGTCTCACACACGATTTGCCCTTTGCAATATAATAATTTAATTTATATATTTACTTCAATTTCAGCAACTTCTTATTTTCTATAATTTACTGGTAAATGTTGCTAGTCACAGTAGTTTTAATTTCTTATGATAATTTGTTCTTCACCTGTTAGGGGATTTGAATTGTAACGAATAATAATATGTTTTTTCAATGAATATTTATCTACTAATATAATATATGATATGTCACGTGTATCTCATACATAATACTTGGTATTATTTTGTATATATATAAACTTTGATATTTAATGTTTAAATTGGAGCACTTATTATCGCCATCAACTTTCCGACAAATCGTGTAGCACTTTAAACCTGGCCTACAATGGCTTCGCCAAATTAAAGCGCCCTTTTCCATCATATTCAACTTTGGAGCTTGGATAATTAACTAACTGCCCCTAAATTAATTTTAATTCAGCATTCTGCCACTAATCTATTTTCATATTTATCCTTACTTTTAATTATTTTTTTCCCTGACTGTTTATATTTATTAGTGGAGTAAAAATCCAATGCGATGATAATATTAATTTAAGTCGTGAAGATGAGAAGTCCCATAATTTTATTTCAGGGTTAATTATCAAATTAATTATCATGTTTTATCTTATTTTTAATTTCAACATTATTTTTAAAATGTTTTAATAATTACCTCTGCTCTGCTGATTGAAGCCATGGAAGAGAGTTTGTAATTATTTTTCATCATATGTTTAGAGAGGCTAACTATGTTATTCACAAGATTGCACGGTTTGATGCAACATGTGTTGATCATATGTGTTCTTGGAACATTGTTTCCCTCCTTGATTAAGCCGTCGGTAGTTTAATACAAGTTTTATCTTATTTTCAGAATAAAAAATATTATTTTTGAAATGTTTAAATAATAATACTACTTTTTGATTTATAGTAAATTCAATATTTTCAAATTTTCTGGGGATCAAAAATTCAATATTGATCTTTTGCATGTACATAAATTCTGATGAACTTAAATGATGTGGGAAATGAAATTATTGTATGAGAAATGAATAAAATTCTGAAGGGTAAAGCATCGGAAAGAAAGGGAGAGCTAACTCTAAGTGAGTGTAATTTTTAGCAATTACTGTTTCAAAGGATAAGTAGCAGTGAAACTAGGTGGAAAGTGGAAAGTTGATTATGGTGCAAAGTGCTAATGTTCTAATCTCTATGTGATTTGAATATGATATAATAGTATGAAGATCTTAGATTTGATCATGTGAGACCATCTAACGGATATAAATTGGATTTGTGCGGCTCTCTTAATAATATCTATAAATAACGATCTCAATCCATTAGACGGATCTTACTTGACCCACAAAGCGGTCTTTAGTCCCTTTTTCTTTTTAGTATTTTTTTTTCGATTTTCAATTTCCTTTTCTTTTGTTTTATAAATTATATTAAATTAATTTAATTTGGTTCCGGTGTTTCACACAATGCACTTGTCTGATGTTAACACGTAGACTCATGCACTAAGCTTGATAATTAGGATTAATAAATACTAATTAATACGGAACATAATAAAAGATTTTTGAACAAAAAAATTGAAAATGCGTGAAAAAAAACAAACAAACTATAATTACCGCGTGGCGCAAACGTGCTGGCTGGGTCTAGGGCGAGTATGGGCGGGTCTGGGGTTAATTTTGGACAAGTTTGACCCTGTCTAACGTATTAGTTCTGATATTAAATTATTAGTCTATATATTATTAGATCAGAATTGTGAGTTATTTTTTTATAATCGATTGTTGTAATTAGTTGGACTCATACAAAATATCACTTTGAACTATCATCAAATAAAAAATGAAATGTCATAAACATGAAGTTGTGTGACATTCCGATTTACGCAGGACTATAGTCACGGATAAGTTACGTTTTATTATTAATTATTTTTGGTGTAAGGGAACCTGCAGTCACTATTTGAATGTGTATTTTGAATCCACAGAGACTAAATTAGACTTAATTTACGTACTACAATATCAAATCTTAATCATTATCTAGACCACGGGATGGGAGTTTCTCTTTCTCCGACGCATGCCCTTATTTCCCCCTCTTGGGGCTTTCCGGACAACTACTGGTTTCGCCCTGCCATCGGGCTCATCAGGGGAGCGGCATCAGCACCCAACCAGTGTGTTCCCACCTTGTGCTCAATGCCCTCCTCGAATCTCATGTAGGCGCCCAGTATATTGTCCGTCAATATCATATCAGAGTACGCTCGCATGCGCTCCCGTGCGCCACAGTCGCACATCCTCAGCAATCCTCGGCAATCCCCGCCAATCTCGGCTGAGGACGGATTGTGCGTGATAATGCAAGGTGCAACCTGTGACATCCTCCCCCACTAGATTTGTGGCCGTCCTCGGACACAGTGTGCACTCGCCTAAGGACTTACACTCGTTGCCTTACGCACCGAGGCACCTGTTTACTTGTCCATCCTCCGCAAGGATACGCGAGTCCACCTCCTGTGTGCTCGGATCTCCCACTTGCAGGGCACCCGCAGTGGTTACGCAAGTCCTGACGAAAAAAGAATTAAACTAACTAAACTAAACTAAGGAAACCAATAAATCAACGGGAAAAATAAATGGAGAAGAAAACACGAAGGCAGAGGTACTCTCGGAATTTGTTTCTTTGGGTACTTAGCGTTAATGATCCTATTGAATGTCTATTTTTTATGTCAAATTTCACTAGGGCAATCTATAATGCATCCTAAGTTCTCTCGAGAGAAACTCGAGTTGGAAGGTACACGTTAGGTTTATCATCTCCGATAAAATCCTACACGCATACTTACCAAAAGTTCCTAAGAGTGCTAGCTCTAAGTCTCAATTCTCTCGAATTTATTGACGAAGATGTCTTGTGTCTAGGGTTCATCTATTGAGACTCATCTCTCGATTTATGAATCAATAAATAAAATCGTGTCAATTAATGATCAGTTAACTAACACTCATACATAACATAAACACTAGAAATGAAATATGGTCATAGACAATCAATAGAAAAATAAATGCATAAATAGCTAAGTAATCTCAATCTAAAAATACAAAATAATCAAGCCTCACATAATACAATGCAAGAACTAAATTATCTCAAAGAAGATAAAGATAAAGATAAAAAAAAAAAAAACTTGATACAACCCGGAAGTTGGGTTTACACTCCTCTATTGCTTCACCTCTTCTCCTCATTGCTCCATCTTTAAGCCCTACCTCCTTATTCACCCTAACTACAGTAAAACCTCTATAAATTAATAAACTCTCTAAAATAATAAAATCTCCCGGTCCCGACATGGATCTTTGTAAAAAAAATCATCAAATTCGATGAGATAATAAGATAATAATTTTTCAGAAAATTCCTTTATAAATATTAGGTCCCATTAAAACTCTAAATTAATAATTCATAAATATTACAATTATAAACATATATATTTAAGTAATTCCAATGAATTGATACATGCGTCCATGAATATAATAGTTAATTGTATACAATGAATTGATATTATACATGAATATATTTAATTAGTTACAAAGAATTGGTTGATGCATGAATATAATCGATGAAACATATATGAATTCATTTATTTTCAATACATATGTACTAAATTTGTTGAATTTAAAAAGTCTCTCTTTTAATTAATAAAATATTAATTTATTGATATATTAATATCTCTCTAAATTACTAAAATTTCATGGTTCCAAGGTTATTAATTTATAGAGGTTTTACTATAGGTGGAAATCTTAGCTAGGGTGTGGCTTTGATGGGTGGCTAGGGTTTTGAGGCGTAGGAAAAGAAGGATTTGTGTTTTTGTGGAATTGGATGTGTGGTGTGGCCGTGTGGTGTGTTGTATGAGTTGTTAGGGTTCTTTTTTCAATTTTCGTTCATGGAGGTTTATATAGAATGGGGGAATAAATGAAATTGGAGAAAAATAAAAAATGGGTAAAAAATGATAAAAAATAAAACATGCACAAGGCGCGACTACGGAGGTCGTGCTAGAGGAATCGCGCTTTTGGGCGTGACTTGTGTGGCCGCGTTGAATGCTCATGCCTCAAAACGGACAAAAACGGACTATGTGTCATCTCTTAGGTCGCGTGGGAGCAGGCGTGAGGCGTGACCGGGTCACTCATGCCACAGGGGTCGCGCCTTCGGGCACGAGTGCGGTGGTCGTGCCTACGGGTCGCACTTCTGCTGCTACTCCGATACTTTTCACGGTTTTACTTTGTTCTCCTTTATTTCTTATCTGATTGAGATG
Organism: Perilla frutescens; assembly: GCA_026008535.1. Taxonomy (NCBI): domain Eukaryota; kingdom Viridiplantae; phylum Streptophyta; class Magnoliopsida; order Lamiales; family Lamiaceae; genus Perilla; species Perilla frutescens. The sequence continues at coordinate 33,671,577 of BRKX01000008.1, read as the reverse complement.
ACTCAACTTGCAGTGCGCTCTTAATTCGATCATCTATCTTTCCATGTTATTGGATCACTCAAAAATTCATTTATTCATCCTCCATTTCCTGTAAAACTCAAACAAAAAATAAAATTTCCAAACCAGGATGTTAAAAAACAAAAGGGGGTGAAAAACATATTTAACTCATCAAAATACATCATGTCAAGCTTAATAAATGATGCAAAAAACTCATTTATCAATTACACAAGGAAAATAGATCACACATGAACAAATAAAGATAACAGACAAGGTATTTAAGGTGTTAGTGATATTCGACTTTAACACATTTGGTCTGAAATTATTCTATTTTATTGGTAGGTTTATTTTAAATTTACCGAATGTATATATGTGATTGGGGGACTGATTTACTCCTAATAATCAATAGGTAGTTGGAATATTGAATTAAAAGGGAAAAAAGTTTGGGGAACGAAATTTTTTATAAAGGGTAAAACATAATTTCTGATTTTTTCGTATAATTAGAGACGTAAAATTTGCAAGAATAATTGGTTGCTACTTCTTCCCATGTAAGACGGGAACTAATTAATTAATTAATTGTATGGCTTATCGTGATAATGCATGCAGCATGCTCTCTAAAATCTCAACTCCATAGATATATGATATATCTAGCCAACCTAGCTAATATAAATGTTTACTATTTTGATCCTTACATTAATGGATGATTTCCTAACTAATTGCAATTATTACAATTAAATTCGAAGATTTTAGGAGGCGGCCGACCTATATCATAGGCAAGTTGGGTGATTCTATTTACACCACTAATTTTTCTTTTCACACCATAATTTTTTTACACCCCATAAAAATTGTAATTTTTTTTTTCATTTTTTCTTGCACACCACATCAAAATACTATTTTATCCTTCAATTTAAAAACCTAAAAAACAATAATTTTTAATAAGAATAATTAAAAAAACGAAAAAAAGAAGAAGAAGAAAGAGCAGGTCAGCCATCCTCCTACAACACCAGCGTCAGCCACCATTCTTCCTCCTTCCTCCACCACCAGCCACCCTACTTCTCATTATTTCTCACTTTTCCTTCCTCCTTCACCACAATTCTTGATTCTTACACCCACCACCACCATGAGAATATAAATTATTATAGCATTCTACCCTATCTTCTCCAACAACATCGACGAAAAAAAATGCACTACAAGAAATTGAACTTTTAGCCACACATAAATTTGCCACACATAAAATGTGTGGTTATTTAGCCACACATAATCAAAAAATGTGTGGGGAATCAACTAGACAAGTTTATTTACTTATTGACATTTACCTAGTGTGGCAAAAAACTTTTAATTACATTTATATATATATTTTTAAAATCACAGTGATATTTTGGTGGAGTGAAACCTGTGTTGTTATTGTTTCTTTTTTTTTTTTTTTTTTTTTGCTTAGGTGGAAAATTTGAAAAATTCTTAGCTACACATAATCACTAATTGTATATATGTGGTTAAAGACAATAAAAAAAAAAAACGACTCCCTCAATTTTTATGTTCGTCCAGTTGGATTCATATTACATATTGATGACATCTATCCCTTTTCTTTTCATTTTTTAGAAGAGAGAACCACATTTAATAACAATGTAAACCTCAATATCTTTGAGAATTTTATTAATTCTTTTATAGATAATTTCTAATTATTTAATTTTATTTGTAACGTTTTGTGCTCCACCTCTCCTCTATTTTGATGGAATTTGTTTTCTTTTTTTCTTTTTTCTTCTTTTTTGGATAGAATCAGTTAGAACTTTAAATTTTTAAAACTAAATTTATGTTCTTCTGTCAAAAAAAAAAATCTAAACTAAATCTAAGTGAAGATCTTAATCATCATATTAGCTTATCTGGATGAACCAATCAATTCGATCAATGGGTTACATTGTTTGGTTATACTACACAACTTGTAAATGATCATTTAATATTATAATTTCTAAAAAAATCCATTGCTAAAAAAATATTAAATAATATAAATAAAAATGACAAACACGTGGTCGACAACTTAATCTCACCCTTTTGGGACCGATATTTTTTCAAAAAAACAATTATTTCAAAGGATTACAACTATAAGCGACTAAGCGTGCATATCCTAATCTGAAGTTCTCAACCCTCTTTCTTACTCAAATTATATATATAAAAAAAATAACGATTGAATTAAAAAAAATCCTTCTGACTATAAATTAAATCATGACACCAACCAAAACAATATGCCATCCTTAATTTTTTTATATATATTTTTTCTGTTTTAGTCACAAAAATTCACAAACAAATGGTGATATAATTCTAATACAAATATATATATATATATATATATATATATGAGAGAGAGAGAGAGGGATTTAATACCCAAAATATAGATTATATATGAGTGCATCACCCAAAAGATAAAAACTATAAATTAGGATCAAAATAATTAAAATTATTAATCTAAGACTCCAAAGATCATGTATTTCCATTATTTTCTATTTTTATATTGAGTTTCAATAAAACACAATTCCTTAATGATCTACTAAATTTATTAGAAAGTAATTAATTAGATAAAAAAAATTGAAATACATTAGTTTTAGATTGATCGTTTAATATTCCAATCATTTGTATTTTAAATTCATAGTTTTAATATTTATACCAATTTATTATATATTTCATGGATAATATTTTTTTATTGTATGTATAGTTATTTTTAGTATTCCACCCCTAATATTAATGAGTTCTCAATACTAATTTATTTGGTGACATTTTGAAAAAAAAAGTCATTCATAGCTATTGGCAGTGTTTTTATTTTCAGAATTTTGGTTATCCCGCGCAGAACAAAAGAAATTCAAAACAAGGCGCTAAACTAAAAATCAAAAGAACTCCAAAATCCAAAATACACGAAACATTTGATTTCTCCATCTAAAAATGCATAAGAAACACACTCCCTCAACTCATCTCGCTCAATCTCTCGTCCATAACTCCCCTTTCCCACTTTCTCTCCAGTCAAAATGACACAACCTGAGCCAGATCTCCCATAGAGGAACCCCCACCATGGCGAGTGTCAACTCGGATGATGCATTCTAGGCCTTCCGCCTTCATTGATGACGCTACTGCGTGAAGGAGAGGACATCAGGATAAGATAAGTCTCTTAATTTTATGTTTAAGCTATCGGCTTTAATTTTCTATAAATTCACGATCATGCGAATTTCTGGCTTAAAATATAGACTAGTTTTTTTCCTTAAATTTGTAGGCTCGTCGGCATTTGATGTTGGAGATTTTGATTGAAGTTTACCCTCATTCACTATAAATCCATATTTGTGGAACATTATTGTTCAATTTATTAATTTTAAAGATTGAATCCATCTATTTATATAATATGTTTAGTTTTCTAGGTTACTAGGATTTGTATTTGTAGGTTCCCTATTAGAACTAGATTTTCCTATGCAAATACATCAAAAGACCATGCTTTCTCTGAAGACAACCACACGTTTATGAGGCATGTAAGCTTCCAATATGTATCTTTGTCTCATTGTATTGTTTCTATTTCTCCTTGATTAGAAGTGAAAATGAATGTCTTATGTATGGGGCTGAGTGGGTATTGAGGCACGATTAGGATTTAAATTACATCTTCTGAAATATTAAATGTTTTTTTAGATTGAGTTCAAATGCTTCAACACTGGATTATGCAAAGTTTTATGTATATTGGAAGGATCTCACATGGGTTTTATGAGACTGGATTGTGTTTAAGATTGTAGCTATTCCAGATTTTAATATGTTAGTTCATCTTTTTCTTGTTAGATCGTTTCACGCTTTGTATAGATATTTTTCATATTACTAAAGTTGTTTCTTTGTTCTGATTCACAGGAATGCCATGGAAAATAAGAGTCCAACGTATGTATTTTGCTATATGATATTATCCAAGATTATTCATATTTTACTTCTAAATTGTATTATTCTTTTCTCAAATTTTCAATTCCTAACTTATCTTGGCAATCTCTATAGCTGTCACAAATGTATGTTATGCTGCTAAATTGAAATATTCATCTTTTGTTTCTTGTTTAGGAATTGGCATCATATCTACTTTGTTAATGTATATCTATTTCTTCCATTCCCATTCGGTCCCATATTATTATTGTGTGGGTGTTGCCTGATTATTGAGAGGACAATTTATCTATTATGTATAGTAGTAAACATATTTTACTTGTACTGTACTTGCTTACTATAGAGCTGAATAATAAAGCATGCTAGTTATCCAGTAGCAGCCGCTGCCTTGGGTGATGAAGCTAGATGCACGGATCTTGCTGGATAATAAAGCATGGTGGTGTATGTTGCAAGATGATCAGGTTTGATGTTATTATATAGTCCTTCCAGTGTATTACTATAATCAGGAATTTTCATGTTTAGGAGCTTATGAAACATGTATGATATTTCTACTGTAGGTTGCATTCAGTTGAAAATACTGATGTCTGAAGAAAGTTATCTGTGCCTAGGGGACTTGGGACCGGCCTTGAAGAAATTCCTGACTGTGGAAAAGCATTATGCAGACATTACGAAGAATCAGTTTGCCTTCCATTTGTACCGCTTAAGAAAAATACTCTTCGAACTTATATTGATATGCCTAATTTTCAAGATAGCGTTTATTCTCATTCTATATGTTAGAAATTAAAAAAATATAGATGAATGTTATAATGTGTTATGTTCACTTTGATTTTTTTATTAGTCAAAATTATGTAATATATGACTTAATTTTTTATTGTCAATATATTAATCATTTGTTCTTTTGTTTACCATGATATTGCAATTTAAAAATAAAAATTATTATCCACACAATATATATTTTACCTACATTTATCCGCAAATAATATTAATTATTATTCTAAATTAAATTATATATAAAAAAAAATTACCCCCACATAAATTCTAATTTATAGCCACATGTCAATTACACGTAATGTGGCACATTAGATGACATGTCATTATTATATTAATGCTAAAATATATTTAAACACACATAATTTACACATTTAGCGACATATATATGTGTGAGTAATGGGTATAGATTTGTCTACACATAGTACATATGTGGCTAAAACTCTTTACCTGCAGAAATATAACCACACATGTTGACATTTATATTATGTGTGGATAAAACATTATCCTCACACATAAATATATTTTTAGCCACATTTATATGTGTGGCTAATAGCTTCAATTCTTGTAGTGATGGCAGATTATGATTCGAAATATTAAGTTCGAATCTCCATCTTTGGGTTCGAAAAATATTTTTCGTACCTAAAGAAGGTAGTTCGAAATCATGTCCAAATCGAACGAGGTTTGGAAAATATTTTTCGAACCCGAACGAGGAGATTCGAAAAATGATTTTGGAATCTATAGAAAGGAGTTCGAACTGTAAATTTCGAAGGAGGGTTGAGAGAGGTGAATCTCGGCTGAATTTATGCATCTCAAATCTGCCATTTTTCTTTTCTTTGATTTTTCCGTTGGATTCATGGTTATGGTTGTGGGTTTGTAAATATAGAAGAAGAAGAGAGAGAACTGATAGTGAGATGGAGAAGAAAGGCTCGGGGCGGCGGAGACTGGAGTCAGGAGATGGCGGCAGACAGAACTGGAGAAGCGGGCGGCGCGGCGGAGCGGACTGGAGAAGAAGATGCAGTTCTTTTTTCTTTTTCATTTTTTTTTTTTTTTAAATTTATTCTTAAATAAAGCTTTTTTTTATTTTTTGAATTAAATTTATTGGTGGTGTGTAAAGAAAAATCAGTGGTGTATTTAGAATCACCCATGCAAAAATTGCTAATACAATTATTCAATTTTGGTATGCGAATGAGCATGCAACTAAATGATAAAAAGTGTTGTTTCAAACAAAAAAAAATTAAGACCATATATAATAGGGGTCATGATTAAGAGCATCTCCAATACTAAACATCCATTTGATGAAGATTCTGTACTAAATAGGTGTCATTTAAACACTAAATATTTTTGTAACTCCAACTCTTTGCATTAAATATTACACAAAATAAGAATATTCTTGAAAAGATTTCATTTTTATCTTATAATTAAAATGTGAACATGCTTAATAATTTAGTAATTTTTTAAACAATAATTATTCAAAACTAATAATTATTAATTATATACTTTCAAAAAACTAGATTTGATATTAAAAAATTAATTATTATTAAAAATAATAAATACTATTAATTAATTAATTTATTTATTGAGATGATTTATAATTTAAATTAAATGAATAGATAATTTATAAGTTAAATTAAATTTATTGGATAATTCATTTAAAAATGATTTTAAATAATAAAATAATTCATTAAACAATGCGGGACCCATTTGGGTAGGATTCGGGACAAGGGTGAAGTGAAATCCTACATCAAATTGGTATTTTGGTCCAAAATTGGAGATGCCATCAAAGTATATGTCAAAATTCAAATTTATACATAGCGACATATTTATAATTTTAATAGTGTTTGATTGTGTTGAATCCAAATTTTAACCCATTTTATGAATTTTTACCAGTTAAATGTTCCAATAAAATTAATGTCATGATCGAGTATAATAACAGGTTAGTGATCTCTTAACATCAATGCATGTACTATGATCGGGCTATTTTTACCTACTTATTTTGGGCTATTTGGTGTGAATTCTCAATGTTAATTGCCTTGTAATTATGCATTTTTGGAAGAATGTTGTGCCTTGAGAGTTTTGCAGGGAATTAACACAAAATTGGAGAAATGGGCATGCTTTTGGTAGAAGAACAGGCAGATCAAGAAAAAGCTGAAACTGGAAGCACATGAAGGCCATGTCGTATGGGCATATTGCAGGAAAACATGGACCGAGAACCTGAAGACTGGGCCTGAGCGCGCGCGTTTTGGGCTTGCGCATGGATTTTTACTGAAGCCCACGGTCTGGACGTGGAATTCAGAGTCTCCACCGTCTCCAGAGTCCTTGATTTATCACTTTCCTAGTTTGAGTAGATTTAGGATTCTCATTCCATGTTTAGCTATTTTAATTAAGGATCTTATTTATAGATTAGGACTTATCTCTCTATTTTGTTCGTTCCATATTCACGCATAGACGCAAGAATGGAGAAGCCGAGTTTTAAGCAGTTTTATTTTATCTTTTTTCGCAATTCTATTGTGTTCGATCTTTAAATATCTTTGGCGTTCAATTCCAATTATGAGATCAAGCTAAGTTCTTTCTATTCCGGTGACAACTAACAAAGCCCTGGCCTAGCTAAACTGTGAGATCTAATTATTTTTTTTCGTTTGATTAATTTACATGCATCTGTTGTTCTCGGTAATTCGAGTCGTTAATTGTTTCGATATTGCTAGATAGTTGCAAATATTTGGTAAGTCGGAATTAATTAGTAGCAAATTAAACCGGCCATCTGTAATTGTGGTTTAAGTTTAATCAGTGGTAAAACGGTTTTTCAGAACCAGGGGAATAACAGTCTTAATTCAACGGTCCTGTGTCAGAGTCTGTTGGTTTTGAATCGGGTTTCTCTAGCTCTTAATGTTGTCGGCTCATTAAACCTATAGAGTGTCTCTTACGGTTGTCAGTCGATTAGGGAAATAATTGGTGAAGTGTCTTCTTATTATCAAGAAACTACGGAGAAATTAGGTTGCGTCGGTAAGTGTCTTCGGTGGCTATAACTGATTTGCATGTGTTAATTGAATTAATCTTTGCATCAAGGATCGGTTTAGTTAAGTTAGGGTGGAGTTAATTGGAATCCGGAATATTTCTCTTAAATTTATTAAACCCATTTTCTTCATTGATTTATTATTTTCGTTTGTTTTATTTTAAAATCACAAAAACCCCTTTTGAAAGTTTGGTTCTGCAGATTGGAAGTTCAGAGTAATTCTCGTCGATCCTTTGGGAGACGATCTCGCTCATCGCTGTACTGTACAATAAGGGCATACCGACTACTGTCGGGGTATTTATTTTTGGTGAAAAACGACACACCATACTACTACATATATACATTAGATGGAAAATTATTAATACAAATCACGATGAAGATTTTACATTTATTAATTACTAGTATACCACCTGTGTGATGCACAGGTAAATCTTTGATCTTAGAAAAAAAATATACCTTAATAAAATTATATTCAATCATGAATTTAATATATAAATATTTGAATTATACTGACTAAATTATGAATTACTTGTGTATTTTTTTTTTATAAAATATGTATCAATCATCTCTTCCAACTTTATAAAAGAAAAGACTATCGACTGAAATACGATTAGGGTGTCATAATATTTTTGTATTTTTAAATGGATTATGATCTTACACGTAGGCTAAGGCTCATGAACCTACTCTTAGCTAAACAAAACACCATGGGGCCCAGGATTGCCCATGCATATTTAGAGCTTCAAAAATCTAAAAAAAGAAAAAGAAATTAAAAGTGATACAAAAATTATATTTTTTTAATAAAAAAGTGAAGTACATTATTATTAAAGATTTGAAGTCAATACTATATATCTTGCTCAAAGCTCCTTCAATTCCTACAATCAACTCTTTGAATTTTGAAGAGCTTTGATGGCAGAATGTGTGCATTGTTTGACAAATAAAATAATATAATTGATATTAATTTGGCCAATTTCAATTATTTGTATGTTATTCGACTTAACTTGCTCTGTAGCCAAGTTCCATTATTAATGTATATGTTTGGTATTTTCCCATAACAAAAATATTATTTGTTGAATCTTCGATGTAATATAAATTTACTTTGAAAAAAATGAAAATATAACATTTAACTATTTAAAATATATTAATATAATTAAAATTGAAAACTTAAATATGTATCTAGATTTTTTAATTAAATAATTTTATTTTTTTAATAATATTTAAATTGAAAATGTTTAAATAAGCTTTTTGTAGATGATGACTTAATTTAATGATGCTTCCTCCTAGACTATGCGCTTCAAGTTCTGTTTCCTCTTTATAAAACTCGACTTGCCTTAAAATTTTAATTAAATAATTATTAAATGAATAGAAGTAGATACATTTACTTGATCTCAGTTAAAACACCGAGAAATATGTAAATACTATTGTTGAGTTACAACTTAGAATTTGTTCGTGTAAAATAATATTTATTAGTTATTCGACGTGAGATGAATAAAAATTAAAATATATAAGATTTAATTGTTTAAATACAATAAAATATAAAAGATGCATGAAAATAAATAAAACAAAAAAAATCTAAAAATGAAATTCAAAAGAAAATGCATAAGATAATTTTGCCATTTAGATTTGAAACTTATAATTTTAATTACATGAAAGAAAATATCAAGGAAATAATAAATATTTACATGATCTTGAAATTAAACCCAACTAAACTTTTTGCAATGCCAATAATTAAACTTACAATTTGAAAAGAAGAAAGCGAACCACAACGATAGAGATGATAATTAATTCAATCGAAAGAATAGTATTAAATACAACTGTATTATATTAAAAAAAATCATCAATTTAAGACACACTTAAACAAAACCAAAATCAACTCTAAAAGCTGATGAAATAAAATGATAAAATCTCTTTAATTATTTCTTCGCTACGTATTCCCTCTACTTCTAAAAGATCTAATTTTCCAAAGCTAAAAAGTAACGCCATATGATATCGGAGCTTTCCCGCAACATAGTGCAAACTCTTATTTGATTTTTTTTTGGTGGAATATTCTCGAACTCCATGTAATTGAAATCATGGACATATGATGAGAAATTCAATGAATTCATTAATTTCAAAACCACCCATTCGAATAGTTTCAATGGCAATCTGAAGCGACATTTAATTTGCACAGTGATTTTTTTTTTCTTATCATCTGTACAAATATATTCATGGATATCTACCCATATTGATCGAACAATCATCCACCATACAACTAAATTCCCAAATATAATAAACTCCAATGCCACATCCAATTCTGATCATGTAAATATTAAACATATAATAATAGAATTGAAATCTTTGAACTGATCACAACTTCATACCCATATTTTTATGTTTAATTAGCATATACATAAAATTGAGCCAAAATGTCGAACATATCCCTATAAAATAGAAGAATAGTAATTTATCAATTTCATGATGATTGAAATGATAATAATAATAAGATTTTTTTCTACAAAAAATACATGAAATCATAACACGAAAATAAATTATTTGTTTTATTTTTTTCTTCTTCTGATATCTCCACTTCGAAGAGAGAAATTTTTCTTCAAAAGTAAATATGTTGATGAGCTCATGAATGTTGCAACCACCATCAATTTATAGTAGCGAGCATTGAAAATGTGAGTAAAAAATTTAAAATTTAAAATTTGACGTAATACTGTATTTATATTTATTATGATTGATTTACCATAAATTAGGATAGATTTATATACACATCAATATTCATTTGCATGGAATAATCATGATTGACTAATGAATATTATATTATATAAAGTAAATTGCAATACCTATTATGGTACATGATTTACTTAACTAATTATGGTGGACTCATAAATTATAATAAGAATAAAATAAAATATAATTACATCAGTTAATTGAGAACTTTTTTATGCTTTAAGTTAATATAAGCAAAAATTGACTAATTAAATTAAACATGCATTAATTATTGATGTTTAATAAGATTAGTTTATATCTTTTTTTTCCTATTTACACACCCAACCTGTGATATTGAGGAGATTCGAACCCATGACTTTTGGTCTTCAAGCAACCTCACTCCACCACTAGGTCATCCCCACCGAAACAGGTCAGTTTATATCTTTATCTTATATATATAAGCTAGACATATTATATATCGCAAAAACTTGTGTGCAGCTAGATGTAAATAACATTATGTGAGACGGGTCGGATCCGGGTTATATCCGACCCGTCATATATATAAAAAAAACCGCTCCATCTTTTTATTTTCATTCTGCTTTCTTTCTAACCTAGTTTCTACAAAGCGGCGGCGATTTGAGAGCAATTCCTTCCTTTTCCAAAACCCTAGATCTAAGAATCGCTGAAGATTTCTGGTTAGTAACCTTAGTTTGTGCATAGCAGCGGAGATTTCAGATCAATTTTCTTCTTTTTCCAAAACCCTAGATGTAAGAATCGCGCCTGAAAACTTCTCGTTGTTACATCATTGAAGATTTCCGATTATTCTTGTACCTAGTTTCACGAGAATAGGGAGATCGGTACTTCGGCGAAGATTTGTTGGAGATTCCGCCGTTGTTTCTGTCGAAAAGTAGTTAATATCCAATTTTTCCGATTTTATCTTCAATCTGGTGACATCAGAGGTGAGTGTATGTTTTTGGTTTGGTGTTAATTTATATATATTATGTGTTCTTCAATTATTGAGTATTTTTATATTTTTTTTGTATTCGCAGTTTCAATCAAATAGAAGTTATCATCCATTCGATCCTGTTTTGCAGCTTCTTCGTTAATCTGGTGCGATTACAGGTTGTATTGTTTATTTTCTAGGGTATTTTGCTTAGAGTTTTACTTACTTATATTTTATGTGTGAGTTTTGTTGTAAAAAATTGCTTGATGTTTATGGATGCGATTGTCTTATTATGTCAAAGAAATTGTATGAAGGTTACTACTGTGATTTGCGGCTTGTTATCTGCTGTAGTGGTTATTTGTTGTATCAGTTTTCTTTGTATGTCTTATTCCACTATTCTGAGTGAGTTCATTATAGTCTAACCATATCATATATTTTGTATCAGTTTTTAAACTGTTAAGTATCATTTTATTCACATATATGTATCAATTTAGTGTGTATCTGTCTTATAGATGAATTATGTTTATTTTTTCTTTGATGTGTATGGGTATCAATTTATACATGCATAAGTATCAGTTTATACATGTATAAGTACTATTTCATGCATGAAAGAAGTATCAAAATTTTTATGAAAATTTGAGCTGCCTAGGTATGAATTTATGCATATGTATGATAAATTTATGAGAGAACTGGGATGTTTTGTTAAAAAATAATGAGGTAATTTATTTTGTGAACTCCTATCTTTATGTGATTTCAGTGGTACTTTTTATGCATTTAGTTAGTACTTTATGTTGCAGATTGTGATTTATGTTTTATTTTTCTTTGAATTTTTTTATTGCAGTGTAAATGATTATGTATTTAAATCCTGGCCCTCTTCAATCTATTCTATTATCAGTTCACTGAAGGAGGAGCAGCGAAAGACAGTAAAAGATATTGGTTTTGGAGGGTTGCTTTTTTCTTTCAAGATTTTGCATGTGTTCATTGGTCAAATGTGCACTTGTTTGTTCAGTATTTTAATCCAGACACTCGTTTTCTTTTATGCTTCATGTGTTTTTTTTTGCTTATTGAAATGTTTGAACTTTCTTTTTGCAGTCGTCTGATAGAAGAAAGTTACGGGCATTGTATTGTGCTCGGATTTTACTTTCAGGCACGAATGACTTGAGTTTTGAAGTTCACCAATCTATGCTGGACTTCATGAACAAGAAGAAGAAATGATGATATTTGTGATTGAATGATGTTTTTTTGGTGGGATGTTGTGGGATGACAAATACATTGATCTCATGGTTAAACTTGATCTTTGATTTGTGGTGTTGTTGGTGTTTGGCAGAAAGAGGAAATATTTTATTTTTTGTAATAGCTTAATGATACAGTTTGTTGGATATGTTAGGAGGCTTTCTGAAATCACGAATAGATGGGATGTCTGGAATGTTTTAAGAATGATGTTATTATATATTTTGTCCATGTTTTTTTATCATTAGAAAATGAGTTTTGTTTATGCTACAGTTTACTGTATTTTTTTTGCTCATATTATGTTAAGCATATAAAAAGTATCACCTAATGTGAAATGAGGTACCAATGAACATGTAACTTTGTTCACACTATATGCTCAACAAAAAATTATCGTGTGTTTCAGAAATATTTTTGCTTTAACTTTAGTTGTAAATTAGTTATTTAATGATCATTCATAACCTGATTTTAAAGAAATCTGGTTCTTGTTTAGATATAATAATAGTATAACGTACAGAACATAAACGTATCACACGATAAATGAAAGAGTACCATTTTATATTTTTTGTAATCTTTTTATGTTGTATGTGCTTTTTTAAAGAATTAAATGAAACTATCATAAATGAATGATCACCAAATCCTTGTACGTGGAAAAAAAATCCCAACAGTAAATCTAATCGAAGCAAAAAATGAGTTTGATACAATAAAATGTACCATGTGGTAAGAAAAAAGTACCAAGTATGATAAAAAACAGGTATCAACCTAAAATTAATCTAAAACAATCGAGGGTTGGAAGTTTTGGGTCCAAACTCATCCAACTGAATTGAAATATCTAATTAAAGTAAAAAATCAGTATGATACTATAAAAAGTACAATTTGGTAAGAAAAAAGAGTATTAACAACGATAAAAAATCTAATTAAAGGAAAACATGAGTTGATACAAAAAAACGTACCATGTGGTATGAAAAAAAGTATCAAGTTCGATAAAGACAGGTATCAACTTTAGATTAATCTAAAACAATCATGATTCCAAGAATTTCAAGGCAAAGCAAAATATGTCTGATACAAAAAAGTACCATGTGGGAAGAAAAAAAGCACCAAGTATGATAAAAACAGGTATCAACCTAAAATTAATCTAAAACAATCGAGGGTTGGGAAGAAATGGCAGAGATCAAGAAGATGCACGCCCTAATCGAGAAATACCAACTCAAGGGCCAGGTAAGATGGATAGCAGCTCAAACTGACAGATACCGCTACATTGCAGACACGAAAGGGGCTTTCGTGCAGCCTGCATTGTCTGAAGCCTTCGGCTTGACAGTGATCGAAGCCATGAACTGCGGGCTGCCCACATTTGCAACCAATCAAGGAGGGCCAGCAGAGATCATAGTTGATGGGGTCTTAGGCTTCCACATTGATCCCAACAACGGTGATGAGTCGAGCAGCAAAATAGCTGATTTCTTCGAGAAATGCAAAACAGATAGCAGATACTGGAACAGAATGTCTCAAGGTGGCCTCAAACGAATATATGAATGGTACTCCAAGTCCAAGCCACCCTCATTCAGACATTTTGACGAACACATTGTGATCATAACTAAAAACCACCTCTTTCCCCCCCATTGCAGCTATACATGGAAGATCTATGCAAACAAAGTCCTCAACATGGGATCAGCCTATGGATTCTGGAAACAGCTCTACAAAGACCAAAAACAAGCAAAGCAGAGATACATAGACATTTTTTACAATCTCCAGTTCAGGAAACTGGTGAGTTATTATTCTTCCCCTACCAAATATATATATAATTTTTTCCCCAACAAATTATGAAATAATATTTGAATTCTACAGGCGAAGAATTTGCTGATCAGCGAAGAAACCATACCGGCAGCTCCATCCAAGACTCCAGCACCCAAAGCGCCGCCGCCGCCGCCGTCAGTGAAACTGAAAGCAGAGGCGGAGGAGCAAGTTATGAAATCATATTTTCAACTCAAATTCTGTAAAAGTAACTCCAATGATGTTATCATAGTTGATTTTACCTCGATTTGGATGAATCCAGATCCAATTCAGATATTGAGATGAAATTTTGATCGAGTTTAGCTTCGTGATTCCTTAATGGTGGCGTCGACGGAAACAACGTGATATTTGAAGTCGATGCGAAGGTTGTCAACGGTGATGATGCGAAGGTTCACGGCGGCGACGACGGCCTCCGGGATCGCGATGGATGATGCGTGACGGTGGCTGGCCAATGTTCAACTTTGGGTATATTTTTCTATATTGGGCTTGAGTTACAAAGTTTTTTTTTTAGATTAGGGCTGGGTCTGAATTCTATTGGGTTGGATCCAAATTATATTGGGTCGGCCCGTTTGAAATACCATATATCAGACCTGCTGCATGCAAGTCCACCCCATTACATATATATAATGTCTTTAATTAATCCATATCTTATAGTATTATGGAGTATATGTTCTTAATATATATACGTATCTATCTTATATATGTTTTAATATATTATCTAAAGTAGTTTATATAATCATATATCTTAATATTATATATATACATCATATCTTATATGCGATATTAAATAATATATATTCCTTTTTTGGGGATATAGTTTAGATGAAAAAATGTGATAGTTTCTATTAAAAGTGACTATCTTACTTTTAGACAGTGAAAAAGTCAAACATGTTTCAACTTCAAGAAAAATGTTATCTATAAACTAAATTATTAATGTATAAACTTAACAAATAATATTATCTAATATATACACAATTTTGCTTCTTATAAATCTTATATATATGTATATATAAACCAAATTCACATCTATTATTATTAAATTTTAAATGTATAAAATACCTCGTGCGTTGCATAGGTGGTACCCAATGTATTTAAAATGACATTTTTGAGGCAACTATTTGATGTACTCTCTCCGTTTTCAATTAAGTGTCATTTTAGATGAATGGACACATATTAATAAATTAATTGGGTTATCTAATACACTCTTGTGTGAATACATTACATGAGTTAAATATAGATGTTTGAATGCATTAAATGAGGGCAAATGTGTGAAAAATGTGAATTTTCTGTCTCGAATTTGTAGAATGATACTTTTTTTAAATAAAATTAAAATCTTAGAATGATACTTATTCAGATATGGATGAAGTATAATTTAGGAGTGCAGATGCATAAATGTGCGTAAATTTCCATTATTTCTCATCTCACTTGCAGCCAAAACTAAAAAAGGGTAATTAAAGTGCCGATTAACTAGGGATAATTAAGAAGTAATGGCTATTATATCTCAAACCAATTATAGTTATCTATAATCTTTATATTGCTAATAAATACGTTCTTAAGGCTTAATTTCTGAAATTGAATGTAGCGATTGAAAAATTCGTCATTAATTTAGATGCTGACCTCATTCAACGTGATTTATATATTGAGTAGCTAATTTCATTTAATGAACGACATTTTTTTTTATGTTTAGTGATGGAAATTTTTGTTGATAAATAATGTTTTTTTTTTTTTTTGTAGCGCGGATTATGTTTGTTCCTCCAACATGCATTATGTAATTGAGGAGAAGCTATACTACTATTAAGTCATGATAAAAAAAAATAATGGAAGTGCGAATGCGGGAATGATTCGATACCCGCAACATTTCTCTATCCAGCACAAAAAATTATAACCACTATATATTTTCAATACCCGCAACATCTCTCCATGACTCCCATTCAATACAAAAATTCATTTTTAATGAGAGGCAAAACTCAAATTCTTCATTAAAAAATAAATAATAAAAAACTTTAAAATGATATGTCGCTAAAAACCGAATTTCTAATGGTGCCAATGTGTCACGAGTCTATAAAAAAAAATTAAAGAAAAAAGCTTTTACTATATCATGACATACATGACTGCCATACAAATTTTGCATGTTCCTTGAGATGTGGACGATTTTATTAAAGAATGGCTCTTAAGTCTAAAATAATTGGGAAAAAGACGAGGATTTCACGTGTTTTTCCTGAAATGTATAAAACAAACGACATTTAATAAAGAGCGCCATATATATATATATATATATATATATATATATATATATATAGGGGTGGGGTTATATAAAAACAAGCCCTTGTGTGAGAAGTGAGAACATATCTCACACCACACATTCATAAAAAATCAAAGGTCCAGATTTGATCAAAAAGGCAGTGTCAATTCTGTAATATCTGAAAAGTTTATCGCGCGGGGTATCAACGTAACTTGGTAATTCTTATAAAAATCGCAGAGGATTTGATAACAGATCGTTATGCTAACGAAGTATTATCATCATGCTAACGAAGCATTATAGTTATGCTAATTAAAGTTTTCAAATATTGTTAGCGAAAAAATATTCTAAAAATTAATTATAAACCTAATTTGATTTAATAAACCCTAATTAAATGGAAAAATCATAATTGGATGAAACAAACCTAATTAGATGAAATAAACATTGATTGAATGTGGTAAACCCTAAATAAGTTGGAACAAATCATAATAATAATATATGTGTACTACGTTAACATTATGGTTTTCTTTCGTCAGCATTGCGAATACATTATGTTAGCATATGACAATACTCTGTCAATATACATTATAAACCATAATTGGATAGGATAAACCATAATAATCAATTAAGAACTATAAACAAAAAATTAAAATTTAAAAAAATAATGATAATTAGATGGAATAAACCATAATCGAGATTAAATAAACCATAATTGTGATTTAATAAACCCAAATAAATTTATACTACGCCAGCATTATGATAATTCTTTGTTAGCATATCGAATACATTATGTTAGCATATGACAAATGTTTCATTAGTATACATTATCATATGTTATCATAATGCTGACGAAGAATTATTATATGCTAACGAAAGCATTTACAACGTGGGCACACATAATTTTTTTTTTCGTTCATATTTTTTCATCTAAACATAGTCTTTCGACATCTTAAATGAAAGAGCATGAAGAGGGCTTTAATTTGATATATTTTTTGTGCGCATTGGATTAAAAACGAGCAAGTTATGGTCGGTTAAAGTTTTTAAGATTTTTTTTAATTGCTGACATCATCCTTTTTAATGGGTTTGGACGAAAATAGCCCTCCTTCCTTTATTTTTTTGCCCTATTATTTATGAAATTGCCACCTTAAATCTCAACCATTGGATCATTAAATTGGATGGTGTAAGATAAGTTCTAATTTCTCACACCAACAAAGTATTCTTCTATGATCCATATCATATATATATATATATATATATAGAGAGAGAGAGAGAGAGAGATAGAGGATGGATCAAATGAGAACATATACCCCATGTGGGAACTAGGAACTCATCTCATCCATCCATTGTTTTGATTTAGATGGCTAAGATTTGGTCAATTTTTGGTCAAAGACAGAGTGGCAAACTTGTAATATTTTAGCATAATTTTCGAAAATCATATAGACAACACTTTAAAACCGTTGTCTATTCTTATAAATTTCGCTATGCTAAAATGAGAGTACTAACATGCTATTATGAACATATATACATGCTAATATGAATATATACGCATGCTAGTATGAACAGATAATGTCCTACTATTAACGAACACTACTACTGCTATTATGAGTAAATTTATGTGTTTTATGAATATTTTTTCATGCTATTATGGATATTTTTTCATTCTACTATGTGTATACTTTCATGTTATCGTGAATATTTTATCATGCTATTCTGAGTTTAACATCACGCTATTATGGATGAAAAAATATATTTTCGAATAAACATATGAACAATGGATCTTAAATGAAGAGCACGAAAAGAGCTTTAATTTGATATATAATTTGCGTTAATCTAATGAAAAATGAGCAAGTTATGGATGTTTAAAGTTTAAATAAATTTTGTGTAAGGATGCTGATGTCAACTTTGACCAGGGGTAAATTTGACTTTGTCATATTTACCATTATGCCACCGCCTTTTTATTTAAATCTGGACCATTGAGATCAAAGTATTGTGTGGTTGAGATTAATTCCTAGTTCCCACATGAGGATTGGTTCTCATGTGAACCCTACCATATATATATATATATGATATTATTGTTAATGATCCACTGCCTTTCCAAATATTTTAATTACTCTCTTCGTCCCAATTGTATAATTCATTTTCTACCACGCACATAAATTAAAAATATTTATAAAAATAAGATACAAAAGTTAAACTTCTAAAATAATCCCTATTTAATATTTATGACTTTCATAAAAATAAGTGGCTAGTTTTAAATTTCTAAAATTTAACAAGG
This sequence comes from Perilla frutescens, assembly GCA_026008535.1. Classification (NCBI taxonomy): domain Eukaryota; kingdom Viridiplantae; phylum Streptophyta; class Magnoliopsida; order Lamiales; family Lamiaceae; genus Perilla; species Perilla frutescens. Next base: position 33,652,748 of record BRKX01000008.1, on the reverse strand, counting down.
ATAAATTTGTACATTATATTGAAAAATAATATTAATTATAGAAATGAGACTGTTAGCTTCAAACGTTGATTGTCCTTTTACCCTAGTTACAAAATCTAACTAAAATAAATTTATAAGAAATATATATTATGAAAACTATCATAAAAATAGTGCATAAATATTATAGTTCCAAAATTTGAAGCTTGACAAAAAAAAAAAAATACAAATGATCAAAATATTAATTATTCATCCATCACTACAAAAAAAGTTCATTCTAGTGACGGGAATTAGCGACGGGGCCGACATGGGTCACCACTAGCGATGAGAATAACGATGAAAAATCTTGCGATGGGGCTCCACGTAGCTAATTTTAGCAACGGTGTATCCCGTAGCTAGATTTTAAAATTTTAATATATCATTATTTTTATAAATTTAGCGACGGGGCTAGCGACGGGAACCCTCGTAGCTATTTTTTTTATTTTTTAATTTTTTTTAATTTTTTATTTATTTTTTAAATTTTATTTAATTATTTTTAAAATTATTAAATATGATTTCAATCTATTCTAATACAAATATTCTCCCTATTAAAATTATTCTTATATTTTTATTCATTTATTTTAATTTTTGAAAAAATAATATCGCAATTATACACATTTATTAATATCACATCTTTAAATTTGTATTATTTCCTTATTAAATACAAATCTATACAAATTAGCTTTATTACTATTCTTATAAATAAATTAATTAGTATATTATTATATATTTAAAAAAATGTATTAAGTTTAACATAATATTTATTATAGTTACTACTACAAGATTAATCAATTATACATTAACAAACTAAAATATACTATGAAAATATATATACATAATATAGCATATAATGGATTTTAATTTTTAATTATAAACTAAAGTTATTTATTATGTAAGTAAAAATAATTTAATTCATTGTGATATTTAGTATGAAACACAAAGTAAGACTATTTAACCACATTTTCACCATGATATATATATATATATATAATTTTTAAAATAATTTAATTAAAAACTTCTATAATCTTTCTCCATATTAAATTTATATTAGAGATATAATTTTTGTATGCATGGATACTTAATAAGCATCACCTTAAATTATAGAATTATAGTTCTTATATACAGATATATAATACAATATAATATCAATATTATATATATATATATAGGGATGGGATCTGATGAGAACCGGGAACCGATCCCATCCGTCCATCCTGCAAAATCGACGCCCCAGATCCATCCAGATTTTCAGTGGCATTTTTATAATTATCGTGAAAATCTTCAATTCGCGCGTCTCATTAAGGGTAAAATCGGAATTGAACTCAAAAATTACCCAGATTCAATTTTAGCATCCGACTTCGCACATTTTAGCCTCATGCATTTCTCATTTTAGCATGTGTTGATAAACAAAAATGGAACGATGATTTCATTGGAATGAAATGCAATACACCCTATTTGGGGACAGTGAACCCTAATGGGAATCTCATAATTACTAGTTGGGATCAGGAACTTAATAACCCTAATTGGGAACGGTGAACCATAGTGGAAAATGTCACATCAATTTTAGCCTCCTACTTCGATAATTTTAGCATCATGCGATTCTCATTTTAGCCTCATGCGATTCTCATTTTAGCCTCAGAACAAAAGGGAAGAATTATTAAATTACTATATTACCCCTCCGTCCAGAAAGTTGCCGAAAATTACAGGAATGCCACCGCCCATCCACTTAAATCTGATTTAATCTGGACCGTCCAAATTGAGTCAAACAAGGGCTAGGATTGGTTCCTAGTTCCCATATGGGGGAAGCGTTCTCATTTGATCCTTTCCCTATATATATATTTGTGCACAAATAGGTATAAATATATTAATAATAATATAACACTTTTAATTTATAGAGATAAAGAAAAATAAATTATGAAAAAATCGTATAAATATATATATTATTTAAACTATCAATATAACATCAATTGAACTTGCCCCAATGGATAAGTGCTTAGCCCTCTTCTAGGAGGTCACAAGTTCGAATCCTTTTAGGTGCATATTATACACAATTATTCTCGACGGGCTTGTGCGCGGGGCTTTCATCGGGTCGGGTCAAGGGCTCATTCACGGGCGGGGCTCTCGGGTTGCGGGCTCATTCGCGGGTCGGGCCAATCAATAATTTCAAAATTTTAAATTATAATTTTAGCGACGGATCTAGTGACGGGGCCACGGATCTTTTTTGTAGTGCATGGTGTGATGTCAAAATTTTCTTTTTATGTAGTAAAATTTAGTAAAAAAAATTAAAATTAATTATCAACGTGTGTAGTACAGTCAACGAGAATACGTGGTATTTGACAAAAATTAGATTTTTTGTTTTCAGAATGTACAATAAAATAGGAGAATTGTGTCCCGGAAGGGATGACTTAGTGGTGGAGTGAGATTGCTTGGAGACCAAAGGTCACGAGTTCGAATCTCCTCAAGACCACAGGTCGGGTGTGTGAGTTAAAAAAAAAATAAAAAATAAAATAGGAGAATTGTAGAATACTTATTAAACACGGTTTTTTTTTCTTTTTCTTTTTTCATAAAACACGAGGGAACTCCCTGCACTTTCCCCTAAATAACATTAATGCACACAAAATAAAGGATTCACATTTTATTTTTACATCAATATATATGATCCTTTAATAAAATATTAATCTTTATTGATTGAATAGTATGCCACCTGATCGAGCACACAATCCACCTATGACGCCCAAATAGTTCTTAAAAAGGAAAGATTTCTTTTGTCAATTATGAAATTACTACTTCATCAAATGTGGTTTCCAAAATAAATAAATAAATAAATAAAAGCCAAATGAGTAGGAATTTAAAAATCCACGAATTAGATTGCTTTAATGCTGACATCTAGCACTAGAATGCCATGATCTAGTTTTCGGCTATTCGGAAAATTTCATCTTTCGGGTGCACGTACTATTTTACATTTATTGATTTCATGTCAAATTAATACTTAAAAATAAACAAACACTTTATCAATAATAGGAGATTGTTGATGTTGTATGAAATCAATAGATGTAAGGTAGTACACGCAACAATGAGATTAAAATTCTCCAGCTATTCAACTCAAAACTTCCTTCATTCTATAACTTCATTGATCTAAATGCAACACATGAAATCGATTATTTATTTTCGAGTCTTCATTGATTTAACTTTTTTTAAAAAAAATTAGTTTAATAAAGTGAGCCATTGTCTCAATATTTCATCTGATTTTAACTAATTAATTTTTTTAATTTTGGAGGAATTAAATGGTGTATCTAGGTTGGTAGTAGATAGTTGTAGCATTCTTATTTTTTCAAATTTATTTTTGGTACGTTATAAATTAATTATTAAAGTTGTTTACTCGATTAATTATTAAAGTTGTTTACTCGATAAATGCATTAATGTTATGTGTGAGGAAAATATGATCAGAAGTCACATTTAAGACATTCTACATTCAATATTGGAAGTTTAAGATAATAAAAACTTATATCTAAGTGTTGATAACTTGGATGTGATATTTAATGTGCACTCAGCTATGAGCTCCTAAGTGAGCTCGTTGGTGTCCGTCATCTGTCCAACCCGTTCTGATTTCAATCCGATTTCCAAAACATTGTGATATAATATTACATTTTTTTGCTCCGTTATTTAGCAGTTAGCACATTTAATAACAATAGTTACACCTTTATCGATCAAATACATTCAAACGGTGAAGATCCTTGTATAAAAAGAAAATGTCATGGGTTAAAGGGTAGTAGAGGTTAGTTTATCACCCTCTATTCCTCAACTAAAAATAAAGTTATAGGTTTTAAATCGGACTAACTATTGGAAACCTAACTAGGAACTAAATTAAACCAACGTTTTTTTGCCTGTGAAACATTTGATTACATGAGAAAAAGTTAGCCCACTAGTTGTCTTATTTCTTTTAAAAGTGACATGTTACATATTTGAAACTCTCTCGTCGGTCTATGTAGAAAAATACAATTTTATATCCCAAAATTTGGACCGTTTCACAAAATATCGCAACATATATGAAATTCTCCAATTCATCAAAATATATAAATCTCTCTGAACACCCTTCGATTGAGGCAAATTAACGATTAACTTCTTCTGGTAACATTAATTTTAGGGATGGAATAGTAAGAATTTTCAAGAATGAAGTTCATCCCTTTTTTTAAGTAAAAGATATTTTTTTTTTATCATTTTCTATTCTGATGTTTCTTTCGCTCCCTTTTATTTGTTCATTATATTTACTTATAACTTCATAGCTCAAAACACTAACCTCGTGAAATTAATATTTTCACCCTAAAATAATCTTATACATGGTTCAGTCGTCCTCTCTTTTTCCCCCTTTTCTTTTGACGCACACTTACGTCTCATTTTTTTAAGAAAGGGATTTACAATTAAAAAAAGAAGTTATGACATCTTAAGGTGAACAGTACTATAAGCAAAGCAAAATATCTAGATATTTTTTCCACTTTAATTTAATAATTGATGCCAGTTTAAAAAGAAGAATGTTGCAGAATAATAAGAAGGAATAAAACCACTTAAAAATAAAATAAAATCAGATTCCCTTCCAAATGAACCAACCAATACGAAAAAAAGTGTAAACCACACAAAAGAAAAGGAAAAAATAAATTAAATTTGAACACTAACCCCTCCTCGACTAAGCATATATGATATACAGATCTTCATTACACATTTTGAGTAAAGTATACATGCTTTACTGTGGTTGATTATATTATAATTATTAATAAACTCATAATTTGATAGTATTATATGACATGTGTAATAATAATTCGAAATATTACGGAGTAAGAAATAATGATAGAGAGTTTCTTAGATGAGATTAAAAATAAAGAATAAAAAAAAGGGTAAGAATATCACGCGCACGTGCTAAGACTGTTCCCGCACGCGAGCCATAATCCCGTGGTCGACCGTAATTATCTCCAAATCCAAGAGCATTTCCCCAAGTCCCAACGACTATTGATCTCAATTTCCCTTACTTTCGTAACGTCACAGTTGCCGTTGGTGCTGCTACACGTGGCACCATCTGCTGCGTCTGCTTCACCTATAAACTACTCTTGCCTCTCTTACTTGCAAACCCTCTCTCTCTCTCGCTCTCTCCCTCTCTCTCACATCTAGTTATGGTTAGGGATTTATAGGATATATGCTTTCTCTTTATATGCTAAGGATTAGATTCTGTTGCGGCGGCCTCTAGTTCGCTTGGTGCAGGTCGGGAACTGTATTCGCTGATGACCTCGCTTTTTGCGTTGAACCGAACAACTATACGCTCGAATCGTACACGATGCGAATGCGTGTGAGTATACGGTGTATAATTCGATGTCTCTGTATCTGGCGAAAATCAGGTTCCCGCCTTGCATCAACTGAATCGGAGGCCGCGGTGAATCACTATTTCCGGCAGGTTGTATTGGATTAACGTGGATCTACAATTCATTTGGCGCAGGTTTTAAATTTGAATATTTTTTTCTCTAATTCTACGCGTATTTGCTGGATCTGGGTCGATTGTTTTCCAGCAATGAGCACGAATGATATAGATCTTGTTTTTCACTCATGTATGGAAAAAAATCTCCTTCCTTTTTTCACTATTGAATTTTCTTATGATTAATATACAAGGATGAATGTATGCGTTCCCTAGCTGCTACTCCTTTTAGTTATTGGGAAATCTGAGATGGAAACATCTTTAATGAGATTCTGATGAGAATTTAGGGGAATGATTAAAAGAGCTCGTGATTTAAATAGATCTTATTTGTTTATGATTTGTGTGTTGGTTTTCTTTATTCTTTCAGGAACTGCTAATTGTTTCCAGTCTCCAGTAGTAGTTTTGCTTCCATTTTCATTTGTAATTTCTTTAATGATATAATTGTTCTTTGGTCTTAGTTATTAAAAACATTGCCTTTTAATTATATGAAACTTTGAGAGTAAGCCCAGTATTATGCTAGTAAAATTATGCTAATGGCCTTGACTCTGAGTGGTGCACTGCTTTTATTGGATCCATCGAAACCGTCATTGCAATTACATGAGTTTTTATTCTTTCTCCAAAATGTTTGTTTTGTGAACCTTGTGAGTTATTTTCCCTTTTTGTTCATGAGCCATATTCCTCATGTTGAACCTGAGTATATGTCGTACATTAGTTGAAAGTTGAATGTGTTTGCGGTAATTTGTTGCAATGATAATGCCAATTGATTTTGTGTAGCTCTGTTAAGGGTTATATCTTTGTCTTCTAGTGGGCTGAGAGAATTATTTTTTTTAGTGCATGAGAGAATAATTTGGCATGCTTTCTAGGAAACCTGTGTTTTTAGTTGTTCGTTTAAGCTTTGTCTATATGCAATTTCCTGTAAATGTAATATATAGTTCTTTATGGCTACTTCCTTGGCATTTGAGTTGTGACAACTGACAATCAACAGCCGCAAGATTTGTCTTTTAGAATGAAGACAATATTGTAATTAAAATCTGTAATTGTCAAAAGTGTACTTAATTTCTAATATTATGGTTGGATGACGGTTGTCCCCATCTCTATGTAATATCAAAATTATTAAGAAAATCTTTCTTTCATGAATTCTGCATTCAGTAGTTTCTCCTGCTTGTTGAAGCTACTCGTAGTTGATTTTTGTAGTACTGTAAAATCTGGCGTATATGGTTATATGAATGTTATTAATTATCTATGCTCAAGTTAATATACCTTGTCATTGCTAGCTTGAGAGAATGATTCTCTCTATAGTCTATTCATTCTGGATTAGTTTTGGCCTTGATTTGGGTTCTGTTGATCGAGGATCGGACTCTTAACTTTGTTTCCTTTTCGATGATAGTTTCTGGTCTGGTATTTTTCATGCTGAAAGTGGTAAGTCCAATTAAAGTTTCCGTTATGCATCTAACTTTCCAGGTTGTGCAGTATGGGTGCAGCATGTGTCTACAGACACCACTTAAGATGTGATGTGGTCCTGCTGGCATGAATTAATTTGAAGGTTGTCTTGATGAATGAATACATGTTTAAGCCTTCTGTATCTCTACTACTCGATAGGAATGTTGACAAGGAATTGGAAAAATTAGTGGTGAAAAGATGAGGATTAGGAGGTATAGGGATTGAAGTTCTGAATAAATTTTCTGTTAGTTTGTCCAAGTGTCAATGAAATCACCAGCCAATGTTTAATGTTTGGATTCAATCTGGTTTCAGGTGGATAAATGAGAAAGCAGAGAGGTGAAGTCAGAGTAAGCAGTAATGCAGCAGAGGACTAATTAAGGTGCAACTTTCTTGACCTCTAAACTGTTTCTTTATGGAACGTTGGACTAATCTATGCTGTCCAATTAATGGATTCATGAGTGCAAAAATCCAAGATTTGGGAGTCTGCCTCCTCCTCCTCCTCTGGTGGCCCAACAAGCGACAGAGACCAGTGATTCAGGAAACAATATTTTTTTAACTCCATATTGCTATGCTTGTAGACGACAAGCCAGAATTGAAGCACAGGCTTAGTCGGGATACCATCTAACGTATCTTGGCCTTGTTAATGGTGAAATGTTGAGACAGAATTGTAGCATAGGCTGAGTCGGGATACCATCTAACGTATCTTGGCCATGTTAATGGTGCAATGTTGAGCCAAAATTGGAGCACAGGCTGAGTCGGGATATACCATCTAAGAAAAAAGTGGCATTTGAGACAGATTGCATAATTTTGTGAGGTTCAGTCATAGACAAGACATACTGTATTGTAATATTGTGAGGTACCTTTATAAAATGAGAGGGTGGGTGCTTGTATTAGTATATAATCCTAATGGCGGAATGTAAATTTACGTTACAATTTAAATAATTTAGACGCAGATCCTGCTACGTCTCTCTCTGTATAGTTAACTTTTTTTTTTTGGGTGCAGCTGTAACCAACAAAATACAGTAAAATTACATCTGTAGTGGCTCAAAAATCAGTGTATTTGTTTAACAAAATTGAATGAATAGCATTAGTTTCTTTGTCCGAATGTTTTTGTGATGCAGTTTTTAAAATGCTAGTAATAGTATAAAACCTTACTTTTAAAAAAAAATTGTAATTAAAACGGTTAAAGCTAAAGATGATTCCAGAAAAAGAATTGGAGCCCCCCACTTTCTTCAAAATAAGTTAATATTTTGGTTTTGCTAAGATGCTTCTTTAACATAATTTCGAAATAAAAATTGATAATTTAAAAGTAGTTCTGAGGCAGGAAGTTGTAAAGCCCATTTGATGGAACCAAGAGCAGTCAGCCCATTTTCTGGGAGCCATGCTTCTCTCGGATTTGTTGGGATATATACTTATATTCAAATGATGAAATCCTTACGTAAAAGAGAAATCAAGTTTTCTTCATCCCCCAACTCAAAAATTAAAAGAAAGAGAAGGGTTGGAATCAAATTTCCAATTTTCTTTTTATTAAGGATTTTTTTTATTTATTACTTTTGTTGTCTAAGAAAGGATACTTCCAATTTGAAACAGATTGTGCCAACTAATTTCTACTTCTTCGCTCTTTTGTATTTTTATTAATGAAATGTTTTTATTGCATTAAAAACAATATATATTCCATCCAATTACACATATTTGGCTGGCATGTTAGTTTGCTGTACATTGGTTCATAATTCATATTAAGTTATTTTCTAACTTATTGCGCCTTGCTTGAGGATAATATGTTTGGTACACAGGAAATTAAAATATAAATTTGTAATAATTATATTAAATATAATTGTAATTGTAAAATATTAAGTTTTCATTTTACAAAATAAAATAAAAACATATATGGTTACACCCTTAAATTATATTAACCAACTTCACAAGACTTTTTTGATGTACGTATCTTCAATTGGATCTTTCGAATAAAACAAAATATTATAAACAAAAAAAAAATCAAGCAAATTGTTACTGTATATGCCTAAAATATGTTTATAAACAATTTGCATCACTTTTGAGGTGTTTACATTTAATTTCATTTTTCTAATCTGATATGTTAAAATATTTTGTAGTTCATAATATGACATTCATAAAAATTGAATTATCAATATATAAAATTACTTTACCAACACACACACACACACACTATTCAGTAGATATTGTGTATTTATATACTAAATTTTATCAAGTGTATAGAAAATATACTTGAGGGGTGTATTGGATTGAGATTTTATTAGATTTTAAATTTTTTTAAAAAGTCAATGAATTTATAAAATTCATTGACTCCACATGGAGTCTTCCTTGATTTGGGTATGAATTTGTGACGATTTTGATGGATTTGAAATTCTTGTTCCCAGCGCTCGCTAGAACACAATGACAGCTGGCAATTAGGCATTTGAACGCTTTAGCGGCCGCTGGGGTACACCACGCGCTGGGGTGTCCGAATTCAACTCCTCAGCGGCCGCTGGAGTACACCGCGCGCTGGATTTTACGAATCCATGAAAATCTCGTGTGCAGAGGTCGAATTTCATCCGTTGTATTTTTTTTACGTGATTTTAAGGTGAAATCCAATAGAATCACTAACATTTTAAAGTCTATGGAGTTTTGAATACAGTAGGATTTTTATAGACATTTTAAAATCTGTGTTGAATACCTCTAGATTTTTAAAGACTTTTAAAAGTCTGAATTGAATACACTCGGATTTTAAAAATTCAACAAAATTCTACAGAGTCTCTATCCAATACACCCCCTTAGTAAGTTGAGATTACATAATAATAGTTAGTGCAGACATTATTTTTAATAGTTAATGACAATAATAAAATAATATTACATCCCACATAGACTAAGTAAGTATAGGTAAAAATTAGTTTTTTTTAAAAAAAATTTGAAACGTTGTGTGTGTGAATTAGTTATTTTTATATTTTTCACTTTTTTGAAACCACACTGTATATATTAATATGTATTAAAAATGATAATGGAAATTGTTGAATGGGGAAGATCGATTACACACGACCTTTTTATTATTTGTTATTATTATTATATTGTTTTGAGTTTCTCAATGAATACGTATATTTTATGTAAAATCGGGCATAAAGCAAAAACATTTTTATTTACTCAGGAAGGTCAACTTGTATTCTTTCCTTTTCTTTTGTTTCCGCCCCTTTTTTGGTTATGGAATGTGAAAGGTTAAGGAAAAGCACACAAAATTAAAGCGTTAATATTTAATACTGCTTAGGCCCTTTCTTGACCAACCAAATGCAATATTTTAAGCTTTCTATTACAATTACTTTAGATACAATCATAGAATGATGTTCTGATGCTTAAAACATGGACTGCAAAGTTCATTTTGAAAAGCTCAAAAGCATAAATTAATTCTTGCAATTAATTATATGATTATTAGTTCTATGATCATTCTTTCCATCAACTTTCTCAATATTATTATAAAGCGCTCCTAAGTAATAATATTCTTATCCATTCGAGAATATTCAAACGATGAAAAATCCTCATGTAAGGGGAGGTGTTAGATCAATATTCGCCATTTTCTTCTCCAACTCAAAAGAACGACAATAGTCTTTGACCCTCAATTTGATTAATTTTTATTATGTATTTTCTATGTACTTTTATTGCGTTCATATTTACCACTTATACTATTCATTCTATGCTTCTTTTTGTTGAACTTTTTTTTTCTTGAACCAACTTTTTGTTGAACTTTGTTCTAGCAAATTGTTGTTAAATTTCTTTTGATTGCTATGAATGCCAATGCAAAATTAAAATTCATATATAATAGTATATTTCATTTAAAATATGTAATAATTAGCATCGTTTAAAAGTATTATTTACATTTTGTTTTATCAAATTAAATAAAATATATGAATATATATATAATTATTTTAACTCTTAATTTGTATTAGCGTATATGTTTATATTCTGTATTGATTTTTGTGCAACTTTTAATTTTATTCTTTGAAATTAAACAATACTCATTATGTCCCAATAAGATAGGCCGACTGACATTTTCACAAGGATTAAGAAAAAAATTGGAAAATATAATTAATTAAAAAACTTCCTAATATGCCCCTATTAATTCTTTGATAATGAATTAGTGTTAATGTAAACATATTAAATATGAGTATATATTAGTAAATTAGTTTAATATATATATATATATATATATAGAAATCGATCTATACATTGAGACATTCAAAAAATGAAAATAAGTCTATCTTATTGGGACGAAAAGAGTATAAATACGTGCATTTTCAAATTATTTAGATTTTTTAAAAGAATAAAGTAATACAAAATTAGCATGAATCAATAAATAACAGTAATGAATTATCTAACTGTTTTGCTAATATGGCAATAGTACAATATTTATAAAATACATTTGCGCATAAAATATTATCAACATATATTTACCGTTTTGTATAGTAGAAGTAGCTAAATGACCAAATCCAGGGGAGATTGAAGAAATTATAATTTTACATCGGACATGGTGACCAACCTCCTAACCCTAACATCTATGACACGAGCTTAAAATCATGTTAGTCATTTGGAAATGATCTAGTGGTGTAAGTTTGAAATTAAAAATTTCACATTAGAATTCTACCAATCCCGTTAAGTGTTCGTTTATCACACTTAGTTTTCAAAGTGCGATTTATCTTCTTCTATATGGTTTGCAGGGGAAAATCAGTTGTGATTTCTAAGTGTAATTTCTTATTTTATGTGTTTTACAGACGAAAAGATGAGTTGTGGTTGGTGTGTGATTTATATATAGCATTTTGTACAAGAAAGTCACACCACTTGAATGTGTTTGAAGGACACATATCTTGGAGATTACGTAGGAAGACTAATAGTCAATTACACATCCATGAAACATTTGGTTTATACTTTCTATTTTGTATATTTTATTTTAGAATTTGAACATAATTGATCTGGATGGTAAACATACACGATTTTCCTTTACTACGAATAATTTTTTTTAAAATATGATATTTAGAAACTCAATATATTATTCTTTAAGCTCAGGAATATCTTGTTCGACATCGGTTGAGACTTTATTTTACACGTGAAATTTTATGGGTTAAAAATTTATTTGGGCAATATAGTAAAATTGGTGTAGACAATCAGGATTTAAAACATATTAGTTATGTGGGCAATCTATACTTATTTTACACAATCCTTATTGATGAGGTCCACAAAGTCTGAATTTTGTCAAGAATCGGTACTTATATCAGCAAAATGATGCTTGTAACTGCCAAAGGAATATTAATTGATTTTAGGGTTTGAAATTAATGCACAACCACCCCGTCTTCTTCCTCTATTATCCTCTCTATCTTTCACCGACCAATTTAAAAAAAAAAAAACACAATTAACGGTGTTGCATCTCCCCCTCCTCTCTCTCACTCTCTTTCACCGACGATGGAGCAAGGAACGGCCCTAGAGACGTCGAGTTCTCAAGTAGGTTTCCGGCCCTTTTCTGGTTAAACTTACCGTATATCTGCTATGATTAAACTTATCGTATATCTCGTTAAACTTCCAGCCCTTTGTTTATGTTTTGCAATTGTTGGTTTTTGTTTATGTTTGCAATGGTTGGTTGTGTTATAACTTTGGAAATAATGGTAGACCGTAAGCAAAATAATAGTAGAATTAGGATTAGCTTCAGAAATTAATCTTACCGAAGAGAATATTAATCGTAGCTCAAGAATTTAATTGTAGACAACTGAATATTAATCGTGGCTCAATAATTTCTAATCGTAGACCATATAATATTAATCGTGGCTTTAATCGTGGCTCATTAAATTAATCGCGGTTCTAATCGAGGCTTATTATATTAATTGTGACTCTAATCGTGGCCTTTTTAAATTAATCGTGGCTCTACTCGAGGCTTATTATATTAATCGTGGTTCTAATTGTTGCTTATTATATTAATCGTGGCTCTAATCATGGCTTTTTAAAACTAATCGTGGCAATATTTTAAATTAATTGTGGCTCTAATCGTGGCTCTAATCGAGGCCTATTATATTAATCGTGGTTTTTTTTAAATTAATCGTGGCAATGTTTTAAATTTAAAAAAAACACGATTAATTTAAAAAAAACCATGATTAATTTAAAAAAAACCACGATTAATTTAAACATTTCTACGATTAATTTAAATGAGTCACGAATAGTTTAAAAAAATACGATTAATTTAAACATTTCTACGATTAATTTAAATAAGTCACGATTAATTTAAAATATTGCCATGATTAATTTAAAATTGTGCTACGATTAATTTAATTTTTCTACGATTAATTTAAAACATAACCACGATTAATTTAAATTTTCTACGATTAATTTAAACATTTCTACGATTAGTGTAATTAATTTAAGATTTCTACGATTAATTTAAAATTGCCACGATTTAATTAAAATGACTAGGCTGTGATTTATGATCTATCATTAATATTTAATGTTAATTGTAGGAAATTTGTGTCACAATTATTAAATTTTATGATTTAAATTTTGCAAATTTACAATTTATATGAAATATTAAAACTATTTATTTTAATTGTAATTTTGCAAATGTTGTTAGATTGATTGGCTTAGACGGCCGCTACAACGCATCAGGCTTCGGTCATAGTGTATGTCAAACTAGAGGTACTTGAGAAGATTAAAGCCACATTACATGCGATAGGTGGTGGTGATGCCGTGCAATCATTTAAATCCGGATACTTCGGACATTTTCTGGACTGCAGGGTGATGTCCAGAAGAAGGTGATTCATGCTTTGATGAGTCATGAGGTGCGCGTGTCGGATCGTGTACTGGAGGGATGAGAGGCACGGTTTCAGATTCATCGCTCCCAGCTGCGCTTCGGTCCAAGTGAGTACAACCTGATGTCAGGTTTACGATTCGGCACCTCGACATTCGAGGATAGTGGGCCCGAAATGTCTAAATTAGCAAGTGGAACCACCCAATTACTTGAAGCTCCATCGACTATATCCCAAATACCAGTAATAGATGATTATACGACTCCTGTCAAGCCTAATAATCTGTCCGTGCATCCAATAGAACGAATCCATCCACAGAACTCCGTTAACAAAGATTCAATCAAGGTCGTTCTGTCATTCTCTTGTTCTTGTTCTTCTTCTCATTTTTTATTTTCAATTTCTTGTTCTTGTTCTTCTTGTTCTTCTTCTTCTTCTTCGTGTAGGAAGTCATCGCCATATTCAGGGTTATCTGTAGCCTGATAGTGTTGTGGGAAGTAGGGGACATGATCATCTCTACTTAGATTTCTGACTTTTGTGTTAGATGGCCCGACTCCGGCACTGTTTAAATGTCCCGCAACCACATACACGACCATCTCGGTGGTCTGGTCGTGAAACAGATCGAGCAAATTTGTATCATCTTGCAAAGAAGCCCTAATCAGTCTGCCAGTGTTGGTGCTCGTTAGGTAAAATAACTGGTACTCCACCGTGCTCGAATCAGTTTGTAACAATTTGTGCACCTCCCTCACCGGTGAGCTAAAACACAATTTTTCAGTTGACATAGTTGCTCATCACCATCTACGTATTCTGATCTCACCCATCAACCACTGTATCGTACAATAATGCGACACCTAACCATCTGCATTTTTTTGCTATGATTAATTTTATAAATTGCCACGATTCATTTCAAGAAAAACTACGATTAATTAAACAATTGCCAAGATTAATTAAAACAATGATATGCTTAATTTTAAAAATTGCAACGATTAATTAAAACATTGATACAATTAATTAAAAGAAATACCACGATTAATTCTTAAAAAAAGCTATGACTAATTAAAAAAATACTATGATTAATTAAAGAAATGCAACAATTAATTTTAAAAATAGCCACGATTAATTAAACAATTACCAAGATTAACTAAAACAATGATACGATTAATTAATCATTGGCTACAATCAATTTAAAAAAAAATCTACGATTAATTAAATAAATGCTACGATTAAATTTCAAAGCTACGATTATAAAATTAATTGTGACTTTGCTAATATTAAATTTCAAAGCTACAATTACATTAATAAATCTCTACGATTAAATTTTAGAGGCCACAATAAACTTTATAAATTGGGGGAGAAATTAAATAAAATTAATCTCGGTTGGTTTTAAAATCTCACTTTAATTTGGAATCTTACATCATTTTATCACCACTCTTTCGTTAGAGCATCCAAAGCATTTCTATAGACGAGTCTATAAATTTATTGGTATATATGCAGAAGTCTACTTAATTATTGATTTAATGAAAAAACATAATAGTAATTGACCTGAGAACTAGTGCAGTACAATTAAGTGAATGTCCGATTTTTTGTTTAATAAAAAACAACACATTTGAATTCTATTAATCGACATTATTTGTTTAAAATAGAATCATAATTGCAATTATTGGTACATTACAAGAAGATTTATGGTAAGTACATAAAAAAGAAATAATACTATAACGCTCCAGTTGTAGGCCCCTAATCGAATTCAAATTGTTAAAAGGGACAACTCAGGCTCAAATCAAACATTCAATGATTTAAAATCTAAAATAAGGGAAAACTAATTACTTTCTACGCTCGATTCAAAAAATAAAAATAAAAATAAAAATAAAAAATCCTACTGCATCTGATATTTTATTTTAGCAAATGTAATGTAATATAATAATATACTATAATATCCACTACAGTTAATCTCTTTCCTTGTTATTAATTAAGGTAAAACAATCTCTGTGTGTTTTAATTTAGTCTTTTTATTATAATTAACATCATAATTTACTACAACCTTTTTTCTCGGACAAAAAGAGCTCCTTAATTCAAGATTTTGCTTCACTTCCACCTTTTCAGACTTCCACCCCACCACTCTCCTCTGTCTCTTTCCCGCTCCACCCCCAAAACCCATCAAGAATCCATAGATAGAGAGAGAGAGAGAGAGAGAGAGTGCAGTGCAGTAAATGCAGCCACACTTCTATATTCTCTCAATTCTTGCTCTCCCCCAATACCTCCACCTGCAATCTATTCTTCTCTATTTTCTCTGTCACCTCTGACGCAGCTACATTACTGCCATTAATTCTTTTCATTTCCATCTCACCATTTTCTTCCCTCCTTGATTTGACATTTCTTTTTACTGCTTCAGATTTCATTTCTCCCTCTATTTTTTTGGGATTTTTTTACTTATCTACCGAGTTTTCTCTGCGTTTAATCGTCAGCAGAACGAGAAGACTTACTTATTTTAGTTGCATTCTTCAACGGACTGGAGGGTTTTTATTAGCTGCGATCAGAAAGGTAAGCCCTCCCTCCCCCTCTCTCTCTTGTTCTACTTTTTTTGGATTTTTTTTTCTGGGTTTTGTTTTGGGAGTGAAATTTCAAAAGAAAAAGATTCTATCTTTACTGCAAATCCATTGAATGAGCTCAACCCTCGTTTTGTCTTGATTCATTACCTTCCAAATGGGAAATGATTTGGTTTAAACCCGCGTCCCTTTCATGATCCACCAAATTTTTTATGCATCTAATTTCGACCACCTCCGATTTCAGAGTTCACACACAACCACACGGTTTGCGTGTGTTTCTCACTCCATTTCTTTCATTTTTTTTTTATATCATTCTATTTAATTTTTCATGCACAGTCAAATGTGTGTGCAGAGAGAGACTGACATACAACACAAACTGCCCTCCTTTTGACCCATTCTCTCTGTGAAAAAGCTTGCTTCATTACGTCAAAGGTTCTTTTTAAGCACATCTTTTACTTGCACGATTCCATTTTAAGTTTTTAACATCATAAACTTTTGTTTTATGTTATCATGCTCTCCACTCCTCGCTCAGTGAGTTGAGCTCACGAGTCAGCTTTCGAATTGCATTGGGATTGGATTATGATTTTTATTTTAGTTTATCTTTTTGGTTTAATTGCCTTTCTCTGTATCCAATTAAACCATATTCAATATTAATTTTTAGAAATTTGGACCCCAGAGAGACGTTAAGGGTCTTAAGGGGACAAATCACCGCAAAATTTGGTAATCCCATAATTTCTCGTTTCTTGTTTTTTCTTCTTTCTTAATTAGTGAGTCTTGATCTATCTTTTCTTCCCTTCAATTTTCTGCATTTACTGTTTAAGCCACTTCATTTGCATTTTTCAGCAAAAAATGTGGCTCATTAGGGGTTCTTCTCATCTAATTATTATGCATTAATTGTCCATGAATTTATGATTGAATCCCACATTTTATTGGCTAGTTTGTAAAGTAAGTACCTTTACATATTATAATCCTGATGTTACGGTTCTCCTACATGTTAGAATGATTTTCTTCCTTTGTCGCCCTGTCACATTTCATTAGAGAAAAAAAATCTCACATTATTTATTGCTAAAAAAATCTGATCAGGCAATTAATAATCTCTCTCTTGCAGGAAGGTGGTTTCATAAAAATCTAATTTTTATATATCAAGGAAGTAACATCAAGACAATGATCATGAGGAGGAGATTAGCTTGTTGTACGAGAGATATGAGAGATATGAGCATCGACTTTGATGAACAAGAAAGTAACGTTCTTTCCCAAATTTATATTTTATTATTTACTAAAATACAACAATGTGGATAGATTCTGTGATGCTCAGACACCCCAACTGAACAAAAATCATAAGTGTGTGTGTTTTTGTTAAACAGAGTAATGTTTTTATGTTTCTCATCGGACCTAAGATCATGTACTGTTTGGAAACATAGTATGATCTTTCCGGGTCGGGTTATAATGCCGTACTCTACATGTAGGGATGAATGCGTGCAGTAAAATACGGGATTGAAATATGATAGGAAAAAAGGGACGCCTTTATTAGAATAACTTGATGTATGTGCATAAATCAACTTGTCACGGTGGGTCATATAATCATATTTGATCTTTACTTTTGAATTCATGTTCCAAGTTTTATATAGTCATGGACTGGTTACCTATGCACCTAATTACCTACCACATGTGTTCTCTAAATAAGATGTTATATATATTTGAAAATATAATTGATTTTTGTGGCTTAAAACTCTTCAAATGAAGAATACCATTGAGTGCTTGTAAATGTGCCCCCTACCCAAAGTCAAATGGTCCAGACCCGAAAAGATCTGGTTATGTATTTGGAAAAAAATAAAAAAAAATAAAAATAAACAATAGTAAAACATAAACCTACCATACTGCATCCTGTGCATATTTAGCCATGTGGGGTTGAGGGTATTTATTACATTTATTTCACTCTGCAAGAAGTAGTTCAATGCCTTTGAACAAGAAGATGGAATACCAACATTATTGGTCTAATTTTACTGATAAAAAATATTATATATTCACTGTTTTGGGATGGGTGGTCCTTTTATATTTGATACCATTGAACTTGCTAGTGAAATTTGTGTCCCCCAAAATTTCAAAATTCTTTCTTTTTAGTGTTTGTTGCGGAGGTGGAGAGAGTCAGAGGAAAAGTCTACTGTTTTTTTTTTCTCTCTCTCTCTCTCTTTTTTTTTTTTTGTGTAGATATATCAGTGGAAAGTGATAGAGATTTATCAGTAGTAGCCACTGATGGAGGCACGATTGAGTTTGTATGGCCCCTAATTATTTAATGATTAACAAACATATCTCACATTTGATGGGACAAAAATGTCATTTTCTTCTGACATCTCCTTTTTTAAAATTGAATAGTTTCCGTTTGGATCTATATCTGCTACAGAATTTTATCCCCATGATCAGTTCATTTAAGCTCAACTTGTTTTTAAGCTATTTCAAATCTTGACTTTTATGCTTGTAGCCAATAAAAAATTATCTTTACTGAGATAGATCCCTTCAATAAGTTCAAGCTCCCTTTTCTAATTCTAACAAGAATGGGACAAAAATATGGAGAAAATTGCCCGTGATTTTCGTTGTGGACTTGTTTGGTTTCTCTGATGCATTTTAGAATGTGTCCTACCTACATTTCAAATTGTCATTTTTTTTTGTCGGTTTGGGATAAATGATTGGTGGGAAGCTTCTTTTGTACTCCATCTGTGGCTTGATTCAGTTGTTGGTGTTTGATTTCAATGGATGCCGTGCTTGTTGATGCCATGTGCACATGAGATGGGGCATAGTTTACGTACCTAGATTCCCCGTGACGCGATAAGTCAAACGTTTGCATGTGGATATGCTAAAAAACTGTTGGAATTGAGACAAGAATGGCATCCAACAAGATACTGTTTGCTAAGATCTATGATTGTTGCTTGCGTGTTCTTTCTAACATGTGTTCTTCCTGCTAATTGTCTATTAATCACCCGATCAAAATTCACTCTTCTTACCTCTAGCCTAGGGCTCATGTAATTCAGAGAGAATTGCTTCCTTTGGACGATGCCGTGTTTTTAATTGAAAGATTGGACATAAAATTTTGATAATGAAGTTGCATACTTTCTTGTAATGTTGTCCAAACTGGTGTCCTCACGAAATACTAGTGTTTTCGTTTCATTTATGTTGTGTTTGATCGACTAACTTGAACCCATATGTTCAGGGATAATGACATATAATGGTCTTGAGAGCTGCATCCATTCTTTTGATAATGAAAGTGGCACAAGCAGAGGGGATGGCTGTGTCACTGATTCGTTTGACGAGGATGATTCGAGCTGTTCATCCAGCACTAATGCTTTTGGATCATTCTCCTCTCTGTGGACGATAATGAAGAAAGATGATCAGTGCCAAGATGAGTGGAACTTCACAGCAACCCCTAAGCGCATCCATGCAAAGGAAAAACCACTGCATACCGGTTGTTTCTCAGATGTCGAAACAATGAAAGAAAAGTTTGCTAAGCTGTTGCTTGGGGAGGATATCACTGGAGGAACCAAGGGCGTTTCCACAGCATTAGCACTGTCGAACGCTATAAATAGTCTTGCAGGTAGAGCATTTATGCAGCTTCAAATGATGCTTAGTTCCTTGTTAAATTTTCCTTAAAAATATTGGCGAATTTGTAGCTTCTGTCTTCGGTGAGCTATGGAAGTTAGAGCCATTGCCAGAGGAAAGAAAGAGCAAATGGCGACGAGAAATGGATTGGCTGCTCGCCCCAACAAACTATATGGTTGAGTTGGTTCCTGCCAAACAAAGTGACGCTAATGGCCGGACATTAGAGGTATCCTTATTTTCCTCGATTCATACAATGATGCAATAAGGTTTCAGTACTGTTGGTTGTCTCACTGCTATTTGGTGCAGATAATGACCCCAAAAGCTCGAGCAGACATCCACATGAATCTTCCAGCACTGCGGAAATTGGATTCCATGCTCATTGTAGGTGGTCGCTCCATTCGATAAAACAACTTAGAAATTTTCTGACTGACCTCTCATACTCACATGTTTGATTTCTCAAACCACCAATCAGGAAACACTTGATTCAATGGTGAGCACTGAATTTTGGTATGCTGAGGTTGGGAGTCGAGCTGAAGGAAGAAGCAGGAGCGCTGGACAGAGCATGCGATGGTGGCTGCCTTCTCCCCGAGTACCTACAGTTGGTCTCTCAGAAGTAGAAAGAAAGAGACTGTTGCATCAGGGTAAACTGATCTTTCAAGTATACAAAGCTGCCAAATCTATCAACGAAAATGTCTTGTCTGAAATGCCGATCCCTACCACCATCAGGGACGCACTTCCAAAGGTACATTATATTGCTCTCTAACTCGTTTCCTAGTCATCATGATCATTATATATTCATTGGTCGAGATGTTGAACTTGATACCTTCGTCTCAGTCTGCAAAGGCAAGCCTTGGGGAGGAACTATACAAGATACTGACTGCAGAGTGTCTGTCTGCCGATGATATGATCAGCTGTCTGAATCTGAAATCCGAACACAGTGCTCTCGAAGCCATTAACCGACTTGAAGCTGCAATGTTTGCATGGAAAGAGAGAATTGCAGAACAAGGCAATGGCAAGTCTCCCGTTCGAACATCGTGGTCTTTTGTTAGAGATCCAATATCCGAGCTGGATAAGACAGAGTCATTAGTCAACCGAGCTGAACTACTGCTTCTGCAGCTCAAGAGCAAATATCCAAATCTTCCTCAGACATTCCTCGACGTCACAAAAATACAGTATGGCAAGGTAATGCAATACAATATCTCACACACCATAATCTATTCTTTTCCTTAATTTACCCACACACGATGATCACGATTAATAATCCAAAAACACTGTAGGATGTGGGACACTCGATTCTTGAAGCCTACTCCCGAGTCCTAGCCAACTTAGCATTCAGCATTCTATCCCGACTAGGAGACATTCTGCAAGAAGACATTGTGAGCAATCCCAACTCACCGGTGGCAATGTCTCATCTTGTTGGAGCCAGAATTCCGGGAATATCTGACAGTCCAATGCTCGACCGCGTCAGACACTCCCTCATTCATCAGTTGAACAGCATGGATGCAAAATCTTGCAGCAGCGACGTCTCTGATGAGGCTCATCATGAAGAAGCTAAGATAAGCTCGGTGAGTGCAACGCCTAGCCGTAGCCGAGTTTGGTGCATCGGTAGAGAAGCTTGCCAGAGTTTGTCTGCCCAAAATTCTCCTTGATACAAAATTCACCTAATTATTGCCTATGTAAATAACACCATGTTTATGTCGTGCTTATGTTTAGCTGGTTGTTTGTTTTGTTGTCTGTGCATGTGATCTTATCTTGATCACGAGTCTTAATTAATTAGCTTGAGTTATGCATTTCAAACTCATGGCAACACAAGAAGCATATATTCATATATATCTCAGTCATTGAGGATTTTGTTTCGATTATTCTCTATTTAAATGTGTTACACATGATCCTATTTATTGCATTTTATTGGACTTTAGAGAATAAGTCATTTGAATTTGACTAGTTTTCTTCTTTGATGAATAGGTGGTCAAAATTTGTATGATGAGTCAAGATATAGATCTAAACACAATCAAATACTAAGATCTGTTTAATAAATTTTGGCCCGTAGAGTACAACCACCTCTTTATTTTGCCTTCCAATCAATCGTTGACGATCTTAAATAATATTAATATCCAGATTGACTAAATTGCCCCTTCATGGACCACTTAGAAATGTAGACATGATTAATCTAGGAATTTAGGACGGCACGTTTAAATCAAGAAATGGACTAGCTAACGTTGTGATTCATCACATGGGCCTTAAATTGACGGACATTTTTTAGGGGTAATTCTATTCACAACTCTCAATTTTCTTTTTACAACCTCAAAAATTAATTAAAATATAAATAGTATTTTTTTGATAGATTTGTCTTTGTAACCTCCTACTATTTATAGTAGAATTTACACAACCTCCATTGTATAATCTTTATTAATTAAAACTACTAAAATAAAAATACAACCCCCACTATTTAATTCTCTACCAAAATCAAATACAACCTCACAACTTAAAAAAAAAAAAAAACTCTTAACGAATTTAAATATAAAAAGTAATTTTTTGTACTTTTTTGCCCTTATATTTCCACACAAAATCCTAACAAATAAAAACAAAACCCCATGTACAAAAAAATGAAAACAAATTTGCAGAAACAAAAAAAAAATGAAAACAAAATTTTGTTGTGCTTTTTTGCCCTTATTCTTTCTCTTCTCTCGATAACAAAAAAACGAAAACAAAATTTTGAAAAAGCAAAATAAACCGTTCTTCCTATATGTTAATTCAAGTTTGCAAAATGTTTTTAAGAAGTGATTTTTTTTAAAAAAATGTTAAATTCATAACCTTTTCCAAAAAAAAAATCATAACCTTTTCAGTATTTCATTTTTTCTTGTTTTGTTTTTTGGTTTTGATAACTATAACTTGAAGAAAATACTAATTTGTAAAAAAAAAAATAAAAAAAAAATTGCAAGCAAACCGAATCTACAGGATGTGTGTTAAAATTGAAGCAAATGCCTAAGTTCGTAAGAATTGGAATTTATTCTAGGGAAATTTACACTTTGATACCTACATTTTGGACACTTTTTCAAAAATAATCCACTTTATTACTATTAGCAAAACAATACCCACTTTTTCAAAAATTTTGCAAATCTGACCTCGATCAAATTTCAAGCCTAAAATATCTACGTGACATGCCCAACAATTTTATTTTATTTTTAGTTCATAATTGATATGAAATATCCAGGTAATATTTTTTATTGGAGCAAAAAAGCCACGCAAGAATTCAGGTGTGCCATGTAGATATATAATCTAGTCATTTCATCAAAGCATATATAATCTAATCAAAATCTTTATAGGATATATATATGTGTGTGTATGTACATATGGCATTTGTAATTTATACTAAAAATGAAACAAATCAATCATCATTTAATTAAATGTCTAATGAATAATCAAATTATGAGTAAAAAAAATATATTAATTTCAATTTTTTATAATTGTAATCCCCTAACCATACCTCACCGTGGATTGGAATTTCCTGTTATACACTCTGTGTTACACTCCGTGTTATACTTTCAAATTATGAGTTTTTCTTGTGTATTTTTCTTCAATTTTTATTTTTTTTTGTGATTTAATTTAATTTTATGATTGTTTTTAGGGCTCACCCCACCCAATTAGAGTTTATAATTATTTTTTAATATTTAATTTTCAATTTCTAATTAATAATTCATTATTATGGTTTATTTTTAAAACATATGTTTTATAATTTTATAATTTATTTATTTTTGTTGAAAAATGTTGACTATGATTATTTATGTTATAACTAATTTTTATTTTATAATAAAATTAATAAAATAATAAATTTAATAATAAAACACGGAGTGAAACATAAGAAAGTGTAACATAAATTTCAACCCCCAACCGCTTTTCAATTTATGCCTAATCACCAATTTACGTACAATAATAAGTTGATTTCTAAATAATAATAATAATAATAATAATAATAATAATAATAATAATAATAATAATAATAATAATAAAAGTCGTGCCCCACCTTTTTTCCCGATGATTTATAAGAATAATTATGCATGTCATTATATTAATAATACGTATATTTAGAAAAACTTTGATTCAAGCAATCAATCCAAAATATATACGGAAAATGTTTAATCAAACAATCTTATTAATTATGGACGTAAATCAAGCAGGGCGGTCCTGACAAAAATGAGGCCCTGGGCATAATTATAAAAATGGGGCCCCAATATATTATCATACGCAGTACATCGAAAAGTAAAAAATGTCCATTACTTATAAAAAATGACTTCGTCTAGCATTTTTACTTGCAAAATCATCCACAATATCGTTCAAATCCATGTTATCTAAAATCTCTTTTTCTATACATAATATTGCCAAACCATTCAATATCTCTTGAGATATTGACGATCTCAAATACGTTTTCAACAATTTTAACTTTGAGGAGCTCCTCTCAGCTGGCGCTACAATAATTTAAATATATGATACTTAATTTTTTATTTGACGATCTCAAATGATAATCTGCAAAAAATAAACTAAAATATTTAATTCAATTGCTCCTGCCTGTAAAAAAAAATCACAAAATCAATAAAATATATGAATTTACTTACTCGTAAAATAAAATCAACAAGATGCTTCAATGGTTCCGCCTTCTGAAATCGGAATCTGAATTTTAGAATTTGCAATGAGAATATTTTTTGCTCGGACAATTAGGTCGATACTCGATAGTCAAGAAATAAAAATTGGTATAAGAGAAATAGAAAATTCATGTGGTTCCTTCTATTTATATAATTATATTCATGAATATGATTCAACGGTAAGAAAAGTAAGTTGAAGAGTTCTTAGTTCTTATTTTTCGGAAAACTAGCCAACGACTTGGAGAAGATAAAGAGTTTTTTTTTTCATAGAAATAACATTGGAAGGGGTGAGAATTAATTGTGCCACTGATTAATGAATGATTTAATGGTATTAGACAATAAATTTTGACATCATGGATCGCATCTGCTGAGCCCAAAACCAATAAGTCTAATATTATTTTTTTAGTATACATAATGCCTATAACTAATGGGCTGTATTAAAAATTTTGGGCCTTCCAATTTTTGGGGCCCTGGGTCGTCGCCCAGGCCCGCCCGCCCGCCCTCAGTGCTGGCCCTGAAATCAAGTAACTCATCATTAATCATCGAGAAGCACTTGTGTCCACTAGGTGCACCATCAGACGCATTGATCGGGTCAACGGGTTGACCGATCAATCCCGAAAAATGCTCGTTGACCCGGTCAACTCAAAATCAGTATCAACTTTAACATTAAAAAGTATCACTCAAAAGCCCAAAAGTATCACCTGTATCTTTAAAAAGTATAAGCCAAAATAAATAAATAAAAACCCTCAAAATTAGTATCAACTGTAATACTAAAAAGTATTACTCAATATTCAAAAAGTATCATCTGTATCCTTAAAAAGTATCACCTACTTTACCATTTTTCTTTTTTGTGGGTTGACCAGTCAACGCGCGTTGACCGGCGTTTGACCCGATCAAATGCGTTGACCGTCTGATATAAGGTTATATACATCTAGTGCATGCAAGTTTTTGCCTTAATCATCATTATTGTGAATTAAGAACACATTCTATCTCTGTATAAAAGAAAATAGTATGTAATATATAATTTGTTCATGCTTGATTAATCCTATAAAATTGTCCTCAAAATCACATACACTACTTACTTTCACCATTCAGTCCAAGAAAACCACAATGAAGACTGGAGAATCATGAAAATTCACTTTCACTCATCCGATCTTAATCGAGGCATGTCTCGTGGAAGCCGGAATGTTCAGAGATTCAGGAGTGGACGAGTTCTTCTCATAATGTATGCCCAATTGATGGTTTGTACATACTATTACTTTATTTTCTTTTTACCATAAAATATATGGGCAATGTTACTTGGCCATAGTGTGGCCGGCCCTAATATTTAATTAAGGTAAGATTTAATTTTTAGTAAGTTGTTAATTAAGATTTTAATTATTGATTGATGTATAGTTACACTTGCATCCTTGTAGTCAATTCTAAAAAGAGGTTGCCTTATTGTGTTTGAAAATTTTGAAATATCCATAAAAATCTCTACAAATATGTTAATGGAAAATAACTTCAAATAAAAAAAAACTCTAATAAAAATGAAAAAATTAAAAGTTACACTAATATATACCAAGATAAACAAGAATTTCATTTGAAAATTATGTGATAATAATCAACAAAAATTATTTTGTTAATTATCGATAATTACAAATATAATGTATCATATATACAATTGCCTTAAATTGGTTGCATTGATTCTCAATTAGTTAAACTTAATTTAATTATAAGAAAAAATTAAAATATTAAATTAAATATTTCGATTCTTCTCCTTAAAAAAATGATTAAATTTTTTTTATACTCCTATTGCTAAATTCAAAAATTTTATGCCCCTTTTAACAAATTCAAAATTTTTTTTTATTTTTTTTTTCATTTCAACAATATATTTTACACTCATCTTAATAAATTCAAAATTATTTTATATAATAAAGTAATTAACGTATTGTATTAATAAGTTTGATTATTATGTGATTCAATTTTTTAAAATAAAAAGTATAAGAAAATGAAAATAAATCCAACAATATATTTTATTAATAAATTTGATCTAATTCAAAATATTAAAATAAAATAAAATTATTAGTAAAGAAAAATATATTATATAATATATTGCATCAATAAATTTGATTGTTATGTGGTTTAAATTTTCAAAATAAATAAGAATATTAGATAAAAAAATAAATTCAATAATATGTTTTATTAATAAAGTTGATTATTATGTGATTTAAAATTTTAAAATAAAATAAAATATAAGAAACAAAATAAATTCAGCAATATATTTTATTTTTATAAACTTGTTTATTATATGATTCAATATTTTAAATAAAAATAAAAATATAAGAAAACTTTCAATTTTAAAATAATAAGTTAACGTACTTCTTTCTAAAATGAATCAAGGTTATAAGCGTAAACAAACATTAATTAATGATTAAATTCTTAATTAATTACTTACCAAATATTGAAATCTTACTTTAATTAAGTATTATGGCCGGCCACATGTATGGCCAAATAGCATTATTCAAAATATATATTCTCAAAAACTGGTTATTAATTAAATTTATTTTCTTCACTATTTGGACTCATCAAAAATTTACAACTCGAAAAAAAAAAAACAATATATGTAGCAAGTGGTGTGGTCTTATATATACTCTTATTATGTTCTAGAATTTATTCAGCCATGAATATCTATTTTCACGCCAAAGAGGTATGGGTAGTGTTAAATTCCGGGACAAACATGCATTGAATGTGTTTTTCACCATATACATATGATATATACCTATTATCATATATAGTATGATATTTTTTAAATCGTTGAATTTACGATTTTTGAGAAAATTAGGAGAAAAATCTACAATGGTGCTATCCCACTTTTAGGAAAATAAGCGTCACGTCACTACTAAATCAATATCTCTCTCTTTAACTTTTTCAAACATATCTATATCTAACAATACTACGGCAAAAGTCAAAACTAACTATTCATGGGTCACCATCATATCACTCATTTATCCTCTATATCTTATTAATTTAACTTATAAAATTTGTTTTAATGTCTTATTAGTAATAATTTAATTAATATATTTCATTTAAAATACACAAGACTACATATTGAATTTTATAAAAACCTCTAGCCAAAATTTGAACAATAATTAATAGCACATATTATGAAATTAAGAACCGAATAAAAATATAACAATCAAAAGTGAAATAACGAAAAAAAAAAACCAACTAAAACCATTGATAAAACAAATCAAATCAACATTAAAAAAAAAATCAACGGTGCTTTTGCTTCAAAATTCAAACAAATATATCTACCTACATATATCTATTTATTGATTTTTTTAAAGAGGTAATGGGGGCAGTACCTACGATGCGGGCCCCACTACCCCACTCTCGCCTCGGGGGATTGAAGTGCATGCGCTTGTTGTCCCCCTTCAATTGGAGAGTGAATCTCACCTCCTACTTCAATCCACTCTTGATGGGATCCATAAGTTGAGAGAGCAAAAAGTGCTATTTTGCTTCTCTTTTCTCTTTCTACTTTCTTCCATCTCTTCCCCACATCACCATATATTTTGGAACTCTCCCAAAACTTCCCCCATTAAACAAGCTCTAATTATATAAAATGTCATTATTTTATTGTTATTGTGTTGATAGAGAAAAAGTAAGGAGGAATTGAAGAAGAACAAGAACAAGTTGAGGTTCCCAAAATGACCTTCTTGTTCGGTTTTATTCTTTTTTGTTTTTTATTTCACTTTTGGGCATTGTTAAAACATTGGGCATGTTAACAGTTACTATATTATTTTCCTATTCAATGTATCTTAATTTCTTCATCATAGACAGTTGCATGAATTGATGACGATGTTATTTCTTAACAATTTTACACAAAATAATAAAATTAATATATTTCTATTTTTCAATATATGTATAAATATTATATTATTTTATGTTTACAAACTTAACAAATTTTGATTAGAATCTACAAATTATATTTTTATGATAAAAGTTCTTATGTTGTTGTTTTGCATAAATTCACTACTGTGTACATGTGCGCGCGCCAAACCAATTGTACTGTGTACACCATATGATTCGCACAAATTTATTGTTCCGAATTGTATTGTTAGGCATAACCAATTATATTTAATTTTGATTAATAAATACTTTTTAAAAAATCATTTAAAACTTTTTTATTCTAGTTATTATGTTTTAATTATTTATTTTAATAAGAAAAATCAAAATTTTTTTATTTAATTTGGGAATGAGGAAAAAATGCCGAATCAAAATGACATTAATTCTTTCACTAAAATAAAAGGAAAGAAAATTGTTGTTGTTTAACTAGCTATGACAATAATAAAATTTTTAAAAAAATTAAATGCATAAATATTAGTAATGGTGTCTTGTCCAATATAATGTCCACTATCTTAGCCAAAGGAATAAAGGGGAAGCTAGTGCGAAGAGCTGCCGCTCCGCGTACATAATTAAGCACAACTGACACACATGATGAAAATAAAGGACATTATATTAAAATTGGCATGATGGATTGATTGGAATTTGGAAGTGTTTTTACAAAGATAAATAAGTATACGTGTACATCCAAAGTGAGTACAACGTAATTTAAAGTTCAAGTATAATTCAATTATTCAATATAAAAATGAAAAAGTTAGATCGAAACCTTAGTATGTTGGATTAAAAAGTAATATAATATAGCAATTATTTTTGACTCTATATACCTAAAAGGGAAATTAATTATACTGTATGTATATATGTTTGAGTAACAATTAATAACGTTGAGAATGCATGCATTGCATGGGATTCCTAATTAATTGATGACTCATCATTTTCAGCTGGCTCTGTACGTCTATGCTGGACTGGACAATATATATTTGGTCCACTACCTACACCACAAAACAATAACTTAACCTAATTCGTGACATTTTATTTCAATCCAAAGGAGAATAAATGTAAATTTAGTACTACCTAGCTAACAAAAATTAATTAAATTTAAATGATTTCATTGCATGTATCCATCACCGGTCGAATCCCAATTATTTTCCTATATTTGGTCCCATTTTATTTCCACTTCGAAAATGCATATATAGTTACCCTTGAAGAACGTAGGCCGACGACCATACACGTACTCCATCTGCTGCGAAAATGTTGTTGTTTTTTTTTTTTTTTTTTTTTTTTTTTTTTTTTATATATAAAAAGAATACTGCCTCAGCACCGTTCATTTATGCTTGTTTTTTATTTTTTTAAGTATCTCAATATATTGGCTGATTTTATATATATTTATCTAATCTACTAATATATACACTTATTTAATATGTTTTACATTAAACATCAATTCATTTTCAAAGAAATAAATATGCATATTAAGTTTATTTGTTTAATTATTTTTTTCAATATTTTCTTAATCATCATAGTGAAAAATGTAATCAACCTACATCAGTGGCGGACCCATAAATTTTATTCAGGGTGATCCAATTTATAATAACATACACAACCCTAAAAAATAATAATAATTTGATATATAATAATTTTGAAAATAATAATAATGCACTTTTCTTAATTAAGTTTCAACATTAAAAATCAAATGGTTAAAAAATTACCCATAGTATTTATACATCATTTTTTTTATAACTAACTATTGATACCCAATTTTTTCACGTTTAAAATTGGAATTGTGTGTCATAATATTGCTCTTGTAATTAGAGCACATAACTAAATAAATTCAATAAAAAAAACTATGACTCATAAATGTGAAATTTTGAACTTTAAAATACATTTATTAAGAATCGGAATAAACTATGTATAAACAAAAAGCACAGAAGCACTGAACTAAAAAATAGGAAAGAGATGAGATCTTACAACTATATTTAAATTTAAAGTGATTATATGTATATTCTTAGTAAATCTTAGTTCATTTTTAAATATATACAATAAAATTAATAATAATTAAAGAATGAGAATGGAAAATACTAACACTTGTAGTATATATATAAATGATGTATGAAATTTAAATTTGTTGTTTTCTATTTAAAAATAATTAAAATATATAAACAACTATTATAACTCTAATTTTTCAAAATTAATCTTGGGGCGGACTCATAGTCTTGGCCCTTATATGGGTCGGCCTTAGACCTACATAAATGGGACGGAGGAGTATGTGAAAATAATCATATATAATATCCTTATACGATGAATTGAAGGAATTAAAAGTTAAAACCTTCGGATCATAGCTATAATCCTTTATATATATATATATTCCTAAACACACACGGACACTAACTTAATTACCCTGGCATGCATTAAGTCGATCGGAAAAGAGAAATGGCACTAAATTTCTCAATAGTTTCAAGAAAATCACAAGTGATAGTCCCACCTAAATCTACTCCACATGAAATGAAAAGAGTGTCCGACGTCGATAATCAAGAAAGCCTAAGGTTCTATTATTCCATCATCATGTTTTACAACAACAACAACAACGATCCTATTAATATACGACAAGCTTTAGCCAAAACCCTTGTTTATTACTACCCTTTTTCCGGTAGGCTTATTCAAGGCCCTCACCATAAGCTTTTGGTCGACTGCACGCCGGAGGGGGTGCTTTTCGTGGAGGCCGACGCTGCCATCACCCTTGCCCAACTGGGCGACACCATCCTCCCGCCTTGCCCCTACCCGGATTTGCTTCCAAACCTACCTTCCTCCTCCCATGGTGTGCTTCATTGTCCATTGCTCATGCTTCAGGTAGCAACTTTATTAATTATATATTTTTGATATCATCAAATCAAATCAAACCCTCTCTCTCATTTTTAGGTAACTAGGTTCGAGTGCGGAGGATTCGCCCTAGCCATCCGAATCAACCATGTAATAAGCGATGCATTTGGGTCACTTCAATTTCTTACCGCTCTCTCTCAATTTGCAAAGCATCCATCCATATCCGCCCCTTCCGTACTACCTGTATGGGAGAGGGATGTCTTGACTGCAAGACGTCCGCCACGTGTCGAATACACGCACGCCGAATATGAACACCACGCCAACGCCGTCGTTCCGTCCACCATGAACGACCTCAAAACCCTAGTCCGAAAATCCTTCCGTTTCGGTCCCGGCCAAACAAAAGCCATCCGAGAAAGTCTAGCGCCGGAGCGGCGGCGTTCGAGCTCCAACTTCGACTTGATCACGGCGTGCTTGTGGCGCTCGCGGTCGAGGGCGCTCCAATTCCGCCCAAACGACAGGCTGCGAATCACGTGCGCCGTCAGTCTGCGCGGTAAGAACTCATCCATAGAGCTACCGTTGGGGTACTACGGCAATGCAGTGATCCATCCGGCGAGAGTCGCCGTGGCCGGAGACTTGTGCTCTAGGCCTTTGGATTACGCGGTGGAGCTAGTGAGAGAAGCGAGAAACCTAGCGACGGAGGAGTATTCGAGATCGGCGATTGATTACATTGCGACGATGGGGAGGCCGAGCCTTCATAGTCCGTGGAATTTTATTGTGTCGGACGTATCGAGAATTGGATTTGATGAGGTGGATCTCGGTTGGGGAAAGCCTGTTTATGGAGGAACCATGGACGGCGGGACCTTTGACACCACGATTTACGGCCGTTATCGGAATCGGGAAGGGGAGGGTGTGGTGGTGGCGGCGATGGCGCTGCCGGCGGCGGTGATGGAGAGGTTTGAGAATGAGCTGAGGAGATTGATGATTTGGGAGGCAGTTCAACGTTCCACTACTCAATGCAAACTTTCTTCTAATTTATGAAGAAAAATATACACAATATTTCCCAACACCAAGATTGGAGAATTCGCTAGGCGCTAGTTGGACGGTCGGGAGGTGCCTAGCCGGGGCCTAGACGTTTTTATTTTTTATAATATATTATCATATATGTGTATTTATATAAGAAAAACCAAATAAAATAATGAATTCACATTTGCTATAGTGGCTATATTATCATATATGTGTATTTATATAAGAAAAACCAAATAAAATAATGAATTCACATTTGCTATAGTGGCAGGATTGATTCTTTCAGCAGACAAAATTAAAATAAATTTTTGTAGCAGTAAAAAAATGCCGCCTCAAGGAGTCGAACTTGAGTCCTTACAAAGAATTTAGTGCGGCCACACTGAACAACCATCTAAGCTAATGAAAGTTAGTGTTATAAGTGCTAAAACATCTGAAATATAAACAGACCGAATAATTGGCCGAATACCCTGTTTTCGCCACTGCTAGGTGACGACTAGCGCCTAGGCCGAATTCTGCAACCATGCCCAACACTGCACATTGACTGAATTAAAGGTCATAAATCTAATAATCTATATTTAGGATATTAAATTTATGTTTACATCAAAATGGGTCTTGAAACTTATTTATTTTGTACCATCAAAATTTTCTAATTAAAAGAGTTCCTCACGAATAATTCTGCAACCATGAACAACCATCTGAGCTAATGAAAGTTAGTGTTATAAGTGCTAAAACATCTGAAATATAAACAGACCGAATAATTGGCTGAATACCCTGTTTTCGCCACGGCTAGGTGACGACTAGCGCCTAGGCCGAATTCTGCAACCATGCCCAACACTGCACATTGACTGAATTAAAGGTCATAAATCTAATAATCTATATTTAGGATATTAAATTTATGTTTACATCAAAATGGGTCTTGAAACTTATTTATTTTGTACCATCAAAATTTTATAATTAAAAGAGTTCCTCACGAATTGAACGAGAAAATTGCATTTTTAGTCCCGCAGGACATGTCCTGACTGGAAAATGGTCCCGATACTCTCATACACTACAAGAAATGCGCTCATACACCACGGTTTTTGGCCGTGGTGTATGCCAAAACAAAACCGTGGTGTGAAGAGGCGCGTCTTTGCGCGCACTCAAAGACCACGATTTTTAACCGTGGTCAATTTACCACGGTTTTACCAAAACTGTGGTCCCTTGACCACAGTTTTGGTAAAATCGTGGTGCAATAACCACAGTTTTATGTAAAACAGTGGTTACGACACCATGGTTTTTGAGCAAACCGTGGTAAAGGGACCACGGTTTTAACATAACTGTGGTAAATTAACCATAGTTTTGTTAAAACCGTGGTGAAGTAACGACGGTTTTGATATCCAATCGTGGTTGATTTACCACGATTTTAACAAAACCGTGGTAAATCAACGACGGTTTTAAACAAACTGTGGTAATTTTTTTTTATATTTTTTCAATTTTTTTATTTTTATACCGTTAGTTAATTATTAAGCTGTATAATCACAACCATCCGGAAGACAAAAATTTATCCAAAAACATTTTATATTAAATCAATATCCAAAATACATAGTCAATCAAAATATGTAAAATTCACTATTACAAAGATTCGATTACTTGTTTAAAACTACTCCGTAATAAGTCCAAAGTTCTATTACATAAATCTTACTAATTTCAATAGGTAGCACGATGACGTTGGAGAGATGAAGGAGCCAGGTAGTGCTCATAACAACCTGCCAAAATTGTGAAGGTCACAACAACAACATACCAATTTCTTCAACTTCATGTGCAGCAATTTCAGAAGGAACATGCACAAATACCTTCTGGCTTTTCTAAGTGACATTCTGCAAGATTTCAAGACATTAGCAAAAATCTTCCAGTTATGGTTTCTGCTAAATGAAGGCATATCTTATTCACAATTGTCCTCTTCACATTACATTCTGAGTGTTTGTTTTGTGCCTAGAGAAGGAAAAAAACTAAGATACAAGGAACAGGAAAATGTGCAGGCTACATAAATAAGGAATCAAACAACAGTATTTTCTAGATACCTCTTTAACCTCTTCACTCAGCTTCCCCTGCATAAACAGCTTAAATATGATATTTGTCATAAATTAATCTTATAAGCAACCCAGATAATATAATTAAGCAATAGTATGGCATATTTCAAGCTTGTCATCAGCTAGATATATAGCAGATTCTGAGTGATATATAAGGTAATTGAGCTGAATAAATTTAAGATGTGTTGATGGATTTTAAACAAAGTCGCTGATAAGAATTTACTGGTATGATGAATATGGTGCTTCAGCACATTTTAAAGTTTCTAGCCATATATCTAGCTGGTGCTTCAGCTTCTATTGGGAAATTTAAGCTGAGGCTTAAAAATTTCCTGAAAAAAGCTCTCTTCCCCCACAAACCTGTCCAAAGAGCAAAATAGACTGGATTGATAAGTAGAAGCAGGCACAGACTGAGCACAACATTTCTAAATTTACGTCATTTGCACAAATACCTCAACATCTCAGCAACTCTCAAGCAAGTATTCAGGTGGGAAAAAGGAGTAAAATTAGAACAATTCTTCAAAAGTAGGTGAACTAGGTGGTTATACAAGTGACGCCTACTTAGTAATCATTACTTCAAAAAGAACCTATTTACCACTCTTCAACAAGCAATTTGCAGTCCTCCCACTTTGAAGATGGTGCTATTTCATGTTAAATAGCCAAAAGTTTGAAGATAATCATAGAGCAAAATGATGAGTAAATGCATCAGATTCACTAATTAAACAACAACTTTTATACCTTTGAAGTAAAAAGGAAGTCATAGACATCTTCTGGGAGACGCTTGCGCTTCTTAGCTTCTTTTTTTTTTCCTCTTTCTCCTTGACAATTCCCAATAGATCATCAGATATAAGCTACAAAGTCATGACTTATAAATTAGATTTTTAAAATGAATAACCTGTGTGGTAGCAGAAATGGAAAACGAAATAAATTCTTGAAGACGTGTATGTATGTGTGTATGTGTGTGTGTGTATCTTAAATTAAAACCTGTGTGGCCTTCTGAATCCTTCGAATCCAGAGAAACACCAATAGATGCTCATCATACCTAGCAGCTTGTTCAAAAATTGTACAATATAAGCTAGTTAAACATCCAACAATGAAAACGAGACAAACAACACAAAACAAATCACAATTTCTACATATTCAAAGAAGCCATAAACAACTCAAACTTGTACTAAATTAATATTAGCAGGCAGGAAGAACCTTTCTCGAAATATACACAACTATTACACTTTTGAATTAAAAAAATCAACTCAACTAGTAAATGAAAAACCTAAATAGCAATAAGAAATAAAAACTGAGCAACATCAATGCCAAAGAAAGATTAAAAAAATAAAAAACAGAGCAGTTTGCACTCAACCAAAAATCAGCAAATTTTCAATATCATCATAACCTAAGCAGATATTGCATTTTACTGCCTAAGAAAGTCCAAAAAAATCAATTAAAACTACAATTTTACTAAAATAATTCATGAAATATATGGAACAGAGATAAAATAGAAAATAAAATAAAGTATTTCAAAACAACTTAATCTCCCCGCATAACTTAGTCAACAAATATCTTACCAAGCTAGCACCAATATCCTAACATCAGTACGATCCTCATATCAATATCTCAGATTAAGTAATAGGAACGATTTCATAGTCAATCAAGTAGAATGAACACCAACAACAAGAAACATGAGCTCTGAAAAGCAGAATTGCATAAAAAGAGCCATAAATCAAAACCAAGAAATAGGTAAAAGAAAGTTAAAAAAAAAGCAACCTTGGAAGAAGATCTACTCAAACTCTCCAAGAGTACTCTCCAAGAGTTTGAGCCTATTCAAAGAGGGAGTCGGCGGAGCAGATGTCCAGTCACCCGGCGGCGACAGCAGGGCAGCGTCAGATCGACGCTCCGACAGAGGCAACAAATCCTCATCATCATCATTGTCGGCTACATGATTTCTCGAACTATACACGCACAAATTCAGTCCAAAAGTGAGCTTAACTTTCATCCATTTACTCCTCATTTTATATCCTAACACCCACTTTACTATTCCCAAGGATTTCTCAACGCATTCATAAAGTATTTCAACATATAAAATGTCAAAAGAATCCAAACCTAGCCGAAACATTTTTATCAGAAAATAGTACCTTGGAATAC
Source organism: Perilla frutescens (assembly GCA_026008535.1). Lineage (NCBI taxonomy): Eukaryota > Viridiplantae > Streptophyta > Magnoliopsida > Lamiales > Lamiaceae > Perilla > Perilla frutescens. Next base: position 33,616,355 of record BRKX01000008.1, on the reverse strand, counting down.
ATATCGGGAGGCTTCATCACAGACTTATCTCTATCGCCCTACTTCATGAGCGATTCTCCACTTCGCAACGACTTAGGGCACGACAGCCGACGACAGGAATAGAATTTAACGGCGGTGGAGCAAGAACTTCCCTTCGCAATCCAAAAATCAAAACCCAAAATCAACTTTGCAACACCAACTCCAATTGAAATTTGGGCGATACTCTTAAAAATGATGAAAAATGGAATTTTTGAAGAGCGGAAGTAAGGAGAGGCGGGAGAGAAGGGCTTTTTCAATATTTCAACCTCACTATTTATATTTTGAATAATTAGGGTTAAACACGCACATACACCATGGTTATAAATAGCTGTGGTGTGTTTGGGCATGACGACCACAGTTATTTTAAAACAATGGTGCGTTTTGGGGAAAACTGCGCTCATACACCACGGTTTTCATTAAAACCGTGGTGATTCTCAAATTCACCACGGTTTATTGTCAAAACCGTGGTGAATTAGGCGTGGTGTATGTATTTTTTTCTTGTAGTGATATTTTACCCTAAACAGAAAAAATCATGCAATATTGATCCAATATGACTAAATTTTGCACTTTGAGTCCCAAAATTTTAACTGGACCATCAAGCACTAACGTTTTCTCCATAAATGGATGTTAAAATTGCTTAATTGATCAAATTCAGCCCGAATTTCTAAAATCTCCCAAATTCAAACTCCTTTCACAAAATATTTCTCCCCAGAATATTGTGCAGACCATCGCGAATCTTGCGCCTTCTCCTCCACCTAGAATCTTGGGCATAACTCGCACTCTCTTATCCTCTGTTCCAACATCTTCCAAGATTTCGAATTCTTCCCTATCTCATTCACCAATTTTTAGGCAACGGCGCATTCAAGAATCTGGAAATAATCTCCAGAAACACTACAAAAAAATCATTGTTTAGCGATGGAATTGTCCGTCGGTAAATCCCACTTTTCGATCATTAGTCTCAGCTAACGACGGACTAACAACGGAAATCGTTCGTCGATAAAGGCTTCGTCGACAAATAAATCTAACGACGAATATTGACGGACGTTAACGGTAATGACTGATTTAATGACGGACCAGTCCATCGTTAAGATTGTTGTCGTCATTAGTCGTCTTGAGGCTTAACGACATCAGTAACAATGGACGTGTCCGTCGTTAATATTGCTAATGTCATTAGTCGCCTTGAAGAGTAACTGTGGACTTAACGACGGACGATTTTCATCGTTAGAAAACTCACGTTGATCGTCGTACTCTAACGACGAACATGTCCATCATTAAGTTTAATTAATTATTTTTATTGATTTTTTTTGTAATATTCGATTTAATTTCAATTTTTGTGTTTAAATTTCAGAAGAACATAAATAAACACGTAAAATAAAATAATATATATATATATATATCTCTAATAAATACATAAAATGTCATAAAATATCAGTATGGATACATAAGTATATGAAATACAAATAATAATGTCATGATGGAGATGGAGGAGGGCTCCTAAACTGCGCCCGCATCTGCTCGAACATCTCAGTTTGCTGCTTTATCATCTCCTGCTGTAGACGTATCTGTTCTTGCTGGGCTTGGAGAAACGCTGCCTGTGCGTCTGTCTTCTCCTGTAACTCCCGGATGGCAGCCTAAGTGTCGGGCTGTGGAGGAGCTGCAGAAGATACACTAGCAGCTGAATAACTCCGTGATCGACTGCCGAGCCTAAAAATTTGGCTCTTCTTGGTGTACTGGCGGGCAACATCGACATATACGGTGCTCATGTCCACATGTGGCGCCTCATCTGTGCCAGGAGTCGGTTGGCTCAACTCCTCAACTCGAGCTAATACATCAGCCTATTGACAAAATCAAATAAGAATGTTTAAATATATATTTATATCTAAAATAAAAATTTATAAATATTTATAAAGTCACTTACAGCGATACAAGCAAACTTCCCATCTGAATATGATCCATCAGCGGTGTCGTGCAATTTCTTGAACGTCTCCCACGCCACATCATTTCGCCTGACACCCTTCTCCTTAGCCTATTAGATAGAGATGTGTTAGTACACACATATTAAAAATAAATAAATAAATTATTCAGTACAAACCAAAGCTGCAGCATGTGCAACTGCACTCCTAGAGCCTCCTCAATGCTTCAAAATACCGGTGCCAGGACCATCGGGCTTAATGAGATGATTCTTTGATGTGACGGTAGACTTGGCCTTGAAGGCCTCACTGTCCCAATGCTGCTTGAAACCTTCCCACATCTCAGGAGGCATGAATGCAGGGCAGCCCTTGGTCATATTCTTCTTGAAACCATAGACCATATCCTTGTATCTCTCAGCAGCCTTGATAGACCACTTCGCCGAGATGGCATCCTCCTCAGCGGGATCCCAAGAAAACTCCTTCTGCAACATATTGAAAACATATGACAGTATTAAACTTAAAAAAAACTCAAAATAGAATATATATTAATAAAGATACCCGAAACTCCTTCATATAGTGCTGCCTCCTCTCAGCGGGCACCATCTTCCAAGTGAAGCCTATCGGATACAAAAACTCCTTGAAGTTGCATGTCATGGCGGATGCGACCTAATGAGCTGGCATCAAAACACTTCCAAATGCACAAAATAATTAAGTTATTAGAATATTAGAATAATAAAAATAACAATATATAAAATGATATTGAATTATATAATTCAACATACTCATCCTCAAGCCAACAAACTCGACGTCCATCTGTATTGAATGCAGGACGTGACAATCCCTCTAGTGATATATCACCAACTGGACCACTAAGGCCCACAGATAACGATGATGATAATCCAGATCGTCCAGCTCCCCCACCTGTAGCACCGCCTTGATGCTCTGAAAAATAAAAAAAAACATTAATTTAGAAAGGTAACAAATGCTAACGATACTAATTAGTTGAATTATAAAACATCTAATTAGTTGAATAATAAAATTTCAAAATTTCGGTAGTACCTATGTGAATTTTTTAGTCCCAAGTTCTTGACTCTATGCTAATTGATCTATGTTCTTCTAATCGATTCAGAACAACAATACCAACAAACACCAACAATTCAATAATTAACATATATAAAAATAAATGCTATAATCCATGAATTAAATATAAAAATAAAGTAGTTGAAACCAGTGAAAGTGACCACGATACCGGTGAGGGTTTTGGGGTGGTGCTCGTGTTGCTACAATGCGATGTTGTAGAAACCTTCTCTTGCAAGGGCTAAGAAGGGTTGTGGAGTATGATATTCAGTTGAAGATGGAGGTTTTCCTGAAGCACTCACCTCCACCACTCCATGTAGATGCTTATTGTTAGGAAAAACTATCAAGCCCTACATATATGATTTTGATGAGATGTCAAAACATGTCGAACTGTTTTCTAAAAAACTGCAGGAGTTCCAAGCTGTGAATATGAAGTTGACCAAAAGACAGCTCCAAAAGAATTCAACTGTGACAGAAGTCAATCAAGTAGAGTGTGGTCAACCCAGCTGAAAGGATGCATCAACCAGTCTGAAAATAACTCAACTAAGAGTTAAAGCGCAAAAATTCAAATGAGCTTCAATCAAACTGACGGCGGATTCAGTTGAGCCAAAGGAAAAGTTAATCTGATTGAAGAAACTGACAGCAAGTCAGGTGAACTATAGACTAGAAGTATCCAACTGATGGCCAAAATCAGATATCAGCCGAATTGAAGCCTAGAGTCAAACCAACTGCTGATGGCCAGAACTGAAGTAAGCTAACTGGAAGCTCAAGCTCAAAGCCAACTGCTGACCAAGTTCAAAATAAGACCAGTCAAACTGACAAACTTTCCAATAGTTTGTAATCAGTTGAACTGGCAAGTAAGCTCAGAATAAGACCACTTGAACTGACCGACTAGCTAACAATTCTGATCAGTCAAACTGGTAAAGGAGCACAGAAGAACAACCAACTGAAACAATAGCCAAATTGAACTGCTAAGCTCGGAACTGCTAACTAGAGCTCAGAACTGGTACTCCAACTGAAGCTTAGAACTGACAATTAGAATTTAGAATAGCCATACCGAAGCATAAAACTGCCAGCTAGAGAATCCCGTAGCTCATGCTCAATCAAAGATCTCAAAATTTATGATTAAAAGAAGATCCTGGAGAAAATACTCAACAGAGATCAATTAGCTAAGCAACGACTATCTCTTTCAAAGCTTCAACAGCTACAAATATCAATTACCATTGATGAACCAGCAGAATCAATGATCAATGGAGTTCAACGGTCACAAGATCACTCCTCTATATAAGAAAAGTGAATCTCATTTTCAAATAAATTTCACATATCTAACCTTTGCTAGTCTTGCTATATTGCAACTGAGCTTTCTTTCTCTCTCCAACAGCTCAAAGTTCAAGCACTGTCATCAGTTCTTCTCCCCACTTCTATTGTAGGGTTGGTGGTCTTAGCAAAGCTTGTGTCCTCATTAACCAAGTTGCTTTCAGTTGGTCTAGTGTTGGTTTCATTACTTTCTTCTAGTGATACTTCAAACCGCTCTGGAACTGTTGTATCAATTTTATCTTTGTTCCTATACTCATTAACAAATTCATCAAATACCACATGACATGTTATTTCCACAACAAAGGTTCGTTTGTTGAACACCCGGTAAGCTTGTGAATGAGGGAAATTATATCCAAGAAATATTCCATCAACAGCTTTAGCACTGAAAGTTTTAAGTTGGGTTTGCCATTATTGTGAATACAATACTTGCAGCCAAATATTTTGAAATATGAGATAGAAGGCTTACAACCCTTGAACAGTTCATAAGGGGTCTTGTCATGTAAGCTGACAATTGTACTCCAGTTTTGAGTGTGGCAAGTTGTGTTGACTGCTTCGGCCCAGTAGTTTTCTGCTATGTTGGCATCAGCTACCATCGCTTGAGTTGCTTCATTGAGTGTCCGATTTCACCTTTCAGCTACACCATTCTGTTGAGGAGTTCTTGCAGTTGAGTGTTCATAGGTTATTCCAAGTTCGCTGTAAAAACTGATCATTTGCTGATTCACGAATTCAGTTCCATTGTCGGACCAAATTCTTTAAACTAAACTTCTCTTTTTTGTTTGCAGTCTTCTGATCAGTGTTGATATCTTGGCATATGTCTCATCTTTGCTTTGCAGAAATTCCACCCAAGTGTATCTTGAGAAATCATCAACCACTACTAGAGTGAATCTTTTGCCTTCTGGACTCTGTGGTTTGACTGGTCCAAACAGATCCATATGTAGCAGTTGGAGACAAATAGTTGTTCATATGGGATGGCTTTTATTTTTGAAAGATGAATTCACTTGCTTCCCTTTTTAACGCGTTCCGCACGTGCCGGTCTTCTTGTAGATCTCCTTGGGAAGTCCTTCAACCAGGCCTTTCTTGGCCAAGTAACTAATGGTCTTGAAGTTGAGATAATTCAGTCGATGATGCTATAGCTAGCTTGTTTCAGTTGTCCCTTTTGAGAGAAAATAAGTTTCTTAATAACCGGTTAACCAGTCAACAACATATATGTTGCCTTTACTCACACCGGTTAGAAGGATTACTCCAGTTGACTTATCTCTTATGTCACAAGAGTTTTTATTGAAGTCAATTGAATAGCCATTGTCGCATAACTGATTGATGCTTAGCAGTTTGTGCCTCAATCCGTTCACGTAGGAGACTCTATTGACTACAACCTTTCCTTTGACCATGAACCATTCTCCAACAGTTCGACTTTTGGAATTGTCTCCAAATGTGACAAGTGGACCTTTGACTTCTTTATCTGTCTTCGGTCATGTGCTTGGAGCACCCGCGATCTAGATACCAGATATCTTTGGTTTTGCTCCTAGATATGATGCTCTTTTCCTAGAAAAATAAGGATTAGTATTTAGGTACTCATTTCATACTGGGTCTTTATTGATCAATCATGTTTTTAAGAATCCATATTTTCCAAACTTTTGGCTTTTCAGCATTCAACGATCCATCAGAGTTGGATCGCTTAATCAGTTTTGCTTTTCTTTCAACTCTCCTTCTGTGAGTTGATTCAGTTGAATGGTACCTGCGACGAGAGTTAGTATGATAAAATAGTTCAACTACTACTTTTTGATTTTGAGACCTCTAAGCTCTTTGATCAGGCCAATTCTTTGTATACTTCCAGCTTATAGAGTTATACCTTCCTAAATCATTCCTTAGATCATTCATGTAATCCAGGTACTCATCATACTGGTTTCTGGGTTCAAAAAAACTTTTCGATTTTCTCCTATAGGTATTTTGATATTCTTTATGAACGTGTTGGTTGACCTTTTGAGAATGATAGGTTTGAGATCTGGAGTGGATGTCTCCTTTAGAATCAACTAGTCTCTTATTTCGGTAAAAAGGAGGCCTTGCTTGAACTAGTGGCCTTAAGTGAACTGAAGATCTTGGTTGAGAAGGTGGCTTTGAATGAGCTGGTGGTCTCAGTTGGATTGATGGTTTTGAATAAACTGGTGGCCTTGAATGAACTGAATGGTTGAACTGTCTGGGCTGAGCTTGAAGGGTTCTGAGAATGCCTTTTTCTTTGTCAATTGGTTGCGGCTGACTTGGCCAAATGAACCCTTTTAGGATGCTTATGTCACTGTTTTTCGCAATTGATTTTCCCTTTTCTGTAGTAGTGAACTTACTATATCCTAACCTTGTGTTTCCAGATTCAGTTCTTTGATGGCTAAGAATCTCATCTAAAGTTTGAGATCCCTTTTTAAATTTAAGAGATACTTCTTCTCTTTCATAGATTTCCTTTTTGAGCTTTTGGTTCTCAGTTTCTAGGTCAGCAGTTCTTAATTTTAACTTTTCAAATTCTACTAACTGAGCTTCAAGGTAGTTCATTCTTTCATGATCAACACTCAGTTTTCTGGCCTTATTTCTAAGATCATCATTCTCATTTTTTAGTTCAACATACAAACTGGATATTGAAGCTAATTAATTTTCTAGACACATAAGTTTCTCATTAAGTTCCATGCTAGAAATAGATGCTTTATTTATATGATAAAAAGATATTTGAGAGTCGACAGTACTAATAACTTTCTCATTATCAGCCATGAGGTAGAATAGTGCTTTATCATCTGAGCTGTAACCATTAGAATCAATTCCTGGGTGGCAGTGGCAGTGGCAGTGGCAGAACTGGGAGGAGCCAAGGGGTGCCTTGGCCCCCCCAACCCCAAAAAAAATAAAAAAAAATAAATGTAAATTTTTTTAAAAATAAAAAAAATTAAAAAATTATATAGAAATATTAATGGAGAATAATTCAGCCCCCCCGATAAAAAATTTCTGGTTCCGCCCCTGCTGAGGGGTAGTCATAATCATCCAGTATGGCATTTTCTGAATTTGCCATCATTATTTTCCTCTTGAAGAAGCTTCTCCTTACTTTGGCCTTCTTGTCTTCGAGGAGTTCAGGACATTCATATCTATAATGTCCTTATTTGTGGTAGTGAAAGCATTTACTCATGCTTCGGTTGCCAGCCTTGGCTGACTCAACTGATCGTTCAGCTGGTGGCTGATTTCTTTCAGCTTTTGGGATTCCATCAGTTTAAGGTGAAACTGACTGCTTGTTCCTGACTTTCTTCAGCTTCTCCAGTAACCTTGTTACGAACTGAATTTGATCATTTATGTCTTCAGTCAAATTTTTCTTTTTCTCAGTTACTTCTCTTATTCATTCCGATGAAGATCCGTCTTAGTTTTCTCTGGCTGGTGAGCTTCTAGATCGAAAGTTGTTCCTCCCTCGGTTATCTCTGAACCGATTTCTTTCATCGTAGAAAGCTTTATCTTGAAATGAAGAAGTTGATGCCTCCTTCTTTCGGTTGAGGCTGTATTTGTGTGCTTTGAGAGAACCAAATAGTTCTCTGCGGTAATGTTGTTTAGATTTCTTGACTCTTTTTTGGCGATCACCTTCATATCCCATTCCTCCGTGAGATCATCCAGAATCTTGGAGTTCATCTCAGAATTGGGATAACTTCTTCCGAGATTTGTCATCTCACTTATTATACCTAGAAACCTTGTTTCAAGGCTTAAGATGGACTCTTCTGGCTGCATCTTGAAGGATTCATATTTGTTGACTGCCAGCTGATGTTTATTCCATTTGATAGCCTCAGACTCCTGGCATAGATCTGCTAGCAGATCCTAGATCTCATTGGTAGTTCTGCAATTCTTGGTGTCTTTCATTCTGTCTTCATCTAAAGTTTGAAATAATGCGGCTTAAGCAATGAATTCTAGATTCTTCAGTTTCTTCTCCTCGCTGGTGAGAATATGTGTTGGCTTTAGAATCCTTGCAGGTTGATTAACAGCAACTATGTGGGCTTCATTGTCTATCATAATAGTGATTAGACCATCTTCAATAACCTCCCACATGTTCTCATGGATTGAGCATAGATGAGCCTTCATCCTTCTGCTCTAATTGTCATAATTTTCAACTGAAAAAAGAGAAAGCTTATGGTTTCCCATAGCTTCAAACGTTAGCACAAATAAGTAGATCTGATTCAGTTAATTTGCAGAAATGGTTGATTCTTAGAATCAACCGCTCTGATACCACTTGTTGAACCTGGGTGAGTCAGAGTCAGTTTAGAGGGGGTGAATAAACTGATCCAAAAACTTTAAACTTAAATGCGAAATATATTCAGGGCCCTTTGACTCGCTATAAACTTATCGATGCATAGATCAGTTTGATGATTTTCAGTTGATTCATTGTGTGCAGTTTGTGTGAGCGTTGTATACAGTTTCAAGAGTAAGCAGTTAAGATAAACAAGTATAACACACAATCAATTTATAGAGGTTCGAAGTCTCAAGCTTCTATGTCCTCTCTTTCTTCCGCAGAAGGGTAAATCCATTATATAATTTGAGTTCACTTTACAAATTATACAATGAATGACAAGTTTGTTGAACCTAGTAACAGTGAATTACTTTACAAAGTTACCTCAGCGGGGTCGACGGCTCACACTTGCAGTCCTAGCAGCTAGCTATTGTGGCGGCAGTTTCTTTAGAGGCGGCTCATACTTAGCTGGAGAGTTGGGTGCTATTGTCATCTTTTCAAGGTTTTAGATCTCTTTCAATCTTCAAGAGTTTTAGTCTTGAAATGGGTATCAATTGATGTTGCTCCTTAAGTTAAGCTGAGTAGTTGATCGTTGTATTACTTGAACTGAGAAGACTTCTCTGGCTAGACTTTCAACAGCTAGCTGATTGCTTGAAGCTTTTAGTTCTTCTTCTCAGTTGTGATTTTCACAGCTGAAACAATAATTTGAACTTGAGATGTGGAGGGGGAGAAAAAAAGCTCAGTTGTGAGTATATGCGAAAGTTTAAGATTGAATTCAAGGATGAGAGTCCAAAAGAAAGTCATTTGAATTTTAGATTCACTCGTCTTTTATAGAGGAGTGATCTTGTGACCGTTGAGTTCCATTGATCATTGGTTTGATGGTTCATCAATGGTATGTTGATTTTCATAGTCGTTGGTGTTGTTGATGTAGTCGTTACTCTGTCAATCGATCTTTGTTGGACATTAACTCTTTTGATTCTTCAGTTAGAGATCTTGGCTCAGATTCTTGTTGGTCAGTTTGGCCAATCATTTCAGTTCGGCTACTTTCTTCAGTTCAACTGATCACCAACTTTTGACTGGTTTGTCTGAGTGTCAGCTTGCCTAGTTTCATCTTTAGTTTGGTCAGCGGTTGGCTCGTCTTGAGCTTCAATTTGGCTGACTTTACTTCTAGTCATCATTTGAGTACTTCCAGTCATCAGTTTGAGCTTTCAGTCGTTAGTTTGACTGCCTTGCCATCTGTTTTATCAGTCAGGTCAACTTTTCTATTCAGTTCAACTAACTTGACTGTCAGTTTGGTAGTCACCGGTTTGACTTTTGTTGATCTTAACCCTCAGTTGGGTTATTATCTGATTGGTTGACATATTCTCTCAGTTGAGTTGACCATGCTCCAGTTTAGTTGACTATTCCTTCAGCTGAGTCTTTTCTTGATCCTCAGTTTGATTGATTTTTGGTTTCCAGCTTGGATCTTATTTCAGTTTTTAAGAAAATGTTTGACATGTTTTAAAATCTCATCAAAACTACATCTAGGGTTTTACTTGATAATTTTTCCTAACAGATAGTGCTAAAACTTGTGAACGATAATGCTAATAATACAAAAGTCTGACTGTTTGAATTTTTTCAAATTTTTTTGATTTTGCCCTTACTAAGATTCGCGGGCAGTAGACTTTCATGTTATTACGAAAATGTCACCACATGGTAATTTTAATCTGGGCCGTAAATCTTGATTGGATTAGATGGTGAGATTGGTTCTTAGTTCTCACATGGGGCCTAGTTCTCACTAGAATCACTCCTTATATATATATATATATATATATATATATATATATATATATATTAACATTGTTGGATCTCACAATTTTTAGTTTGTTGGATCTCCCAATTTTTGGTTTGCTCATGCATAATATTATTTGTAAGTTCTTCGATAAGGGATGGATTTTATTTGTAAAAAAATATAAAAGGTTTAACTAATTCAAAAATATTTAAACTTGATAATTTAAATATGTTGAACTTCAAAATCTTAAAAATATTTATGATTAAATTGATAAGTTCAATCGATACATTTAATTGACAAATTTTAATATATTTGATTTAAAGGATAAGTATCTTGATTTTTTAATATATTTAATAAACTTAAAAATTAAATATATTTTAAATAAATATATTGAAATTATTTTATTATAAAACTATAATATGTTTAAATAAAAAATTTCATTCAAAAATATTTAAATTCTATAAATTTAAAATATATTCAATATTAAATTAATAAAATCAAATATTGTGATTGATCTCAACTGAAAGACCGATAAAGGTTGAAAGATCATTGTTGGGTCTCACAATTTATAGTTGTTCATGTACAACAATATTTTTAAGGTCTTTGATGTGGTATCAATTTTATTTGAAAATTTAAAATGTTTTGGGGATGTTAAAATTTTATGTAATATTAATTAAAAATATTATTTTGTTTATTAAATAGTTCTACTAGGAAAATGATATTTGTTGTTCTTGTTAAATAAATAGATATAGATGTTGTTTACAATATTAAAAAATTGGAATAATATTTCATAATTTATTCTCTTGCCTACACAAATATATACAGTTATTATTATTATTATTATTATTATTATTATTATTATTATTATTATTATTATTATTATTATTATTATTATTATTATTATTAATCTACACTAGAAATATTTATTCGCTTCAACTAGAATATAAAAAGTTTATGGGGAGGTCTCATGTGAGACGGTCTAATGGATTTCAATGCGTTAGTCGAATCATATGTAACACAGGAAGGTGGTCTCATTTTTCAACCTCTTTTTTATTTTTCTTTTTCAGTGGCACCGTTGCATTTATTCCTTTTCTTTTCAATATTATTTTTTTCAATTTTTAATTTCTTCTTTTTTATTTTTTATAAATATATATTTAATTTTTTTATCTAGCAGCTCGTGCAGTGTACTTGCCCGATGCTAACGTGTGGGTTCATGCACTGTGCTCGATAATTATTTTTTTAAAAAAATATATACTCTAAAATAAAATTAGTGAACCCTTAATTAAATTAAATTTTTGAATTATTTTGTTATTTGGTGTCTCGCGCAGTGCACATGCACGATACTAACACATTGTGCACTACGCTCGATAATTATTATTTTTTTTTAAATAAATAAATATCATAAAATGAAATTAGTGAAATTTGGATGAAATAGATGATTTTTGAAAAAAAAAACAAAAAGGATCAACCGGGAAAAAAAGTTCTAGAATAAAACAAAACAGAAAAAAATATGGAGAGAAAAGAGGGAGGCACGAGGGGTGGTGTGGGCGTAGAGCTGGGCCTGGGCCTATGTGAATTTTGAGTTATTTTGGACGTGTTTTAACTCGATTTGACCCGTCTAACAAATTGTGACCTGTTAACGGTCTAACACAAAATTACAAATTTTTGTCAAAGTTCATTTTTGCTCATTCTAACATTTGATTAGAATATTCACTCATGATAATTCAAAATATAATAATTGACAAAACATATGTATCTAGTAAATTTATATATAGATCAACAAATTAAAGGCCACAAATTTTGGGAATTAATGTGTTTTTCATCCTAACAACAAAATAAATTTGGATGAACATTAGTATTTTAGCAAAATAAGAAAGTAATTTATACTATTGAAATTTAATTATTGAGTGACTATATAATTAACTAGACACGTAATATGAATATTAATTAATTAATTGGATTTCCATTTATAGAATAATGCATTTTGACAGAAAAACTTAATGTTTATATTTATAACAACTATTTTACTTTTAGATATGGTGTATATATATATATAGTATAGAGATTAAATGAGAACCAAGCACCTGTGTAGGAACTAGGAACTAATCTGGAGTGTTGGATCATTTATTTCGTAGGGCTAAGATTAATCTTAGAAAAATGGGGTCAAAAATGCAATATGTTAATAATTATATTAAGCTAAGGGTATATATGTCATTGTAATGAATATTAAAAATCTGCAGTAAATATATATGTTCCATATATAGTGGGATTTCATATGTAAATGGTTTTTTTTATTTTGGACGGTTATTACTGATATTTTTTTACAGAGTTGTATCTATCGTTGTTTCATATTTTAATTCATCACGCACTTGTTCAATGTTAGGAAAAACTATCAAGGGTTTTTCTAACAAGGGGTTTTGATGAGATGTCAAAATATGCAAAGAGGTTTGAAAAACTGAAAGGAAATCAAGCAGAAAACTAAGGATGATCATATAGAAAAATCGAGCTATCAAAGCCAAAAGAAATAATCAATCCAAGTGAGAAAAAGAAAAGAAAAAAGAGAAAAGAAAAAAAAAAGAGAAAAGAAAGGAGAAAAGAAAGAAATCAGCCCAGAGCTGAGAAAAGAAAAGAGAGAGAAAAGAACAGAGAAAAAAAAATATCTAGCCACAAAGGGCTATGAAAAAGAAACTGTAGCTTGCTAGATCAGTTAGCAAGGTAAAACTGAAAGTTACAGGTACCATCAAGAGGAGTACCAAACGCCATCAGTCTACAGTTATGAATTGAAGAAAAATACCAGTTCAAGGCACCAGCTGAAGAAAAGTTCTAGCTGAAGGAGAATACCAGCTGAAGAAGAGATCAAGTCAGGACTGAAGGATATGCTAGTTCAAGACCATGCCCGACTGAAGAAGTACCAGTTGAAGAACACATCAGTTTAAACTAATGAACATGCCAGTTCAAGATGATACCAACTGAAGAAGTTCACCAGCCGAAGAGAGGACAATACCAGCTGAAGACCACATCAGTTTGAGCTGAAGAAAATACCAGATCAAGAAGTCCCAGCTGAATATTGAAGTCCCGACTGAAGAAGTACCAGTTCGAAGGATACCAATTGAAGATGCGTCAGTTTTGAAGTCCAACTGATGAAGCGCCAGCAACCGAACTGAAGACCAGTCCAAGAAGACTGCCAGCTGAAGCAAATCAAACTGGAGCTCAGAGGCATCAAGCCCTAGTCCAGAACTGCCAGCTGAAGATGATCTTAACTGAAGCTTTCCAAACTGCCAAGAGACGCGCAGAACTGACCGATGAGGAACTGAAGATTCCAACTGCCAGACAAAGCTCAGAATTGAAGATCAAGATAAAAACCGTAATTGAAATTCAAATTTTAGATAAGTCAAAGAAGATCTTGAAGTTAATGCAACCGAGATCTTGGAACAAAAGCTCGTCAGAAGAGCAAAGACTACTCAACGGCTATCTTTAAATGAAAGCCCTTCAATGGCTTTATCATTTAAGATCACACAGTGATCATCAATGGTCACCAACCACTCATCTATAAAAAGTGAGCAACCCAGAAGGTGACTTTTGACTTTTGACACCAGACTCCTGAGAGAACTTTAGCTAAGACTTTCAGCGAAGACGTTCGCCAAAGCACTAAAGCCTCACGCTCAAAACTCAGAAGAAGCAAATGTCCAACTGAAGAGAAGGAGCCAGATCGCTCATCAAGCTAGTTGTTGAATATTTCCAGCCAAAGCAACTCTCTCAGTTCAAGCTCTACAAAGATCAACTACCCAGCTCAAGCTGCAAACGTGCAAAGGAGCACATCAGTTGATACCAGTTTCAAAACTATCTTCTTGAAGATCGAAAGAGATCTAAAACCTTGTAAAAATGGGCAATAGCACCTAAAGTCTCAGATAGCAGTTGAGATCAGTAAGTGTGAGCTGTCGACCTAGAAACCGGCTGAGGAGGCTACTTGCGTTGGTTCGTCGCTTCCGGGACAACAATAGTTGGAAAGGAGTCCGTGACTCGTAAAGTCATCGATAGCCAGGTCCAACACCTATCTTCACTGTGTAACTGTAATAAAGGAACTTTACACTTGCATAGTGAATTGCCCTTCTGCGCACGGAAGAGGGGACGTAGAAGTTGAGCTTCGAACCTCTATAAACTGCTTGTGTACTCTACTTTACTTTTCAGTTTCAGTTGTATGTTTTGAACCGCACACCTCAAGCACACATAGCACTCCGAGCTAGCAGATCATCTCAACTGATTTCCTAAGAGCACGAATAACTCAGCGAGTCAAAATGGGCCCTGAATATTCCGCATTTATTGTTCAGTTTTTGGATCAGTTTATTCAACCCCCTCTAAACTGATTCTGACTCGTCCCGGGACCAACATTCAACATCTTTGAAGTTACGTCTTTTACAATCGAAGAAGCAGTTCCAGATTAGTTTTTTATCGGCTTCAACTTTGTCGGATTTCATCGTCTGTCTGTTTATCTGCAGGAGTCATTTTTCACAAGTTCTTATTTGATCGTATGTTTCACAAGTTCTTATTCGATCGTATATTACCATCACGCCAGTTATCGTATATTTTATGGAAGATACAGGTATTATGCTCTCCATTAATGTATCTTTGTAGGTATAGAGATCTAGGCGGAATCTGTTAGGAAATCGTATGTCCGAATTTTAGCACATTTTTTATACGTCATTAGCAAATTTTATATATGTTAATAGCACACCAGTCATATTTTTATTTGTGAGTTTAAATTTTTTTTTTGACGATAATGTGGGCATTTTTTTTGGAAATTGTTTCAATGTGCTTTACATGATACTGAGATGTTCGCAGATAATGGTCATATCATATTTATTATAGAAGATAGATGATTTTCGTATTTGGTTGTGGAAGTTTTCAAGTTCTTAAGAAAAAAATAGTTAAAACCGCATGAATGTATGTGAGCAAAAGAATAATGTATTTTTAGCAACATATGCATATGTTTATTAGTAAATTATATGTGTTAATAGCACACCAATCATATTTTTATTTGTGAGTTTAATTTATTTTTTGACGATAAGGTGGACATTTTGTTGGAAATGGTTTGAATGTGCTTTACATGATACTGAGATGTTCGCAGATAATGGTCATATCATGTTTATTATAGAAGATAGTTGATTTTCGTACTTGGTTGTGAAAGTTTTCAAGTTCTTAAGAAAAATATAGTTAAAATCGCATGAATGTATGTGAGCAAAATAAGTATGTATTTGTAGCACCATATTGCTATGTTTATAGCGCCAAATCCTAAATCTCTAACACTCTGCTTTTGAGTTTCATTCAACACGGATATTGCATTCCGCAGAGCCAGAGGATTCGTTCGATTTTTTAGATTTGAGTATTCATCCCTTGTGCGCTTTTCAACCACCACCAATGATTTTTTCACATGTGAACCTGATGGAGCACAGTCAGTCTCATTCATATCATTCCGTCGCTTTGATCTAATTTCGTGATCGCAGTCGTCGTTATCTGCATCACAAACATAATTCGCTCAATATATAAGACAATTTTGTTTTACACACTGGGATAATTTGCTAAAGAAATAGATAAAAATTTACAAAAAAAAAATCATTATATGGAAAATTATAACCTATACAAAATTTGTTAATCATATCTAATTAATTTCACATAAGCAGCTTACAATTTGCTAAAGGTAACTGAATAATTTGATATCAACATAACAATAATATCGAAAACACGTTTATGAAGGAAAAGAAAAAAGAAAAAGGATCACGTTTGACATAGATCACGTAAACAAATAAATTTCTAATATTTTGATCCAAAACCAGAATATGGTAGATTGGTAGTAGCACATTCATCATTTGAACAATAACGTTGATATTGAAGGGTGGCAACATGATTCTATAAACACACTAGCTTAACATGATATAAACAGTTAAATATTTCGCTTTGATATCAATGAATCAGACACTTACTATTCTTGACATTCCCTCGTCTTCTCTTCCTATCCTCTCGTTCCGGCTGCTTCAATTTCGCTTCCGCGTTATAATACAGGAAAAGCTGCATAACATTATCAACATTATATGCAAAAACTAATTGTGTTAAAATATATAAATGAGAAATTTATAATTGTCCATAATATCATTTAAATGCATTTTGCCCCACTGTCCGACCTTGCCTTTTTAGCACGATCACCTTTCTCGTTATTACCTAAAAATTCGATTCAAAGGTTGATCATAATTAAGCGCTATGAACCAATAAATAATTTGCTAAAAACAAGTGTCAATTTTCTATAAATATAATATCAATTTGCTATAAACACAACAAAAACTGCTAATCATTCATACATCATTTGCTATAAACGAATGTCAACCCATATCTTACTAATCTGCTAATCATATCTTAATAAATTGCTAATTATATCTTACAAATTTACTAAATACATCAAACCATATCAAATAAAAACATCTAAATAGAACGATTAAGCGAAAACCAATACGCACAGCTTTCTCTAATCATATCCAATTCATTTGCTATAAACAAAATGTAAATTTGCTAAATACTAGATGTTAATTTGCATAAACAAAAAACCTAATAAAATAAAAACATATCTTACTTAAATCGGCTATTAACATCTAACTAATTTGCTAATTATATATTTATAATGTGTTAAATACATCAAATCAGATAAAATCAAAATCAATAAATAGATCGAATAATAAAAAACCAAGACCTATAAAAAATGATAATCATATCTTACTAATTTGACATAAACACATTAATAGAACCAATAATCAAAAACCAATACGCATAGCCTTTTCTAATCACATCTAAATCATTTTGCTATAAGCCAATGTATATTTGCTAAATACTAATGTTAATTTGATATAAACTAAAAACACCCATATAACAAAAACATATATTACTAATTTGCTATTAACTTCTAACTAATTTGCTAATTATATCTTTATAATTTGCTAAATACATCAAACCAGATTAATCATATATTCCTAATTTGTTATAAACAAAATGTAAATATGCTATAAACAAACCCAATTTTCTATAAATAACAAATACTCATAAAAGCACATCATATCAAGCTAATCTGCTAAACATATATTATTAACTTACTAATCATATCTTACTAATTTGCTAAATATATCAAACCAAATGAAATCAAAACCAATAAATAAAACGATTAAACAATAACCAATACCCATAAAATTTGCTATTCATAACCGATTAATTTGCTAAAAAAAATGAAACCAAATCGGATCTAAACCAATAAATATATCGCTTATGCAATAACCAATAACCTTAAATTTTGCTAATAATATATTACTAAATTGCTAAATACATCAAACCAAATTACATGAAAGCATTTCGAAAAAATGGCGGATAACTACCTGTTCGTACGGCCTTCGTGCCCTTCATCGTTGTTCGGTCAACGCCTGGTCGGGATTTTTCTAGGGTTCCGTCGCAGTGGTCGTCGGTACAGTTCGAACGGCGTATGGGCAGGGTTTGGGTACAGTTCGGGAGACGGCTCCTTGGGTTGGCGATGACTGGGTAGAGTTCAGCGACGTTTAAGCGTCCGACCGCGGCGATTGGCAAACATTCGGCGATTGGGTTCCGTTTGGGTCGCGCCTCCTTCAGTCGGCGGCGTTTGGGTAGGGTTCGGTCGACGATGCGCGACCGACGACGGCGTAGGTGTGGCAACGAGCGGCGATTTTTTCCTTCTAGGGTTTCTATCAACTACTCAACAACCTATTTTTTTGCTATTAATGAAAATAATATTTGCTACTCAATTAATATTGCCCCAAATAATTTGCAAATTCAACATAACAAATTCACTATATTTTGTAAAATTAATCCCATAATTATGCCTAGAAATGGGAGACGTGATAAAATGGAGATTTGGGTTTCTTAATAATACCCTTATTATTTTTGAAATTTTGGTAAAAAATTATCATTTTACAATTTAACCCCCAAAATCTAAAATCAATCTTGTCCATTAAAATTGTAGAGATATATGAATGTAAATGGTTCCTAATTCCTACATAGGGGTATGGTTCTCATTTTAACCCATCCCTATATATTAACGGGGCATATGCACACAGTTCCCGCATGCCAAATACACCATACATCTATCCCACGAGCACATGCAGTTCTTTTAGAAAATCCATGCATGTGGGGGCTATGGTGGATGCTTGTGGGCACACATGCCCCCCTCGAGTTCATGCATTTTACTTGGACAATCTCTTCTCACAAGTCTTTCCACTTCAAATGAGATGACATATATATATATATATATATATATATATATATATATATATATATATATATATATAGTTCCAAAACAAGCGAACAATAAAAGCAAAACATACATCACATTCTGTTATATATATCATCATAGCCTTTACACATTTGTAGCATGTATATTTTTTTACTGCTAAAAAATGTAATATCTAACTGGACAAAAGGGAAAAGGACTACGGATACTCCAATGCAGCTCACTGCTCAAGCCATTTTGAAGAAAATAATGCCACCGGCACTGCATGCACAATGCTAACATTCCTTGCAGATGCAATTTAAAGAGAGAAGAAAAGTATATATAGCATGCTGCAACTACGAGCAATATCCAGATAACAACTAGCGCAGGAACTATATATATACTGTATACCTTGATAGAATGAATGCCTTCACAGATTTATGCCCGGCCAGTAATTATTCAAGGCAATCAAACCAGTTGCTGATTGTTCTAGCTAGGACTCTTATTTCATTAAGGGATATGGCTTTAAGTCCTTGAGCAATTGCATCTGCAGGCGTGTACACTGCCCCTACTTGCCAGCTCGGCTCCTGATGCCACAACAAATATATCACATCATACTTATATAATTTATATTCACTTTGGTGGGTGTTCTCAAGGTTCATGATGTTAAGATGGAGGTCAAGGTAGAGAATAGAGAGAGCATCAACTTTCCATATACAACAAATATATAAATGGATGGGCCAATTTGCAGTGCTTGAGCTCTTATCGAAACTTATCAAGTATGTTCCTGTTTTTCTCATTATATTTACTATTACAATTTTTATACTCTATATATTATAACAAAGTAGTGGCAAAATAGAAAGACAATTTTCCAGCCTAATTTGCAGTTACTATGTATGGAAAGCAATATTATTCTATATTACTCTTAACTATTAATTCATAATATGATCTCCATTAACTATTATTATATTATTATGTTTATCTCAACTAAGTAATAATATATTATTGTATTTTCTTAACAAATGGTTTAATATATTGTACCTGTATGAACTCTCATTATCTGATATATATATATATAAAATAGTTGATAACACAAATTTATGTACTCAATACTATTATATCTAATATATATGATTAAATTGTATGCATGTCATATATTAACTACAAAATATAACAACATATTGTATATTGAAAATCCAAGTCAAACTTAAAACACCTAAAAAAAGAGTCAAATGGGATGTCTTACTGCTAAAATGTTGGATATTTATAATGAGTATTTACCAAAAATGTAGTTATTAATTATTATATATTCTATGTTATAATAATAATTTTCTATATGGAATCAAATGGGCTGTCTCATTTGACTAAGAATGAGGCTGGAAAAACCTGCATAGTAGACCATATTATCGTCTCTATCAGTATACCACATTAGTATTACTATAGCTAGTTGCATCATAATAGTGGAGGTGGTTAAACATAAAAGTTACTCTCTCATCCATGGCTACTACTATTCGAGTCCATTTATAAGAAACTCATAATTGCCACTTGTAAGTAACGATACCTGTATGCATGGAGTTATATGGGTACCACGTAATACAACTTTCTCTAGTTTTCCACCAAAAGACTCAACACGAGGTTTCAAAGTCTCTTCTAGGAGATCAGTCTCATCAATAGTGTCAAATTCAAACTTAACCTGAGGCAAAATTGACACAAGTAGTATTAGCAGCATGGCATTTATCCAAGATTTGAGATGCAAGTAGTTTTAACAGGTACCAGTAGCGTTTGTTGAATGCTATATAACTTCTTGAAGCAGTCAAGATTCTCAGCAGGTGCCGGCTTGAACTCAGAAGTCCCTTGTGCAACCTAAATTAAAATAGAAGATCAGAACGAAAAAAATTTGATACAAGAAAGGCTAATGAAGCATATGCCCATATTTGGCCGCAGGTTTAAATCAAGCCTATACTATAGGACAAAGCACATGATTGAAGGGAATTTCAAACATAAGAGTCAAAAGGAAATCTCTCAGCAGAGTCATCAATCTCAGTCCATAAAATACTGCCCATACATACCTGATTAAATACTGAGGGCAACTGATCAACAAACTTGGTCAATGACACGGTAGCTTCCGGATCATAGTCAGGCAGTACTCTTTCAGTTATGTCCATTAGCGTTCTCCATCCATCTACTAAAGATCCAGATACTGACATATCATCACATCAATGCAGATTACAAAAGTACAATATCAATGCTTGAAAGTTATAACAACAATGTCAACAACTCACTTCTAAAATGCTGACATCCAAGAGCTTACACAGTTACTGGGACCTAGTTCTTGGGCTTCTAAATCAAATAACTTCCCAGTTTTGGCCATGTTTCTAACACCACAGAGATATTTCTCTCAGTTTGCTTACCTTCACATTTAATTCCACTGGAGCAAACCCCTATTATAGCATAATTCATAGAACCATCTCAGTACTCAGACTGTTGCTTTTCATGATGTTTAGCTCTTTGGAAAACACACCCTTCCATTTAAGATGGAAGAATCAACCTCAACGAAAGAAGAAAGACAAAGTCCCATTAGATGAGTGAAATGACATCATTTACATAATCAAGATGTAAAGGAGTTGAAAAAGGTAATTTATTCATCAGAACCACCAGAAGTGTCCACATTAGAAAGGAGGTGTTCTTTTTTTTTTTTGTCTTGATTTTCCATCTAGGATCCTGGTGGTACAGGATGTGGTACTCGATGGTTTTAATGGTCCAGATTCATGTAGTTGGAATGACCTAATCCTGTAGGTACAAAAAAGACTACAGCGGTACGATATTTTCAATGTTACGTGCATGTGTAGGTAGTAAGGGTAGCCTAATTGTCTTATACCAAAAGTCAGACTTCCTACAATAGCATTGTAAAGCATCATCCCTAAACAAGGCAAACACTCTCAACAAATTGACCCATCCAAGAAACTGTGCTTTACTTCTCACATTGTCAACCTTGATCAATATGGTTTAGCCCAATCATACGTGCTTGCAAATTGACCACATGCAATCAGCAATTGAAGCTGGGAAAATTATTTTGAAGTTTTAGGACAAATTAATAAAGTGAGATTCCACATTTGAATAAAATCCACCTGAGAAACTCTGAGCCATTGAATACATAGGCAATGTCTCAATTACCGGCATCATCTGCTTGACTAGAGGACCCAACTACAATACAGGAAAAAGACACTTTAGGATATGAATTAACCTTTTTAAATCCACCAAAATCCATTGAGAAGCAGAAGGGAAAAAAAAGAAACTGAATTACAATTGATAAATTGTCTTAGGAGACGCTTATCTAGGTTACTGTACTTCAGATAATCAACAATTTTGGGGATAACTCTTCATGACTATTCGTGGCATCACCCAATAATTTAAAAAGGCAATAATAAGCATACTCTACAGTAATCATATAAACATTTGAACGCTGAATAGATGAACAAAACCTGCTCAAAATACGGAACCGCTTCTGATGCTGGTCTGTTGTTATATGATATGATTGCATTGGCCTTCAACACAAACAGATTTATTCTTTGTCAAATACGGCATACTCATTTCATCCAATTAGACATACGGGCCAGCTGGAGCAACAAAGAGGCATAGAACCTTAGGAATCTTCTCACAGAAATAACTCCCTGAAAGCACTTGAAGAAGTGCGCCATTGCTGCAAAAAAAGAGGGTATTAAACAATGTAAAATTAAAGATGATATAGATTTTGGACAGCCCTAAACTAACAGCAGATGTTACTTTGTGGCACGTTGTGCATAACCACTCATGGAAAGTGCTTTACTACAGAGAACTTGTACAATTTACTCACATGAGCATCCTATACAAATTATTTATCTGTGTTATATAATCACACATGAAAACTTGTAACTGAACAATCTGACAACCATTGGACTACCTTCAAAAATTACCTAATACTCATGAAGAAGTCCGAAATCACATTCAAACAATTCAACAAAATCGAATTTGTTGGACGAAAATATGGCAGTCTCAAGCACATTACCTGTGTCCAACGGAATAAAACGGAAGTTCAGCTACCTCAGCAGCTAAAATCCCAATTTCTGGCAACCCAGCGCTCAAAATGGAATCCAAACAAGCATGGAATCGCTCGTATATCTCTCTAGTAACTTGTTCATGGTCGAATGTGACATTGTAAGGAACAGATATAATCAAATAGCCTTCCTCCGCTAACAACCCCAACAAATAACTGTAGAGAAAAACAAGCAAACAACAAAAATTCAAACGCCACAAATTACAACCACCCAAAACAGAAACACAAGCACGAAAAAACCACACAGACTACCTGTACGTAACTTCGGGTACGGCGCCAATGAAAGCACCGCCCAGAAATTTGACCAACGCTTTCGGCTTTCTGCCTTTTGTCGGAGGTATCACCAGACAAGAGCCGAGCCGCCGGTAAATCTTACCGTTTCTGTGTCCGAAGCTTCCAGAACTGTCCGATACCTTACCAAATTGGGAATTAGAGATGCTTCCGGTGATCGTCATGCGCGGCAAAGAGCATAATTCGAGTTTTCCGCGGAAGCGAGAAGTGTGGGTGATGAAGTGCGAGGGATCATTTTGAGATGAAGAATAGAGTTTGAGTTTGGGGAAGTTGTTGCAGGCGAGAATGGCGGCCACCATTGAAGCTTACTCTGTGGTAGTGAGTCTAGTGAGTAGTGAGATGAGGAAGAAGAGAGGCAGGGGCAGACTCGTCTTTTGGGGGGTTTAGAAGGCGTTTTAAGGTGTGGAGCGTGGCAACTGTAAACGTGGAAACCCCGTGAGCGCTTCTTCCAATTAATATATTTTCGTCGCAAAACTTTTTTTTTTCTTTTTTTTTTTTTAGTTTTGCGGCTTTCGAACTTTTTATATATGAATTTCCATTTCCTAAAAATATATATATATATATATGTGAATTTTCATTAATTGGGTATCCTAAATGGACAATTTTTTTATATAATATTTATGACTCGAGCATCCAGTTTTTTTTTCTTGTCATTTTCTTGAAAACTATCATATGACTTTCCCTTATTTAGAAAATATGCACGTCTTTTTTTTTTTAATAAAATGTATTAAAATATGTCTTGTATACGGAGGAAAAACAGAATAATTTAATTGAATCAAATGTGATACCCCTATAATAATTATAAGAAATTATAGGGTTGTGTAGAGATTAATTGTCGTACATTTGGTAAAAATTAATTTCAATGATAAATGTAAAACGAGGCGTTATAGTTGTTTTTTTATTAAAAAAATAAGGATGGAATGAGGCATTATAGTTAGGAATCATAATAATATGTCATATTAATTTAGAGATAACTTGTTCTTGTAAGGACCACCAGTCTATTTGTTTAATATACGTCATAATTATTTACAAATGTTAGTGTTTAGTGTTTACCTTTGAATGATAAATATATATGATTTAATTAATATAAATAATGTATTTATTGTAGTGGTTCTACATTTATTTTCAACAAAATTATATATATATATATAGGGGTGGGGTTATATAAAAATAACCCATTGTGTAAGAAATAAGAACACATCTCACACCACACATTCATCAAAAATCAAAGGTCCAGATTTTATGAAAAAGGCGGTGGCAATTCAGTAATATCTGAAAAGTTTTTCGCGCGGGGTATTAACGTAATTTGGTAATTCTTATAAAAATCACGGAGGATTTGATAACAGATCGTTATGCTAACGAAGTATTATCATCATGCTAACGAAGCATTATAGGTATGCTAATTAAAGTTTTCAAATATTGCTAGCGAAAAAAATATTCTAAAAATTAATTATAAACCTAATTTGATTTAATAAACCCCAATTAAATGGAAAAAATCATAATTGGATGAAATAAACCTAATTAGATGAAATAAACATTGATTGGATGTGGTAAACCTTAAATAAGTTGGAACAAATCATAATAATAATATATTTGTACTACGTTAGCATTGTGGTTTTACTTCGTCAGCATTGCGAATACACTATGTTAGCATATGACAATATTCTTTCAACATACGTTATAAACCATAATTGGATGGAATAAACCATAATAATCAATTAAGAACTATAAACAAAAAATTAAATTTTAAAAAAATAATGATAATTAGATGGAATAAATTATAATCGAGATTAAATAAACCATAATTGAGATTTAATAAACCCTAATAAATTTATATTACGTTAGCATTATGATAATTCTTTGTTAGCACAGCGAATACATTATGTTAGCATATGACAAATGCTTCGTTATCATACGTTATCATATGTTATCATAATGCTGACGAAGAATTATTAGATGCTAACGAAAGCATTTACAACCTGAACACGAGTAAAAAATTTTCTTTTTTATTTTTCGTTCATATTTTTTCATCTAAACATAGCCTTTCGACATCTTAAATGAAAGAGCATGAAGAGAGCTTTAATTTGATATATTTTTTGTGTGCATTGGATTAAAAAGAGCAAGTTATGGTCGGTTAAAGTTTTTAAGATTTTTTTTAATTGCTGACATCATCATTTTTAATGGGTTTGGACGAAAATAGTCCTCCTTCCTTTATTTTTTACCCTATTATTTATGAAATTGTCACCTTAAATCTCAACCATTGGATTATTAAATTGGATGGTGTAAGATGGGTTCTCATTTCTCACACCAACAAAGTGTTCTCATATGATCCATATCATATATATATATATATATATATATATATATATATATATATGATATGGAATCATGTGAGAACCACATCCTCTGTGAGAACTGAAAACCAATCTCAACCATAGATCTCACCTATTTAGACGGCCAAGATACACTCCAAGATTTAAAAAACGCGGTGGCATAGTTGTAATATTACTGACTTTTTAATAAAGCAAGGGTATTTTTATAATTTAGGGATTCCATTATTTCTGGAATGAAATCTCTCCCCTTTTGCATTCGAAATCTCTTTCCTTCTACATATCGATTTCGTCTGTGTTTATGTAATCGAAATTTCAGTTGATTCTCTTCGAATTTTATTCATCTCAATCGGTGTTCACGCGATTTTTTGCTTGGACTTTGTGTTGTTCGCTCTTATTTGATAAAGACGTTGGGTAAAAAAGTTTTTTGTTGTAGTTTTCCTCCAATTTTTCCTGTGTTTATATAATCCCAGATTCTGGTCGATTCTCTTCGAAATCTATTCATCTTAATCGTTGTTCACGCGATTTTTTCTAGAGTTTTTATTGTTCGTTGTTCTTGGATGAAGATGACAGGTAAAAATATTTTTGTTGTTGTTTTGCTGCGATTTTTTTATCGGCTTTGTTTTAAATTTGTTCGACAAGGTTGACGAAGCCTATTAAGTTGAACTTTTGATTTTTGACGATCAGCATGTATTTTTAGTTCTGCAGATTATGTTTTGCTTGATGAACTCAACATTAGACTACTTCTAACGACAACCAGATCGATGGGACCCTGGTTGCCAACTAGGAATTTTAAAAAAAATAATAAGAAAAGTTGAGAGATTATGATCGGCCACAGAGCCTCTCCCAACCATATTGTCTCATGCCAACCAAATCCAAGGGCCAATAGGATGGAGACACTTGTCTCAGCTTCTATTATCTTCATTATTTGGGACAGTTTTAGCTCTTTTATTTCTACTACTTTCATCTTCTGCAGTCCTTTTAGCACCTATAATTTTTTATATAATATTGTTAAGTAAACGAAAATAACAATGCTAAAAAACATAATCGGAATGCTAAAATATGAGATGGCAGTGCTAAAACTCTAAACTATAGTGCTAAAACCAAAAAAATGCACAGATAAATTACAGTTGGACAAAAATGTTAGGTTTACCAAAAAAAAATGAAACTACTAAATCATTACGAAATAATGGTAAGGTTCAATTTATGACATTGTAAAAACTGTAATCGCATTTATGTTCATGATTGTGTTTTATAATTTAATGATAATGCTAAAATGAGATATGATGATACAAATACAGTTAACAATGATGCTAGCACCACAAATCACATTTGTTGGTTTGTAATGATCATGACAAGTTTTTAATCACAATGCTAATATAGGGTTATGTTAATGCTAAAAATGAGAGTTTGCAATTGTAATAGTGTTTGCACTATATTCATAATTCAACAACATGTAACAATGTTTGTTCATTATTTTTTTACAATGCCGATGATATTTTTTTATTGTAATGCTAAACAATTGTCATGTTAAACAAGGGTCATGTTAGTGCTAAAATAAGTCATGACAGTGCTAAAATAAGTCATGACAATGCTAAAATAGGGAATGACAATGCTAAAACCCTAAATTGAAAATTATATATACACATAAATTCTGAGTATTCATATATTGATAATTCAACATGTAACAGTGTTTGTTCGTGATTTTTTTACAATGTCAATGATATTTTTTTATGCTAATGCTAAAAAAGAATTATGCTAAAATAAGTCATAACAATGCTAAAAAAAGGTCATGACAGTGCTAAAATAAGAAATAGCAGTGCTAAAATCTAAAATTGAAAAATATACACGTAAATTCTGAGTATTCATATATTTTCAAAATTTCCGATTTTACCCTTATTAAGATTCAGGGGCAGCGAAGTTGGACGTTATTACGAGATTGCCACCGCGTTTTTTAAAATTTGGAGCATATTTTGATCGTCCAAATATAGCGGATCTATGGCTCGGATTGATTCTCGATTCTCACTTAGGGTGTGGTTCCTTCTGGAACTCAATTGAGTTACGTGCTAATAGTAAAGATTGTATGTAGGTATGTACTCCTTATAAATTAATCGAGTAAAGTAGAACTCCTTTAAATTAATACTCTATGAATTAGTAAACTTTCTAAAATAATATTTTTCTATGATCCCTACTGGCCAGTTGAAAAAGTCACCAATCTTGATATTATAATATATTTTTAGAAAACCCCAATGAAAATATATGGCCCCTTTAATATAAAAAATAATAATTCTTTTAAAATTACAAACATAATTAACACAACATAGTGAATTAATATATGATTCTAGTGTTGTTTATTTTTACTTTTTCTTAAAATTTAAATTTAGTTGGAGCTCGATCATCTTTATCTTTTCTTTGTTGTTTACATAGTGTACTCTCTCACCATCATACAATAAATGTCTTTAGTTGAAAATTTTTAATAATATTGGATTATTAAGAAACAATAAACAATAAATATATATATATATATATATATATATATATATATATATATAGTGGTGGGTTCAAATAGGAATCAATCCTCCCGTGAGAACCTAGGAACCAATCAAATTCAAGGATTTTGATGACATGGCGGATAAAAAGGTGGTGACATAGTTGTAAATATGTAAAATTCGAAATATAAGGGGTAATTCCAGATTTTTTTTTATAAAGTGATGTCATCATCTTTTAAAAAATTCTTAAAAACTTTAAATAATCATAACTTACTCATTTT
This sequence comes from Perilla frutescens, assembly GCA_026008535.1. Classification (NCBI taxonomy): domain Eukaryota; kingdom Viridiplantae; phylum Streptophyta; class Magnoliopsida; order Lamiales; family Lamiaceae; genus Perilla; species Perilla frutescens. Next base: position 33,588,272 of record BRKX01000008.1, on the reverse strand, counting down.
TTATCCAATTTACGCAAAAAATATATCAAATTAAAGATTTTTTTTCATGCTCTTTCATTTAAGATCCATAGTGCATATGTTTATTTGAGCAAAAATTGATGAAAAATATAAAAAACTTTTTTTCACGTATATTCAACTCGTAACTGTCAGATATTGCTAATATGATATCACAATATTGCTCATATTTTGTGTTTATGTTGCTCACATGAAATTTTTTACGCACGACTTTGAATCTTAAGTTGCTTTCATGAGAAAATAGTTAAAGTATGAGCTATATATAGTTAAGTTCATAAACAATTATAACTTTATCAATGCTTAATATTATTTTGAGAACTTGTAAGGAACAACTTAAAGCTCTATTTGATTCAGATGATGATGATGCCACAGTTGATGATGAATCTATAGCTGGTGGTGACTCAGATGTCATGATGCAAGATGCTCAAAATCCTCATGAGCGTTAAAGGACGAAGAATCCGCAATAAAGCTGCCAACAATTGTCCTTAAATGAATCTGAAATGATGGAGTTTTGGAGTTTTGTCAGAAATAATGGAGAATACTGTTCTTCAAAATTTTTGAGATCCGAAGATAAAATCCGCACAATAATTCATGAAGTACTGTTTATCAACTAAAACTGAAGTCCGAATTTGGAGTCCATTTGATGCTTATAAAAGGGAGCTTATTCATGGAGAAGCACAGAACTTGCTTCCACATTCCAGTACTCTTATCTATTATCTTGTATAATTCTCAACCATAGATTGTGTAGTATTTCTCAACTATCTCTACTATCACCATTATAGTTCCACTATGTCCATTATAAATAGATATCCCCATTATAGTTTGTAAGATAGTTTTCATTCCCACGATTATAATTGATAGCTTGATCCTGTATTTGTGGTCTCAGAGCCACTGTAGAGGTGGTTTGGAGTTGTGAGAGAGATATATGTACTTGCATCGAGATTTATGCAATCTCAGGTAATGTAATTTTCATATGTAATTTTAATAATATTTGGTGTTCTCTTTTGCATTAATTAAATGCCTTTAACTTCTCGTTATCATAAACCTGAAGATCTTATCCCACGTCGTGATTATATCGTTACAGACAAAGCAAATTACTTAAAAATATTAAGATATAAAATTAGTCAAATGAAAAAGGGTATAGAGTATTGTGAAAATCAACTTAAAATTTATACTAAGGAAAATATTCCTTATTGGTTTAATTATTATCAAAGGAAAATTAAAAATTCTAAGCTATCGCTTAAAGCTTTTGAAATTCAAGTTAATATTTTTATAGCTTAAAAATCTTCATCTTTTAGATTAATTGATTAAGTCTAGGTGAAATTTATTTATTATCATTCCCTTGAAACCTTAAGTCGCGTAGCCTTGATATCCCGTTGTTACCAGTGATTGGTGTTTGGGATTTTGCGTAAAACATTGACAGTGATAGGGATTTAGATAATGAATAGATTAACTAAGGCTTTATCTTTTAAAGCTAGTTCCTCTAATAATATTAGGGATGGAGAAGATAAAGTTAATAAGAAAAATAAGGAGATTATGATTCTTGAAAATAACGTTGAAAAGAATCTTAATGAGTGGAAAATGCCACTATATTCTCCGTCTAATATATATAGATCCACATGAAATTTTATTAGAAAAACTGATTATGTTGTAAAGACTGTTGAAGAATCAGTTGGTCTTATAGACAGTTATCAGTCATTTCATTTATTTTCTCAAACCCTCTTAAATAAGCATAAAAAGAAATTCAAGTTTCTCCATATAGGAATGGTTCAAGTTGCTCTTAAACCAGCCACTAGGCTAGGATTAAATAATTCTGTTATAGTTGCCGTTAGAGATAAAAGGCATAATAGATTTCATGATTCCTTATTAGGAATAGTTGAATCAAGTTTATGTGATGGACCTATATATTTTTTGTGTTTCCCAAATTTTGTAGTATCATTATCTGATCCTACTATTTATCATTCTTTATGTTTAGACATTAAAACTGAGGGTTATGATTTAAAATCAAATGCCCAGAATGTTATTCTTATTTACAGAATATATTATAAAGTTATGAATACAACCTTTCCGGATATTAGAAAAATTTCTTCAAATAATAAAAATACTACCACTTTGTTTATTACAGATGTTGCTAAAAGCAATATTGTAGTTCCAAAAATAATATCTTGGGATATGGTTAAATTACCTGAAAAATGGACTCTTGAAGAAGCAAATGAACCTGTTAAACAGGAAAATTCAAAATTAGAACAAATTATTGAATATCCTGATGGTGAAGTTGAAATTAGGTTCTCTAGAGAAAGAATTGCTCGCCTTAATTTAGGTAGAAATACTCCCGGTGGAAATTCTACTTCTTCTGTTCCTTTATCTCAATTTGAAAAGGAAAATGTAAAAATTAATACAACAATGGACGGTGTTAGCCAACCTGAATATAAGGTTGAAATTCCTTCTTCTTCAAAGGCTAGATCTCCTACACCCTCTGATATGGGGTATGATGATAGAAGTGCCTTTGGTATTTATACTATTACCACTGATAAAAATTTTGAAGTAAATTTTTCTTGTGAGGGAAAAGCTAGAGAATTATTCTATTCTCCTAAAAACGACATAAAAAGAAAATGGTTCTATTCCATAAAGAAAGTAAAAAGCCAAAAGAAATGGTTTAAAATTTATAAAGAATTTATTAAAGGAAGTGTTGAAATTGACAATTTCTTTGATGTAATGAAATTATTCTATAAAATAGAGAATAGAAAATTCCCAGATTTTGAAACAGAAAAGACTATCAATAATATTGAATCTGTTTACAAAAATTTTATCCTTAAAAATGGAGAAGTAATTAGGAGCGTACATCCTCCTGAGTTTAACTTATCTGTTAAAGTTAGAGAAGATGAAGTTATTGCGACTCCTTATAGGAAAACTGGAACATTAGAAGCTGTTGTTGAACAAAATAATTTTACTAACTTGTCTCTACAGACAATTGGAAAATAATTAATTAGAATTGAAAATAATGTTAATAATAATATTGCTAAAACTATTTTGATTCATCCAATAGAAAATCCTGTAATTAGTACAGAAAAGGTTTTATTTAAACCCCTTCCTTCTGAAAAATTAGATATTAAGATTAATAAAAATCTTGAGAATTCTGAAATTTTAGAAGAAATTATAAAAAGGCTTAATAATGTTAGCATTAGTAAAGAAAAATATATTACCCTCTAATTGAAGGGAAGAATGATGAATCAGAATTTAGGGGTGGGGAAAAATACTGAAATATCGAAATACCGCACTTATCGTACCGAAAAAATATCGAAAATGTCAAATTTTTGGTATACCGCAATTTTCGGTACGGTATGATACTGTATCGATAATTTTCGGTACGGTATCGATATGAAATTTGAAAATTTTCGGTATACCGCGGTATACCGAAAATTCGATATACCGCGGTATTCGGTATATACCGATATTTTCGATATATACTGGTATTCGGTATACCGAATTTTTCGGTATATACCGGTATGTCGGTACATCGGTATATATCAATATTTCGGTATATATCGGTATTTCAGTGTATCGGTACGATATGTGAAATCCGGTATTTTTGGTATACCTTAAAATTTCGGTATTTTCGATATACCGTGAAAGTTCGGTATACCTTGAAAGTTCGGTATGTTCGGTATACCGTGTAATATCGGTACGGTATGGTATACCGAAAATATCGGTACGATATCAATATCTATTACGGCGTATACCGAAATTTCGGTATACCAAAGTTCGGTATACCGAAAGTTTCGATACGAGAACGGTATGAAATTTTTCGATATCGAAATTTCGGTACGGTATACGGTACGACGTGAAATTTTCGGTATGCCGTACCGACCCACCCCTAAATCAGATAATGTATCTGAATCAGAAACTAATGAAAATGAGATTTCTGAAATAGAAGAAATGTTCTTAAAAGAACAAAAGGAACCTTATGAAATAAATAAGGTAGGATATCAAAATAAAAATTATAATTTTCCTGGAAAACCTTATTATCACAGGCCTACTCCAGTTGATCTTCTCTTTGAAGAACAAGATAATTATATGGCCGCTTCTTTTGATGGATCTTCCATCACATAATGGAATATTGATGGTCATTCAGAATATCAAATTCAGATAAAATTACAGTATATGACTATGTTCGCTACTACTTGTAGATTAAAAAATACTAATGATATCAATATTGCTAAAGCAATAATTCAAGGATTCACAGGCCAACTAAAAGGTTGGTGGGATTTTCATCTAAATGATGAAGCTAAACAACATATACTTAATGCTGTAAAATATGAAGGAGAAAATTGTGTTGCAGATAGTGTTAATACACTAATTTATACAATTGCAAAACATTTTATTGGAACTGCATCCTTGCAATTTGACAAAACACAAGAGCAACTTATGAGTCTAAGATGTCCAACTTTATCTAAGTTTAAATAGTATAAAGATGTGTTCTTTTCAAAAATATATATGAGGGAGGATAGTAAACATGATTTTTGGAAAGAAAAATTTCTTACTGGATTACCCCACATATTTGCAGAACGAGTTAAAACTCAAATAAAACAAAAACATCAAGGAATAATTTCTTATTCTATTTATACATATGGCGACCTTGTTGCCGAAATTGTGGTCGAAGGAATATGTCTTTGTAATAAAATAAAATTACATAGACAAATAAAGAAAGAGAAAATTCTAGGAAAACAAATCCTATGAGACTTTTGTGAACAAATTGGGTTATCACCTGAAGATAAAAAATTAAATAAAAAGATTAGTCATAAATTTCCTAGAAGGAAAAAATTTAGAAAAAACGAATATAATTCAAATGAGAAAAAAGAAAAGGATTATAATCATAAAAGAAATAAAAAATATCGTCGGAATAAAAACAACAAGAGAAATGAAAAATTTATTCCAGTATGTTATAAATGCCATAAAACTGGTCATTATGCTAATAAGTGTAAATTAAAAAAGAAGATTGAAAGTCTTCAAATTAATGAAGAGTTAAAAAGATCACTTTTAAACATCTTTTTAGATGGTACTGATTCTGAAAAAGAAAATTTAAAGATCTCTGTTATAACAGAAGAAAAAACTGATGTTTCTGATGATTCAGAAACGGAAGAAGAAAATGGTAATAGTGATTGTGATGGAGATTGTAATTACTATAAAGCTTTATGTAAAGCTAATGGTTTATTTGTTCTTACAAAAGAAGAAAATTTTGTCCTTGATCTTATTGATAAGATTAATGATCCAAATGAAAAAAGAAAGTTACTTCAAAAATATATTGAAGAAAATTATAAAAATAGAAATGAAGAAAAAAGGATTACAGAACCAAAAGAAATGTATAATCTTAAAGATATACTTAGAAGAGTTAAAAATTCTAATGTTGAAAACACTTTTAAATCAGAAGTTACTATTTCTGAACTTAAACATGAAGTTAAAATTCTAAAAGAAGAATTAAAAGAGCTTATAGCTAGAGTTATTACTTTAGAATCAAAAGAAACTTTTGATAATCCTTCTGAAGAGGAAGAAGAAGAAAGTAAAACTGAAGTTGTTCTAGAGCAAGAAGAATTGAATTCCTTAACCTTCATAAACATGATAGATAGAGTAATTACTCATAAATGACATATTAAGGTCACTATAATAGTTCATAAAGAATACTATTTTTTGGCTATAGCCATGGTTGATTCAGGTGCAGATTTAAATTGCATAAATGAAGGGTTAGTACCCTCTAGGTATTTTGCAAAAACTACTGAAATTCTTAATGATGCAGATGGAAGAAAATTACTAGTTAAATATAAACTCCAAAATACTTCTGTTTGTAATAAAGGAATTTGTTTAGAAATGCCATTTCTAATGGTTAAAAATTTATCACATGATGTAATTCTTGGGAATCCTTTCCTACATATGCTTTATCTTATTAAAAGCATTACAAAAAATGGAATTATTAGTGATATAAAGGGACAAGAATTAGAATTTAATTTTGTGTCTCAACCTCGTTCTCACGAGATAGATACTATTCAAAAGACTATAAAAAGAAAAGAAAATTTTTTAAATTCCTTATCACAGGAAATTTGTTATAAAAAAATTGAAGAAAAACTCTCTTCCCCTATTTTACAGGAAAGAATTAAATATTTACAAATTATAATCGAAAAAGAAATATGTTCGGATATTCCGAATGCATTTTGGGAGAGGAAGAAACATGAAGTTTCTTTACCTTATGAACCAGACTTTAAAGAAAGTCAAATCCCTACAAAAGCTAGGCCTATAGCTATGAGACCTAGACATTTAGAATTATGTAAAAAAGAAATTGAAGAGTTATTACTTAAAAAACTTATTAGACCTTCCAAGAGCCCTTGGAGTTGCCTTGCATTTTATGTTGAAAATGCTGCAGAATTAGAAAGAGGTGTTCCTAGGTTAGTTATTAACTATAAGCCTTTAAATAAAGCTTTAAGATGGATTAGATACCCAATCCCTAATAAAAAGGATCTATTAAATAGGCTTTACTCAGCAAAGATAATGTCAAAATTTGACATGAAATCTGGATTTTAGCAGATTCAAATCCTTGAAAAGGATAGATATAAGACAACATTTACAGTCCCTGTAGGACATTATGAATGGAACGTTATGCCATTTGGGCTTAAAAATGCTCCTTCTGAATTTCAGAAAATTATGAATGACATATTCAGTGCTTATACAACATTTATTATAGTATATATTGACGATGTTTTAGTTTATTCTGAAACTATTGAACAACATTTTAAACATTTAAATATTTTTATAAATACTGTAAAGAAAGCAGGTCTTGTACTTTCAGCAAGAAAGATTAAACTCTTTCAAAATGAAATAAGATTTTTAGGACATATTATTAAAAATGGAACCATTTTTCCCATTGATAGAGCAATAATATTTGCTGAAAAATTTCCTGATGAAATTAAAGATAAAAATCAATTATAAAGATTTCTTGGAAGCCTTAATTATGTTTCTGAATTTTATAAAGAATTAGCTCAAGATGCTAAACCTTTATTCGAAAGGTTAAAGAAAAATCCTCCTTCATGGACAGATATCCACACCAAAGTTGTTCAAAAAATAAAAGCTAAAATTAAGGAAATTCCTTGTTTAGCTATTTCCCAACCAGATGCTTATAAAATAGTTGAAACAGATGCCTCAGATATAGGCTATGGTGGAATCCTTAAACAAAGGATTAATAATAAAGAATCTCTTGTGAGATTTACCTCAGGGGTCTGGAGAAGACCAAGAGTTAATTACTCAACTGTTAAAAAAGAAATTTTATCTATTATTTTGTGCATCCAGAAATTTGAAAGTGATCTTCTTAATTAGAAATTTCTTATTCGTGTAGACTGTAAATCCGCAAAAGATATTTTGCAAAAGGATGTTAAAAATTTAGCATCAAAACAAATCTTTGCAAGATGGCAAGGAATTTTATCTGTTTTTGATTTTGATATTGAGTTTATTAAAGGATCAGATAATTCTTTATCTGATTTCTTAACTCGTGAATTTTTGCAGGGAAATAATGAGCAAAAATAAAGGAAAAGAAGTTATTAAGGGCTTAAGCCCTTATGTTAAAAAGAATCAAACTTATAAGTCTGCAATATCTAAGGATGAAAAGACACTCAAAGAGGAGGCTTTAAGTCAAGTCTTAGAAGAAATGAAATTGAGAGATGATGCATCGCTGCTAAATCAACATCTGCCAAGGAATATATTTATCCTTATATTCCTATTACTACTTTATGGATATCTCCCATTGAGCATAAATATGCAAATTTAACAGCTGAAGAAGTTATGAATTTTTATTTAAAAATTATACAGATCCATTTATCTTTCCAAAGGATTTCATGTTCTATCAAAAAATTCTTTCGGCAACTTGTTCAGTTCTTTTTTATTCAACCTCTAGAGGAGGTGGTGAGTTAGCTTATTCTAAAGGTACAATTAATCAAGTGTTAACTCCAGAAGCATGGGGTGGAGGTCTTTTTAGATATAAAGAGATTTCTTCTAATTCTAGATATTCTAGAACGAATAAAGTTCATTTTAATTACTTTGATTATATCAAAGCTTGGGATATTGCTTTTTGCTGTAATAAAAGTCAAAGAAAACATTGCTGGTTTGTTAAATTTGGAGAACAAAAGACGTTGAAATTCCCTCAATGGTTAATTATTTGGTTTTCTAATTGGGGATTATATCCTTTAATTTTACCAAAGAGGATGAGAGACATTTTTGATGATTTTATTAAAACTAATCCTTCTATGGAAAATCATGAACTAATGTTTACAGTCCTTTACCAAGTACCTTGGATTGTTAAGTGGGATGTTATTATAACCTCAAGATCTCTTTCAAAGCATGTCATAAATTTCAGAAATATTCCTTATTTAGGAAGACAAGTTTTTATTAAATGGTGAGATAAATTTAATTTCTTTGAAGACTCTATCTTTTTAAGAAAGGGTTTGATAAATTTAGAGCCTCCCCCAATAGCTGAACCTAAAAAGGATATTTCAGAAATTGTTAAAGAACTCCTTTCTAAAAATTCTTCTAAAAAGGAGTTGAAGGAACATCTTAAAGCTCTATTTGATTCAGATGATGATGCTGCCACGGTTGATGATGAATCTATAGCTGGTGGTGACTCAGATGTCATGATGCAAGATGCTCAAAATCCTCATGAGCGTTAAAGGACGAAGAATCCGCAATAAAGCTGCCAACAATTGTCCTTAAAGGAATCTGAAATGATGGAGTTTTGGAGTTTTGGAGTTTTGTCAGAAATAATGGAGAATACTGTTCTTCAAAATTTTTGAGATCCGAAGATAAAATCCGCACAATAATTCATGAAGTACTGTTTATCAACTAAAACTGAAGTCCGAATTTGGAGTCCATTTGATGCTTATAAAAGGGAGCTTATTCATGGAGAAGCACAGAACTTGCTTCCGCATTCCAGCACTCTTATCTATTATCTTTTATAATTCTCAACCATAGATTATGTAATATTTCTCCACTATCTCTACTATCACCATTATAGTTCCACTATGTCCATTATAAATAGATATTCCCATTATAGTTTGTAAGATAGTTTTCATTCCCACGATTATAGTTGATAGCTTGATCCTGTATTTGTGATATATATATATATATACACACACTGTCAATCCACCCCTAATCCCATAAACATTGGATGGCAAGTGGCAAGGAAAAGCAAACATATATTGATCAAATTATTTGAATTCACTTTGGAGTTCAATTAAAGTTATTCCCACTTGAATGAACATTTAAAAAATTATTTAATATAATTCTTTAAATCCGATGGTCTCAGTTTGAAATTTATTCGATCTCATTAATATTCATCGCTAAATTAGGGTAAAAGCTAAACAATAATATATAATAGAGGTGGACTTGCGTGCAACAGCGGTTATTTCTGCCTATTTCAGGCGGTCATGTGGTCCCACGCGGGCGTGCCACGTGGCACATGATACTTTTTATTAATCTCAGGTTGATACTTTTTTTATCGTACTTGATACTTTTCTGCTTACTACATGGTACTTTTTATTTTACCGAACTCGTGTTTTGCTTTCCTTTGCAAATTCTTGGAATGATGATTGTTTTAGATTAATCTCAACACATACAATATAAAAACTGAAAAAAAAATCAGAATTTGAACTAAATAAACTTATATAAAATAACTAGCAGACCCCTTACTTACTTTTTTAATGTTTTGTGATACTTTTTAATAGGAAGATTGGTACTCACTTTAGACAGTTTTTTTTTATGGGTTGACCCGCGTTAACCGGATCAAAAGCGCCTTTGACTGGCCCGTCTCATATGCATGCAAGCGTTTGCCTATATAATATATTACCAAATCATCATCATCATTCTTATATATACAAGTCGCGTTACTGTTTGCCATAACAAAAGGAGAGTCAATAACGCGCCTTTTGGTTGAAGAATAAATTATTCAGCAGCAGAATTTGTTCCCTACGCTGCTGCATCAGGTATTTTCTCTTCCTCCATTTTCTGCTAAATTTCATAATCACTCCAATAATATGTTTGGAACTCTTTTTATTTGTGGAGATTATTTGAATTCTAACCCTCAATTGGATCAGAGTGAATGTAAGATTTAACGTATATATATATTTGTGGAATAACTACCAAGAACGCATCTGGAAAAATGGGTTTTTTCCAAGTTCGAAAAGTTTTTTTTTTTTTTAAAGATAGTAACTTTTTTTTTGCCGAATGAGCTCAAATTTCGTGGTTTGTTCTTTTTGATATGCTGAAGTGATTTAACTATTTTCATTTAATGGTAGCTGTGATACTTTTGATAGGTGGAATGTGGTATAAATAACCGTTCATGCTTTTGCAGAGTTTATCTCATGGGTTTGCCAAGATTTACAAGTCCCAAAGGAGGGGATGTTGTGTCCAGTCCTCACCTCTACGTGGCTAACTGTGGGCCTGCAGTTGGGCTTTCGATTGAAACTATTTCATCTGCATTCGGTACATATGGAGAAGTTGAGGGTGTCTATGCTGCTGATGAGAGTGGGACACGTGTAATTGTCTCCTATCATGATAAGAGTAGTTCACAAGCTGCCATGAAAGCATTGAATGGACATCCATGTTGTAGTCTTGGAGGTCGTACCTTGCACATTCAGTATTCTGTACAATCACTTGGTAAGGTACAGGATATCTCCTCTCCCTCTAATTTTTTATATTCACAGCACACATTAGTTTAAATTGGATACCTAGAGGCACTTGTTTATTCACTATGCTTCTGGTCTTTCTGAGTCAAGCTTTCATGTCTGAACAATGTTTAAGTGCTGTATTGTCTACAAATGCATGGAGTGCTCGGTTATATCAGCGAGCAGATGAATTCCTTATCATTTTTGTTGTCTGTGTTCTGTTAATTATTGTTGTTAACATATGGGTCAACCAAATCTTTTCTATCGATTAACTTTTTCCAGTTGCTGTCTAAGATATCTATGGTGCTTGAATAGCTCTTATTTTGATAGAATGTCTTCTGCAGTAATGTAATTTTAGTGAAATGTGTTATCATCTTATGCTGAAAATTTAATTGAAATGTCTATGTTTGTACCTAATAGTTCTGTTTATTTACATCCATTTAGGTCTGAGAGGAACCTTTTTCTAATGTATTTTCTAACTTCTCTTTCTAGGCGAACAAGATTGCTTCAGTTCCAGTATCAACATCAGCCTCAGATTTGGACATTCCCGGACTTTACTTGATGCATGACTTTGTCACTGCTCAGGAAGAGCAAGTTAAGGATCAGATTTTGGAGTAATATATCAGCTCCTGATCAAATTATTATTATTATTATTATTATTATTATTATTATTATTATTATTATTATTATTATTATTATTATTATTATTATTATTATTATTATTATTATTATTATTATTATTATTATTTCTTCCAATTAATATCTTGTGATGTGTATGAGCTCACCCTTGAAGTTGTATGCTCTTTCTTTTTGCAGGAATTGCTTGCGGCTGTGGATAATAGGCCGTGGAGTCGTCTTGCCAAAAGAAGAGTTCAGCACTATGGATATGAGTTTTGCTATGATGTAATTTCTTCTTGATTGCCACAAGCAGTTGGTTATTCTCATTATGTGCTTTCTGTTTCTTCTGTGCGATTTTAGTCAATGCCAGCCTCGCCATTTTCTCATCCTGTTGTCGTTGATGGGGGATTACCTGCAACCCTACAACTTGGTTACCATTCTCATTCAGTTTACTGTTGAGGCATGATGCATCTTTATTTATTTTGCTGAAGTGCTTGAAGATTCAATGACGCGGACAATGAACTTTAGGCATAAGTTTGTAAACGACCAATAATGCTAGGATTACATGTTAGAGCTGTTAATCCGTGAAGGATAAATCTATTTGGAAAGTGTCAGATCATGTACCAGGCAGTTAAGTGCTTGCATGGCCAACTAGGACAATGGCTTGAATGCATTACTTGATCAATATTTTGTCAGAAACTAGGAAAGAGAGAATGAGCTTTTCTGTAACAAACTTCTGAGTTACAAGTTGTAATTGTATCTTGATGGCTGATACTTTCAGATTTAAATAATTATTCAAATAATTCAATTATTTACACTGCTAAGCTGAAGAGTGAATTAACCTTTTGCCATTTTCCTCTCCATCCCCTGTCTATTCCATCTTACAGATAAGAAATGTTAATACTAGCCAACACCTGGGTGAGCTTCCGTCCTTCATCTCTCCAGTACTTGAAAGGATCAGGTCATTTCAAGGACTAGATCATGCTGCAGATACATCTCTAGACCAACTAACGGCAAGTGGAATTTATGCTTAAAAACTTCAAATACCCTCTTATATCGTGCTTCCTGGAAGTGCTATATCATATGTAGTTGTCTGACTATAGAATTAGCCCTACTCTTTTGAGCTTCAAACCTTTACCAATTTGTGTCTTCTAAAACAATAACAGGTTAATGAGTACCCACCTGGTGTTGGTCTATCCCCACACATAGACACTCATTCTGCATTTGAAGGATTAATTTTCAGCCTCTCACTAGCAGGCCCTTGCATCATGGAATTCAGGAAGTATACAACCAATGTTTGGCAGGAAGATTCGACCTCAAGTTCCGATCTAGAGAATCAGATACCTGGGAAGAAATTAAATTTTATCAAGAAAGCTATTTATCTTCCACCTCGATCAATGTTGTTGTTGTCTGGAGAAGCTCGATATGCATGGCATCATTACATTCCACATCACAAGGTACAATTTGTCATAACTTTCTGAACACTGTATGTACGTTTAAAAAAGCTTAATAATTTTATAGATTAAGAACAATTTATATATGATGAAATAGTGGCCCACTGCAATAACTCTTCCTACGTTTCTCAGTTGTATGCAGTCCTGAATGAAGTTTTAGTAAGTCAGAAGTCATTAACTAACAGAAATATTATTAGGATGTTCTGTCCATGAATTATCAATAAAATGTATATGTGATAATGTGAGTAAATGGTATTTTATGGAAACCAATGATTAGGCTCCTAAGTAACCAAAATAATAAGTGTTAAGTGTCTTCAGAAACCAAACGGGATTGGAATCAAAAGTTTGAATGTATTGTCAAAAATGATTGAACAGGTACTCTGTTGTGATGATGTGAATATTAGGAGTTCAGTGCCATTGAGTTTTGTACAGAGAATATGTACCGTGTTCAGTTTTTCTGGAGATGTTTGTACGCTTCTACGTGTTTTTTGTATTTCTTTCTTGATAAATGTAATAGAAAGATTTCTTTCCAAGGCCTCCCTAGTGAACATGGTTATATTATCTCCTGGTTGCATCTTTTCAACCAATTGCACAATTTAAAATTTTGATCTCACGGGGAATGAATTTTTTCTTGTATTAATTAGTTAATGGCTCAGGGGTAATTAGAAGCATAAATAATGCCTTCTCTTTTCAAACTGATTTTTTCTTCTACGACACACAAGTACCGTTTTGCCTTGTTTTTCATGTCCTTGTGAAGTCTGCATTATTCCATCGAAAGGTACATTTTTGGGATGCTAAAAGATGTGAAGTTGCAGTATGCAACCTTTCAATTGTAATAAACTTTTAGATGTGTTAACAATGAGTCAATGAGCATCCGTGTGTGCTCGTGGTGCAGGTGGACAAAGTGAATGACAGTCTTATCCGTCGGGGTTCGAGGAGAGTATCTTTTACACTGCGCAAGGTACGTACTATGTAGATATGGCCAATGCACATTAGAGAAAGAAGAATAAAAAGAAATCTGATCAGATACATGTCCTTGAACAGAAGGCAGAAATAAACACCGAAAGAGCCGTCTGAGAATAAAGCAAAATTACTTAGTAGCAGAAGTCACTATGATATCGCCTTTCTCGTAGTATATAGAGCTAATGAATGTTAGGGGATCACATTTCTTCGTATATATTGAAATTGTACATGTATTGTTTTCTCATAATGTAGGTACGCCAAGGCCCTTGCCGATGTGAATTCCCTCAGTACTGTGATTCACAAAGATAGTAAGTTTTCATATAGAGTGTTGCTACGGAACTGGTCAGAATTTTGTATCCGGAGATTACGATTTAGATCAGTCTACAGTCAACTGCAGCGAGTTGAGACCATGCTTGGTTTGTACGTGTTGATGGAGTGAAATTTCAGTTTTGCGATTTTCCCAGGACATTACTGTTTGCTGGGAGTAGAAAGAATATGTTTCAACTTTCGACTCACTGTTTAAATTATAGTTTTTTTTTTTAATTTTTTCTTGGTTCCATATTTTTTACATTATGCGACCTCATAGATTGTTGTACCTGTGGTAGAAACAAATCAATTTTTGTTCATATAATTGCAGAGCATGCCAAGCTCTTTGAGAGAGAGATCCCCAATTTAACTTTGCTTGCTCTTACTCTGTCCCTTCCTTTAGTAGTTGAATCTAGAGATGTTCAACAATCTGCCGGTTCGACAAGCTGTGACGAAAACTGCCTAAACCTGGGTGCAGTTTGGAAGCGTTGAACACCTCTAGTTTAATCTCTCTATCCCAAGGAAGGTCAATAAAACATATAATGAAATCAGGAATCATCATATAACTTATGTGCATTCCCAAATAAGCTAAAGATTTGGGTATGGCTAATCTACTCTTTCAAAGTGTAGATAGCCAATAATGATAGAACGGTATAACAATAACTATTACAGCTGCACTGCATTTTTCAAGGATTTTAGTAAATTGCCAATAGCTGCATCCTCTCTCTCTCTCTCTCTCTCTCTCCAAAGATTTTAGTAAAAAAAATAGGAACTTTAGTTGCTGATTTCACCTGCAATTTAAGATTTTAGAGGATGAGAACGAAAAAAAAAAAACAAAATGCAAGAAATAGGAAAGGAAGACAGCATGAATTAAATTTCCGACAAAATTCAGAGTGGCTCACCGTGCATCCTTTTAATGAAGTAATCAAGCTCTGAGAAACATATGGTTCTCTGGATCAAAGGCGAAGGTTGTTGGAATACAAAGAAAGAAAAGTGACGGCCATCAGGATGGTCTCGTGGCTTTGCAGTTTCAACGAACCTCGTGAACCCCTCTCTATTGTAGCATGGTTGCGCATTCTGACCAGCAACACTAACCCCTCTGTCCCAACCGGAGTTAAGAACCTGCACATGCCAACTCCAGAATTCAACTATACAACTCTCATTAAAACATTCAAAAAATTATGACGGGTGACTAACCTGCCAATTCAGGCCCTCAGGATCAGACAGTGCTTCATCAATCTCCTGATATGGAGCCTGAAATCCCGCGATGACAAATTTCATCGTTACTGCATGCTTTTTCAGCACTTCCAACAAAAGAGCATACCCATCCTGGTTTGAAGGGTTATAATAGCCAGCAGTGAGCTCTGCAGCATGGCTAGTTGTCTTGTACCACCAGTAAACTGCTGGAATCTAGAAATTAAATCTGTTAATTCCCCTCCAAATTTCTACAAACAGAAAACTCGAGGGAGAATAACGAATAAAAACGCAACTTTGGATATGTGACCAAGTACCTTGACAACTATCTGTATATCCTCGAAAGCAAGACTTGCAAGGGACAAAACATTTTCGGCATGATCTATTAAGACCTGAGTATACCAATGCAGGAAGAAGCGTCCATAGTAGCTATCGTAATCTCCTCTGTCACAGAAGAACCCAGTTTCGTGTGGCTTAGAATTATAATAACCAGCATTGTCAGGGCCCCGGGCCCAAAATGAGTGCCCACGGAGTTTTGCAGCTTTTTGGAGATTTTGCAGCAAATATTTATCATAACACTGGAAAAAGAGGAAACCGGATCAAAACCATAGAAAGAATATGGTAAACCTTTAAAATAAATGCACATGACACTTGTAGAGATCTTAACAGTCGTACAAATTACAAATTCCTATAGCAACTCATAGTCTCATTCGCATGACAAGTTGAGCTAATCAAAAGTTGGGAAACCTGACTTGAATACTAAAGGAAACTAATGATGAATCTAAACATTTCATGGTGCTAAACCAATACCCACAAATATTGGAGCCCAACTTCTGTATCTAAAAGAAATTCCAAAGAAAGAAGATACTTAGATTCATCAGATACCTGAAACTCACCAATACCCGGATATCTCCAACCCATCCTTTCAGAAAATGAAGGGTACTTCAGCTCTCCAGAAGCTCCTAGCCCAACTTCAACAGCAGAAATTAGGCCTTCAGTAAATAAATCATCGAACTCAGTTCGGAAGCTTCTCATGAAATCGAAATAGATCTGCAATTATACCCCAGTAGAAAAGGTGAGAAGTGAATCGGGGATCGGGGTTTGATTTTAACTCAAACAAGAATTACAATCCAGTTCGCCGAAGCCATAAAACCAGAGGCAAGCAAGTAGTAAGAAAGTCTAAGTACAAAGTTAGCAAATTGATACCAAAAACACAGCGATCTAAAAGACTTGAAATACCATGAACCGTGAACCATTCATCTTGGAGACAAAGGTGGATAGAAATAACAACTAATTACCTCGATGCCAGTTCTTCCTTTAAGTACTCGTTCCTTGTCAATACCCCATGAAAGGCACTCGGTATTTCTTCTTCCTTCACGATCGGTGAAGAATATATCCTGATTGCTTTTCCCAATCTCCAAAACCCATTGAGGGAGGGATATAAATATTCCGCCCGTGTCAGGTCCTCCATATTCATGAAATGCCATTACCACCTTCAGGAAAGGGAGACTTCAGAATATTAATCTAACAGAACTTGGGAATAAAGTCATGAGTTAAGCATATATTTATGAAATTCATTTAGCATAAAAAAGAAATACTAAGATACATGTTGAAAATGACAATGGTTTTCAAGTAAAATGATAATGTGATCGTTTTGTAGAGTGGACTATTCCATTTAAGAACCATATTTTCAAGCAATCATAACATGACTTTCTCTAAGTAGCCAATCCACTAAACCCCCCTTCAAGACCTTTTTTCTATTTGAGGGAAACCTCCTTCAAGAATTGAAATCCCTATTACCTGTAATTTCATCCCAAACTCTCGGATAATGTTAAACATTTCCCTGTATCCTGCCCATTCATACTTCTTTGGTGTCCAAGCTTCAACGATTCCCCACCAGCAATCTACAACAACACCATCAACATTTAACGACCTCAAATGTTGTAATTCCTCTTTAACACCTTCGGGATCCATCAACTGGCAGAAATTGTTGATCAAGCCAGTCTGCAATAGTCAAATGCAAAAAAATGGTTTTGCATATTCAGAGAAATTTATACACAGAAGATAATAAGCAGTAAGGTTGACAGGCTCTCATTATTAATTCTCCAAAAAGATTTTGAGGGAATAGAAGACTTACAGCAAGCCTTACATAAACAGGGATATAGGAGGCTTTCGGAAGACCATTTGCATGCTCCCTGCAATGAACATCTTGCACAAGCTGCAAGAATCAACCATGATGTAGAGAATTATTCATTATGCACACAACCGAAGTATGTTTCTCCCCCGAGCAATGCCTTGAAAATGAAGTTTAACACCAAACAGTTTAGACATACATACAAGATGACTAAGCCCATGCTTACATGCCTTCACCATGTATATAATATGAAAAATCTCTCAAAATGCTGAAGATTTTTTTGAGTTCCTCGAGTTTTGAATATATATAAGCAAAATTGCTAATGAGAAAAAGAGATACAAAATACTGGTCTGGGTCACAACGTTCTGCCATCTAGGTTAAGCAGTTAGCAGAAGGAAAAATGTATGCAACTACCTTTGAAGAAAAATTCCTGTAGTATTCAGTAATCTTTTCACCATACTAAATGAGAGCCAGATATAAAGTATTTAAACAACCTTCATTACATGTTCTCAAGGCTTTAATGGAATTATGATCAGCATTGAATGGTCCTTCTGTAAAGGATCCACTTAGAGGAATGGGGCATATTAAGTCCAAAAGTCTCCTTCACAAAGTATCGCCATTAGAGAGAGAGAGATAGAGAGATTATACCTGGCCTGCCTCCAAACATTCAGGGGAGTCAATGGCACTCACACTTGAATATTTGTCGAGCTTTACATCCCTCTCCGCAACAACCGAATCAAGGGATGCTGGTGACAAATTCTCGTCAACTCTGAGAGTTGAAGGCTGACAATCAACTGATGATCTCACGGAGCAATTTCTCATAGCATTGGAATATAATGGGCTTTCAACTGACAGAACTGGATTTGCCCCCTGCTTCAAATAAGCAGCAGCTAATCAGAAACACAGTTGTGTTGTCATGTCAACAATATAAAGATGGCATCATGGCACTCAGACTAGATACCTATAATCACAAGATGACATACATAAAAAGTGTCTAAAATGAAATTGGTACGTACCATTCCAACTCTCTTTCATATTTGCTATCACCTTATCACTAATAATCAAATTCCTCAATAATCAAATTTGGATAATAATCATACAAGATTACAACATCAGGCACAATGCTGTAGCTAACTCTGCCCCAGTCAAATATATCATCTAATGGTATTGTTTGCCTTCCAATGGTAGGACAGGACATTGTTTGCCCTCCGATGGTAATAAGTAGAACTGCAACAAAGAAATGAATTGTGTGTGTGTGTGTTCCCTATTCTCTGGGTTCCTAGATCATTGACAGTGGATTTACTTTTGGCAAGACAAATTACTGAAATTTGATAACTGATAAGTATGATCGATTCTATTTTTGTGACAAGAAGTTTGCTTTTATCAGCAATTGGTAAAACTTGAAGGCAAATATAAGATTAAAGCACTTCAAGCAAAATAAATAATTATACTGCAAATTTTCAAGAATCAATAATTTTGATGGTAAGACTCTCTCTAAAGCTACAAATAAGAAAGCGGCGATCTCTTAACACCAAACATGTTGCAATTGCCTAAACACCTCAGAGAAACATTACTCATCATTAGTAGTACCAAAATACCCAAGTCGTTAAGTATATGCAACCCGAAATAGGTTATTTGCATCATGGCCATAAAATATCACAAAACAAGAACTTTTAAGCATAAGAAAATAGCATCTAATCCAATGCTCTAAGTATTAAAAAAAAGCAACTTCTTTTCTTCTTTTCTTTTCTCTATGAAATTATCATATTGCGTGACACAAACTCACTACAAACTACACACAGAACTAAAACATTATCGCAAGAACTCTAAATCAAATACTAAACACACATTCAAAATTTAAAATAATATTTCACATAATAAGAAACCAAGGGAATCCACATTCAAGTAGTATGACTGTGTAGTGTATCTTATAACCGCAACACATAATACAAACACTGCAAAATAAAAGCGACATTAAAAATCGTTCAAAATTTAATCACTCACCACATTAGAGGCATTGCTAATATTTTGTTGAATGGAATTGAAGTGAGAGATGGGAGGCGGCTGCACTGGAGCGGGCGACGTCTGTCTGTAGGCGGTTCCGTCGGGTTCAACGGTCCAACCTGCCTCCCGAGCGAGTGCGGCGATGACGTCATTCATATCGGCCCGGGCAGGGAGGGGGAAATTGCCGTACTGCCGGAGACCGGCGAGCATTCGGCTGGTGATGGCTCTCCGGTGCCGTTCTCGAAGTTTCGTTCGCTCCTTTTCCTTTTCTCTCTCTTTCCTGCTTTTTATTGGAGTGGTGGTGGTGGCCGTGGAGTTACTGTTGGAGTTTGTGGCGGCAAAGCCGCGGAGGCGGCGTTGCGGCTGGTACGGTTCGGTGGATGTGGTGGTGGCCGGTGGCGGAGGCGGCGACTGTTGGGGATCGAGATCCTGTGCCCCGGCGGTGAAACAGTGGTTCATGGTGTTTGCGTTGCTGTTCATTCTTGCTGCATCTCTCTCGCTCAGTCACCAGCTCCTCTACTCTCTCTCTCTCTCTCTCTCTCTCAAACACACATACACAGACAAACATCTTTCTTGGTCTTTTACGATAATTTGCATTTCACACCCTCGAGAGAGTATTATTTGCTATTATGCATCAATGGAGCGTAAAAATAACATTTTGTAATGTCAAAATATTTTATCCTTACTACAGAATCTGTGTTAAAATATTATTTCATATTTTATTTTCATACACACAAAGTAAATATATATTAATGGTAAGAAATGACATCCAACACTATATTGTACATAAACATTTGGATTCTGACAAAAACTTAGATGTGCGAATGTAATAAGTTAATAGGGAAAAAATTATTGAATTGTGAATGTTGGGGACTTTTGCAGAACATTATTGATACATACAATGAATTGATAAGAAATGTCTTATTGAAATGCGCATGAAATTTTCTAGTCAAAAATGATAGATATTAATTGTGTACCAAAATTAAAATTATTATTTTTTTATTTAGTATATTTTTACATTACTATTCAGGGTTTATTCCACCCAACTAAAATTTATAATTAATTTTAGTATTTAATTTTCATTTTTAGTTAATATAATTAATTTTTAGGATTAATTATTCCAAACTTAGAGTATATCTTTTTTAAAAAAGTCAAATTTTAACAACAAATATTAATTAGGATTAGTTATAACATAATACATTTTATTTTTATAAAAACATTATCAAAACTATATAATTTTGATAATAACACATGTATGAAACACACAATTTAGACAAGAAAATCTCATCCGTAGAAAAAGATTGGGAAAAAAAAAGTTAGTATGCGTTTCTTTTGTGTTCGTTTTGGTACGCTGTCAAATTATACTCTTAAAATAACACAACAACGAATGAAACAGCCATATTCAACAGTCGATATATCCGAACAAAAAGATCAACTCTACAATGATCCCTTAAATGATTATATTAACTGCGTGCGTGTGCGTCTGCATTTATTTTTTTAGGTTACCTTATTGTGGTTAGAAATGCACAACTAATAATATATCGAATTACAAATTAATTTGTACTAAAATAAATATATGATGGATATAATTGCAATTAGAAGCACAACATTTGAGTAAAATTACAATTTTAACCAAGCATTTCGAAATCCCGGTATAACTTCAAAACCAAGCAAGCAGAGGGGATATTTTCACTCTGTAAAGCCAGCCAAAATTAACAAGACAGAGCAACAACAGCAGACAAACAAAAGCAGTAGAAGGTAAGCTGTGCAAGCCATGGTATGGAACTATAAGATCCTCTCTCTCTCTCTCTCTCTCTCTCTCTCTCTCTCTCTCCCCGACCAAAAAAGAGGATCTTTCAGTTGCCAAAAAGTGATGGTCTTACAAATCATATGGTGTTACAATGACTTGCCATCAACTCCCTGTTGTTAATGAGTCAGGTCGGCAGATGTCCCGTCTACAAAGCGGGCATACCCTGAGACAAGAAAATGAGTACCTCAGGTTATCGATCAAGAAGACAACTCTAGGGAGAGGAGAATCGCAAAACATCAAAGGTTAGAAGAACACCTGTGGATTTCTTTGAGCCATTTATCAATGCATGCTCTATGAAATTCATGATGACAAGGTAGTACCCGCATGCTATCTCCATCGTCATACTCAACAAGGCAAATGTAGCATCTGCTTAGATTTAAGGTACATTGGAAATAAATAAGTATTCATATCAGAATTTCAATTAAGAATGGCATTTAAAAGCATAAATATAATGTTCTTAAGTGTTTGTTACGTAAAATTATTGAAATTTATCATGTTTCTAATTATACAAACCAAGAAAAAAGGGATGTAATGCAATGCAAATAACCACATTCTACTAGATCACGGACGTGTTCCTCAGACCATCTGGGACACAAACTACTGATAATGTAGTTGATATACCAAACATTTGCATATTGCATATGTATTAGTTCATATGGATTCATGACATTCACTAAATAGAGCATCTCCTTTCTATATCTTACAAAAAGTCCTTGCTTGAGAAAACAAAGAATTACATTAAAAGAACAACCAAACTTGTTTGTTAATTTATTTTTTCTCAGCAGAACCAAATAATTTTTTTTCCTTGGACTATTCTACAATGGTGACCAGCTTGTTTCATGCATACGTCTGGCCTAGCAAATTTCCCCAATACACAAAGCCTGCTAAAGGCTAGGAAGTTAAAGAAATTCCAGAAGTGGGATTAAATAAATTGAATTTCAAATTATACTTGTTTAAGAAGTAAAAGTGATACCGCAACAGCAATTTATAACATATTAACATTCACTTACTGTGCTGCATCTTCACATGACTTTCTTTTGAATTTACTAAATATCTTCAAAGGCAGGGAGTCCACTACTTCAATAGGTGCTGGAACAGACCCAATGGAAGAAACAGAAGGCCGAGAAGACAACATGACAGATTGCTGGTGAATTTCATCCAGAACCTAATTAAAAGGAGTGCAAAAGATTCACCCCATTTTAGCAAGGAAAAAGACATGTGCATCATGTACCAGGGAATCTGTTACATTACCTCAAATAACGCCTCCGCTAGCATGACAATTCTTGATATGCTAGCCCTAGCATTAACATCATTATTTGAATGAGCATCTCGAGCAGCAGTGCGGCAAGTGCAATGACCTCCTTGATGCTGACCAGATAAGATGCAAGACCGCTCTTGAGCAGACAAGTTCTCAAATCGGCTTCCCAGTCTCTGAAGCGCACGCACCTAAGATAATATAAGTGGGTGGATCATTATACACAACATAGAAGATTGTCCCTCTGAATTGCATTGTGATTTGTGACTTGTGAGAAAGGTCAGTATCATAAGAACCAAATAAATTAAATTGCTCATGCTCATTCAGATATTACAAAGGGCTGCAGGCACTTATCCCGAATATCCCTTAACGTGGTTTGCAGGTTTCAGATCTCAACAATGACCATTTACTAAAACTCTGCCCATAATAGTTCAAAGAAACAATTTTGTGGTTTCTACTTGCATCACTACAGTTTTAAGAAGATAAATTCCAAGTACCAGTGGCTAGTGCATGCAGCTTGCCAGTCTAACATGGTTAGCCTTTTAAGGAATTCAAGGCCAGCTTCATTCAGAGTTATCTGTGCTTGTTCGTAATAATCTGGCCAGATCTTTTGTGAATATTAATTCCAGCCAAACATTACTAGCTAAACTAAAATGGGATAGGTTGCCAAAATAAATATATAAATAAAATAGGATAGGGCAAGTGGCAAGCCAGAAGGAATGGTGGTTATGGGCTTAAATTTCCTTCATGTGTAATGTATATATTAGCAAATACAAGTTGGTCAGCACTCAGCACATCTAGATGTTTGACACAAGCTCATGAGGTCAAAAATGAAAGAGGAAGCACAATGCATGCAATACAAGACAAAGCATCAGATGCATTTATCAACAGAATTAAAAATAACACAAGATGCACAGATTGTATGTAGAATGCTCGAATTAGTTAGAGAGACTAAACTACCTGTGATCTTATTCTTCGCCGGCGCTCCATGAAATTTGATCTATGCTCCAGTAGATCTCTATACCTGGTCTCTCTAGCTCGAGGGGTTCCGTACACATTATTTTGACTACCATAAAAGGGGTTAGGAAAACTGGATGGGACATTATCAGAAGAATTCTGATGGCTGAAGTTATTATCGTCTGATGCTGCATCAAGTTCTGTGTGGCCTAAATCCTGTGCCCCAGTAATCTGACGACTAAGCCTCACTTCCCTGTCTTGCTGAAAACTATATAACTCCATATCAGAAGCAGCAGTTCTACGAAGAACTCGGTCACGAAGTCTACCAACACTTAATGTTCTACTAAACCGAACATTCCGTTCAGCAGGTTCTCGAGCAACCCGTCTTGCAGCATGCCTTGTTCCAGAATCATCAGAATTTACATGATCTAAAGGAGAAAATAAATCTGGATTACAGTCTATTGTTGTATTATTTCTATTTCTCAGGATGTCCTGACCAGTATTTAATTGTCGACTATCTTGAAAACTTTCGGAAAAATCAGGACTTGAGTTAGATCCATAATTTTCATCTTGCATACCAGGAGACCTACTGGTGAAGCAAGCAGGAAAAAAATCACAGCCTTGTGGCCTCTCATTTCTATTTACATAACTACTTGAGGGATCAGCACATTCTTCTTCTTCTTCATTTGAAATTGTGAGACCCATTGAAGGTGCAGGATAAGATCTCGTGGAGCCCAAACTGTTACCTCTGGTGAGACGGAAGCTCAAGTTTCCAGGATTAATACTGAGGCGAGAAAGGAACCGACTAGGAGGATTAAGTGACCGAGAAGAGAAAACCCTAGAAGTGTTGCCTTCTCTAGAAACATTATTGGTGAAGCTGGATTCACCCCACTCGTGGAGCTCAATGCCAGAGTTTATACAGTTCAGGCCACTGCTCTCCTCAGCTTTCTTTGTCCTGTAGCATTCAGCTGAAACTGGACAAGAGCCTAGTTTGTTCTCGCTTGGACAAAAGGCAGCCTTTCCACTTTCTTCACTTGGGCAATCAGCGACCTGAAAATCTCAAAATGATGTTACTTGGGAAGAAATATCACAATGATCATTAATACCTAATATAAATACCTGTGACTGATGAGACATGCATTATCAATTTATCACAAGTCACAACCATGCTTCCAATTTTCGTACTTTTTATTTGAACCCCAGAAATTGAATCCAATCGGTAAAGTTCTACAAGTTCCATCTCACACACAACATCAATGAAGTATTTTAGCAACAAACATATCACTTCAAGAAGGTGGTAGCGAGTAAACATGGCCACCCTATGCCAAACTATGTAGTTACAAATCAAGTCTTCTATCATTTTAATATTCTTACTCTAACCCAAAACCAAAATCTTCGGAAAATATAACTCCTCTCAGCGAGTACAAAATGCAAAATCAGAATGTAGGAACAAATGCCTAATTCAATAAGTTTACCACCGTTCTCCCCAAATTCGCAATTTTAATCGCACGGAATTAAAGCTAGAACCAGATAAAAACCAATTACCTACTAAAAACGTCACACAATCACCAACACCCACAGCATTTCCAAAGCCACAACTTCACATCAGATTACATGCACACCACATTCCATCGTCTTTCAACTCACGCATAAATCGGATCTACACACAAAAGGAATTAACCAACAAAAACCACCTGCGGCTTATCAGAATCATCGCGTTGAGATCGGAGGCATGACGACTTCAAAACTCTGCTCCGGCCGGATCGACTCCTCCGAACGGCAGCTCCAGACGCAGACGAGGAGGAAGAAGAAGGCGGCGATTGGCCGGCGGCATTGTGCTTGCTACTGCTCAATCCCATTCTCTTTTCATTCACTCTCCATCGAAACGAATGTTGAACGGAGATCTGCTGCAGATACTGGCAGAACGTTAGATGCTACAACATGTCCAGATCCAGAATATGATGATAATTATTGCAATTGAAGCTAACTGTATCAGTACTCACCAGTTAATGATTGTAGGCATGGCGTAGGGTGGGGGAGCGTGAAATGTGGCAGCATTTGGGGATTCAAAATTGGTCGGGACGCCATTTCTGTGAAAATATGAAGCTGCGACAACATGGGGCCACCGCACTCAGCCCAATTTCAAATTTTCAAATATATTGGGCCCGAAAGCCCAATACTTGGGTTCATATTATTGGCCGAAGACATCGATTCTTTATATTATTTATTTATTTTCGGTAAATATTTCAGTTGTAGAAAAGATGCAGAGTTTCGAAGTTATAACTCAAATATATAGCTCGATATTTGATTTTTGATTGTTTACTGAAAATTCATTTGAGTTTGGTTTGATCAAATTAGTTTGAATATAAATTCATATTTGATAAGATTTAAAGTTGGAGTTCGATAAGTAAGCATGCATAAAAATATCAAACTACTCGATTTCGATTCATGTACGGTTCGATGAATGTCTGTTTCAACTCAAATCCTACTATATCTAAAAGTAGGATAGTTTAGGGTAGAATTGTAGTTTTATTTTCCCGTCAACATTAATTAATAATTATATATAATTAATGTAGATTATATTATTATATATTAATATATTATTATGCATATATTAGATAGAGTAGGATAGGATTATATATCATATACTTAATATAATATAATAGTTGATATACATATATCTAATCTCATATACAAATAAAAAAAATAATATAATATAATATAATATAAGATGATCATTATAGTATCATAATCATATTGATAGTCAACATTTTATCATATCAAAAAATAATTTATATCCGATTAGTTAATTAAAAAATTATTTTATGCAACAATTGATATTTGAAGCATAATATGATATAATTAATTTGTAACACCCTAAATTCTATAATTTAAAATGTTACTTTTTCTATTCTTTAAAGCGGAAAATGATTACCAATAATAATTGGTAAAGTAATTTTTTTTTTCCTTTCTAAAATAATCATGCTAGAAATCCTAAGAAGAAAATAGAACCATATATTTTCAGAAATATATGTACTTAGATCAAAATACCTGCATTTCATAAACACCAAGTTCATTTCAAAAAGTAACTCATAAGTTCAAAAATATTAAATTCAAACTTGGAACATTGGTAAAACCATAATATTCAACCACTACATTAAGTTAGTTCAAAAACAACTAAACATGCACAGAATATCAAGTTCAAAATAGTTTACTTTCAGAAACTAGTGCAAAAGTTAAGGTCAAGCGTTGGAAATATTTTGAGAAAGTTCACCCCCATTTCCATCGCGCCGCTCCCAGCTCACTGACCTGAAAATATTTAAAAATGTGGGGTGAGCACTTTTAAAACGTACTCAGTGGTGGGGATTATGGACATTTCTTTCTATTTTATCCAACTGAAATAAATCGCAGGAATCATGGATTTAGGGTACTCTTCTTCTGATTATAGAATACATCTTGAACTATGCATAGGACATATTCTGGTGTGTATAAACGCTTCTATGCGTATAAAACGTTATTCTGTGCGTATAAAACGCTATCCATATTCCATCCACGATAATTCAAATTGGATTAAAAACATATCTGTCTGAAAAAGCATATATCATATACTTTTATTTCAAAGATAATAATTTTACCCACCTGATAATAACGAGCACGTAAAATTGTATAGAGAATCACAAAGTAGGCGAGGGTCCTAATTGCGCCACACCTAGTTTCAAAATAATTAATTTTAAATAAATCATTTGAGTCAACTATAAATTAAATAAAATTTGAAAATAAGAAATTTATGAGCTTATTTAATCAATTTATATACATAAAATTATTGGCCAAAATCTATGTTCTATAAAAAAATTTAAGGTTAGATTTTAGGTTTAAAATAAAATGAGAGAGCTAAATCTAGAGTTCATAATCTTTTGGAATCATTAGTAATTTCTAAGAATAAATGGGTCATAAATACAAAGAGTTTTAATTTCTATTAGCCCCCATCCTTTCTTTTCTAAAAACGAGACAAACTCAATTGGATTCCAAAACATTTAAGTCAACTCTCTCTCCTTTCTCTCACTATATCTCTCTTTCTCTCTCTACAGTAAACCAAGAACAAAATAAATAGAGATCTCCAATTTGAAAACAAGATTCTATACATCAATTTCTTCTTCTATAAACTCTGGTGAACAGGCACCGCCGTCCCAATCAAAGATACCACCTACTGATTAACGACGACGAAGACCTAGTTCCGGCTAAGACCCCAAATCCAACGCAAACTCGACCAAGACTCTTCTCTTCTGTTCTATTTTGTTAATTTATGTATTTCTATTTATTTTTTCTGATTTTCCATAGTTTCCAAAATTTGAAGCTGTTACTGTGTTCATACATATGAAGTTCACGTGTGTGCACTTAAGAATGAATTTAATCAAATTATATGCTTGGTGGATTATGAACTTGAGAGTAAAGCTTTTTTTTTCTATATTTTTTTATAATCTTGTGTGTATTAATTAGGAACTAACTAGTTGTGGTCTTGTGGTGGAGTCTCTGGAATTAGGGAATAATAAACCTTACAATATTAGAAAGTAATTGAGATAAATTCTGGGGAAGAGTTAAACCTTGCTTGGTGAATATCTTTGGTCTTCTTTATTTGAAAATGACTTTGAAGATCATGAGGGCAAAGTGGTGATTATGTAGGTGATTTACTTTGGAGACTTGCTGGTTTTGCTTGAAGAAGAACGTATAGGAGATGACAGCTTCATTATATGCGAATAAAGGTAGCTAGGAAGCTTCTAGGGTACGATAATTCTAAGAATAAAATTAGAAGATAATCATAAAAAAAAATTGGATAAATTTCATGAATAAAAAGATAAGCATATGAATAAATTTTAAAGATAAATTTAAAGGATATTATTTTTATTTTTCTCATATTTATTCTTAAATAAATTAAATTCTTTGCATTTCGAAAGAATGTAATAAGTAAGTTTGAAGATATTTAACAAGCTCAAATAATAATTCTAAGGTCCAAGTTTAAGTTCTAAAATTTCTCTTCTAAATTTGGGGCGCAATATCAGACCTCCACAAGTCCATTTAATTTTGTTGAGCATTATCAAATAAATTAAATCTTAAATTTAAAGCAATTAAATAATTGAAATAATTTAAATCACGTAAATGTGGGATGTTACAATATCCTACCCACTTAAAAAAAAATTCGTCCTCGAAATTTATCTTACCAAGTTGTCCTAAGGATGGGTATTTAGCTAGAATCTCCTCTTCACGTTCCCAAGTGGCTTCTTCCTTCCCGTGCCTACTCCATTGTACTCTAATTAATGAAACTTGTCTATTTCTCAGCTCATGGGTCTTCCTATCGAGAATAGCGACATGTTTCTCTTCATAGGTCAAGTCTTTGTTGAGTTGTATCTCCTCATAGTTAATGGTGTGACTTGGCTCATGCAAATACTTCCTTAGCATAGAAACATGAAAGACATCATGCACCAATGACAATCTAGGTAGTAGAGCTAGGCGATAAGCCACATCACCAATTCGTTCTAAAATTTCGAAAGGTCCGATAAAACGAGGTCTCAATTTTCCTTTCTTTCCAAACCTCAACACCCCCTTCATAGGAGCGACCTTCAAAAATACTTTGTCACCTACCTCAAAATGCAAATCTTTTCTCCTTTTATTGGCATACGATTTCTGTCGATCTTGAGCAACTTTAATGTTACCTCGAATCTTCTCCACTACTTCCACCGTTCTTTCAACTATTTCGGGACCTAAAATTTTTCTCTCTCCAACTTCATCCCAATACGCCGGTGACCTACATTTTCGTCCGTATAGCGCTTCATATGGAGCCATGCTAATGCTTGAGTGGAAGCTATTGTTATAAGCAAATTCCACTAACGGTAGATGCGCCTCCCAGCTACCTCCTAAATCCATGACGCAAGTTCGTAACATATCTTCCAATGTTTGTATAGTTCTTTCTGATTGGCCATCTGTCTGAGGATGATATGCAGTTGAAAACTTTAGCTTCGTGCCCAATGCTGCATGTAAGCTCGTCCAAAATCTTGATGTGAAACGGGGATCTCGATCTGATATTATGGACACTGGGACTCCGTGTAGTCGGACTACTTCTCGAATGTATATCTGAGCGAGTTGATCCATAGTGAACGTCATTCGTACGGGTAAAAAGTGAGCTGATTTTGTCATTCGATCAACTATAACCCAAATTGCATCATGATTCTTCACGGTCTTAGGAAGTCTGACCACAAAATCCATGGTAATATGCTCCCATTTCCATTATGGTATTTCCAGAGGTTTCAACAATCCTAACGGTCTTTGGTGCTCCGCTTTTACTTGCTGACAAGCCAAACATCGTGCAACGTAATCAGCAATCGATCTTTTCATGCCATACCACCAAAAACTTCATTTTAAGTCTTGATACATCTTAGAACTTCCAGGATGTGCTGTGTAAGGCGTTCGATGTGCTTCATCTAAAATTTCTCTCATTATCTCGTTGTTCGGCACACAAATTCTGCCCTTAAAGAGTAGAGTTCCATCTGATGAGATCGTGAATCCTTTAGAATCGTCTGACACTTCTCTTGCTCGCATCTTTTCTAGGAAACCATCTTCCCTTTGTGCGACTCTAATTCTATCTCGTAGCGTCGGTTGCACTATTAATGCTGCGATTATAGCATTAACATCTTCTGGTGTGGACACAACCTCGAGACTTAACTTCTTAAAATCCTTAATCAACTCTTCTTGCTGCGTGATTCCCTTTGTAGGATTCACTTTCTTTCGACTAAGTGCATCAGCCACAATGTTGGCTTTTTCAGAGTGATACATGATCGTACAGTCATAGTCATAGTCTTTAACTAATTCCAGCCACCTTCTTTGCCTCATATTCAATTCCTTCTGAGTGAAAAAATATTTAAGACTTTTATGATCCGTATAAATCTCACACTTACCTTCATAGAGATAATGTCTCCAAATCTTCAATGCATGTACAACAGCGGCCAACTCTAGATCATGAGTGGGGTAATTTAACTCATGAGGCTTCAATTTTCTAGAAGCATAAGCAACTACCTTTCCCTGTTGCATCAAGACGCATCCTAGTCCCTGTTTTGATGCATCACTGTAAATCACGAATCCCTTAGATCCATCAGGAATGGTCAATCCTGGGGCTGCTATCAATCTCCGTTTCAATTCTTGGAAACTCTTATCACATTTTTATATCCATTCAAAAAGTACCCCTTTTCGTGTCAGCTGTGTGAGTGGTCCAGCTATCTTGGAGAATCCTTCAATAAACCTCCGGTAGTATCCAGCCATTCCCAGAAAACTCCTCACTTCTCCCACATTTGTTGGTGGACTCCAATTGTTGACAACTTCTACTTTTGTTGGATCAACCTCAATACCTTCAGCAGTCACTACGTGCCCAAGAAATGCTATTCGATCTAACCAAAACTCACACTTTTTGAATTTAGCATACAATTTCTCTTTTCTTAGAGTTTCCAGCACAACTCTCAGGTGTGCTGCGTATTGCTCCTTATCTTTTGAATAAATCAGGATGTCATCAATGAACACAATGACGAATTGATCTAAATATGGATGAAATATCCGATTCATTAGATCCATGAACACTCCTGGTGCATTAGACAATCCAAAAGGCATCACCACAAACTCATAATGACCATATCTTGTCCTGAAAGCCGTCTTAGGGATATCGTCTTCCTTCACCTTCAATTGGTGGTATCCTGATCTCAGATCTATCTTTGAAAACACACTAGCCCCTCGAAGTTGATCAAATAAATCATCAATCCTCGGCAAAGGATACTTATTCTTTAATGTGAGACGGTTTAGATCTCGATAATCTATGCACATTCTCATACTACCATCTTTCTTCTTCACAAATAGAACCGGTGCTCCCCATGGCGAAACACTTGGCCGAATATACCCTTTGTCAAGTAACTCTTGAAGTTGGACCTTCAACTCTTGTAACTCTGATGGTGCCATTCGATATGGTGCTTTAGACATTAGTGTTGCTCCTGGCATTAAGTCTATCGTAAACTCCACTTGTCGATTTAGCGGTAATCCGGGTATCTCTTCAGGAAAAACATCCACAAAATCTCTAAATATTGGCACCTCTTCCAATGTCGGTTCAGTTGGCGTAGTCCCAATAATACTTACTAAGAATCCTTGGCAGCCACATTTCTTCAACATCTTCTTAGCTTTCATTGCTGATATGATTCTTGGTCTTCCACCTAGCTTAGCTCCGTGGAAGATAAACTTTTCCTCGTCTGGTTTTTGAAATACTACTTCTCGTTCACGACAACATATAGTCGCAAAACTTCTGCTTAACCAGTCCATTCCCAAGATTAAATCAAATTCTTGCATCTTGAGAGCATGTAGATTAGCTACAAGCTCTTTCCCCCCAAAATCTAATTTAACATCTTTAGCAACCCTATCAGTTCTTAATGTCTCTCCAGCAGGAATTCTTACATTAAGGGCTAAGTTTTCTACTTCTAAGAATTCTTACAAAGCTCAGTTGAAATAAAAGAGTGTGAAGCACCAGAATCAAACAGAGCTAAAGCTGGCATTCCAAAAATTGTTATCAAACCTGACATCGTGCTACTATTTTCCCCAGCTTCTTGTTGTGTGAAGGCAAAAAGTCGTGCATTACCACCTTTCTTCGGCTCCTCACGTCGTTTCTTGGGACAATTTGTTGAGATATGTCCTGGCTCATGACATGTATAACAAACTCTTTTACCCCCAAAACAGGGTCATGTATGTGGCTTCTTGCATTCTGGACATGGAGGAACTCCTGTAGGTGCTCTATTTGCGGGACGCACTTCAGTTCTCTCCTTCTTTATAGGAAAATTCTCATTTCCCCTATTGCGATTATCCCATTTTCTTTTACCACGGGGATCTGCATTTCTTGGAAGAGCTTTATCTACTTCTAGTTCGGTAGCTACTTCATGAGCTTGTTTAACGGCTTGTCCGTAGTCAACGATCCTCTGTGCCGCTAGAATTCCACGTATCTCTGGTCGAAAGCCTCTCATGAACCAGTCTGTCTTTTGATCCTCAGCATCTAGTAGACGTGCTGCGTAACGTGAGAGTTGATTAAACCTTCACTCGTACTCTGTGACTGACAAGTTACCTTGCTTCAATTCCAAGAATTCAGTTTGCTTCTGCATACGAAAAGCACGAGAAAAGTACTTGTCCATAACGATCTCTTTAAACCTATCCCAAGTCAAGTCTTGACGTTCTTCTTCGGTCATACCAGTTTTGTACGACTTCCACTAGTGGCCAGCATCCTCAGTGAATTGAAAGACTGCACATGAGACCTTGTGTGTATCATCGCACTCTATGTGTTCGAAAATTCGTTCGAGCTCCATTATCCATTCTTCGAGAACGAGTGGTCCACTCCTACCATTGAATCTAGGTGGAGTGTAGCGACGAAATTGCTCAATCACTTGATTAGTGGTTGGCGGAACAGGTGCATTAGGTACTGCATTTTGATTCAGTGTAGCATGTGTTTGTTGCTGAACAAACCCCTGTAGTTCTATAATCAGTTCTGGCACAAAGTTGCCACCGCCTGCATTTGGTGGTTGATTGGCATCGGGATTCCGTGTTGGATTACGATTGAGAGGCGGTCGTCCACGTCTCATACTTCTGTAATACACATAGATAAACGAAGAAACATATACTACTAAGTTCAAGCCAAATAAGTATCTGAATGTTTAAGATCTAAATAGGGTAACCATCTATGGAAAATGTTTCAATGTTCACTATAAATTCTGAGGACTACAATAATTTCTTTCTCATCCATCATATGCATTTAAACATAATAAAACTTTTTTTTTTGCATAAATCACTTCTCAACATTTCTCATCATTCAGATAGTATCTGAAATTTTCTTAATGCTCACAACATTAAACAACTTTGCAAAATAAATAAATCAAGCAAAGTACCTTGGAGCAGGAGCACGTGGCAGAAATGGGTGGTGTATCATAAAACCAAACAATTTAATTCTTTCGAACACATTGAGTATACATGAAGGTAGACCTGCTCTGATACCACTAAATGTAACACCCTAAATTCTATAATTTAAAATGTTACTCTTTCTATTCTTTAAAGCGGAAAATGATTACCAATAATAATTGGTAAAGTAATTTTTTTTTTCCTTTCTAAAATAATCATGCTAGAAATCCTAAGAAGAAAATAGAACCATATATTTTCAGAAATATATGTACTTAGATCAAAATACCTGCATTTCATAAACACCAAGTTCATTTCAAAAAGTAACTCATAAGTTCAAAAATATTAAATTCAAACTTGGAACATTGGTAAAACCATAATATTCAACCACTACATTAAGTTAGTTCAAAAACAACTAAACATGCACAGAATATCAAGTTCAAAATAGTTTACTTTCAGAAACTAGTGCAAAAGTTAAGGTCAAGCGTTGGAAACATTTTGAGAAAGTTCACCCCCATTTCCATTGCGCCGCTCCCAGCTCACTGACCTGAAAATATTTAAAAATGTGGGGTGAGCACTTTTAAAACGTACTCAGTGGTGGGGATTGTGGACATTTCTTTCTATTTTATCCAACTGAAATAAATCACAGGAATCATGGATTTAAGGTACTCTTCTTCTGATTCTAGAATACATCTTGAACTATGCATAGGATATATTCTGGTGCGTATAAACGCTTCTATGTGTATAAAACGATATTCTGTATGTATAAAACGCTATCCATATTCCATCCACGATAATTCAAATTGGATTAAAAACATATCTGTCTGAAAAAGCATATATCATATACTTTTATTTCAAAGATAATAATTTTACCCACCTGATAATAACGAGCACGTAAAATTATATAGAGAATCACAAAGTAGGCGAGGGTCCTAATTGCGCCGCACCTAGTTTTAAAATAATTAATTTTAAATAAATCATTTGAGTCAACTATAAATTAAATAAAATTTGAAAATAAGAAATTTATGAGCTTATTTAATCAATTTATATACATAAAATTATTGGCCAAAATCTATGTTCTATAAAAAAAATTTAAGGTTAGATTTTAGGTTTAAAATAAAATGAGAGAGCTAAATCTAGAGTTCATAATCTTTTGGAATCATTAGTAATTTCTAAGAATAAATGAGTCATAAATACAAAGAGTTTTAATTTCTATTAGCCCCCATCCCTTCCTTTCTAAAAACGAGACAAACTCAATTGGATTCCAAAACATTTAAGTCAACTCTCTCTCCTTTCTCTCACTATATCTCTCTTTCTCTCTCTACAGTAAACCAAGAACAAAATAAATAGAGATCTCTAATTTAAAAGCAAGATTCTATACATCAATTTCTTCTTCTATAAACTCTGGTGAACGGGCACCGCCGTCCCAATCAAAGATACCACCTACCGATTAACGACGACGAAGACCCAGTTCCGGCTAAGACCCCAAATCCAACGCAAACTCGACCAAGACTCTTCTCTTCTGTTCTATTTTGTTAATTTATGTATTTCTATTTATTTTTTCTGATTTTCCATAGTTTCCAAATTTTGAAGTTGTTACTGTGTTCATACATATGAAGTTCACGTGTGTGTACTTAAGAATGAATTTAATCAAATTATATGCTTGGTGGATTATGAACTTGAGAGTAAAGCTTTTTTTTCTATATTTTTTTTATAATCTTGTGTGTATTAATTAGGAACTAACTAGCTATGGTCTTGTGGTGGAGTCTCTAGAATTAGGGAATAATAAACCTTACAATATTATAAAGTAATTGAGATAAATTCTGGGGAAGAGTTAAGCCTTGCTTGGTGAATATCTTTGGTCTTCTTTATTTGAAAATGACTTTGAAGATCATGAGGGCAAAGTGGTGATTATTGATGAGTGTGGTTTTTGCATCATTTATTGAGTTTCACATGATGTATTTTGATGAGTTAAATGTGTGTTTTCATCCCTTTTGCCTTTTAGCCTCCCGATTTGGAAATTGTGTTTCTTGTTTTAGTTTTATAGGAAATGGTGGATGAATAAATCAATTTTTGAGTAATTCAATTCCATGGGAAGATAGAGGATCGAATTGGGAGCACGCTGCAAGTTGAATCACCTTAATCGGACAAGAAACGAGAGAGAACAAAGCAAAATCGTGAGAGGTGTCGGAGCAGGGTCGGAGGCGCGACCCCAGTCGCGCTCAGAGGCGCGATCTGCTCACTCGCGCCCGTAGGCGCGACCCCAGTCGCGTCCATTAGCGCGAGCTGCTCACTCGCGCTTGAGGCGTGACCCGATTAACCCGATGAGCGGCACGACCCGTGCACAGGGGCGGCGCGAGTGGACGTCAACACAGAGGCCCCAAAAGTCAGTTACGGGGTGCGACCTGTGCCAAAAGAAGGAGGCGCGACCTCCGTGGTCGCGCCTGTGCACGTTTTTTCCCGATTTTCTATCCTTTTTCACCCATTTTTGATTTTCTTTAATTTCATTTATCCCCCCACTCTATATAAACCCCCCATGGACGAAATTGAGAGAGAGAACCCTAGCACCCATAGAACACACATCCATTTTCCACCCCAACACACCACACCACACACAACACAAATCTCTCTTCTCCAACACCTTAAACCCTAGCCACATA
Organism: Perilla frutescens; assembly: GCA_026008535.1. NCBI lineage: Eukaryota > Viridiplantae > Streptophyta > Magnoliopsida > Lamiales > Lamiaceae > Perilla > Perilla frutescens. The sequence continues at coordinate 33,552,251 of BRKX01000008.1, read as the reverse complement.
TCAAACCCACACCCTAGCTAGGATTTCCACCTAGCTAGGGTGAATAAGGAGCTAGTGCTTGAAGATGGAGCAAAGAGGAGACGAGATGAAACAAGGATGGATTCGAGGCCCAACTTCCGGGTTGTATCAAGTTTCTTTTCTTGTTTTTATCTTTATATGCTTTGAGATGATTTAGTCCTTGCATTTGTATGATGTTAGGCTAGATTATTTTGTATTTTGGGATTGAGAATATCTGGATATTTATGCATTTATTTTTCTATTGATTGTTTATGGCCCTATTTCATTCCTTGTGCTTATGCTATGTATGGGTGTTGGTTAATTGATCACTAATTGACACGATTTTATCTATTGATTCATAAATCGAGAGATGAGTCTCAATAGATGAACCCTAGGCACAAGGCACCTTTGTCAATAAATTCGAGAGAATTAAGGCTTAGTGTGAGGGCTTGAAATCCTTAGAGCTTTTGGTAAGTACATGTGTAGGATTCGATCGGAGACGGTGAACCTAGCATGTACCCTACAACTTGAGTGTCTCGTGAGAGAGCTTAGGATGCATTAGAGATTGCCCTAGTGAAATTTGACACCAAAATAGACGTTCGATAGTCTCATTAGTGCTAAGTACTCAAAGAAATCAATCTCGAGAGTACCTCTGCCTTCATGCATTCTTCTCCATTTATTTTTTCCCGTTTATTTATTGCTTTCCCTAGTTTAGATTAGTTAATTTCTCTTTTTTTATTCGTCGTCTAGATAATGATTGAGATCCGATGTCATAGTACACACAATTAGATCTAATTTAGTCTCTGTGGATACGACACTTGCTTACCACTGTCTACACAGCCCCGTCCTCTTGCGGGTTGTGCTAAATTTTGGCCGATCAATTATGTAGGTGATTTACTTTGGAGACTTGCTGATTTTGCTTGAAGAAGAACGTATAGGAGATGACAGCTTCATTATATGCGAATAAGGGTAGCTAGGAAGCTTCTAGGGTATGATAATTCTAAGAATAAAATTAGAAGATAATCATAAAAAAAAATTGGATAAATTTTAAGAATAAAAAGATAAGCATATGAATAAATTTTAAAGATAAATTTAAAGGATATTATTTTTATTTTTCTCATATTTATCCTTAAATAAATTAAATTCTTTGCATTTCGAAAGAATGTAATAAGTAAGTTTGAAGATATTTAACAAGCTCAAATAATAATTCTAAGGTCCAAGTTTAAGTTCTAAAATTTCTCTTCTAAATTAGGGGCGCAATATCAGACTTCCACAAGTCCATTTAATTTTGTTGAGCATTATCAAATAAATTAAATCTTAAATTTAAAGCAATTAAATAATTGAAATAATTTAAATCACGTAAATGTGGGATGTTACATAATTAGTTAAGATTATAGGGTATAAACATTAATCTTACATTCTTACGTGATTCAATATTAATTAAAATATTTGTATTAATTAATTAATTAATTAATTAATATATTTATCTATACATATATTAAAGTAAAATCGCAGGGGTAAGATTATCATAAAAATAAATCAGTTAAAACTTGGTTAAAATATAACTGTTTTCCAAAAATTTATGCAAGCAAGTCTGTAGGCCGTAGCCCAGTTGGTTAAGTGAGTACTTGCTCCTACAAGTGTGCAGGTTCGATTCCTCATTACACGGAAAACACATAGTATTCATTGTCATTTTCAATTTTGATCTCCAGCCGCATCTCTCATTCAATTTTTTTAGTTTTTAGATTTATTAAATAAAAAAATATCACAAAACCATTCATGAATAATAATTAAAAACCATTCACATTTTTTATTTTTTATATTGTTTAAATAAAAAATATCATTAAAACTTAATAAAATGTCCATCTAAAATATTTACATTTTTTAATTATACTACTACTTATGGTGTAAACAATCATATTTTTAATTTTTTAGATTTTTTTAAATAAAAAAAACTCGAAAACATGCATAGACGATAACAATTAATAATGTATTCATATCTTTAACTTATTAGATTTACAAAATATAAAATATAAGCAAAACATAACAAAATATGCCCATGGAAAATATTTCTTTTTTTTTAAATTCTAATACTATTTATAGTGTAAACATTCATATTTTTAACTTTTTAGATTTTGTTAAATAAAAAACATGAATAGATAACAATTAACAACCATTCACATATTTAATTTTTTTGATTTTCTTAAAAAAACCACCAAGGCATAAGAAAATGTCCATCGAAAATATTTGAATTTTCAATTTTTTTAATTCTAATACTACTATTGGTGTAATCAAATGACTTATTATATAATTAACAGGTATTTTGAATTGCAACCATTTTATTTTTTATTATTTTTTTAATTCTAATGCTACTCATGATGTAAATAAAAGGGACAAGAGCTTTTACTGGGGAAAAAAGAAAGAAAAAAGAGGCCAATTCAGTTAAAACAAAATAATGTAGAATTGATTTTTTTATTCTAATTAATATATTTTTTATGGTGCGGATGAAATTATCTGCTATATTTTGGGCAACTATCCATGCTACATAATTAAAATTATTAATTTTTCACAAACGATAGCTTATGGTTTTGTCTGTAGCTTATCATGTAATCAAAGGGGTTTATAATTAATGGAAGCTTTTAATGGCAGACAAAAAGTTAAAAACAAGATCACCCAAAAAAGAAAATTAATAAGAGGTAGAAAGATAATAATAATAATAATAATAATAATAATAATAATAATAATAATAATAATAATAATAATAATAATAATAATAATAATAATATGGGTTTAAAAGTTGACATCAATCTTTCAAAGTCATTAAAGATTTCAGCTAATTGAATTTACTCTCATTACATTTTATTATATATTATAACATCATTATTTCTCATTTTATTATTATTATTATTGTTGTTGTTGTTGTTGTTGTTGTTGTTATTATTATTATTATTATTATTATTATTATTATTATTATTATTATTATTATTATTATTATTATTATGGTATGAAATCTATTTTTTTAAATTTGTGTGGCTGCATAAAATATATTTTATATGTTAAATATATAAAATAAAGAAATTATTCAATTTTGTCTATCGAAAAATAACATTAATTACTATGTGGTATGCATTCATATGCAATAAGTATATATAAATCTCTAATTGATTCAGTTTAAAAACATAAAAAAAAACATTATAAATGTGTTTATGAATATATTTGAAAAATTACAAATATAATGTTATATATATATATATATTGTAAATTATCATTTATTTCTTATTATATATTAATAATATTAAAATTAATTAATATTTTCACTATCATTAAACTTAAAATGTGTAGATCGATTTCCGTACATCGTACGGGAGATATACTAGTACATATATTAAGGTAAAATCATAGGGGTAAAATTGTAAAAAAAAATCAGAAAACAATAGTACAAAGTAAATTTGATGGCCAATTCAATCAAATTTACACGCATAGCGCATTTGGTAGTTGCCTTTTCTTCTAAATTTTGCAATCTCAAGTCCCATGTTCGAAACTTTTGGGAGTAGTTTTAGATTTATTTATTTATTTTATTATTATTTTTTTCCCCTCATCACATTTCTTTCCATTCAAGATATTAATGATTGCTAATGCTAATTTTATTTATAATCTTTTATATTTTAATTTTTATTTGCATTTAAGATGTTTTATCTTTATCTTTCCATTTAAGATTTTTTTAGTGTTTTCTAAAGTCTTTATTTTAGCTTTTTTCTCTCATTTTATCATCATATTCTTTCCATTTAATATATTAATAGTTGCCAATGCTAATTTTATTTAAAGTCAATATATATTTAACTATGATTGACCTTTGTTTTTATTTTTTAATTATTATAAAATAACATAATACTGAGCATCGCAAGGGAGACATACTAGTTAATTAAAGTGATAAACAAATTGAGGTGATCTCTCGACTTCAGGCTCTTGCTGGTGATAAACGGTGGTCCTACCCTCCAGAGGGGTGTTGTCGGGTTGATGTTGATGCTCTTTTCAATCCTTTCTTGAGATTGTATGGTATAGGAGTGGTTATCCGGAACTCTACTGGTTCTATTGTTGCAGCTCTTGCAAAGCCGATTAAGCGCCCTACTTCTGTTCTTGGTGCTGAAATTTTAGCCACTATTAGTGGCATCAACCTGTGTTTGGAGGAGGGTATTACGTATGTATTGTTGTTTTCTGATTCAATTCTTACAGTCCAGGTTCTAACAGATTCAATTGTTGATGATTGCATTGTCGTGGACGAGCTTCAGGATTTTAGATTGATGGTTAGCGGAGTTTGGTTCTTAAAGTTTCTCATATGTACCGTAAGGCCAATAGGGTAGCTCATAGTTTAGCTCAGTTTGCTGCTTCTTTGTCAGATGCAGTCAAGTGGGTCTCAGATCTTGCCATTGACTATATACGATTACCATTTAATATACACTATCAACTAATATTAATATATATGCATGTAATTAATAATTAATCTATAATCTATAATTACATGATTATCAATATAGATTCACTCACATTAATTAGTCAAGTTAAAATCATTCCATAATTATGTTAACCAATCACACAATTTAATCAATCTCAAATAATCAATCATGCAAAATTGATGTAATAATTTTAATTATATTTCAATTATGATATATTACAACTGGTATCTTTTTCATAATATATATATATATATATACACACACACACACATATGGTCTCAATGAAATGCCACCACATTTTCCTCTAGAGCTCTGCTTCTTTCCAGCGTCATGGAATCGGTGTCATGCATCAAGATAGAGATGAAAAGGTTGAGAGAGACTGAGAGAGGATGTGATCATGTTTTGAGATTGAAAGAGATGTATTCTAATTTGTTTTTCTTAAAAATTACGTGTATCTTCGTTAATTTATTTAGAAAAAAAAATAAAAAATGGGATTTAATTTATTCATTTATTTCCCATGTATAAGATTGGTCACCTGCCTTTATTTTGATTTTGATAACATTAGGATCTTTATTTTCTTTATTTCATGGAATGTAGGATTTTAATTTTCTTGCTTCTAGAAATAATTAAAAATTAGGATGTTTTTGCACCCTTCTTCTAATTTTTTTAGTACAGTATGTAATGTAGTACGTACATTTCTGTTTCGTGTTTGACTGTTTTATTTAGTATTATTATTGGATCTATTAAAAAAATTTATGCTTTAATAGTGGGTTGATAGATGGTGAATTCAATATCGAACCACCCTACATCTTTTTTTTTCATAATATGCAATGAAGTTATCTTATTTTTTATTTTACGAATTGAAAAGACCTGGCCTTGATGGTTCAATTCATACTCGATTTTTCCTTTTTCTTTTTTTGGTTTACTTATTAATATTACTTTTGTTGGTCTAGCATTGTTTTCTTTTTGGTATATGCATTTTTTTTTTTCAGAAGAACACTCCTAAAAGGGGTGGGACATTCGACACCATGCCCAGCCTGTATATAAATCGCAAATCATCTCGTACAAAGTCATAGGTGGAATGTGTCCCAAAAGTGAACACACCCCTAACTGGAAACAAAGCAGCAAATAAAAGAGGATGCAACCACAAACCGGATGTTAACTCCAAAAGCCAAATGAAAATTAGAAAGTGGAGCACAACCCAAAAGCCAAATGAAAAACAGAAAGTGGAGCACAACCCAAGACTGACTGCAACTCCAAACTGGAACTAATAAGAAATAAATACATTACACAAATGTGGAACATCACCATCTAACTATATCTAAAACAAAAGTTGGGATATCCCAACTGATCCATCCTCACCAGGGAAAGTAAATATCGAGGAGCAGATCCCGGATCATAGAAGGTAAGCGTAGGGGTCTAAACCCCCCTACCAGCCAGAAAATCAGCTGCCCGGTTCCCTCACGATGAATGTGTGAGAACCGAACATGTCATCCACGGCACAACATACGAATGGACGTCAATGTATGTCGAGTCACAGCCGAGCCAGGCTGGCCCGACTGCAACACCGACACCACTGAAGCAACATCCATCTCAATCCAGATGTGATCTGAATACTGCACAACGAGTCTCAGCCCATGAAGCAGTGCCTGGAACTCAGCATCAAAACTCGATGCGGCCCGAAGGGGCGCGCAGAAACCTGCCAAAAAGGAACCTGTGTAGTCTCGAACCAATCCGCCACCACCTGCAGCCATCTGGAGATCAGTCGAGTAGGACCCATCCGTGTTAAGCTTTACCCACGGTGCCTCAGGAGGTCGCCACGACACCATTCGAGACCGGAGAGATCTCGGAACAGGGTCTGCGATGGGCATTAAAGGCACCTGCAGATAACAACCCAACCAATGCTGTGGAAGGAGCTTCCCGGCCGAAACCAAAAGGTGGAGGTGGAGCGGAGGTGGCGCTGAACCTGCCAAATGATGTGAGACATGAGAAAAGAAACACCGCGATGCTTGCTGCTATTCCTCTTCATCCAAATAAACCAAAGTGCAAGGCAGGGAATCAAAAAACTGATGTGCTTCGGAGAGGATCGTGGGAATAACCCCCTCCAAAACCCAAGTGCCTGTATGACTGTATGTGCATGTGGTGCAGTGATGTGAAACCCATAGAAAAAAAATATATGCACCACACAAGTAAATAATTATCCTAAAAAAAGAGCATTAAACATGCAATACAAATAATTGAATGTTAATCAGATAGCTTCTAAAATTATTGGCATAAAAAAATCCAAAGTAAAACTAAAAATTGATGCTTATCTTTTTTCTTTAGAGGAAAAAATTGGTGCTTATCTTTCGTAGCCTTGCATTTGTACTTTTTTATGCTCGAATTTTTTTGCCCATTTTTTGATGGGTTTCAGAAAATTAAATTAAAAATTAAAAATTTATATGGTATTCAATTATGAAAATTTGCGAGTTTTAATTCACAAATTTGGTTAAATTAATTACTATATTTTTTGTTTGTTAATCAATTAAATATATTAATGGATGTTGTAAGAAAAAATAGTAATCAATATTATGGCAATGAGCATATATAAATGAGTATATCATATAAGATATATGTATATCTATGGAAAATTATCAAAACTATTAATGTGTAATTAATTAAATATTAATTTATAATTAATAGTGGATAAATACACCCTCAATGTGCATACCCTAATAGTTTAAAAAAAGTATATATTAATAATTAATTAATTAATTAGAACCACATTATCCTCAAAATCAATATAAATACAATCCCTAAATGAATGATTGGAATGAATGCAATCAAACACCTCAAATCACGTTAATATGTATAGATGTATATATAAGATAAGTTATACGCCTCTGCTACACATAATCGATTTATTACCTCCCTTGGGAATAATGGATCCCTAATAATAATTACAAAATTGAACTAAAGTGCATGAAATCAAAATTGCCAAATGCACTGTATATTATTAAAATTCCAAAAAGAAAATAAAAAACACAAGATAGCTGACACAAATAAAATAATAAAAGTTCACTCAACAAATGACTTGAATAGGAACTAAACCACTACCTACCAAATAAAGAAAAGCCAAAAATCAGAATTAATCATTGTCACTCACACGAAAATATCATTTGCCAAAAAAATTAGACTCAAGTAAAGGATCAATCCTTGGAACCGCATGCAGCCACCATCCTTCAGAGAAAAGTGGCCTAACCAATCTATCAGCAACTTGGTTATCCTCTCTTAAATGAGATGTATAAATAAAAGAAAAAACTCAATTCTAAAAATCCCATAAATCACAGGTCGATAACTCAAGGGACCGGGGTCTCATTAAAATCCATTTGAAAAACACAGAGTGGGAAAAATCAAATGGGAAAAAGAGTAGTAAAAACATGCAAGAGACATGATTTTATTCGCCAAGGAATGAAGGTAATTTTTCTAGAAAGAATTTCAACCACAAATGTAGAATCCACCTCGAACCAAATATAAGAAAAGCCTTTACTTGCTGCAAACTCCAACACCAAAATAACACCTCACAGCTCTGCTTCGAAGGAAAAATCAATACCTAAGTCCTCATGGAAGTAAACCAATACCAAATCCATATGATTTCAGAAAAAATTAATTCATAATTTAAGTGTAAAATACCTTTAGGAAATCTCATACCATATTATCAAATGCATACATATATCCAATACCAATTTAATTGTCAATAATATAATAAAATTTTAGAATGTTGTAGGAGTATATGGATTTATATAGTTATTGTAATCACATGTTAATCATGTGGTATACTAGATAAGATATTTGAATGTTATATATAATATATCAAGTTCTTAATTATTAATTTCATTTTTTAATTCGAAATGAAATGAGATAGCCATGTCTCTTTCGCAGGAGACTAAAAATGATGAGAATCCTATCAATAAAAAATAGGCATAAAAATCACCTTTCGATCCAATCCATCTTCTCGGACATCCTCATCGTTGTTACAACTTACATACATTAATTGTTGATTTGCTTCCATTTTTTAAGATTTGTTAGTATTGATTTTTTTACATTTACAAAAAATATTTTTGTAAAAATGTGGTGATTTAATTGATAACTAACCCCCAAAAATAAGATATTGCATATTTATCTTATTATTGTGAAAAATAATTAAAGATAAATATTTGTATATACTTATATATATTTGTATAAATGGAGAACATAAAGTATATATCTTGCTCAAATAATTTTTATAGTTTATGTATAGAGTCCATATAAAATTTAATTGCACAATAAAAAATCATCATTTTTAACACCCTTAAACCGAATTCATATGTTCACTTGAAAAAATTATTCTCATGTCATAATTCTGATCGTTACAAAAAAGTTAAAAGTGTCAAATTTACTACAAATCAAAAGGTTATGTTATCATTGTAACATTTTAAAAGTCATTATTAAATTGCAAATTCGTTGAAACGTGGTGAATTTTTTGGCAATTAACCCTTTATTTTATTGGCAACTATGAATGAAAGTGTAAATTTATTCATGAATGCAGGTTGTCTGTCGATAAAATAGCGAGCAAACTTAAATATAACAATATATTATTTATAAATGTTATGATTGTTTCTATTAGTTATTTAATTGTAATTTGATTATTTAATTTATACAAATTATTTATTATAAATTATCTATTTCTTACAGTGCATCATACGTGATGTAATACTAATTTATATGTATTTTAAATAAGTTTGAATAATTGTATCATCTCAATCAAGCTTGAATAAGTGTATGTTGAACTTGATTCATTTAACGTCCTAGTTGCATGTATATTGGAAATAATAAAATAATAATGTAATGATTATATTTTTATTTTTTTTCACTAAAAAGTAATGACGCCTATTACTACTATAACCATTTAATAGGAATAATCTGACCGTAGTATATGATAGATCTCGCTAGCTAGATCATGGTGGATACTAGATTTTAATAATATTTATGCCAATACTCCTGTACATCTTATGTATGGGTCGGCCCATAAGACGATCCGACCCGATCCGCGCGCTCCACCAAAAAAAAAATATTGATAAAATGCAGTATCAATCTTTACACTAAAAAGTATCGTTTAAAGTTTAAAAAGTATCAATTGTATCATTAAAAAGCAACTGGTCTGCTACTTATCGTTTATGAGTGTATGTAGTTCAAATTGTGATTTTTTTCATTCCAATTAATGTTTAGAGTTTAGGAGGGCGGGGCTAGGTTTTTTTAGGGTTCATGGTTTTTAGTGTTCATAATTTTTTAGGGTTTTTTTAGTCTTTTTCAGGGGTTTTTGTTGTATTTTTTTAGGGTTTATGTTTTTTTTTTCAATTACCATTTATATTTATTCCAAAAAATTAAATTAATTATCGAGCGCAATGCATGAGTCCACACGTTAGCGTCGGGCGAGTGCATTGCGCGCGTCACCGAATTAAAAAAAACATTCACTTTAATTTTAGGGCCCATTAAATTAATTTTAGGATATATATTTATGTTATTTTAAAAATTTAAATTAATTCATTTCAATTTTTAGGGTTTGTTAATTGTATTTTAGGGTATACAATTGGGGGGGACCCAGAAAAATTGAAAAAAACAAAATAAATAATAAATAAAAAAATAGAAAAAAATAAATAAAACATAATTCAGGCGCGTGTACGTCACGCGACGCACGTGGGCGTGCGTGGCCCGAACGCGTGAGGTACACACACCTGAAATGGGATTTTTTTTTTGAATTTTCGACATTGGGCCGAACTGGATTAATGGTCCGACCCGTCTGATGGGCCGACCCATTAAACTCCTGCATTGGAGAGTCCCCCTAATATTTAATGTTGGCATTCATATTCAATTGAAAATAACATCAAACATGTCAATATAAATTATGTGAGTTTCAATATAAAATGAGGTGGTCTTATATACATTAGATGTATGAGTCTGAACCTATTAGATTGGTCTACGTCTAATAAGTTATAAGGCTCACCACTCAAAAAAAAATTGATCCATTTCGGGTGCGTGGACCCTACGCAGCCGAAATATTTTTTTATATTTTTTTTCAATTTTTTAAATTATTTTTTCAATTTTTATTTTATTTTTTTGGATTTTTTATTTTTTTTTGGACTTTTCTGTGTTTTTCCCCCAAAATTGTATACCCTAAAATACAATTAGTGAACCCTAAAAATTAAAATGAATTAATTTATTTTTTTAAATAAATATAAATATATATCCTAAAATTGATTTAATGGACCCTAAAATTAAAGTGAATGATTTTTTTTTTTAAATTCGACGACTCGCGCAATGCACTCGCCTGACGCTAACGCATGGGCTTGTGCATTGCGTTAGATAATTAATTTAATTTTTTTGAAATAAATATAAATGGTAATTGAAAAAAAAATTAATTTTGAAATAAATATATACCCTAAATGGAATTAGTTAATCCTAAAATAAAAGTGAATGAATTTAATATTTTTGGGAATAAATATAACCCCTAATTGAGATTAATAAACCTAAAAAAAATATCAACCCTAAAAACACAATAAAAACCTAAAAAAACCCTAAAAACATAACCCTCCCCCAACTCTAAACATTAATTGGAATGAAAAAAATCATAATTTGAACTACATAAACTCATGTAAGATAAGTAGCAGCCCCGTTAATTTTTAATGATATAAATGATACTTTTTTGAATTTTAAGTGATTCTTTTTAATGTTATGATTGATACTGATTTTTACCTTTTTTTTTACAGATCAATATGGGTTGATCCGCGTTGATCCCAACCCGTCTAATAAATGTATGGCCCTTAGGTTTGGGATGATGTATAGAAAACTTTTCCATATAGAATATTATTTTATAGCACTAAAAATCAAACACAATAATGTCTTAATAACCCCATTCTTTAATAATTTCATAATTTACAACTTTTTAGATATCAAAGCTCCGACAACACAATATCCTTAGAGCTACCTTTTTTTCTTTCTTCCTTTTCCCACAAAACCTCTCAAAAACAGTGTCGTAACAATTTGGACAGTCAAACTAACAATCATACAAATAAAAATCTAATTTCTTGATTTATGAGTGACATAAACATAAACACATTAATCATTATACTAAAAAATGTGGTTAGAGCATCCCTTTTATACGCTACGATATTAAGGAATTGATTGGTATGGTGAAATAAAATGATGATTATTATGTTCATTCGCATTTTTATGAATATGGTTTGTATAATTTAAAATTGAGAATCACCATTTCGGAAACGATTCTGAAATCGAAATTACCAAAAATAAGATAATAGTCATTCCACCCACCGGGCCACACCATGGATTTGACCATTCTTAGTGAAGTGAAAAAATACATGGTATATTTACATATAATCAATTCTTATAATAATATTTTATTATATTTATATTTAGAAAAATATTATGAAAATTACATTAATAATTTTTTATTATTATTTTGTAAATAATTATTTATTTTTAAAAAATAAAAACTATATATTAAAACATCAAATTTGATAATTTTTAGGAGTTTATTGAAGAAAAATGAAAGTGGTATCAAAAATTGTGAATTCCTAAAATATTCTTCAATTAGTTACGATATATTGTGTGGGTATTCTATAAGTGGAAACGGGCCAAACTAGCCGGTCCAACTTTTTAAAAAACTTAATTTAGCCATTAACTTTTAAATATATTTTATTTAGCCAAAATTACCAAAATATCCTTATATTCATTTTAAAAAAGAAACCCTATTTTGAATTCCCCCACAACAGCCACATTCACATTTTGAAATCAGATTTTGAAAAATTTCTCTCTCCTCTACAATATCATCTTCTTCACAATCTGCAGCACTGATAGAATCTGGAACTACAAGAAATTAAACTTTTAGTCACACATAAATTTGTCACGCATAAAATGTGTGGTTGCTTAACCACACATAATTAAAAAATGTGTGGGTAAATTAACTAGACCATTTTCTTGACTTGTTGACGTTTAATAAATGTCGTAAATACTCTTTCGTCACTTTTTTTATATGATGAAAATTTAATCACAATTATATTTCAATGAAGTGAATTGCATTATTTTTTTTATAAGTTTTTTGCTTACGTGGAAAACTAGAAAATGTATTAGCTACGGCCTACACATAATGACTAATTATGTATATGTGTGTTTATGGAGTTTTTTCTTATTTCTTCGATTCTCTCATTCTTTACGTTTGCTCAATTTGTTTTTTTTTTTTAATTTTTAATTTGCGAAACTTATTAATTACAGCATTTAATGTCCTACACATTAGCCATAATTGATATTGATATACATGTATATTAAAATCTTTTCTTGCCTCCTGGAACCCAATTTAAGGACTTGTAAGATTCTTCCCCTAACAAAATGAATACGTAAGCCTATAGATCTTGTAAAATCTAATGAGTTTTTTTTTTAAAAATTTATTTTAACTATTTTTATTTGAAATGTGTTGTGATCCACCATATCTCCACCCCTATTTTGATATAATCTTTTTTATAGAATCAGTTGAATAATAATAATAATAATAATAATAATAATAATAATAATAATAATAATAATAATAATAATAATAATAATAATCATCATCATAATAATAATCAAAATGTTAGTCATGGCGGCGACTTAATTTGGACGGAGCAATCAATTTGATATATTTTCTGGGGGTTCTTTTATAATTAAACTATATTGGTGATTGATAATTTAATATTTAAGTTCCCTAAAAAATTAAGTTCCTTCAAAACTAGACAACTTAAAAATGAACAAATAAATAAAGATAGTACCAACTTAAGTTTTTTTTTTAATTGTCGTACAGATAAATATTTGCCAACAATCTTATGATAGATATTAGATAGATAGAATGATAAAATTTGTTGAGATTTTTCCTCTCACAGTCGCCAAAGTCAGTCGCCTTCCTTTCATAAACTATATTCATTGAACCCTCCCAACTCAACGGAATTCATTTTTAAAAGAGGCGACACAACTATCGGCAATCTCACATGAAGTTGATTATTCAAAAGGTGTCCGGCAAATTTCAAACTTGGGAAATAATTATAGTGAACTAAACAAGTATTTTTTTTTCATTTACTTTAGTTTCAATTGTCATTTTTAAATGATTCCATCATGTTGAGTTATATATAGTATCAAGGTATGGATTTTAGTTTTTCTAATGATTGTATGAGTTTTGTGCACTATGTATTATACAAGAAGTTTTGATTCCGTCCCATTGTTCCTTTTTTCGGTGTGCTGTTTGTGCAAGAAAAAAATATTTTTACATTGGTGGCTCAAAGAATCGTTTTTAGTGTGTTTCTCCAAAAGAAATATGTTTGAAGGGATTCCTGTAAAGTGTAAGAACAAAAATAGTTCACATTGGAAACTTTCCTCTTCAATAAAATCAAATGTAAGAATGAAATAAATGAAACAAAGCTTAAATTTCTGCTTTACATATAATGTTAAATAAGAAGCACACTTCACAAAGACAATGCTACATTACATTTTCCCTAACAACATCCTTAATTCGTCATAGTTTGAAACTGAATCCAGATCCTCTTGCAAGCACAAATCATCTAATTTCAATAACATATCCACTTCCATGCATGCTTTCTTTCAATATTAAGTACATAAAATATGACTCAACTGTTAGAAGTCAGTAGCCAAACTAGATGATTCAAGAACTCTAATATGCATTAAATTGTATAAGAATTTGATAAAACATTCAACATGTAAAGATATAGTGTATGATGAGGTATTATTGCATTATTCAAGAAACAAAATGATGTTAAAAATTACAAAGAATGATTGTACAAAATGCCTTTGACGACGTGCACCAGAAAATTTGCATTTACTTACTTAAGAATGTTCAAGCTTTTGCGTACAGTTTCTGAATAAGAGGTGTTATAACAAAAGAAGTTGAAAATCTTAATTCAATAATAGCTGAGATATATGATCACCTCATAATTAAGTATTATTGGGATTAAATTTGAAACCTGTTGGAACATCACATCTAAAAACTCCACTTTCTGGGCATTCCACATGTCCCCCCAATGTACCTCTTACTCTCAAGGGGTTGAATGTGGTAGAATTTCTCCCGATTACATTGGTGTTTATTAGTGCAGAGAGCATTTGATCTGTATACCTGCAAGCATAAAAAGGCAAAACACTAGAAGTAGCAGGTCAATGGAGTTGAAGCAACTAATCACATGGTGCTATTGTTGCATGTGTGCATTATCTATAAGTTTAATTATTTGTATGATACCACAGTTTCACATTTCACCTTTTTAAGAATACAAATAAAAATAATTAGGAAGGTGAAACCAGCTTGGCTCCAATCTGCAACTGATATAATTGCATGCATGTTCATTCTATCTTATTGCTGTAAAGTGGATGAACTTTCTTGTTCTATGACTCTATCTGGTGCCTGTTGAAAGTTTAAACATTTTTTTGACAAAATTTACAAAAGTATATTACAGGACATGGACTCACCATTACTATGCTATCCATCATTATTGTAAAAAACGTACAAAAGTACATTATTGCTATATATACTGTACAAAATCCTTCACATAAAAAGAAAAGAAACAAATTTGTTTTCACATATAGAAGAACCCATGAGTATTAGAAGAAGACAGAGACTTACTACTGCTACGATATTCATCACTATTGTACAAATTAAATCTATAAAAACATATAATTATAATATAAATTCAAGTTTGTAAATTATGTTCCAAATATGTAAATATTTTAATATTGTAGTTATTACATGGCTAATCGAAGAGGGGGGCGTGGCGGACGCGGCGGACGTGGCGGATGTGGCAAGGAGCTTGTTCCTCCCTCTACCTCATTACATTCTGGTTAGATCTTAAAAAATGTGCAATATTAACTGCTCCTTTTAACTTTTTTGTATTTGATCAAATAAGTTGTCTGACTTCTTTTTATTTTTATTTTTACCGTCATAGACTCATCTCCATCAATGCAACCATAAAATGGTGAGTATATTTATAAAAATATTATTATCATCACGGACTTTATAAGGATTTAGTTGCTCACCATTAATTTTTGTGTAATTTGTAAATATCATACACAGATCTCTTTGCACCAGTAAAAGAATCTGAAAATGGTTAGTACATTTCCATTTTATTTTTACAAGCACAAAAAATTAAGTATATGGTAGCTATGTAACTAGTATAATGTTTACATTTAATGATTTTCAGTAGCTCAAACTCAATCGGCTTCAATTGGATCAACAACTGCTAATGTAGAGTCAACAAGAAATTCTAATGTGCGTGGGATTACTTGTGGTAAAGGTGCTCGAAAGGCAATGAGAAGTGCTAAGGGTAGATTGACTGTGCAATTTAATTTTGCATTGAGGTTAGCAACGTGTGACAATGCTGAGGCGTTCAATAATGAAATTGGTTATATTGTACGTAAGGATTGTAGCTTACAGTACAAGGATTGGAGAGTTGTACCATTAGAAGTTAAGGCACCACTTCGACATAAATTTCTTGTAAGTTTTTTTTATGAATACGTTGAAAACTATTGTGATACGAATCAATAAAATTTGACATGTCTATAATTTTGTGAATACATGAGAATCTGATTAGTTTTTATGAATTTTGCAGACACTATTTGATATTGATGTTGATGATAAAAAAAGTTCAGGAAGTTATTGATAGTCAAATGCAGAAAGCATGGAGAAGCTACAGACATAAACTACGTACTCACTTCAAAAAAATTGGAGGAGAGAAAGACCCAATTAAGGCCAAGAGTACTTGCCACGATGAGGTTAGCAAAGAGGATTGGGATTATCTTTGTGATCTTTGGTCTGATCCTTCATACAAGGTAATAAATTTAATATTTTTAACTTACAATGAATATGACATATCTTATTTTATTACCTTATTCTATTTCTTACTTGTTATTTCTTTTAAGGAACGAGCAGAGAAGAATGCTGACTCTAGATCAAAACGAAAATGGGAAACTAGAAATGGTTCAAAGAGTACAACACGCCACCATGTTTGTCGTGGAGTTGAATTGGATGCAATTACGGGCCATATAGAGACTTGGCGAATTCAACATTGTCATCCCGAAACGGGATGGTCTTTACAAGAGGTTGAAGCTAAATATGTAAGTGTATATTACTGTTAAAATAGTTCGCAGAAGCATTTCAGAGAGAGTATCACTTCCTTTCCTTAAAACAAGGTGGGATGGGAACTATGGTTGCTAAGGAGAAAATAACGTGGTGTACATCTGCCATATATACAACATCAAGTTCCTAAAAAGATTTATTTGTATGATACTACAACTTCATGTTTGACCATTTTAAGAATAAAAATAAAAATAATTAGGAAGGTGCATATTGATACAATTGCATGCAAGTCTATTATGTCTTCTTGTATTGTAAAAAATCGGCCACCAGAATAGAATAAGAAGATCCACCAAACTTTCCACCTACTATCCATTCACCTATTTGGTTGTATATGTGCTATATTATTGAAGGTTTTCTATTGATTATTTTTTTAGTATGCAATAGATTACTAAGTGTTCATTAGTTTATCAAAATATCACGATTTGGTTTAATTATGTTGTTAATTGTGAATCTCATTATTTTAAATTATATTAGTGTGTTTTTGAATGGGAAAAAAACTATGTTCAACAGGAAGAAATGATGCAGCTGAGAAGAGATAACCCGCCTGAAAAAATGACTGATAAAGAAATTTTGGAGAAGATTCTAGGACGATATTCAAATCGTTTAGTTGGTTGGGGGCGATCACCTAGTAAATCCTGAGGGCAGTGCAGCAATAGCTCAACTCGTCCCACGTATAATGATATTCTAAATGAATTACACGAGTCAAAGTCTGAATTACGAGAGTACAAGTCTCGTTTTGAAGCACTTGAGAGTGAATTTCTAAATATGAAACAAATATTGGTTGAAAAAAATGTTGTGCCTCATTCTTCCATACCTCGTAGACCATCCGATCACGATGCTGGATCTTCTCATCTCAATGCATCTCCTACTGATGTTCTTGATTGTGATTTTGATGATTTGTGCTGATTATTTTCTTTGTATTTCTTTAATTATTTTATGGTCTTATGTTTTAAAACTACTTGAAACAGTTTTTTATTTTTAGCAATCTAAAGTTTCTGTATTTAGTAATGTTTTGTCTTATTTTTTCTGTATGGCGCAACATTTTAACATTTTTATTTATGGAAATGATTTATATTTGCGATTCTATTGTTGATAATGGATGACTTATAAACATCATTATGTGTTGGACAGTTCAACGTACGAAACTCAAATTTGTTGTTTTAGCCGAAGTGATTTTTTTCTTTTACTTCAGCTATTATTGTGCTTCAATTATTTATTTATTGTTTTGTAATTTATGGGTGATGAATTAATGTGTTTAGTGCTAAATAAACATTACATAATTGCAATGTGTGTGTATTGGTATAAATATAACTTAGATATTATTGAAATAATAAACTATAAGAAAACTCTTACAATTTATGAGGTAAGACAAATTTTTTTATTATATCAAAATAATTAAGCTTTCCCTTTCCTAATCGTTATGCTGAAGAAAAATTAGATTTAAAATTTATTTTTTTAAAACAAGATTTGCGTCACATAATTTATTTTTTGTTTACTATTAATACTTCTAATACAATATATATATATATATATTACATATTTTAAATTATTATAAATAATATCAACATATATAATTTAAATGAAAAAAAAAGATATGCACTACCTATTTTTTCTCAACTATCCAGGAGATTGATATTATTCCCGTTGAAGCTGAACTACACATGTTGAACTATTTATACACATACTCCAAATGAAACCTTCGCCATTCTGTTTTTCACTCTTCAATTTAAATTATTCTCATTGCACTCTTAATGTGTACACATCACGACTGAAAATCTTAAACTCTTTCCATTTATCATCTGATTCTTGTTTTAAATCAAAAGGAGTTCAGAGGCGACACGATATCAAGTAGAAGAAAGGTAGTCTAATTGAGGGAGTAACGACTAGATTGTTGTTGAACACATTAGTAGCGTGGATTATATTTTGGACATTGCTTTGACAGATTAAACAGGTATTCTATACTTCTACGAACTTCTTAATTTGTTTGATAGATTGAATATATTATTGAGAAGAAAATGAAGCTCTTACATTAGTTGATGCTTTTTCTTGCTGAATGAATTAGTTGATGCTTTCTCTTACTGGATAAATTAGTTATGACTTATGAGTATATTATCGTACTTCGATTTGAATTATATATATTTTGGGGGCAAAAGACTCATCCAGCTGAATAGTTTAGTTAAAAATAGGAATTTGTGATGAAAATTTAAAATTTAAAAGCATAAATATGTGATAAGTAACCAAGATTATCGTACCTGAAACCAACATTGGAGAGGAAATCGGAGTTATCTCTGTTCGTAAATCATCGAGACACGCACATCGATGATCGATCGGAGCCAATCTCTGTTCGTAAATCGTCGGCACGAGCATATCGATGATCGATCAGAGCTAATCTCTGTTCGTAAATCGTCGGCACGAACGCATCGATGAGTGATTGAAAACTCTGGAAATAGATGGATTCGAGAGGCGGCGGGGATGTGAACTGTGAGGGGAAATTGTCGAAAGGGGGCAAATTAATTTATTACACATTTTCTAAGTACTATGTGAATTTTTTCAACTTTTAAATTTTAATATTAAAGGCCATTGCGTAAATTTTAAAATAAAAAATTATTGCATATAGTTTTAACCAATAAAACATTGTTGCGTAAATTTTAATAACCAATATCAAAGTTTAACCGATAGTTTTTATTTTTGTTGTTATGCACATTAAATTGCTAGATTATTTTATTTGTATTTTAGATTGCTATTTATGTGGGTAAATTATTATTATTATTATTATTATTATTATTATTATTATTATTATTATTATTATTATTATTATTATTATTATTATTTTCTCTTTTGGTCCAATAAGAATAGGGTCAAAACCCCTGAAGTTCCAATTGTAATTTTTTTGGTCCCGAGTTTAATTTTCGCAATATTTTTTCTCCCAAATGTTATGTTTAGAGGGTTTTAGTCCCAAATTTATTTATTTATTATTTTTTTTCTCCCAAATGTTATGTTTAGAGGGTTTTAGTCCCAAATTTATTTATTTATTATTATTATTATTATTATTATTATTATTATTATTATTATTATTTATTTCTTATTCTAAACACCTTGTATCAAAATATTTGACTAATTTTTTCATATTTATTTTTATTGGTAGGTACATAGATATAGCATGGATCATCAATGGGTAAAGAACACAAATCGAGTATCTTCTGAGTATGTATATGGGATCAAGGAGTTTATAGATGTTGCGCGACAATGTTTGAATTCTAATGGATTAACATTATGTCCATGCAATAACTGTCTCAATACAAGGCTGCGAAGTATAGAAGTAATTCAAGTTCATTTAATTAGGACCGGAATTGATAGTTCTTATACACGATGGGTGTACCATGGTGAGAAAGAAATCAATGATAATGCTGAGAATTTTGCACACGAGGATGTTGAAGGTTTAGAAGGAGGATTGCATGATGATATAAACAATCATTATTTCGACATTGGCCCTACTGATGATTTAAATGAAAATCAACAACCTTCTCTTGAGAATGCTCGTTACGAAAAGTTATATGAAGCCGTAAATGAGCCTCTGTATGGGGGATGTGGAGAATCTTCGTTGACTTTTGTAGTGAAACTAATGAATATCAAAGTGATGAACAAGTGGAGTGATAAATCATTTGAGATGTTGTTGAAGTTACTACATGAAATATTACCCCAATGTAATAATTGTCCGGACATCTATTATAATACTAGGAAGTTACTTTGTGAAGTCGGTTTAGGTTATGATACAATTGATGCATGCAGATATGATTATGCTATTTTTTTATGGTGAACACAAAAATGTTACAACATGTCCTGTTTGTGAAAGTAATCGCTACATTCGTCACAAGATTCCTTATAAAAGGTTATGATACTTTCCTATTACGCCTCGTCTAAAGAGACTTTATACTTCAAGACATACAGCTAGAGATATGCGTTGGCATAAAGAAGTTCGTATGGAAGAGCCTGGAGTATTGCGTCATCCTGCTAATGGGAAAGCATGGAAACATTTTGATGAATTATATCCTGATTTTGCTAATGATTCAAGGAATGTGCGAATGGGTCTAGCTTCAGATGGATTTAATCGCTTTAGTAATATGGCAACAACATATAGTATGTGGCCAGTTATGTTGATGCCATATAACATGCCGCCTTGGTGTACACTACAAAAGAGCAACTACTTCTTAACATTATTAATTCTTGGGCCAAAGTCACCAGGTAAAGATTTTGATGTCTTTTTGCGACCACTTGTGGACGAACTTAAAGTTTTATGGACTAACGGGGTTCAAACATATGATGAATATTCTAAATCACGATTCACTCTTCATGCAGCAGTTATATGGACAATAAGTGACTTTCCGGCTTATGCATTCTTATCTGGGTGGAGCACTATGGGAAAATTAGCATGTCCAATATGTCTTGAGGACACTCATTCCAAACGAATTCGTGGAAAACAATGTTATACTGGACATCGATGTTTTTTAAATGAGACACACTCATGGCGACGGAGCACGGAATATGATGGAAAATAAGAAAGAAGAGGACCACCTCGTCAATTTTCTGGAGATGAAATTTTGTTACAATTGAATGAGTTACCTACACGTACTCCTGGTAAAGCACCTAATAATGAAGATCGAAAGCGTAAACGTGGGGTAGATGAGTTGAATTGGTCAAAAAGAAGCATTTTGTTTGAACTCCCATATTGGTCAAAGTTATTGATGCGTCACAATCTTGATGTCATGCATGTAGAAAAAAATATTTGTGACAATATTCTTGGGACATTGCTAAACGATCCCACAAAGTCCAAGGACACTACAAAAGCACGTTTAGACTTGCAAGACCTTAACATTCGTAAGGAATTATGGCTGAGAGAGAGGAACGGCAAATTTGAAAAACCACATGCAAATTACACATTGAGTAAAGTAGATTGTAAGAAGTTTTGTGATTTTATAAAGTCAGTTCGTTTACCAGATGGCTATGCATCCAACATAAGTCAATGTGTGACAGATTCTAACACACTTAGGGGAATGAAAACTCATGACTGTCATGTATTGCTCCAAAAGATACTACCAACAACCATTCTTCCATTCTTAGACAAGAAAATACGGGCAACGCTAATTGAGGTTTCCTAATTCTTTCAAAAAACATGTGCAAAGACTTTATATGTCAACGAGCTTGAGGACATGAAAACGGGGATTATTATCTTATTATGCAAACTTGAAAAGATATTTCCATTGGCATTCTTTACAGTGATGGTTCATTTATGCGTGCATTTGCCAGAACAAGCTTTGTTAGGAGGACCGGTTAGTCAGAGATGGATATTTGGTGTTGAACGTCGAATGGATACATATAAGGGATATGTTCGTAACTTTGCACGCCCTGATGGCTCTATTTCTGAAGCATATATTGTTGATGAAGCTATTACATTTTTGTCTCGTTATTTACATAACACCGAGACAAGATTCACTCGTTTAGAACGTAATTGGGATGTAGGTACCACAAAATACTCAATGGAGTTATTCAATAACAATATTCGTACATTGACAGCACCTACATTTGGACTGTTAGGGGATTATCATAATGTGGTGCAGTGGTATCTTCTCAATAATTGTGGAGATGACATCGATATTTACATCAAGTGAGTTAAAAATATTTTCATATTTATAAAATGCATTTTTAATTCCACGAAACTTATTTATTTTTCATTGCAGCGAGCATAAAGAGATTTTATGCTCTAGAAATATACGAGAAGCAGATTATGATACAGTTCAACGAAATGAATTTCCTACTTGGTTCAAAAAAAAGGTAAATGTCTAAGTATATACAATGCTCTAATAATAATAATAATAATAATAATAATAATAATAATAATAATAATAATAATCTCTCCTTTTTTTTTACAGATGGCTATCCTTAAAGTCAATAATGATCCTAGGGTGACTGATGATTTATATACACTGTCACAATTTCCGGATGATCGTTACAAGAGTTGGTCTAGTTGTGTTGTTAATGGTGTAAGATTTCGCTGTAAGGAACGTGATGATAAGTTCAAGACACAATGTAGTGGAGTTTGTACATGGAGCGGTGGTGAGAATGATGATATCATGTACTATGGCGTTATACTTGAAATTTTAGAGCTGGATCTTATCTTCCAACGAAAGGTATTCTTATTTCGCTGCAAATGGTACAATACCGATCCAAAGAAGAAGAAAATGTTAGTTGATAACAACTTAACATCGATTGATGTTACATCTGAATGGTATGCAGATGAGCCATTTATTTTGGCCACACAAGCTCAACAAGTATTTTATTTGAATGACATGTCTCGTGGAAAGAATTGGATGGTTGTACAAAAAGTAAATCATCGTAATATTTTTGATATAGTTGAACATGATGATGAAGAGACTATGACTAATGATGTATTTCAAGAGTACGATTCAAATGAGTTGCCACCTTTTAATCCAACAGACGATGTGGTGGAAACATCTTTATTGGTTCGGGAAGATATTGATCCAGTAACCATACCTCATGAGGTGGTGATTAAATTACGTACTGAAGAGTCAAATCTTAATGATCCTGAGATGGAGGATATTGAAGATTACGATGACGATGGAAGGCATTTTGTTAATGATGAATCCATTTTAGAATCTGAAACTGATGATGACTCTAGTGAAGACCATGATGATGATGATTTTGATAGCACATGATTATATATGTAAGTTTTTTCTATATTATAAATTTTTAAACACAAGTTTATTAATTGTGTTCTAATTATTATACAATTCTTACATGTCTACAGGAGATGTGGAGGCATCACAAAGCTTGTTGGTCCCTTGACCGTATTACATTCAGGTTAGTCCTAAAATTATATTCAAATAACTTGGTCATTTTAATTTTTATATTTAAGAAAATTAGTTTTCTTAAGTTATTCCTTTTCTTATTTATAAATAATCAACATCAATGCAATCATAAGTTAAATTTATAGTTGATATTTTTAAAAAATATGTGTGATAATTTAATATTTAAGAAATAAGTGAATAGTGAAAAATAAAGAATTAGGAACATTACGATTATTAAAAAAAAAATCTGATTTCATCCGTATAAAATATTTTAATAAAAAAATTAATAAATAAAAAATCATTAATTTAAATTTAGATTATAATAAAGATTTTCATACTAAATATAGTACATTTTTCTATACTGGATAATTAAATAAATTGTTTGTTTTCATATGCAAATAAATGGTCAAAATTGTGGCGGTAGCCCCAAATAATTAGAATATATTGGCGCTAAAAAAAAAATTCATTTCCCTCCTGAAAAAAGAATAAGGAAGTTTCTTAAAGGTTTGAGATTAGAATTTATTCTCTCTAGAAAACCTCCAAACCCCCTCTCTGTCGCCATTCTTCATTCTTGCTCCTCCACAGAAATAAGAGATCGTAGTTTTGGGCGCTCGCAGGAGCGGCGGACCCCATTAAAGTCCAAGCTTATCTGCAGAGCAGGCTGCTGAAGGAGCCTCTTCAAACTCTCACAAATATTAGGGATTTTGCTTCTTTGCTGTGAGAGCTTGCCTTCAACATCATAGAGGAAAAGAACACGAAGTTCGGGAGAGGAGAAATGACGAATTTCGGGAGAAAGAAGGCGGTGGTGGTTTTTAAGGCTAGAGAATGAGCATAACAGCAAGTGTCGGGCGACGATGTTGAATTCAAACAAAAAATTGTTCTCATTTTCATCTCCCAAACGAAACCCCCAATTTTCTCCTTCTACAAGAGCCAGGTCCACTTCAACAACAATTCAGGCTATCAACAGGTAATTCACATAGTTTTTTTTTTTTTGCTTTTTATGTAAATTTTATTTCATGATCGAGGGAAAGCATTTATGTGATGATTAGATATTAGCCATCGAGGTGTATTAGAACCTTTACGAATATCTGATTTTTAGTGCATCTAATTTTCACTGATTTTTCTGATGTATCAAATTGGAATTCTACGAAGCTAGGGCTTGGAGAAAATGAGGGGATTGACTTTTGATTGTGTGCATTTACTGTTGCAGCGACAGTGAGAGGGAAAATCATTGAATTGATGAGATAGCATGGTATACACACCTGGACAACATTGCTCAGAATGAGTATAATTCGATAATTGCCTATGCATTTGGTAATCTTCTTTGAATTTTTTCAATGTTCTCTGTTGCTCCGAGTTTATAACTGAGTGATGTGAGCTGAAGGTGGATTCTGTAATACGTGAGCTACAATTCATATCCAACACTTTATCTATCTAGATTTTGAATGGAGGGACAACATGAGATTTTTGCTATCTATTTTTCTAAATTAGGAATAGTAGCATTCATATCTAATTTCTCAAATTTCTTTTAATTTTCCTTTATCAGATAGGGTGTTTGAGCCTAATATGATTATCAAAGAAGTGTATGAAGTAGCTACTCGACCTGTTACGACTGCAATGGAGGGAATTAATGGTATGCTCAACATGGTTTTCAATGCTAATGTTCAATTTTGCTAGGCGTATGTATATGTGTGGGGCTGGGTGGGTATGTGTATATATATATATATATATATATATATATATATATATGAGATTGAGTTCAAATGCTCCAACATCTAGATTATGCAAGGGTACATACATCATCTTTTGCTTTAGAATTTTCACTGTTGCATCACTTATCAAGTTATATTAGTGGAAGCATTTTAGTCAATTATAGTATTAGAGTAATTGGAATTCTTTTTTTGATACCACTTCCTAGGCCCTAACATGTATCTTTCTTTTATTGTGAAGTCGATGGAACTTCCCTCTGTCTGAAATATGATATGATTATCCATGTTGGTGGTAAAAGAACTCACAGAAGATATCTGCTGCTGAGGCAGAAAGTCGAGGATTATGGTTGTAACAAAAGAGCACTGGTTCTCGTTTTTGCACCAAAGCAGCATGTACCTTCATTTCATTTATCGTATGCTTTTTTGTAGTTTCCAGGGGACAAACCTGGAAGTGTAAGCACCGATGAGCCAGGATCACAAAGACTAAGTCTTGGTGAAGCAAACAAAGAACCTCACATGTCCACTCTTAGGGGAAACGAGAATCCACTAAATCACCATGTTTCTGCTTATCGAACTCCAAGTAACAATGTTGAGAATGATGGGAAAATGGAGAATATGTTTAGCGACCTCAATTCCAGACCTCAAAGGATGCGTGGTCAAGCCCCGATGAATCAGGTATTCATTTTTAATGAGAACGTTTGGTAAATTCGACTTAGGGTCCAGTTTGTATGAATATTCATTATATTTCTTAAGTCTCAGTAATTATCCTTCTATTTCCTTATAAGGAACGTGGTGATGCATTGGTCGGCAACAATCATGAATCTGATGGCCTCCCCCCCGAGCTTTTTGAATGTAAGGTTTAGCTTATATATATAGCTACTGGTTTTATTGAAGTACTGGCTGCTGCTGCTGATTGATGTAAACCTCTGGGAAATTTGTAAAATTTTAAGCATTTTAACTTTGAAGTGGAGAAAGATTGAGTCTTGCATCAATACGTGGAGCAGATCGTTTTAGTGTTCATTATTTCGTTATGGTGGGGTTGATCCTGTTTCATTAATTCGTGAGATTGCCGATGCTTGAAAGAGCTTGTTAGAATACCTGGACAGTGTAACTCAAATCTTGATTATTACATGATTTTTTTGCTTGGTTAAACGTTTAAGGTTATGTGTTGTGGCAGGTTTACATGTGTAATAAGCTTGCTAGTAGACACGTACAAGTTCGACTTGCTGAGCCTAGTGAAGTCCCGCGTTGTGACATATGTGAAAATGCTCCCGGTATGCTGCTTTGTATTTCTTCCTTTCCCCTTCTTATTTTTCCATTTTTGAAACCGTTTCGTAAGAATTTATTTGAAACCTAATTTATGTGCTAATCTAAGTATGCTACTCCTTAACATTTAACAGTTTCTCCTATTTTAGTCTTTCATCTGCCCTTGATATGACCTATACATACAGATTGCATTTATATATTTGCTTTGTATTTATGCATTATTCTTCCAAGTGCTCTAGCTTGGGTATTTAAATTGAAATATCCATCTTTTGTTTCTTATCAGGAATTGACATCATATTGTTAATGTATGTCTATTTCTTTTATTCCTATTCGATCTTATATTATTATTAAGTGGGTTTTGCCTGATTATTGCGATGACCATTTATCTTTATGTATAGTAGCTAAACACATTTTACCGGTACAGTACTGTAGAGCCTGACAATAAAGCATGCTGGTGATCCAGAAGTAGCTGTTGCTTTGGTTGAGGAACCTAGATGAATGGACCTTGCTGATCACGACATGAACAATGAATGTGTCAAATGTATGATGCAAGTTCATCAGGTATGGTGTTATTATATAGTTCTTCCAGTATGTTACTATAATTAGGAACTTTCATATTTGTGAGCTTATGAAACATGTATGATGTTTCTACTTAGGTTGCATTCAGTTGAAAATACTGTTGTCTGGAGAAAGTTATATGTGCCTAGGGGATCTGGGGCTGGCCTTGAAGAAATTCCTGGATGTGGAAAAGCATTATGCAGATATTACGGAGGATCAGTTTGACTTCCACTCATACTGTTTAACAAAAATACTCTTTGAACTTATGTTGATATGCCAAATTTTCAATATAGCGTTCATCCTCATTCGATATGTTAGAAATTAGAAAAATATATATGAGTATTATGGCGTGTTATATTCACTTTTTGATTTTTTTATTAGTCAAAATTATGTAATATGTGACTTCAATTTTTATTGTCAATATATTAGTAATTTTTTATTTTGTTTACCATGATATTGTAATTTAAACAAAAAATTATTATCCACACAATATATATATATATATATATATTTTACCCACATTTATCTGCAAATAATATTATTTATTATTCTAATATTAAATTATAAAAAATTATTACCCACACATGAATTCTAATTTATACACTTATATAAATTTGCCACGTGTCAATTACACATAATGTGCCACATCAGATGACATGTCATCATTATTGTAATGCTAAAATATATTCAGACACACATAATTTACACATTTAGCGACATATATATATGTTTGGGTAATGGGTATGGATTTGTCTACACATAATACATGTGTGGCTAAAACTCTTTACCTGCAGAAATATAACCACACATGCTGACATTTATATTATGTGTGGATAAAACGTTATTTTCACACATAAGTATATTTTTAGCCACATTTATATGTGTGGGTAAAAGCTTCAATTCTTGTAGTGGAAGAAATCGTCGACCACTCTGAAAGATTTCTCCAAATTGTCGACCACTCTCAAAAAATCTTCTTCACAATCTCATTTTTCTCTCTCCAGATTTCTCCACCAACGAGCCATTTTCGACCACCGAAAATTCAAGAGAAGAAATAGAAAATCCTTCCCCAACGCGTCCATATTTCAAATCTAATTATTAATAATATTGTTAGATTGTTTGGTGTTTTTTGTTTTTGAAGTTTGATTTGGGGAAAATTTGAGTAGAATAATTTTTTACACATAATAGACATGCTTTGACAACAGAAGTACTTAAAAATCATCCCTAATATAGTTGATTTTTGAAAATTTGGAAAAAAATTAAGTATTTCTGCAACCTTCAAAAATCTGGAAAAATAAAGTTCTTAACTGCGCGCGGACCCTAGTGTGCAATTACCAATGTGCAGTTAACGTGCATGCGAGCGGAACCTAGCGCGCATGCCTTGTGTGCACATGCTTTGTGGCCACACGCGTGCACTTGAGGCCAAATTATCAACTGTTGTTCTGCCAATGTCTGGAAATTATCAACCGATATTATGCCGATATTTACATATGTCTGATGATGTGTTTTGCTGATATTTTGCCAAGATCTGTGCGCGCTCATGCTTTGTACGCACAGTTAAGAACAATTCAACGCGCAGTTAAGAAGAAAATCGCATGCATGCCTTGTGTAAGCATGCTTGGTAGCCACACGCGCACACTTGATACCAAATTATCAACTGTTGTTCTGCCGATGTCCGGAAATTATCAATCGATGCTATACCGATGTCTGCAGATGTTTGTCGATGTGTTTTGCCGAGGTCTGAGCGCGTGCACATGCTTTGTGAACGCAGTTAAGAAGAAAATCGTATGCATGTCTTGTGTGAGCACGCTTTGTGGCCACACGCGCACACCTGAGGCCAAATTATCAACTGTTGTTCTGCCGATGCCCGAAAATTATCAACCGATATTATGCCGATGTCTGCCGATGTGTTCTGTCGAGGTCTGCGTGCGCATGCTTCTGCGCGCAGTTAAGAACAATTCAACGCGCAGTTAAGAAAAAAATTGCACGCATGCCTTGTATGAGCACGCTTTGTGGCCATACGCGCCCACTTGAGGCCAAATTATCAATTGTTGTTCTGCTGATGCTCGAAAATTATCAACTGATGTGATGCCGATATTTGTTGTTACATGCGCGCACTGCTTGTGCGCGCTGGGTCTTGAGCGCACTTAAGAACAATTCAATGCGCAGTTAAGAACAAAATCACTTTTTTTTTTTGTAAAAGTTGAACTTGGTTGCTCACTGCACTAGCTCGGTATGGTCGAACTACGACGAGAACTATGGTTCAAGAAATGGAGATGAAAATCGATGATGAAGATGAAGATTGACGATGAAGATGAAAAGCAGATCTGAAGTGTAATGGGTAGGGGGGTATGTGGGATATTTCATTTTTTTTTTTTAATGTCTAAAAAGACATTTTGGTCCAAAGTGGCTAAAAAAAATGTTTAAAACTTACTGGCTAAAATAAGTTTTTTTTAAAGTTTAAGTGGCTAGAAAAAAAGTTTGCTCATTCTATAATATGATTTTAATTAATATTAGTCTAATTTTTTTAATAATTATATATGATATTACATATCATACCTCTAAGATGTGATATATAATCACATATAAATAAATGGTTAGCAAATGTGATCCCCTTGCATGATATTAGGGTGGCATAGGTCTATCGCCCTCCTTATAATATTTATCAAATAAGCCCTAAAAAGATATCATATATAGAATGACCGGTGCATTTAATCATTGCTAAAATTACAATGATTTATCAACGGAACAATTTAATGGAAAATCAGTATTAGCGTCGATTAGTTTGTCACAACTTCGATCGAAGTACTAGTCTCCAACAGCTTGTGAAATAGTCTGCAAATATTGGGAAGATCAGAAAAAAGTAAGGGGAAAAAACAGAATTCACATTAAATATAAATAAACAAAGTAGATGGGTAATTAGAAACTCAAGAAATATTGTAGATCGATCCTCACTTACATTGCATTTTATTTCAAGTTTCAATAGCGTTTATTACAAAACCATTCAATAATTATGGTGTATATAGAGATATTATCTCGACATATCCCATCATTCCAATAACATAACATATCAAAAGATAACGAGATATAATAAAGATGTCGTACTAATAACATAACATCAAAAGATAATATAAGCTATAGAAAATCCAAATTGCTAGCTATATATATGTATACACATATACATATACAGAGGTTGGTTATAATGGGTACTAGGTATTCGCGTGAGAACCTAGGAATCATGCTTATTTAATATGATTTTGTAGCTTATCTTGTTGTATTTTAGTGTTAATTATACTAGCACAAAAATATAACAAGATAAGCTATAATTTAAAAAAAAAAATAGCACTAAAATACAATAAAATAAGCTATAAAATTGTACTAAATAAGCATGGTACCTAGCTCTCACGCGAATACCTAGTACCCATTTGAACCTATTCCTACATATACATATACACATACTCCCCCCAGTTTTCAGAAAGATTGGTGTTTTAGCATTTTAATTTTGTTGCAAATTATTTGATGTTCTACACTTTTTAAAACTCTCCTCCAAATTTTACCTCTATAAAATATCCTATATAAATATGTTGAGAAAATTAAGGAGAGATTTAAAGATATAAAAATTACAATGAGATGAAAATTGAGATATATTAAGAAAATATAACTTAATAGGGAGAGATGGTACATTTGTCACTTTTTTAATTTTTTATTTTCATTGCAAAACCTTAAATATCAATCTGGAGAGATTGTGATATGAAAGTAAAGTCACCTTATTTCCCAATCTGGGTGATCCGCTTGAATTCCAAAATTCATTTGCTTCCATATAAGTATGAGCATAGCAAGCATTGATAAACATTCCTCGTGATGGATTATCAGCAATATTCATCAATGTATCCACGAATGCATTTCCAAAATCTGAATTCAATATATTTTTAATTAATTACTTATTTGAGCTAAATATTTTATTAAATGATAGAAAACACTAATCATAAATTCAAATTAAATACCCTTTATGAGTTGCCTTTGGGGACGACTGCACGTTGACAAATTCTGGGTGCAGCTTTTCCATCCATCAACGTCACGAGGCCTACTTGGTTTCAAATTAAACCGTATCTAGAAATAACATTTAATTAACACGTTTTAGAGTAGTTGTTTATTTGAGAACTTTAAAAGAGAGAAATAAAGAAGCAAGATATTTATTATAGTAAGAGAATAATGGAGAGTTAACGTGCATACATGCAATCTCTTAATGTATAAAATATTGTAATTCTTAACCATTCAATCAGATGATCTAATGAATTGAAAAATATGTGGTGATTTCATAAATTATTTTTAAAAATGCAATACTAAACTTCAACATTCAAATGCTAAATAACACTCATGATGCTATTGAATTTCGAAGCATTCCGCATCAACATTTGTGAAGCCGAAAAATTGTTCTAGTGCTATAAATGTTCATTCGTTTGTTCAAAAATTGGGTAACATTGATATGTAAATTTTGAAACTTTGAGATAAAAATGTAAAAACTTCCGCGTACTAAAGTGTAATTAATTAACGATCTTTTAATTTCGGCTCAGCGCTAACACTATAAAATCATTGTTAATCCTTATATATATAATATATATACTCGAAGTCATTATTATTTTTCACAAAATATGACGACTAATTACCTGAGCAATTACAGCTATATATTATCTCTAGGGACTAGGAATAATTCATGTAGGGTGTAATGTATAACTAATTAGTTGCATTAATTAAGAGCTTACTTGCATAAAATCAAATGCGCTGTTTAGTAAAAATAGTGGTGTCTGGATATCTTCGATCAGATTTTCAGGAAATAGGCACTGCAAAATGTTAATTAAACACCGTTAATATTAGGGATATTATGATATTTACAAGTATCAAAATCAGAAAGAAAGGGAAGAAATTTTGTAAATGTATTTATATATATTAAGAGAAAATCCACTTACTAAAGTGGGGCTCATTCTTGTAGTGCATGATTTGGGCAAAAAATTGGTTAAATTCTAGAAAATAAAAAACACAATGAGATCGAGTTTCATTTATATATTATTTTGGATATATAACATGCAGAATGGAATTTAAAAAAAAAAAACAAGAAAAGAGGAAGGCAATTAAGTGATCATATTCATACGTACATGAAACCTAATAGCAGAACTAAAGCGGCGTTCCCTACGACCGACACCAGGGATATTCTTTCTGTTATATACCAATTAATATTTTGTTATATTAATTATATATATATATATATATATATATATATATATATATATATATAGGCTGAAAAACGTAACTTACGCTCGAATGAAGAAACCAGCATCCGACACACATTTAATTATGGTGGAATTACGCAAACCAACTCCAAAATTATCACAATTAAGAATTGCAGCTACTCCTCCAGCTGATCCACCAACAAGTAGAGCCTGCAGTAAATTCAATTTGATTATCAAAATGTTAATTACCACTAACTTATTTATTTATTTATATATCATGGCTCACTTAAAAAGGGATAAATAATTAACCTTACATTATTTGCACTTTTCATTCCCTTATTCTGCAACTCTTTTATTACGGTACTAAAAATTCTTGACCCCCTAAGTTGGAGGTTGGGACCCACCTGAGTACAATAATACAGTAAAAAATATTTTTACTACACAATTCACAATTTTTAGGACGAATTTATAATTTAAATATTATTTTTAATTTAATTCACAATATTTGAATATTTGAATAAAAATGTTCAAATGTTAAAAATTAAAATATTGAGTTATTTTTATTAAAACATGTAAATGTTGAGAATTAAATTATAATAATTAAAAATTTGGGTTATTTTTGTTAAAATATTTCAAATGTTGAGAATTAAATTATAATTTACTCTACTTTTAAAAAGTTACGATAATTACCCAATTTTTTATTTGTAGCGAAATAGACTTTGTCATAAAATTCGGCAATTGGAAAACTAGTATAAGTTCTCATTTTCAGCACTCTTAAACTGAATCAATATGTTCATGTGGAAAACATATTCCCACATCATATAATTCCAATTGTAAGAAAAAAATTAGAAATATCGAATTTGCTATAAATAAAAAAAGGGTTGTTGTTATTAAAATGTTTCAAAAATTATGTATAAATTACAAATTCGTTCAAAAGTGATTAATTTTTTGACAATTAACTCTTAAATTAAATATAAAAGGAGTAAATTAAAGTTCACCGGCAATTTAAAAAAGAAAACCCAAATTAATGGCATAGTTATTCTAATTAACATACCTGATTAGTTACGCCCATATCACCGATAAAAGACGAGCCATCGCAATAGTGGACCCATACTCTATTCCAGTTATAAAAATCTGAGATTGACAAAATATTTACTGATGAAATTTTGTATTATATCATGTGCAACACTATATGCTACACATTTGAAAAATATTTTTTTTATTTTATTTTTTCATCAATTTCAGTTGATTATGATTTGGTTAATTTTACACTTGTTAATTAAGGTTCACTATTCCCAATTAGGGCATATAATTATTTTTTCAATATTTAATTAATAATTGATTATTTTTTCTAAAAAAATAATTATAAACCCTAATTGGAAAAAAGTGAATCATAATTAATAAGTATAAAATTAAACTAAAGCACATTCAATAAAAATCGAAGAAAAAATGAACCTAAAAATTAATTAATATTTTTAAATGTATAACGTAAGAGTGTTGCAGAGAACTAGTAGATGATTCCATCTGAAATATTTAAGTTACCTTTGTAAGTATGAATATTATATTATAAATATAGTACTTTATTATAAGAAAATTAGTAAATCTTATATTGACAAGTGAAGTAATCATATCGTAGTATGTGCCGCACTGCCACATCATTCAATATATAAATATACGCATTCATCATTTCATCTACAGATAACTTGTACATAAGTGGGCATTTTTCAATAATTATATACGATAAATCACCTGGATTAATATCTGGATTTGAACCAAGGATGCCACTAAAGTTCATAGATTTGATGTGTTTGGTGCTCCCTAGAGGGCTCTGCCCTCTACGTTGGCATGTTGCATAATTGTTACACCATCCTCCCCCCTCAAGTAGTATTAGACATCCAAAAATAACATTACACAAATTAAATGAATAAATCCATTAACAAAAAAAGTGTCAAATTGTAAAATCTGTTATGATCATGATTCAGATTCAATGACATACTTATAATTTTACTAGTATTTGAATTTGAATCAATTTTGATTCGTCAGATAGTGTGACGTAAGACTTTCTCGAATTTATGAGTATACCATTAGATGAACTATCCAATTATTAATTCCCTCTCCAGATCCAAGAGCATGGTAGTAACCGGCTGCGCTTCCATCTATACAAACTGGAGTAGGGAAAAATAAATTTAGTGGCATGTTGTGAATTGTGATCGATGACTAACCAAATAATAGTATGAAAAAAAAACTATAAATTGTAACACAAAATTAGAATAATTGTTGGGAATTAAAAATTATGATCGCACCTGCCCTTTTTGATATTGCATCTGCAACAAATGTGAAGGGGACCTCGTTAATCCCCTCGCAATTAAGTAGTTGCGCAATGAGGAGCGATGCAACACACACAAACAATGACCCACTCGTGATCATCCTGAAAAATTAGCTAATTATAATTATATACTAGGAAGTCTTGTGTAAGACCGTCTTACAAATTTTATATACGGATCAAAATTATAAGATGAGTCAAGATTCGGATCCAAACATGATCAAACACTCATAAAATGACAAATATATCATTAAATATGAGTTTTAATTCAGATCTTGACCTGTGTTAAGCATTTTAACCCGGCCTCAAAAAAGTTTTCTGTCAACATGTACTTAAATCATGAATATATTTAAAATACAATTTTATTTGGTTTCAAGAAAAATAGCACACGCACACACACATTAATATTGAATATTAATGAATTTTGCACAGCATTAAACCTAACCTTTGAACTCTCTTAAAACTCTTTCAATACTTCCCTTTCTTCCGATATCCTTCAAGAACAAAATCCAAAATGAACATATGAAACCCTTATATAAAGAATTTTAGGCGATTTTTTCAAAGCTACCTATAGGCGTGTGTGTATCTCAACTTTATCTAAAACAAAACACAAAAAGTCAAAAACTTTGGACATATTTTTAATTTATTGAAAATTGAATTTGAGGAAAATTAGAAATTATTAGAATTGTTTTTTTTTTTTCAAATATAAATTTTCAACTTTTACTATTCAAAACACCTAAAACACGTTTATCTATTCAGTCATCTATATCATTACATTGTGACTTTGGTTTATTAGAGACATCAGCTCGTTCTTTTAGCTCGGTAGAAACAGACCATCACTTAAAAATGGGGCAGACTTGGGTGAGACCGTCTCATGCATGAGACGGGTCAATACTCACATGCGGGGATCATTATTTATGGGTGAAGTATCATTAACTCACATGTGAGTATCATTATTTATACCCGCATGTGAGTATCATTATTTATGGGTGAAGTATCATTAACTCACATGTATCATTATTTATGGGTAAAGTATATATCATTATTTATGAGTGAAGTATCATTAACTCACATGTATTGATCCGTCTCATGTATGAGACCGTCTCATACAAGTTTTTGTCCTTAAAAAATTATCAATTCATCCTAACTAGCTAAGAAAATATTTATCTTTTCATTTCAATCACAAATTCAAATTGGAAAAATAATCAAATAACCATATATCTAATTTTCAAATCTATAACTCTAAATCTTAAATCATTCATCAAAACAATATTATCATTACATTTTGCTCAAAACCAATGCATCTCGTAAATTAAATTAAAAATACTGAAAACTGAAAATTGAAGTTCGAAATAAAACAAAATATCCAATTACTTTTTACATTTAAGAGATTAATTATTATGCTCACTTAAATATATTATTTTTTATAGGAAAAAGTATTATGCGTTCACACGCCAACGCAAAACTGATTTTTTTTTTTGTCACATAGTCCGGCATTTTAGCGCGGAAATATGATTGGTATTACATAGTCCAAATTAGAAATTCTCTTGGTTTTTCCTGTTATGAAGAAGCTCAAAAGTTTTACTAAAAATAAAATAAAAAAGAAGAAGCTAAAAGTCGAAATTAAATATCCTATTAAAGCAACAATATTTGCCACCCAAGATCCATCGATGAACACATAAACAAATGTAGTTTTTTATTTATTTTTTAGTTTTTTGGAATTTGGAGAGCATTTTGGAGTAAATAGTTTTTTTAACGATAGTGTTACCTTTTTACACAAGGGTTACCACGGCTTAGTTGTTCTCGAAGGAACATTGGAATTGATTAAGAGTTATATCATCTCCTTTTACATTTTAATATCCCATATATCCTTTTTTTAAGAAAAAAAAGTTGCATGGAAGAAAAAATTAGGGACAAAACACCAATCATTCACAAAAAAAAATAAAAAATTGATAAATACCAATAAATCATAGTATTAATTTGATGCATGAAACTCATTTCAAAAGCTAGTATTTCATGCAGACAACGCGGAGCTACTTGTGTGTGGAGTTGAATTTCAACTCTATCTATTAATGTCGCTTTTCACGTTTAAATTGATTTTGCCTAAGAAAGAATAGAGTATGTCACTCTTTCCATCACGCATTTTTTTGTCTTTTCTAAATATACAATCACATTTCTATGTTAAACAGTTAAATGTGTATTATATTTTCCTTTTGTTAATATCCTTGAACTTAACAATTCTTTTCAATATTTGTCCTGATGGAAATGGCCTAGTGGTGAAGTGAGGTTGCTTGAAAATCTAAGATTACGGATTCGAATCTTCTCAATACCACCAGATCGGATATGTGAGTAAAAAAAACAAAACAACAACAAAATTTCAATATTTTTGATGAATATATAAGAGTAATAACAGTTTCTTACAAAAAAGAGCAGAGACAATAATATATGTGTCTATTTCAATTTTCTGAATATATTAAAAGAAAGATCCTGAGTTATAGACACATTACTCACTTTCTCAATTTCTTTTAATAATAATAATAATAATGATGATGATACAAACAATAATTTAAACCTAACTTAAAAAGAAAAGGAAAAAAAGTGGTCCACTGCAATAAATAATTATGACCGCCGTTAGATTAAATAATCAAACTAACAAATTCGAAAGGTGATGTTGGACCGGAAGATAAGGGCAGGTCTTGTGTGTACTAGGTGTACATCAGACGGTCAATTCGAATTGATCAAAAAATCCGTCAAAATTAGTATCATTCATAACACTGAAAAATATCAATTTTAAAGCCCAAAAGTATTATTTGTATCATTAAAAAGTATCGGTTATAAAAAAAAATAAAGAAAAAAACTATTAAAATTAGTATCAATCTAAATACTAAAAAGTATCATTCAAAATTTAAAAAAGTATCACTTGTGTCCCTAAAAAGTATCATCCGTTTTGACGATTTTTTTTGGTCAATGTGCATTAACCCGGTTAACGCTTTGACCGTCTGATGTACATCTTATGTGCATGAGTATTTGCGTAATAATAATAATAATAATATTATTATTATTATTATTATTATTATTATTATTATTATTTGATAACTATAATTTTTTGCATTTATTTATAAGATTAATTGATGATGTTTATGTTACGAACCTTAGCTTAATTAGTCAGACAGATGCTGGTGGGTTAGGTGAAGATGATCGAGAGAGACAAGTTGGAGAGTTTGTCGACGATGAGGCATGGGGAAAGAAGGAAGAGTCGACAATGGCGAAGGCAGGCAAAGACAATCAAAATTCAATTTTTGGATGAATCATTCACATCGTTAGTCTATTGAATTAAGGAAGGGGATCTTTACCCCAGCCGTTGGATTTCTTAACTCAGTGTGCGGCCAAGATTTAATCCAGTACTAATAGTTGTTTTTCTTTTCTTTCATTGGGCTTCATTTTTATTTATTTAAGCTGGTTATGTAATGGGCCTCTTTGGCAGCCCAGTTGTACTAGGGTTAAAACCCTATTTTCCATACTTGCGAGACATAAGAAAAATATCCCAAATTTCCTCCCTTCTTCTCTCTGCCTCTTCTCCCATTTCTGATATTATCTTTCATTCCAAAGTAAAGATTACATTTTTATTGGTTATTTTACAACATAAATAGCTAAAAAGAAAAGGAATGTTACAGTTGGTAATCAGAGCCAACAATCCTTGGATATGGCTGAAGGCACCCGCTTCAAGGAACTCTTTGAGGCACAAAAACGCTTGGATGAAACCCTGCAAGCTGAAACCCAAAAGAGAGAGGAGCAGATAGTTGATTTGAGCGCTAGCATGTTAGGGAAATTTGACCATATTGTCAAATCCGTAGCTGACATGCAACTCCAGCTGCTTAATGTGGTAAAAGGAAAAGGACCTGCAACTCAACCTTCAATTCTGGGTGAGCCCCCACCTGGTTACACTCAAGAATTTGGTAAATCTGTGGAATATACTTCTGATAGATGAAAAGTTGTGGTTGAAGGGGGAGGTGTTCAGGTATTTAATCCCTTGCCTAAGGTGGATTTTACCTAGATTTGATGGGACTTTACCTAGAGCTTGGATTATTAAGTGCAATAGTTACTTAAGTATGATTCCCAACATACCTGATAAGCAGAAGGTGGCTCTTGCAACTATGCAATTTGAGGGGAAGGCAGCCCAATGGTACCAAGATTTTGGTACCCAAGAACTGGACCTTACTTGGTCACAATTCATAGAAATGGTTTCTGCCAGGTTTGATGACCTGAAAGAGACTAAGATTATAGGGGATTTCAATAAACTAAAACACACTGGTACCTATGAAGAGTATGTGGAACGCTTTGAGGAACTGAAAGCTTGTATGGATCTCCTTCATCCAGGAGAGTTCTCAGAGAGATATTATATAGCAAGCTTTCTAAGTGGACTGGGGGAGGAGTTAAAGTCTGCAATACTTATGTTTCAACCAACAAACCTGCAACAGATCATTGAATTGGGACAGAATCAGATACATACTATTGATGCCATTGCCAAGAAACTTAAGGGTGCTACCAGGTCTTACTCTAATAGTACTCCTAACTACAACAAAACCCCAGTCCCAGATTACTCCAAAACTAGAGCAGCAGCCCCAACTACAGAGGGAACTAAACCACAGAGGAAGCTGCTAACAGCAGCCCAGATGATGGAAAGAAGAGAAATGGGACTATGCTATAACTGTGATGAAAAATTCACCCCGGGCCACATGTGTAAGCATAGGATAAGCTATTTGATCATGACGGAGGAGGAGGAATTAACACACCTAGAGAAGATGATGACTCCTATTGATGATGATGATATCATTAGGGAACCAATGGAGGAGACCCAGATATCATTGAATGCCATAAC
The DNA here is from genome assembly GCA_026008535.1 of Perilla frutescens. Taxonomy (NCBI): domain Eukaryota; kingdom Viridiplantae; phylum Streptophyta; class Magnoliopsida; order Lamiales; family Lamiaceae; genus Perilla; species Perilla frutescens. The sequence continues at coordinate 33,512,778 of BRKX01000008.1, read as the reverse complement.
TGGGAGTGAGGGTCTTACTACTATGCGGTTTAAGGGAATGTATGGGAGTAATGAGTTATTCATACTCATTGACACTGGGAGTACTCTTAGCTTTATGAAGGAGTCTACTGCTACTAGGCTAGGAGTTCCCTTGAAGAGTGTATCACCCATACTAATTAAGGTAGCCAATGGACAGAGACTAATCAGTGCTCAGGTAACAGATGTGTTTCCATGGAAGATGCAGGGCCAAACCTTTAAGCACTCTTTTAGGCTATTGCAGAATGAGGGGTATGATTTAATTCTGGGTGGGGATTGGTTAAGAGCATGTACACCCATTGAATTAGACTATGAAAGGATGACTGTGAAAGTAAGATGGGAAGGAAAAAAAGTGAAATTGCAAGCCCAAGAGTCTAGTGCAGAGTGCCAGTTCATATCTGGACAAGCACTATACAGCCTGTTACACACCAAGCAAATTAGAGAGTTGAGTGAGATATATGCTATAACCATCAACTCTACTGATTTCAAAGCAGAGGAAAGTTTGGAGCCATTGTTGTCTGAGTTTGCAGATGTGTTTAGTGAACCATAAGGTCTACCTCCTGTTAGGGGGGTAGAACATCAGATCACCTTAAAACCTGAAAAGTGTTCCTAAACAACAATACCCCTACAGGACTACACATGAACACAAGAATGAGATAGAGAAGATCATCAAGGAGTTGTTAGCATCTGGGATTATACAAGACAGTAAGAGTCCTTTTTCTTCACCTATACTTTTGGTTAGGAAGAAAGACTCCATATGGAGGATGTGTGTAGATTATAGGTACTTGAATGATCTCACAGTAAAACATGATTACCCGATTCCCCTTATTAATGAGTTGTTGGATGAATTGCATGGGGCTAAGGTATTATCTAAACTAGACCTCAGGTCTGGTTACTTTCAAATATTGATGAAACCAGAACACCAATACCTTACAGCTTTCAGAACTCATAGTGGGCACTACGAGTTCTTGGTTATGCCCTTTGGGCTCTGCAATACCCCAGCCACATTTCAGAGCTTGATGAACAAGGTATTCAAGGATTGCTTAAGGAAACATGTTCTAGTATTCTTTGATGATATATTGGTATATAGTAAGGACATGAAGGAGCATCAACAACACCTTGAGGAGGTTTTGTTGCTACTCAGGGAGCACAAACTCTATGCTAAGAAGTCCAAATGTCACTTTGGACAAGAGAGCATTGAGTATCTGGGGCATATCATTTCAGGAGATGGGGTAGCCACATATCCTCAGAAAGTTGAATGCATGAATAAATGGCCTACCCCCAAGACTGTAAGGCAGATTATAGGGTTTTTGGGCCTTACTGGCTATTACAGAAGGTTCATCAAGGGCTACGGGATCATAAGTAAACCCCTGACTACTCTTCTAAAAAAGAATATGTTTAAATGGAATGAGGAGACAGAAAGGGTTTTCAAGGATCTTAAGGAAGCTATGTGCACTGCTCTAGTATTAGCTCTCCCAGATTTTTCAAAACCCTTCATCCTAGAAACTGATGTGAGTGGGTTTAGTGTGGGGGCTGTACTGATGCAGGTTGGCAGACCAATAGCTTTTATGAGCAGAACCTTATGTCCAAAAAATCAGGCTCTATCTATCTATGAAAGAGAGTTTTTGGCGGTCCTTATGGCAATTCAGAAATGGCGGCATTATCTAATGGGACACAAATTCACAATCAGAACTGATCAGCAGGCTCTTAAACATTTATTAGATCAGAAGGTCATGTCTCCTACCCAGCAGAAATGGATAACCAAATTATTGGTTCTAGACTATGAGATTTGTTACAGAAAAGGGAAAGAAAATAGAGCAGTCGATGCTCTATCTCGAGTACAAGAGGCTGAAGGTAGCTGCCTAGCCATGAGCACTATAACACCCACATGGCTTCAGGAGGTGGTGAGTAGTTATACTAATGACCCATTCTGCCAAAAGGTTATTACTTCCAAGGAGGGTGATCCAGCTTTATACCCTGAATTCACTCTCACTGCAGGGCTATTGAGGCATAAGAGAAGAGTGGTGGTGGGAAACCATGAGGAACTAAGGAAGAAAATACTTGATTTCATGCATGGGTCAGCCTATGGTGGTCATTCAGGGATCTATGGCTCCTATAGTAGGCTCAAGAGAACCTTCTACTGGCCGAGAATGAAAGTAGACATGATCAAACTGGTCAAAGAATGTGATGTATGCAAGATGAATAAACCAGAACATGGATTAAAACCGGGTTTGCTGCAGCGCCTGCCAATCCCAGATCAAGCCTGGACACACATTAGCATGGATTTTGTGGAGGGACTACCTAAATCAGGAGGAAGAGATGTCATCTTGGTAGTCATAGACAGACTGACCAAGTATGAACATTTCATAGCTCTTTCTCACCCTATCAGTGCACAAACAGTGGCCAAGGTTTTCATGGATAATATTTACAAACTCCATGGCATACCAGTGAGTATTGTTACTGATCGAGATAAGCTATTTACCAGTAATTTTTGGAAGGATCTTTTTAAAGGGTTGGGAGTTACACTAGCCTACACATCTATCTACCACCCGGAGTCTGATGGACAGACTGAGAGGTTGAATAGATGTTTGGAGAACTACCTGCGTTGTATGACCTCTAATTTCCCAAGACAGTGGACTAAATGGTTGGCCCTAGCTGAGTACTGGTACAATACAAACTACCACTCAGCCCTAAAGCTAACTCCCTTCCAAGCACTCTACGTATATGAGCCCCTAACCTCTCTATGGGTCCCTACTTAGACTCTGCTAATGAGGAGGCAAGGGATACACTTCAGCAACGCAGACTGATGCTGCAACATATTCCAGAGAACCTAAAAGAGGCCCAGAATTGAATGAAAATATATGCTAACAAGAGCAGGGTAGAGAGACAATTTAACATAGGAGACTGGGTTTACCTCAAGCTGCAGCCATATCGCCAGAACTCGGTACAACTCCGAAGAAATGTGAAGCTCACCTCCCGATACTATGGTCCATATCAAGTGATGGAGAAAGTGGGTAAGGTGGCGTACAAATTGAACCTCCCTAGTGGCTCTAGAATTCACTCGGTTTTTCATGTCTCATTGCTAAAGAAGAAGATTAATGAGGGAATCGTACCTCTTCAAGAGCTACTTGCAACCACTGAAGATGGGGTTTTTTGCCTCCAACCCACCGCAATTTTGGGAAACCGATCTATCATCAGAGGTTCAGCCACAGTAGCTCAAGTATTGATACAATGGGGGGAGGAAAGTTTTCAACTTTCAAGCTGGGAAGATTCCTCCTTTATCAACAAGAAATTCCATGGGTTTAATCCTTAGGGACGAGGATCCATTGAAGGAAGGGAAATTGTTACGAACCTTAGCTTAATTAGTCAGACAGATGCTGGTGGGTTAGGTGAAGATGTTCGAGAGAGACAAGTTGGAGAGTTTGTCGACGATGAGGCATGGGGAAAGAAGGAAGAGTCGGCAATGGCGAAGGTAGGCAAAGACAATCAAAATTCAATTTTTGGATGAATCATTCACATCGTTAGTCTATTAAATTAAGGAAGGGGATCTTTACCCCAGCCGTTGGATTTCTTAACTCAGTGTGCGGCCAAGATTTAATCCAGTACTAATAGTTGTTTTTCTTTTCTTTCGTTGGGCTTCATTTTTATTTATTTAAGCTGGCAGCCCAGTTGTACTAGGGTTAAAACCCTTTTTTCCCTACTTGCGAGACATAAGAAAAATATCCTAAATTTCCTCCCTTCTTCTCTCTGTCTCTTCTCCCATTTCTGATATTATCTTTCATTCCAAAGTAAAGATTACATTTTTATTGGTTATTTTACAACAGAAATAGCTAAAAAGAAAAGGAACGTTACAGTTTATAAGTACAATTTCATACTTAAATCGTGTGTTTATGTTTCTATTGATGATTTTGGGATAATACTTGTTTGTTCATTTTGTAGTATTTTCAGTATTTTATTGATAATTTTAGTGCAAAGTGAGTAAAAGATAAATTGGAGACGTAGGAGAGTCGAGTTTAAGATGATTGAAATTTAATTTAGAAAAAAGATTGAGATCCGAAAAAAAAAACAAACATGATTCGATCAAAGACTGTGAACCAAATCAATGAGTGGCCCAAGTGCCCAACAAGAGAGGCCCAATTGGCGACGGCAATTGAAGGCAACTCACGCACGTGAATTTTGCCGAGTATATGATTTGGACAAGGAAAATTCTTTACGTAGCCACCAACTATTCCGGATCAAATCTCATCTGTCTAATGTTACATGCCAAATATCATAATTAGGGGTGTATTCAATTGAAATTTTATTAGATTTTAAAGGATTTTGAAAAGTCTGTAGATTTATAAAGTTTATAGACTCCATATGAAGTCTCGCTGATTTGGGTATGGATTTCGGATGGATTTTGGACGATTTTAATGGATTTGAAATCATTCTTCACACCGTATAAATCCATAGACTGCACATGGAATCTCGCTGACTTGGGTATAGATTTCGGACGAATTTTGGACGATTTTAATGAATTTGAAATCATTCTTCACAGCGGTCGCTGGGACACAGCGAGCGCTGAGTATATAACCCAGCGACCGCTGGGGTGCCAGCCGAGGACTAAATTAAAACTAGCGACCGCTGGAAGCTGGAGTACCCTCAGCGGCCGCTAGGGTGTCCGAGTTCAACCCCTCACCGGCCGCTGGAGTACACCGCGCTGGGTTTTAAGAATCCATCAAAATCTCGTGTGCAAAGGTCGGATTTCATCATTTGTATTTTTTACGGGATTTTGAGGTGAAATCCAATAGAATCAATGACTTTTTAAAGTCCATGGAGTTTTGAATACAGTTGGATTTTTATAGACATTTTAAAATCTATATTGAATACATCTGGATTTTTAAAGACTTTTAAAAGTCTGGATTGAATACATCCGAATTTTAAAAGTCCAATAAAATCCACCAGAATCCCAATTGAACACACCCCTTAGTTTTTTTTTAATATACGCTATTTGAAAAAGGATGAATTCTAAATAAAATAAATAAATTAAATTAAATATAAAAATTATGAAAATTTGGCACAAGAGATACCATAGAAAATATTATAGGGGATCTGGTTTGCAATTATTATCTGCGGCCCTCAACAATTTAAAATTTTAAAATATAATTTGAGTATTCTTTTTTGCCATTTAGCCTTTTTTTAGCCCTTTTTTTCAAGTTGTAGCCTTATTTAGTTTTAAATTAAAAAGTTCTAGTGAATAAAGAAAAAAAACACAACCGTCGTCTCAACAATCAGTCTTCCAATTTCTGCAAATGCAAATTCCATGGTTGATGCTTTCAAATTTATACTATACTATATTAAACTTGTCCATCAATTTTTTCTTTATCCATGCTATTTGTTATGGGCTTCTCTATACTTTGTTAATTATCTATACATATTCACTGCATTAGTATCTATTTTCCCTTTTTTCTCAAGAAAAAAATTCATTTCGTAATGAAAAATAATAGTTCACAAAGTTTTGTCTGTTGTGCTCCCTCAAATTATTTCTGATAAACTTAGATTTTATACACTATCCTATGTATAATATGTGTGATTTGGTGATGATATAGTGTATAGTTATCTAAGTTTATATCAGTTTTCTATTCTTTGACGGTTCTTGTGTTTGAGATAAATTTTTGCAGAAATGAGCTTTAAACAGACCATTAGGTGAAGATGGATGTTAAAACGACTAAGGAAGAAGTCTATGACACACAACGATTGAAGAAAAATCACGAAATCGAGTTGAAAAGGTCTGCACAAAATTAGCGGTCGGAATTCGTGATTGTTGCAGAATTAGCTATTGTTTCAGGGGTTTGTTTTCATTGCAACTTTAGTGGGCATAATTCACGGGTAAGTGTTAACCGTGAATCTGGGTGATGGACTCCTACTTAGACTAGAATTTGTTTCCTATCAAGATTTGGTTTCTATATCTATAAAAGAGACTTCTTAGGAACGATTTTGGACATCCATACACATTACAAATTACTCCATCCACATAGAAAGATGTTGCAAGAGAAGATTAAGAAAGTCAAGAGCAAGAAATTCAAGTCGAGCAAGATTGAAGATAATAATTCCTCCGGATTTTATTTATCTTTTCTTTTGTTAAACATGAATTATTGTTGGTGTTTTGTTATTTGTTTTACTATGGATAGCTAAACCCTAGTATTCTAGGGTTTTGTGTGATGATTTATTTATAAAGTTTATATGATTAGTTTTATCATATTTCATGTGACTTGATCTATGTCTTTAATTACTCAAGCTTGTGCTTATTACATGTTGATTACTTGATTAATAATTAGCATGATTTGATGTGTTAATTCATAAATTGAGAGATAAGTTTTAACACGGAATTTTGAGTAATTAACTCATTAATCAATATCACTCGAAAGGATTGAAGTTACTTGAGAGAGCAATAGACCCTAGGAGCTTTTAGGAGTCTTATGGAAGAATTTGAACGGAGACGTTAATTCTCATTGTGTGATCCATGCTTTAGACGCTTTGAGAGGAGATCTAAAGTAAATTCATGGTCGTTCTAGCTAGATCTATGTCCCAACATAGGAATATGATAAACTAATTAGGTAAATAGATTAATTAAGGATTCTCCAAATCTGGAATGCGTCTTTATCTCTTGATTTTCTCTAAGATTTCTACTTTTGTGATTCCATATTTATTTGAATTTATTTATTTCTTTTAATTTTAATCAAATCATTCAATTTGGTTATCTAGATAGCATAAGGAGAGTAAATTGTGGTACTCAAATAATTAAAATATTAAAACCCATCTGGATACAATACTCTTGTTCACAGCTCTACTATAAACCACGTTGTGCACTTACAGTAGGGTTAAATAATTACCGAATAAGTTTTTGACGCCGTTTTCAGGGATTTAAATTTTTGATTAGTTGATATCACGATAAGATTTTCTGTGTTAATCTAGATATTTTTTTTAATTATTATTATCTTTTCTTCATTTATTATTTTTATTTTATTTTTGTTTTTTCTTTTGGTGCTGGTAGGAATATGAGACATGACTACCGACAACTATCAATGGCCGAGAGAGCATGGAGTTAAATACATTAAAAAAGATATGGCTGTTGAAACTATGTGGCTCAAAACAATTAGAGCTCTTAAAAATTCTATGCAGAATCTATCTATGCAACATATTTGATCTGTTTCGGTCTACTCTAACAAGTCTGATTCCAGGTTATTTATAGAACATAAACATAGCCTTAACATGAAAAACAGAAGTCCTAATCCAACTAGGAATCTGATAAGGAAACTTTCCTTATTGAAACTAAAACCGAGGACTTATCATGTTAAAACTCTTCCATCTTTAAACTTTTGTCTTATCATCAATCATGTGCTCTCCAAGTTGATTAAGACATCTTCTAGAACTATCTTGAATCTTTTCTTGGTTGACAAACTTCGAATAGTTTCAATGATCTTGGAAGAAACAATCTGGACAAATGATGTTCATGCAAAACGTTCACGAACGTTGCGATTAAAAAGGATATGACTGTTGAAACTATGTGGCTCAAAATAATTAGAGCTCTTAAAAATTCTATGCAGAATCTATCTATGCAACATATTTGATCTGTTTCGGTCTACTCTAACAAGTCTGATTCCATGTTATTTATAGAACATAAACATAGCCTTAACATGAAAAACAGAAGTCCTAATCCAACTAGGAATCTGATAAGGAAACTTTCCTTATTGAAACTAAAACCGATGACTTATCATGTTAAAACTCTTCCATCTTTAAACTTTTTTCTTATCTTCAATCATGTGCTCTCCAAGTTGATTAAGACATCTTCTAGAACTATCTTGAATCTCTTCTTGGTTGACAAACTTCGAATAGTTTCAATGATCTTGGAAGAAACAATCTGGATAAATGATGTTCATGCAAAACGTTCACGAATGTTGCGATTAACATTGTTGATCTTTAACCTTCACATCAGGTAGCACAACGGAATGTCATGTATGTTCACAAATTGACTTCTGACTATCACTCAAGCTAGCTGACAACACTCAGTTTGTTGAACAATATGATGTTGTATCTCCATGCACAATAGTCTTCATCTTCAGCTCAATCCTATCTTAATGCTTGAGCCGTCTTCATAAAGTTTAGATCACGTTCTTATATATCCTTACGAATGATTTCTAGAACATCGTGTGTACTTAAAAAACCAAATACTTAGTAATGATTCTATGCCATAAAGATCAATGACAATCAATCACTACTGCAAGTGCAAAGTAAAGTACTTGATAAACATGCTTAGTGCAAAGCATAACACTAACATTATTGAATGTCCATTAATTAAATCAAGAATACTGACAACTCAATTTAATTAATTGCTTATCCATGAGCTGTACCACTCAATCTTTATTATCATGTCGGATTAAAAATCCATCTGCAAGATTTAACATGATAATCATATTTAAGCCCCTCAGGGGATATCATCAATTCGGTGCACCGAGACATGATTTCCTTTTATAGTTAGTAACCCATCATATATAGAAAATGCAACTACCCAATCTATCGAGCTTATTGATTTTTTAATTAGAATCTCACCCATTGACATGTGACAGCTGTGTATTTTACACAACTTTTGGATATGAATTGATGATGTTTATTAAATAAAGTTGTGTATTTTATATAGTTTTCGTGTTTATATTGTTATCATTTGGAGATTTTAATGTGTTTGCTAGTTTTGCAGTAATAGTTGTGATTTGGTTGTATATTTGAAGCAAAACAGTTAAATACAGACAAGAGGAGTTGAAGAGGGATTTAAATAGGTTATTGGGCTTAATTAAATACTAAATTAAAGCCTAATGGACTGGATTAAATGATCAAAATCTGAAGAAATCTGAAGCCCAATGCGAAAATGGCTTAGGTCGACCCGAAAAGTATCGATCAACCCGGCCCAGTGTAATTTGTAAAGGCCTGGGTCGATCCAACCCAACTCACCTGGGTCGATCCTGTGCAAAAACATGGTTCTGGATTAACCCAGCTAGCTCGGTCAACCCATATGTACGGGTCTGCGGGAATGTGATTTTTTATCTCCAATTAAGGGTTTCAAACCTAGATATAAAAGCTTTCACTTTGATACACGCATCATATGATACAACACACGAGATATACACTTAGACAGAGATTTGCCATCTACTAGAGAGAAGTTGGTAAAGTTGCTAGAGACGGAGTGCTACTGCAGAAGAGACAAGACAACTGGATTTCTCCGTGTTATTCGATTCTTTTATTAATTTTATCATGAACACTTACACTCTAGTTTTTATTATTTATTTAATTATGTCTAGCTAAATTCCTGTAACAGCCCAGTCCCGAAAGGGAGATTAACAAATCGGGACGGGGTGTTATTTAAGGGATTAATACAAAAACGAAAGATTAACAAAGAAGGTTTATGAATAGAGATACGCTTTTGAAAGATGGGCGATGATGCTCGAGATTACTGGATTAAGAAGGGGTCATACTTTTTCAAAATATGACGAAGCGAAAAAGACTAATTAATCAGATACCAACAAGCATAAACCCATTCATGGGTCAAAGCGGATGAACAAATACCAACATGCACAAGCCTCTTCAGAGGCGAAAGAAAAATATACTCAAGAAGCAGGAATAGAACTTAATATGCATCATTATATATATATATGATCACGTTTTCACATTGTTTATGGAACTCGAATAAAATAGCAAATCTAGTAGTTGTAGATAAAGTGAATCAGAGTAGCAGAATTATAGTGGGTTCAAATACTTTATATTATAGCAAAAACATCTTGGCAGCCAACCCACATCCATAGCCACCAACATTCTCTGCATCTCAACCTGAAAAATATTTGAAGAAGAGGGCGTGGGCACTAATGTACTCAGTAGGTTTTAACAAAAACACTTTAATAAACTTTAAAAATATCCAATAATCAACTGTCGGTATATAGAGAGCAAAACGCAAAAGCCCTCTCCATATCCGCAAAACCTTTTCTTTACTTTTGGGCCCATCCTGGCTCAAACCTGATGTCTACTGCGCCCTTAGGCATACCTTAGGACATAAGAGGGGTTACCTCAAATATCCTTACGAGTTTGCAAATGATAAACCCAGCAGTGACTCACTTAAACGATCAAAGATCACAAGTCCTCTGAGCTCAAATCCTGCTTAAGCAAAATGCTATATTTCTTTCTCCCTTAACCTTGCTAGCAAAATCAAACCTAGAGCAACGTCTAGGACTAATCCTTTAATTAGCATGATCTCGGCCTATAAGGGATTTATCACAACCCTAAAAGGCAATCTGTAGCTGTACAAACCTTAGAAAAGTATCAACATTCAATTACGAGGAAATGAACGTATATAAACATATATTGCAACTAAAGGCAATTCTAAATATATCATGCTAAGCAAAAACAATACTTAAACATTTCTAGCATATCTAAACATGCTTGAGAGCTCAATTAACATCTAATATTTTTCTTTCCTTCCTTCCTTCCTTTGTACAGAGATCAATCAGGTAGAGCAAAATATTTTATTGGATATCTCATTTGCCCTAACATGCTTCTAGAGCTTATTAGCTCAAACTTTAGATGAGTATAGATTTACCACCTCGATTACTGAACAGATGACGTAGCAACGATTTGATGATCCTTTCCCGGATCTCCATGGGGTTCACTTCTTCCTACAAAAGTCGATCATCGACTTAGCGGTCTACTTCGAGATTTCTAACATCTAACACGAATTTAAACAATATCTAACTCATCCACTCTTAACTAGGATTTAACCACAGATTGCATGACTTAGTAAACGTGAAGATTAAAGTTTGGAAAAACCCTTTGAAAACATCCGAAACGAACCACTAAATTTTCGGGATTTAATCTTCTATAAATGGAGCTATTATTTAATTTTATTCCTTTCAAAAATAGATTGCGCGACTCTAGAGACCTCGAATAAATTCGACACAGAAGGAAATAAATTCCAAAATGCTATTCTTGATTTTATAGCACCAACTGATTTGACACAGGCCTCTTTCCATAACTTGACATTTTATTCAGCGGACCTCGAATGCACTTTTTACTTGCCCAAAAGTTATGAAAATAATACAGGATACTCTTATATATACAAGAACTCAATACTGAGACTTTGAGAATTTTTCGATAACACATGCTTCCGGAATAAAAATAACTGTCTACTTTTAAAAATTGAGATTCATCAAAACTCGTCCAAAAATTACGAAACTTGGCAGATTTATAGAGAATAATTTTTCGAGCAACTTTCTATAAGAAACTTTTTCGATTTGATGACTCAAAATAGGCGAAAACATCCAAACACCGAAACTGATCGGCGCCGGTAGCAGTTTCTATTTTCCGGTGATCTGACCAGCTTTCGGTCACCGGATGATGACGGACTCAACATACGAAACGTAGAGAACTTCAAGATGCACAACATACTAAAATTTCAGCTTAAACAGAGAAGAAACGAACTTGAAAAATAACGATAAGAATCGAAATACTAAACTTAGACGGAATTAATGAAATAACGACGGAATTTAAATACGAAATTTAAGCGGAACTTAACGAAATAAATCAAGAATATCAATGAGAATTAATAACGGAAATACTATAATGGAAATATGATAACGAAAAAGGGAAAAAAAATACAGAATTAAAGACAAGAAAGAAATAGGATCCGAAGCCGACGAAATAGAATGGACGGAGTCGAGTGTGTCGAAGGAAGGTGGCTAGCTTGGCGTCTCGTTGAGTCGCAGCGGCGGCAGAGCCGCCTGCTACAACCCAACGACGCCCCTAGCACCTTCCCCCGCAGCATCCCTTCCACGCCACTCCGTTCATCGTCTCGGAGGAACACTCACGAAGAATATCTCTAGCTCGACTTGAGCTTTCTCTCAATTCTCTCTAACTTTCCCACTCTCTAAACTTGAGAAATGAATGGAAATGATGTGAAACAAAGTGAAAGAGGTGGTGGGGTATTTATAGGTGTGAGTTTGGCTTCCCTTGGAAGCCATTGTAGTGCAAGAATACTGCAAAAGTTACTTCGGGTTCGGTTAAAAGCTGCTTTATTCGATGTCGAGGTCCAAATGACCTCAGACATGAAATCTGAAAATACCGAGAGACTCGTTGGCTTGAGTACTAGTGAACCAACCTGACTCGGGATGAAGAAGAGGTCGTCAGAAGAAAAACGAGCCAAGATTTCTTTTTAAAATTACTTTTTACTATTCAATCAGACTGACAGATTTTGCTCCCGAGTGTTCGATTGACCTCAGAATGGAAATCCGTGAATGCGAATGGATTCCTTGAGTCATTTCCCATAAAAGGGGCTTAACAGAACAATACTCAGATTAACAAGGAGGATTTCGTAAATTTTCCAAATCACGTACGCACACAAAAGTTACTATTCATTTAATCTTTTAAATACGTTTTTCATCACCGGGACCTCAAATGACTTCAGAATAAAATTTTGAAAATACCGGCACACTCTTTGAGTTAAAACCTTTCTAACAAGACCAAAATTAGCCATAACAGAGTTAAGATCAAAATTTTCAAAAAGACGATTTCACGAGAATTGACCCCTAAAGTCGTGACTGACATCTGACTTCACTTAAACCTTATTTAAATTTCTTCATTAACTACTTAATTAGTCTTAAGAATTCTCTAAACATTATCTGAAAATCTGGAGTGTTACAATTCCTAGCTAGGTTTTAGGGATTGGATGTTATGGATTTTATAATATGATTTAATTACTTTATTCTTGCTATCTCTCGGAGCTTGATCTCTATGAGTTTATTTATATCTTATATGAATGATTAATCACCATTTATGCATGCTAGTCATTAATTTGAAGTACTGACCAGAGAAGAATTAGTGATAGAAAGATATAAATTAGGTTATGTGTGCTTGGAAGAACCGACCAAGTGAACAAGTATCACATAGGATTGAATAAATCTTCGTGTGCTAGATTGGGAGTAATGACATGTGTGAAGAACCGACCGTAATGAAGTGCATACTTATTACATCTATGTTATGGTTTATGCCTTTAAAAACAGCCTGATAACAAACTAGTGATTCCCTACCATTGATAGATTAAAGACAAAAGTCGGGTTGTAAGAGTTAATGAATATTGATAATTAATATAATAATCTAGTTTCCCTAAAGCCTATGTTTCATTTAATTATTTTAGTCTAGTTATTTTACTCTCTGCTTTTATTTGTGTTATTTTACTTCATTCCATTTTTACCTGCTTATTCAGTGTCTAGATATTAATTAGGTACTTGTGTTTGAGAACGTGAAAATAGCAGTCCTTGTGGGATACGATACTCTTGCTCACCTAAGTATTATAATAATGTCGTGCACTTGCGGTTCACTTATTTGTTTATAAATAGTGTGTCAACAGGTCAAAGTAATGTACATTAAAATATATATGTCTACTATTATACAATCATTAAAAATTATGAGTATCTGAGATTTATATTCTTATGTGCTATCAGTACATAAGAATTTTCTCGCTACGATCTAGTTCAATGCACTCTAAAAGTGCACTAGTATGATTCCATAGTCAAGATATACTAATTCCAAATCACATTAAAACTATACCGATGGTTCATCTAACTCCATCTAGGTTTCGAACTCTTTTCATACTTTATAAGGAATCAATAATATGATCTTCTGTGTGCATTCCACACACCATATTATCTATAATATTAAGTATATGACGATTTATATTATTTCTTATATAAAACAAATGAAAAATATATGAATGCTATTTTCATTTATAATTTAAGGAAAATAATTATATACATAAAATACATGCTTTTAGTATATAATCCCAACACCCAACCCCAGCACATGATAAACATCACTATCATTAGGATTAGATGAAGAGAACAATTGCTGAAAATAATGTGAAAATAAGCCATCCACTTCCTTGTCCCTCGAATGTCAAGTTCTATTATGTCCAATTAGTCCATCAATAGTATTCCCCCTTTTTTGGTCGGAAGCATAATCATGGAAAGTCAGAGTGTTTCGGTTGGCGCTTGAAAAAAAAAGTCCAAATCTAGAGCATGATCAAGTTTTTTATTAATTGTATTCAGACTTGACTTGAAGTCAGGTTTATCCGGACTTTTCAAAAATTGAACTCGTTTTGCTCTCAACTTCATAATTTTCTTTCCGAGACCATCAAACTTTCTACCTGACCAATTCTTAAAGAATTCTTGCAACTTATCCCATTCAAGCTGGAAATCCGGTACAAATGGGTACTTCAAGAACCATTTATCTTGAAAATGAAAGCGCTTGTTTTCGATAGCTCCGATCTTAGAAGAGCATGGAAACTCTCTAAAAAAAATAGGCCTATGATTAGACCTATAAAAATCTAAAACCAAAATTTCAATCGTTGCCATACCCATTGACAAAGAACATGTCCGACCTTTCCCAAATAGCTTTATCCTATTTTCTTTTGTTGAACTAAGTCATTGGCCATTCATTCTCATCTGTCTTACTAAGATTACAATCATCTAAAGCTTCTTGAAAAATCTCCATCTCCGCATTAGAGCGACTGCAACCTCCATTTTTTTTCTTGTTTAAGCACAATATCATTAAAATCATGAACAATCCAAGCCAAATTTGTCATTTGGATATCGCTAGCATGCCTCCTCATGAGATCCCATGAAAACTTCTTCAAAGATGTATCAGGATTCCCATAAAATTTAGTGAATCACCACTGTCTATCAAATTCTTGAACTCGACAATCAGTATGGCCCGGTAAGTTGGATTTAATCGTAATATCCAACAGCTTCTTCCACATTAAGAGAAGACAACCACTCTTACCCACATGATCAACCCCAAACAAGCTATCCAACTTAAACAGTGACCTCCATAATTTACACTTTACCACGCGAAAGCTTCGTTCTACAAATGAAAACCAAGCTAGGAGCATGGTCAGCTAGAAGCCACCACAAATCTTGGAAAGCTTATCTGTTACCCAAACCGCGAGCTTTCCAAATCAAAACATTCATTAAGCTCGACGGGACTGTAATACAGTCATCGCCATTGATGCCATCTCAACATTTAGAACTTCACACCCAACTTTCAATTTCATACCTCGCTTGTTCAGCCACTACAAGAAAAAAGCTCATACACCACGGGTAATAACCATGGTGTATGACAAATTCCAACCGTGGTCTTGGTGGGCATCGTCTATGCATACGCTTATACACCACGGGTAATCACCGTGGTAATTTTACCACGGTTTTAACAGAACCGTGGTTAATTTACGACAGTCGCATACGCCACGGTTATTCACCGTGGTAATTTTACCACGGTTTTTAAAAAACTGTGGTAAATTTATGAAAAACCGTGGTAAATTTATGACGGTTACAAAAAACCGTGGTAAAATCACCACGGTTTAAGTATAACCGTGGTAATTTTACCACGAATTTATTAAAATCGTGGTAAAATTACCACGATTTTCTTATAAAACCGTGGTAAAATTACCACGATTTCACTAAAACCGTGGTAAATTTACCACGGTTCACCATTAAAACCGTGGTATATTTTTATTTTTTATTTAATTTTATTATTTTATTTTTAAATCCCTTGATAAATTGTTGTCTAGCATGTATAATCCCAAATTAAAAAATATTTTATAGAAATGATAATCATCCAAAATACAAAAATCTCATTCAAAATACAAAATCTCATCTAAAATACAATATCTTATCCAAAATATAAAATTCATTGCAAAGAAATATCCTTGTTGCTTGTTAAAAAACTACTAAATAAATTCAAAGTTCTATTACAAAGATCTTACTAGTTCCATTAGCTAGTTCCGATATATTTAAGAAATGAAGGAGAGATGATTAGCTCACAATACCTTGCAACATGTCAAAAGACAAGTAATTAATTACAAGACCTTAAAATCATAAAACAATTACGGGATATATTAACCTAAAACACTATACACAATTACATATACCAAAGAAGATGAACATTTCTTATGCAGCAACATACCAATTTCTTCAACTTCATGTACAGCAATTTCAGAAGAAACATGCACAAATGCCTTATGGCTTTTCTGAGTAGCATTCTACAAGATTTCATGACATTAGCAAAAATATTCTTCCAGAGAAGGAACATGCACAAATACCTTATGGCTCTTCACATTACATTCTATCTTTGCATTGCATTCTAAGTGTTTGTTTTGTGCCTAGAGAAGGAAAAAAACTGAAATACAAGGAACAGAAAAATGTGCACGCTACATAAATAAGGAATCAAACAGCAGTATTTTCTAGATACCTCTTTAACCTCTTCAACAACATATAGTTTCAAATAAAATCTAAGGATTCTGATGTGACCACATACACACATGTTACTCTTTCAAAAACAAGCTTCAGCAATATAATCAGTTATCATAGTAATACCTAATTAGGTCCTAACACTTGAACTAAATAACTCATATATCACAATGGAACACCAAATTTTAATTGAAAACTGGAAATGTTACAAAAGGATGAGGAATGACATCAAAAAGAAAGATAGAATAAAACCAAAGGGCACCACTCCACATTTTGTTTATTAACTCTAACCAAAAGATCCTACATTTAATCCTGTCCCAAAGCTCATCAAGGGATTCTTCTGGAATTTCAAAACTTTTCTTATTAATTTAATAACTTACTATAGTCATATATACTAAATAAGTAATGTATCTCAAAGGCTTACCCTGAAAGAGAGATCTTACTATATTGGAAAATAATTAGTTCTACCAAGTACTAAGAAATATCTAGTCAATGAAAATATACCAACATAACAACCCAAATGTGCATAACGAATGAAGAGAACATAACTCAACAGAAAAAACATTGTACCTGCAGCTTCACTTTAATGTCTAGGACCATGCGTTCCCTTTTAGCCTGTGAAATATAGATTCTCATCAGATCTAGGTAACTATATATGAGTGCTCAGTAAACCACATAAACCATAAATACTCACAGCTCTCTCTCTAGGACTTAAGCTTTCAGGCTTAGAATATTTACCAGCTCGGGGTGAAGGAGAACTACGCAAAGAAAAAGAAGGAAGATGCTTAGTTAAATGGTACAAAGATAGGTAGAAAAATATCTTAGAGTAATAGAAATAAAATCAAATTTATTACCAATGATCTTACGAAAATTGATTAGTTAAATTGATATATATATATATATATATAATATCATATATATATATTTTCCTTCTTGTATTGAGGCTTACGCCTTGGTCCGCCTCGAGGCTTACGCCTCGTGACGCTACGGGTAAACGCCTCAAGGCTTGAAAACGCCTTTTAAAACCTTGTATGGAGGCATCATAAAAATAATGAAAATATTTCTTACAGTACGTTGTAGTTGAATAAATATGAACGGCTGAAGCGATTTGCACACCGGGAACGAGAAGCAATTGGTGACTTCAAGAACATTGCCAACATCCAAACCAAGAAGCTGCCTAGTAACCAGAGCTGGTGAGAACTCTTTGCAATGCTTGATTATCTTCAAAATAACCTGTAGCGTATTATAAGCAAAATATTAGAAAATTATATTACAGTGTTGAGGCCCTTCCATCATGATACATGATGACAAACAGCCCGACAATTCAGAGTGTAGCAACCGTTAAATTGCATTCAATCTAGCAGATAATTGCAGGTTCCAATTTGATTTCAAAAACTTGAAAACATTGTACGTATCCATTATGTCATTGTAAGGTAGGATGATAAGTTTTGAAATTTGAGTCGAGAAATAGGATCACTTCTTAAATGGTTCAGCTCCTAGTTTAATATTCTGCAGGTATATGTTGCACAACTTCAGCAGAAATATAAAGTTATGTTGTGATGAAGCTGTTTCCTGCGGCCAAATAGGATTTCTTAACATGGTTTTAATCTTTTAAATGTAATCTGATACACAATAATGAAAACCAAGTTGGACAAGACAACACTAGATAATTCTATAATATATAATAAAAAAATAAAAGACCTTCTTGAGACAGACCAGCTGCAGTAGAGAGAAGCCAAGAAGCAAGAAAGTAAAAGGCCAAGGCTAGAAGTATACAAACTGGTTTGATCTGAAAATGACAACTTCAAAGCAATTGGGAAATAAAGTGCTAACACTGCACTACATTGGTAAATTACATATATATATATATATATGAGTAATTTATATATATATATATATATGTATGCTGCAGAAACCATTTATTTGGATTGCAGTGCACTGATTAGTGCCTAACCTGAAAATGATACTCAAAACTCCCAAGGGAGTAACAAGAATAGCTGGGGCATATGCTTAGGCAGCAAAATTTGCAATTTCACCCATGCTCACTGTAATGAATACAAATTAGGAAAAATTCTTACATATTAATTTATCAGATAGAATTCTTGAGACAATAACTTGGTATAGATATGGTCACTAGGTTCTATTTTGAGTTTCTTTTCTTACTTGTTATCATCCCCACTCACCACATTGGTTCCTTCATATACGAGAACCCTCCATCACCTGAATCATAAATGGTAACTAACTAAATACTAGGAAAAAAAACACAATCCAAAAAATGAAATCATATATATATATATATATATATATATATATATGTGGAGTCTATAAAGAAGTATTTGTTATGACTGAAAAACTTCAGTGTTTGCAATCATAGAGCTAGTATTTTCTTTATCTAAAGTCTTAAAACAACTATAATTTTCCCAATCATGTACTTTTTTCCTCATTAACCAAATAAAACAAGCCCTTTGCATTCACAATTAATCGTGTATATCTGGACTCTTGAAGACTTACGTGTAAAAGATAATTAATGATCATACAATGATTTAACATAAAATTAACAAAATTATCAACTAACTTGCTCGAGTTCCAGAAGCCCCGGCCTTCTTTAAGCCCTTTTTCTTGATGATGAAACTAGAGCCAATGAATATGCTTGAAGAGATAGCCAAAACAAGTTCCTTGACA
The DNA here is from genome assembly GCA_026008535.1 of Perilla frutescens. NCBI lineage: Eukaryota > Viridiplantae > Streptophyta > Magnoliopsida > Lamiales > Lamiaceae > Perilla > Perilla frutescens. The sequence goes on along the minus strand of BRKX01000008.1, from coordinate 33,493,762 downwards.
TTGTTTGATACTCCTCTCATTGATCAACAATGTAGAGGAGAAATGTACATATAAGTCGGGAAATTATCAAAAACACTTCCAAAACAATGCCTGCATTGAAAACTACCAAAGAATCATATTCAGACTAATCAAAATGCAAAAACCCCTAAAATACGAGTTTTTGAAGAATGATATCAGAAGAAAAAAAGAGAGATTAACAACTGTGCTTTTACCCCCCCCCCCCCCTTTGCCCATCATATGGGGCCCTAGGTTCATTTCCTCCCCTAAAATTTTTCCACCCTCCAATTTTTTCCAGAACCCAACGGTGAAAATTAGAAAAAAAAAGAGAGGATAATTTCTGCAACATAGAAAAACCCCAAATCACTTTCCAGGTTCAATTTGATTTTATTTTTTCTAATTATCGATTGTTTTCAACAAAATTTGTAATTACCTTTGAATGTTCTAGCTGTCGATTTATTTCTAGAAATCACGACCATTAGCTATGGTACCTCACTCTGGAGAAACGCCTGAACCGCCATCGTTCATGTCCTCGATGATCAAAGGAATTTCTTCCTTTCTCAGTCTCGGCGACGGTGATGAAGACTCATGGCGACGACAATAACAATGGAGACGATGAGTTTAGGTTGAGGGAGAATTTCAGAGTTCTCGAAGTGAAGGAAAAGAGAAAAACGGTGCAGGGAGAATTTCAGCGATTAGGATTTGATTTTTTCGATTTCCCCCTTCATCGGCTTTCATTTTTTTACTTTTAATTTAATTTAATATTTAAAAATATGAAAAAGTTTAATTTTATGCTACCACAGTTTTATTTTCAAACCGTAATGATTGGCACGGTAAGCACAAACACCACCAATTTAAAAAACCGTGGTCATTAAAAATACGCACATACACCACCGTTAGAGAATACCAGTGGTGTATTCATGAGTACACACGACAGAAACTTCAGAACTGTGGTGCTTTATTTGTGAAGAATGCGCTCATACACCACGGTTTTCATCAAAACCGTGGTTATTGATTAAATCACCACAATTTTATGCTAAAACCGTGGTTATTCAAGCGTGGTGTATGGACAAATTTCTTGTAGTGAGTAGGTTACCATTCTTATTCCCATCAGTCTACTACATCCCCATTATTTTAGCAGATAGGAGTGATAGAGGTACCTTTACTTTGGACTTCTCCCTTGCCATTCGTGTCCAAGACATATCTCTCTCATTCTTTACTTTCAAAGGGATCAAGCTGGGAAAACCTTCTTGGGCATCTTTGACAATTTTTTCCATTGTAACCCCCAGCCAACACTCTTTCCTCCAAGCACCATATCAACCTCCATACCACTAAGCTCAACACTTCTCCCAACCCGGTTAATGAACCTCCTCTGCTTCCTCCTCAGTAACCATTTTCTCCATAATGAACCGATCTTCCTCCTCTCCTACCCCTCCAATCATACCCTTAACCCCTTCTAACGCACTCTCATTCCCTCTAACAACCTATTAAAAGCCCTCCCCCCCATCTCCGGAACTAACCCACTCTTGGCAACACCCCTAGAGAGGTCACATACCACAACTAAACCCCTATTATGTAACTTATCTCTAACTGCCTCACTACTACTATAACCACCATGCTTGTTTCCATAACACGCATGTGACATATCAAAATTTCATATATTTATTTAAGAAATAAAAAGGGTGGAATATTAAATAATACTTCAAAAGTTATTCCAAAACAATATTCAAAGTTTATTACAACGGAAAATAAATAATAAAAATATTAAACGATCTTTATTCCATCACTCTGTCTTTATCACACCGCCCGAGCTTCCTTAGCCTGAAAAGAAAAATAGCTTTGGGGTGAGTATTATTAACTCAATGTGGTAACTCGATTATCCAGATTATACATATATAACAATAAATACAAGTCATCACATATTTCATCTTAAAGCTCGTAAGCCAATATAACATATATCCCATAGGATCATCATAAACATCTGACTCGAAGGCTCATATGACCCATAGGCCCACCTACACACCGCATATATAAATATAACAAGGATAAAAGTCCATATATATTCTCCGACAGAATTCCTACCTTAATTATCTCTTGAATTTGAAAAATAACGTATTAATATAGTCCAAGCGCGCCGCCTAGCATAATAGTAATAGTAGTTAATTAATGTAATATTAAATATTAAATTTCTTAAATGCTAAAAATAAATAGCATAACATTATATGAATTATATATATATATATGCTTGAAGAATAAGATATATAGTATATATAGATAAGTGTATATGTGCGTGTGGTTAAATATACACATAGATACATATATTTACGTATGTGTGCTATACTATATATATATATATATTTGTATGCATAGGTGTGCGTAAAAGTAGGTGTGCATTTAGTTTAGGGTATATAGTATCTATATGTATATATATACCTGTTAGTGTATGTGTGTGCTAAAAGAGAAAAATATATATATATATATATATATATATATATTTAAATAGATGGGACCATAAGGTGAGAGGTACATGTAGTCAAAGTCTCAAATATTTAAGAATTCTTTCACTCCTTCCCATTAACACAAAAATTGAGAACTTTTAAAGCATGTTGACAATCTAATTTAAAAAGTTATTCACTATTTCAATACATCTACTGCCTATTTGCTTCGAACAAACCAGAATAGGATAAACAGCAAACACTCTTACAGACGAAAAAATAAAATAGAGGTTTAGAAAATGGGACCTCAAGAAGGATTTCCGCGAGAAAAGGGGAACTCAGGATGATTTAGGGAGATTCTTTAGATCTCTGGTGTGATTTTTGTGGAGTAGAAACCTATTTATACTAGAATGAGGGGAGTTAACCATGGAAAGGTGAAATTTTCAGTTTATTTCTTTCCAAAAATTTGCACTCTGATTGAGAGATTTTGGGGCTTCTATAAGGCATTTTAGGTTTAGGTTTTTCTCCCAAGTCTTCTAGAGAGGCGAAGGAATGAATGACGCCTACTCTCCAAAGTTTCCAACATGGGCTTAACAATCATGATTTGAATTTTGGGCTTTTAATAAAATACTTAGGGTTGTTGGCTACTGTAGAAATAATGGATCCATCTTTAAAAATAAATAAATAATCTATTCATTAAAATATATCATAATAAATAAATAAATAAATCATAAAATAGTATATACTTGATAAAGATAGTGCAACTTATAGAATCGTAACATAATATATATTTATGCATGCTTGAGCAATGAATGAATTTTTGGGGTGCTACAACGCCAAAACTCCCTCAGCCTCGCAACCCTGGCAACAAACCCCCATTAACTCGACGCACATCAGCAACATGGTTCACCCTAAGCCAACTACCGAACCCAAGTTTTTCCTTATCTACCTCATCATCCGCACAGTGCCTAAACACGTGCCCTACTCTACCACAAGCATGGCAATAATCCGGTAAGTTCGCATATAATAGCTAGATATATGACCTCTACTATTGAAATATGAAAATAATAAATTTGAACAGAAAATGAATCTTATATACGTGAAAACAGGATTTGAGTTATAAATCAAAGTGTAATTTAGTGAATTGCACATAAATATATATATTTAGACATCTGTACAGATTGTGACATGCATGATGCAAATTAAGATAGTATATATAAGACTAATGTTATTGTAGTAAGAAGAAAAAAATTTATGCATGTGTCGCAAAATGGATGAACACATATACATAACAAACATTTGGGTTGCAATTAATTAACGTTGAATAAAATTAAACGTTACTAAGGAATTAAAATAGTCTTGATAAGAAGAGAAATCATGAATTGATAATGTAGTGGTAAAGAATTTGATTCCAGACGTCAGGAACTCCGGGAAGACACCAATGAACACAATCTGCGTAGTTTTTGGGGTTAGCGAGATCCTCTTTAGACTTGGGCTTTAAAAATTTCTTATTAATGGAGGTATGGGCATCCTTTCTATAATCCGATAAATGTGTTATATTTAGATATTGAACGTGCAACCCTCTCTTCTCCAGCCTCTCTATCACCGACTCTGCTTTGCCCATCATCTCCCGATCCGTTTCCACTCCCCAGTAATCCTCCTTCAAGGCCGGCTCCGTCTCGTTGTAGCATTGCTTCCCATCCCACCGTTCCCCGCTACATATGTGTGTATATATATATATATATATATGAGTGTTGCAAATACGTTTTAATTAAAGTGAAAGTTCATGCATATATGTATATATTATTACTTGTAGTGATAAGGCGAGAGACTCATGAAGAAGAGCTTTGTTTTTGTTCGATTGATGTTGATTTCGAGCCAGTCTGACCAAGTGTTCAAGCACATTTCGTAGAGACGAGGGCTCTTTTCTACCACTTTATAGATTGCATCAGGACTCCCAAATGAACCCCATCTGAATTAATTAATTAGTCATGAGAGAGAGAGAGAGTTATAATTAATTAATTAATTAATTAATTAGTGATGTACTTACAAGAGTGTCATATTTAGCTTAACCCACCACATAAAGGTATCGAAGATGAGAATGTCTGCATGAGTCCATTGCCTGGCGTGCTTCTCTATTGAACTTATTCTCAATATTATTTCATTTCTTATGGAGTGGTTGTACGGATCGTCCGTGTTCGACTCCACTAGCAACGGTGACCAATAGAACTCGATCGTCGCATTGTATTCCTTCAATTCAATTCAATTCATTACATATATATACATAAATTGCTTTTAATTAATTAATTAACTAATTAATTAAATGTTAGAATATTTAATATATGAATGACAGTATACATACAGTTGCGTTGAAGACGAACAAGTTTTGGTTCCTGACCACAGATTTATTGGACGAATGATGTAGAGAAGATTCAATCAGGCAAAGCAACGACGTCCATTGATTCCTATTCAAAGAATCCCCCACAAAAACAACCCTCTTCCCTCTTATTTTCTCCAACAATTTCTTCCCATTGAACCTGCACAAATACGAATATGACGAGAGAGAAAGAGAGATTCTAGAGAGAGAGAGAGAATTGACATTAAGACCTGGGAAGCTGACAGTCATGAGGCTTCCACTTCCAGAACTGATATCTAACATCCTTTCTACCATATTTCTGACAGGCGTAGTCGGGCTTCATGAAGGAGCAGTGCGCCTCCTCGTACAGAGGGTTCGACACGTTGTCGAAAACCCATCTGCCGGAGAAGAAATCGCAGGTGGAGACTACATTAGCAGCAGCAACCTTACTCTCTTTTAATGCATCTTCAGGCATTATAATTGTTTGGTTTTTGTTGGGGAGATTAATTTCTTGTTGTGGACGATCATCTTGAATGCATACATTTTTAATTGTTTCGTGAAGATTAATCCTTAGATGAACAGCAATAGTGATGAATGTTATGATTAAGAGAGCAGCTAGGTATGTGAAGTTCATCCATCTTATTTTCTTCGTCTCCAAACTCATTTTTTTCTTTTTTTCTCTTTAATTAATCCATCAATTCCAATTCAGGGGGCCGGGCCTCGTCTTCATATATTATTGGGGATTCATAAAATAATTAATTTTCTATATATTTCACGTGGGATTTTAATTATATTGGTAACAAATTAAATCATTTAATTTCCGGTTATAACATACACACACATCTACATATTGATCTCCTACATTAACTATTGCAATATATATACATGATTTCATACTTGTTTCGACCTAATATTTTCTATTTCAGAGTATTAATTACTATTTTATTTATCTGATATGCTACCATATATTTCATTTGAAGTTTTATGGAGTATTTGCTAATCAAAATGTTTTATGGGTGATGCATGCATCGATAAAATATATATATGTCGGGTAACATATCAAAACGTACATGCATGTACCCATTTTCTTTCAAATTTTCAAATATAATATTTCAACTTAATTACAACTCGCAAGTGATTAATTAACACTAAATTATACGAGAGATATATACGTATAGTCTTAATTACAACTCGCAAGTGATTTAATTATCATTAATTATATTTAATCTTAGAGTTCATTTGGTACAAACAGATGGAAATTTATGAGGCATGGATTTGGAAGGAATGTGTGTGTGCGTATATATACATATTAATTAGTGCATGTGAATTCATGCCTAAAGCTAAAAGTTTAGCCTAAAAATATGAAGATGCATGTTTCATTTGTAATAAGATTTTTTTAGAATATTGTTAATTTATCTTTATATCTTCTAAGAATCTCTTCTATCTTCGAAATTCGAAATATGCTTGCAATGTGATTAGAAGATTGGAGACATGCAGTTATCAAAAGATTTAAACTTACCCAAAGTTGTTTTGAAAAACTAAACCCTAAACTCCTAGTATAAAACACAAAGGATGGGATACTGTCCCTTGTGATAGTTTAGTAGTAGAATGGTGTACTTTAGAATCGAAGATCTTGAGTTCAAAACTCCACCAACACCGTATATAATAAAATAGTAATTTGTGCTCTTTTACTGATTTTATTGAAAGTTAATTGTATTCATGTTGATTTACCAACCGCTATACAAACAGAGTTCATGCCAAATCCCAATCTGCAGCAAGAGACTGATAAAGTATATAAGTTTATAAAATATAATTCAAATTCATTAATGAATACATGGATTCCAGAATATTTTTTTACATTGACAGTGCAGTAAAAATGAATTACTAGTGGGAGCACAGTTCTTCCTGCAACCCTGTTTATTTTTTCCTTATTTAGAAGCCTTGATAAATCTTGTTTGCTCTTTTTGTTCCCCTTTCTTATGAGTAACACTTTAATCTGTATGTATATTGCTGCTATACTATATATACTTCGACATATATCTATAACAACGGGTGCTCATATGGATCAAAAACTCGATTGTGACACGTTTTGTCACAAGGATAGGGGCAATCTCCCTTCTGAAATGGACTTCTGTCGTAAAACCAATCTCCAACAGCTTTAGCAATTGTCTGCACACAAATTATATATAAGAGAAATCTAATAAAAAGAGAAGAAATTAAAATAAAATAAAATCATCACCTTGTTATTTAACTTTGGAGAGTCATTTCTAAACCAGGTTTCCTGCATTTCAGTTTGGCAATGCGCGTAGCATGAATTGATAAATAATCCCCTAGAAAACGAGAGGCCTAATCCATTTATCGCTCTGATGAACTCTAATCTGAAACCTGATTAAAAAAAAAAAAAGGCATTATTATACAAGAAAAGTTTTGAACTTTTTTTCACTTTTGTAACTGTGGTAGATATGCACAAAACCTTGCATGATTTGGAGCTGCCTGGGAGAGCATTTAAGTATATCGGTCTTGCAGTCGTGCCAGAGGCCGTGTGGATCAGCAACGCCAGGTGCCAATATATTCTTTATCTGGTTGGGATAGATGATGCTGAAGAAGGGAAACATATAGATGCTCGCTTATCTGAAATTGGGTATATATGTTTCTAACCTGCCATGAATCATAGGCAGCATTCACAATAAAAAGGGGAGTCCGAGTTCCTCTAGCAGCGAATTGTGGGAAAAAACACTACATTTTGACATACCACCATTAATTAGCATAATGTATATTTGCAACAAAAACTCCATCTTAACATGACTTGTGGAATGATATCTTACAAGACTTGGTTCCATTTTTAAGGTGCATAATAGAGGCAAATTCTTTGTTGATCCCTGCACATTAGTCAGTGAATCATGAGCTAATTAAGTTCTTAAACGAATCATCACAAAAATAGTAAAGGGCTTACATGTGTTGAAACTACGTCGTTGTAGAAAGCCTCAATATGTGGTGCACCAGAGACATCCTTCCTGTTCCAATATGTGATGAATATAATGTTGGAACTAAACATTACTCCAAACATACAACACAACTAAATGAAGCGCGTTGATGAAACTTACGTATTGATGAAAAAACCAGCATCCGAAAGGCACTTCACTTTTGCTCCAATGGGAAGGAGAGCCCTGAAGTTATCACAGTGAAGAATCGCAGCCAATCCACCAGCTGAGCATCCGGACAGCATAGCCTGCATTGGAAGATTTTAGGAACTTAACTAATGTAGCAGAACTACATCATTTCCAAATATATCGAGGCAAAAATCTCAGAAAAATCTCCTACATTTTCAGCATTCTTCATTCCTTTTGCTAATAGGTCTTCCATAACAGCAAGAAACACCCTTGCCCCTCTGTAGTGAAGTTTTGTGGTCTGATCATATTTAACATGATTGTGAAAAAGATATGAGCAAACAATTAGCTCCATTATTCAAATTTAGGCTATTTAGCTATTATATATATAATGGCTGACTCACTGGGTTCACTGCTTCAACATCACCAGTAAATGATGATCCATCACAATATCTAATTTTGACTCGATTCCAATTATAAAAATCTGGAAGGTAATGTCAAACCATTTCAAATAAACAACAATCAAGACGCGATTTCAAATAATGAACTACCAAAATCATTGAAGCATCTAATACTATACCAGGGTTGAACTTCGCCTGGTTGCTCAAAATCCCAGAGAAAGCCAGCTGCCTAACCATCTGCTTGGAGGAACCTAACCGGTTGTTCTTACGAGCAAGGCAAGTCGTCATGTTGTTGCACCACCCTCCTCCCTGTAATCCCCACAATCCATCCAAACTCTTACAAACCAACTCTCAACATCATCAACAATGAAAAGTTAATCATACAAATAATTACCTCAAGCTGAATTAACCAATTGTTAATCCCTGCTCCAACTCCTCTATCAAAATGGTAGGCTGGTGGACTCCCATCCAAACAAACTGAAACATAACACATAATTAACAATCTACAATATAGCAATCAAACATTGTTTTACATAGTTTTGAATTAAATAATTCACAAAATAAGACTGCTACATAAATCTTTACCTGCCCCTTTTGCCACAGCATTCACAACATAAGTAATATCTACATAAATGCTTTCAATTGTCAGCACAATCAACGCATACACAAGAATGTGCAGCAATTGCAATAAGCTTCCCCTCATTACCCTGCAATTCAAATAAGAGTTCAATGAAAATGATAAAATGAATGTGAAAAGTTACTGAGAAAATGAATGTTCCTCATTCATATAGTTTGTTAGCTATAACAAACTGAGTTCAAATTTTTATTTAGTTATATTCGGTTGGTTACATGCAATTAATTATCGATATTCTCGATTGGGGCTCATAATAGCTCAATTAGTTTAAATGTCAAATCAAATTACAATGTTCAAACTCGACTGCATTGCTTTACCCTGTTCAAGAAATAGATAGAAATAACGAAAAATGAAATAGAATAATACGAAAAGGGACTTATTCTTGAAGGCAAATTCATTAGCAACATTCTCTTTTATTGCCAATAAGAGTAATTAAAGTAATCACAAAGCACCTTAAATTAATACTGCCATTAAGATGTCCAAATTACTTCTGAATATGGCAATAAATATATTGAAATGGTAAAGAAATCGTACCTTGAATCAAAACCCACTTCGAAACTTGTACATTCGGAGCTGAAAACAATCTCAGGCTACCAAAAATAATCAGCAAAAGAGATTGAATATAGCTACAGATGTTAACTATAATAACAGCTTTTTGAATGTATGAATTTTTTATTTCTTTGCAGAGAACCCAAGAGGCGACCGACACTAATTCTTGAGTAAAATGCTCCTCGAGTTTATATATATAGGTTGTTATTTTCTTAAATGGGTTAGTTTTTTTTTAGTTTTTTTTTTTCAAATATTCACAACCACCGGTGTCTATAATATATCAGTGAGTCTGTATACATACGATGTATCGATTTATAAATTATTGACGGAATTCAAATTCAAAGATCCCTTCTTAAGGGCACCCAAATAATAAAACTCATGTGTAATATAAAGACTTATCGAATTCAAGATCCACCATTCCCCCTTCAAAAAATAGAGAAGAAATTCAAGTTAATAATCTTTTAATAATAAGATATTCGTGAGCCAAATTTGTTGTTAGGTTGGGAATGATTCCTTCTTTCAACATTTTTTTTTTGTGTTATTGGAAATTTAAACATTGAATATTGAATCATGAATACCAAATATAAACTGGTTTGTAAACAAGGAATAAAACAAAAACATTTTTTTGGAGTTATAGACTATAGTAAAAGATAGTGATTAGTGAGAGTAAAATTAGAAGCTCAGCTGTATTAGCATTTAGTGGGTTAGGATCCGACCCGTGTGTGACGGCAAATGTGAAGCCAAAAAAAGTTGAAGAATCTTATCGATACACGCGGTCTTCATTAGATATGTTGATTATAAAATAAAATAGGATTGTAGGAAAGAGTTTTAATGTATTTTTGTGATGATGATGATGATGATTTGAATTTGATTGGAAGAACTGTGAAGAGTGTGGCGTGGGATGGCGGTGGTTTAATTTTATTTCAGCATATGCGTATGTCTCTTTTGCGATCGCATCTCTATTTATTTCCACTTTGCATCATAATTTTAGCCTACCTTTTCCATTTATTTTGTCTTCTTTTACCTTTCTTATATTATATACTTATATTCCTCCCTCTCATACTCCTAAAAAACAAATTGGGAACACAAAATGTTCTACCCTTTTTTTATTTATTAAGCTCAGTGTAGGGACAATTTCAACGCTGCAATGAATTCTACACTATTTTAGTGCACACAAATACTAATAGTGTCAATAATACTCATCAAATACCAAATTTAGTGTGGATGAATCATGGTTAAAATTATAAAAACACAATAAAATATTATACAATATTTAATGCAAAACATTGGAGTTGGAAACATTTTTAGTGCAAAAAACTACACTAAAATAATCGTGTCATTCACTGGAGATAGTCTAATGGTAGTTTTAAAATTTAAATGAACGCTTATATATGAATTTAAATTTAAATCATAATTTAATTTTAGAAAATTTCAGTAATTTATGAACCTTTACTTTCTCTCTCTAAGTCAGTGCTCCTAGCTGGCTATGATATAATTAGATTAGTATTTATGTTATTCACTTTGGTTGTTAAGGGTAGTATATATATAGTCCTTTTGCTCTTTAGGATTTTGAGACTCTTTTATCCTTTATTAGAGCAACTTGAATGCAGAATTGTTGGTGCTTTTAAGATATTGTAAGCTCTTTCGATTTTTCTCCGTATTGTCAAGTATCACGTATTCATGTGGCTTCAGCTGTTTACAATTTTTGGATTATAATTAAGTTTTACAAAATTAAATAGCGTTTTCAAATGCGACTAATATAATTATATTCATATCAAGCTCGTGTAGAAAAAGACAAAAAGTACATGTTCACTTCTTGAAATTAACATGACATTTTTATCATCATTACTCATCACTCAGTAGGTATATAATATATGCGAACGTGATTTTAGAAATCCATCAAATTCTATGAAAAACTGAAATAAGCCATGAAATGCTCTTTTAATATATTTTTCTTCTAACTTTTTATAAAATTCAATAAATTTGCCGAAGATAACGCATTTCTTTCGGGATTATTGGGTTAATTGACAGTCTACTAAGTATACAAAATAAAATTGTTAAGAATAATAGCAAGCATATTATTAATTTTATTAGGGCATTAAATCTTATTATTATTATTATTATTATTATTATTATTATTATTATTATTATTATTATTATTATTATTATTATTATTATTATTCCACACGTCTTATAACTTAAATAAAAGCAACATCTCAATTTAAGAAAACTAAAATGATATATGTGTGGTTGTGTTTGAAAGCTTATCTGATCAAATAAGTTGGCATTCACAAGATTAAGATGTCTAACCTCAAATTAAATGATCCAACATGTCTCCATCACTTTTGCATTGGTTCATGAACCACAAAAGAAATTCTAACACCAAACTTCAAGGTTGATGCCAGAAGGCAAATTGGTCCACATCGAAAACGATTGAATCTGCGATAAATAAACAAATAAATGTTCTAATACAGTTGGTTTCATAATCATAATGATAAATCTACCTCATTAGTTGACTACTGAGACCATCACATATTGGTGGAGTGACAAAATTATAACCGGATGATTATAGATTTAAATTATAAATGTTTTTATGTAGGTATATTTTGCTCGTACTTGATAATGATTCATTGTTTCTATTTGTGAAATTTTGTGGAGTAAGATTTGGTTTAGTGAACTTGTTTATTAGTGATTAGTTTGAGTTGGGTGAAAATGAATTGGCTAAAAAGTACTTTAAGCAACTTACCTCTCTTGTGAAACAAGCAAATATATGGAATTGGTTTCAACTTTTGAAGCCTCTTCTAGCTTGTTTTAATTTTGGGACACCAACAACTTACCTGTCTACTTTTAGTATATAAATTTGGGCAGTTTTAGTGTGTTCCAAAATTTTACATGTCTACTTTTTTTTCATATTTTGAACCAAAATACTCTTATATACTTGGTCTTTCACACTTCAATTTTTGTTTGGCAACAAGAGTATTTTGGGCAAATTATTTTAAAAATAACAGTTGTTCATATATATTTTTTTAAAACACCAGAGGTTTGGTGCAATTTAAAAAACACAAAGGAGTTTGACGCATTTGATCCAGTTTTAGACTTTAGTCCTTCGTTACAACCATCGTTTTATTAATATTTATATTTATATTGCAATATCTGTAATTACATTGACTGCATATTATTTTTCTTTAAATATTATATAATTTTGCTTAAGAAATAGAGAAGAAGCCTATATATTAATATTAAATCCTTTTATCAAATTATCGATCCATCAATATCTATATGAAATTTTACATGGGCTTTTTTCTTCAAGATTATACATATCAGTTACCTTATGAACACCAACGAGTAGCGGCCATAAATTTTTAAACCATATAGGATTTTGATCTTCAGGTGATTCTATTCACAACCCCCATTTTTCTCTTTATAACCCCCAAAATTAATTAAAATATAAATATTATTTTTTAGATAAATTTGTCGTTGTAACCCCTACTACTTAAAATGATAATAAAATAAAATACAACCCCCCCTCCCCCCTTATAACTCTCACTACTTAAAACTCTACCAAAATAAAATATAACCCCCTCTATTTGATTTTCTACCAAAACACATACAACCTCACTACATAAAAAAAACACTAATAAAATACAATCCCAAATGAATATTATACATATTTTGCATTATTTGATCAATTCCTCAAGGGGCACACTCCTATTAGACCGTCTAACGGATCTCCTTGTGTTAGACGGATACTATTTGATCCAAGAAAGTGGTCCCCCCTCCTTTTTTCTTTCTTTTTTCTTTTTTTAATGGTCCCCCATTTCCCCTTTTTTCTTTAATATTCAATTTTTATTATTTTTTTATTTTTTTTTGCACTTGCGGCTATCTCTTTGCTTCCTCTCTCTTTTTTTTTTAAGCACAAACGTGTTTTCTTTTTTTTTTGTCTTTTTTCTTTTTTTTTCTTTAGCACAAAGTGCTTTTCTTTTTCTTTTTTTTTTCTTTTTTTTTCCTTCTTCTTCTTTAGCACGGTTGTGCTCTTCTTCTTCTTTTTTCCTTTCTTTCTTTAGCACAAACGTTATATTTTCATTAAAATAAAATTTAGAAGAAAAGTATGATTAATTATGAAGCATTAATTATCGAATTAACAACGGAGAAGTATGATTAATTATGAAGTAAATACACTATTAATAAAAAAAGAAGCATCACTAATATAATGAGTAGTTACTACTCACTATTATGTTCAATTTTTGAATTATAACATTTTCTTTTATGTAGCTAATGATTCAATTTTTGAATTGCAATATGTTTGAACTTATACTTTTCTTTCTAATTAGTGATACTTTTCTTCTAATTAGTGATACTTTCTTATGCAATTAGTGATACTTTCTTCTGTAATTAGTGATACTTTTCTTCTAATTAGTGATACTTTCTTCTGCAATTAGTGATACTTTTCTTTCTAATTAGTGATACTTTCTTCTGCAATTAGTGATATTTTTCTTCTAATTAGTAATACTTTCTTCTATGATTAGTGATACTTTTCTTTCTAATTAGTGATACTTCTTCTGCAATTAGTGATAATTTCTTCTGCCATTAGTGATACTTTTCTTCAATTAGTGATACTTTATTTGCAATTAGTGATACTTTTCTTCTAATTAGTGATACTTTCTTTTGTAATTAGTGATACTTTCTTTTATAATTATTGATACTTTTCTTCAATTAGTGATACTTTCTTCTGCAATTAGTGATACTTTTCTTTCTAATTAGTGATACTTTCTTCTGCAATTAGTGATACTTTTCTTTCTAATTAGTGATACTTTCTTCTGCGATCAATGATACTTTTCTTTTAATTAGTGATACTTTCTTCTGTGATTAGTGATACTTTTCTTTCTAATTACATTAATAATACTATAATTATTTTAAGGATACTTCAATATATATATATTTTGAAAATAAATCTATACCCTAAATTGAAATTAGTGAACCATAAAATTGAATTGAATTGAATTTATTTTTTTAAATAAAATTTCACCACATAAATATATTTTTTTAAAAATAAATGTATACCCTAAAATGGAATTAGTGAGCCCTAAAATTGAATTGAATTAATTTTTAAAAAAAGGAAGAAAGAAAGTGAAAATAATGATACTTTCTTCTGCAATTAGTGATACTTTTTTTCATAGTAATGAGACTTCACTTCACCCCATAAAATAATGATACTCATATGTGAGTTAATAAAACTTCACCTCATAAATAATGATACTTTGATTAATTAATGATACTTCTTTTTTTGGCTCAATAATTAGTCAACTGACAGGAAAAAAATATATTTTTTAAAAATAAATGTATATCCTAAGAAGACTATATTATAATTATTAAAAAAGAGAAAAAAAGAAATAAAAAGAAATAAAAAAACGAGACCAAGACAGAAAAAGGAAAGAAGAAATAAGAAAAAAAGAAGAAGAAAGTGAAAAGAGATGAAAGAAACGAAGAAGAAGAAAAAAGAAGGAAAAAAGAAGAAAAGAGAAAAAGGAGGAGTGGGCAGGCCCAACAGGCAACAAAAAAAAAATCTGGGCGGATTTGGGCGGGTTGGGTATTATTTGACCCGTCTAACGTAAGAGACCCATTAGACAGTCTCATACAAGTTTTTGTCATTCCTCAAAAGATGTTGAAAAATGTTAATGTTGAATGCTTGATCGATAATAACTTTAAAATTTGATCATTTTACGTTCTTAATTAATGCACAAAAAATTAGGTAATTAAATATACAAATCATTTTAAACATTATAGATTGCCACATAACTTAAACTTCAAAATAAAATATAATCCCAGCTACTTAAAAAATTCTAACAAACTAAAATTCATCTCAAACAAAAGATGTTGAAATATTGTTCAATATTATTTACAAACGACCTTTTTGAGGAGTTGATTCAAAGTTTTTCAAGAAATAATCGATTATTTTTGAAAAATTAAAACAACAATGTCCATTCGAATGGCAATGTCAAAACACAAATTTGTAAATTTCATGTGGCAAATTGTTAAACAAATATTATAACGAAAATTACTAAAAGTTAATTGCAAACTATAAAAGATTATTGTACTTGTCCCATAAAATAATTAAAAATTTAAAAAATTAGTACATTATTAGAAGATGTTTAACTTCGAGTCATGCAAAATTATATGATAAATGACAAACAAGTAAGAAATAATTAGATTTCAATTTAGTAAAGGTCTGGCTATACTTATTTTTAACTCATAAATTTTCACATTTTGAAATTTTTTATTTAAAATAATATTATGTTTGATTTTATTTTTAAAATAAATTTTAGAGTATTTCATTGTTTGATTGTAATTTATAAGTTATTAGTAATATAAAGTTAAATTAAAAAAATGAATTTTCTAAAATAAGACTTTTCTTTGTTAAAAAAAGAAGATGAATCTCTTCACTTACTCTTTTTTTCGAAAAAGAATTATAAGATAGTATTGTTTTATTTTACAAAAAATGTTGTTAGATAATTTAAACAAGTTAAGATATTTCTTTAATTTTATATAAATATTTCAACATCTTTTGAGGAATTGTATTTTAATTTACTAGAGTTTTTTTTTTTTTAAGTAGTGAGGTTGTTTTTTATTTTGGTAGAGAATTAAATAGTGGGTCAGAATATGCAAGAGAACAAGTACTAAAGAAAATTGGAGGGCAAATGAGGGGGTGTATGTATGGAATAGACGAAGTTGATTATAAACCCAAATTGAATACAGCCCAATTCAGTTGAACCCCCCAACCCAATGATGAATACACGTGAACATCACGTGCAGAAATCCCATGGTCGCCGTTTTCAAATTGGATTCTGGGTTTCTGCTAACCACCTGTCCACCTCTGAAGGCAATGCTGCTGAAGTGCTCTTTCTTGCCTCCTCGACTCAGGTAACACCGTCTTTACTTGCATACAAATCCGTCTGTATCTGTACACGCACTCACACGCAAAACTGGTTCCTGTCAAAACTCAAGATTGCATTTTTTTTTTTTATGTTGGCAACGGATTGTAGTGCTTATTGTGAATGTTCCAAATTAATAAATAAATGAAATAATTTCTTATTGTAATGGATTTCTGCTCATCCGTATCTTCTCTGAAGTTATAATTCAGAATTGGATATTTCTTAGAGGGGCAAAGTTTAGCTCCCTTTTTTTTCCCATTTACATGTAGTGCTTGTTGTTGGATTAATGTAAGTGAAGAACTTTGTGCTCTATGTGGTCCTTTTCCAGTTTCAGTATCTTGTTTTGGGTGTTTTATGAATGCAGATTATTGAATTATTCAATTAACGAATAGGGAAGTTTCTGTTTGATGTAAGCTTTCTTTTATCTGCAGAGTGGCTTGTTACAGCAAGATGAGCACAACTCCCGCACCAATATGTCGAAAGTTTGTTCCAGTTGAGCAGAGTGAAGTTACTTCAATCAGTAAAACTAATGGTGCGTGTATTACTCGTTCTTGCACAAAATGTTCTTTTCTCTTTATTCTCTTTTGAGGTTTCTTCTCTTTTTGCTTAGTCCATTTAATGGAACTTAATAGCCGCTGATTACCTTGTGCTCGATATTACAGGCTTCAAATTCCGTCTTGTTTCTTATAATATTTTGGCACAGGTAAATACTCCATCCGTCCCGATTATATAGTCCCTATTACTATTTTGAGGTGTCTCAATTATATAGTTTCATTACTATAAGTAGTATTAATTTTCATAGTAATGTACAAATACACCCTTGTTGAATCTTGGAAATTAAAAAACTAACCACTTAAATTTTGAAAGTCACAAATATTCAATGAGGGTGTTATTGGAAGTTTAGCTTTAATATATTGTTTTCATAAATATTTTTAATCAACATGTGACTAGAAAATAGACTATATAATTAGGACGGAGGGAGTAGATATTATGTTGCTTGTTCTTTGTAGTTGTTTAATCATTTTAACCATGTGCTCGCTGGAAAACGTATTTCAGTGCAAATATTAGCTGAATAAGCCTTGATAATCTATTTTTACTAGACATGTGGACCATAAGCACTGGTTCAAAACAATGCAGCCAAAATAAGCATAGCATGTTGCTGAAGTCTCTCATTCTTTGTGTTTCTTACGTTCTCTTCTTTCTATCATAAAGCACGAACTTATAGTGCCACTAGAGAGTTTGTAGCCTGTTAATTTCATTGCACTTATGTTGTTCTCTCTATGTATATGTTTTTGTGGGCTGTTGGAAGCTGGTACAATCATCTTTATCAGTCAATTGTCATATTTTCAGGCATATGTGAAAAGTGCTTATTTTCCACACTCACCGGCACCTAGTCTCAAGTACGTGCTCCAACAAATCCTTTGTTAATGGGAGAATCTTACATCTTTGAACTGTTTCACCAAATGATGAATAAATATTTGTTTGTATTGCATTACTTTCATGTTTTGGTTGTTTCCGATGAATTTTGTGCCAGCCAACTGGAGCAGGAAACATCCTACATATCCTTCATATAACTGCATTGAATGTTTGACTTGTAAAAATCTACACATCCTACTTTTCAAATTCATCTATGACCAAATAAGTATTTTTAGCCAAAGATTCCTGCTTTAGAGAAGCATTATTTTTCATAGGTTTGTTTAATACTTTCTAGGTCTTGGGGAAAATGATTTATTTAAAACTGCAGGCTCAACTGTTGTAATGGCTCGCAGCTCAAAAATGTAGTTGATAGTGTTATCTGCTGGTTTTTTTCTTCAGCTATGGCATTTTTAAGTTTTTATTTTGTACAGATAAGGAATATTAAAGATGAAGAATAACTTCGTATAATTTAAACATGAAGTTCTCTTATTTTCCACGCAGAGCTTTTTAATTGCAGTGAATATGTCTTTTGCTGTCTAACTCACAATTCAAAAGTTTCTCATATTTTACATTTCCTTTACTGAGTGACTTTACTAAAATCTTCATGTCTCTTTACCTTAGAATATACACCTAATAAGTTCATGTGTAGGTGGAAAGCTCGTTCGCAGGCCATTCTCACAGTTCTTAAGAGCCTTGAAGCAGATTTTCTTTGTTTACAGGTGTGCATCACCTTCTTGCTTTTATACTGAATATAAACATATTCAACTTTTAATGATTTTGTTATCTTCATCCTTCTTTTCTGTTCTTTATTTAAAGAATTGCTTTCCATACATATCAGGAAGTAGATGAGTATGATACCTTTTATAAGAACAATATGGAGAGCCTTGGCTATACAAGTATCTACATTCAAAGAAGTGGGAAAAAGCGAGATGGATGCGGGATTTTCTATAAACAGGACAAGTATGCTAGTTCTTTTCTTCTCCCTTTTAGTTTTACCTTTACTCAGGATAGGCATGATTCTTGAAAACTAGTTGAAATCACAACGTAAGCATTTTTAACGTAATTATGTCAAATTTGGTAGCCTGGATCATTGCAAGATTTATATTAACGTCTGCCGTTGTTTACATTCATTTGCAACAAATACTCAAGCGTATAGAGGAGTCTAAGCTTTTCTTTAGACATGTATTGTTTACATAAGCACTTAAAACATGAAATCATACTGACATTTTTGTGAGTTAGTCTTCAGATAACTAATGTCTCATGCCATGTCTTATAATGTTCTAATACATTGATATTAAAATTTTGCCTGTTATTCTGATTAGTGCAGAATTGGTTATAGAAGATAAAATTGACTACAATGATTTGGTGGCTACAGTTGAAGACGAAAAAACGTCATCTTTGGATAATGGCAACAAGTCGCAAGTTGGTGGAAATAAAGAGGAGCGAAAAGCTGGTAGCTTTCTCAAACTATCGCTTGTAACTTTTTTTTTTCTGCTCTTTCCCAGTGATTCCACTTTATTCTTGTTATGCTTAGCTTCTATGGATTTAATCACTGCCTGTTACTATATGAATTCGAGGAAAATCTCAATATGAATTTGTCGGGAACCTTTGAGAAAAAAGTACACGTCTTTGTGGCCATATTTATTTAGCATGAAGTATGATGAAGCTCATTCAACCATATCTATACGAAATCAGGTGTCATAGTTGGGCGAGGTATATAAGATCATTATATGCACTGACAAAATCAAAAGAAGCTAGGCATTCCAACATCTCAAGATAATAATTTGACTGACTGGGAGTCTGGGACTGGTTATCACTATTCACTACCGTGTAGGGAGAAACACACTTGAATCATAAAATGAGCACTATGTTCCCTGCCTAATTTTATGAATCACCAAGCGCTTGCATGACCTTTCCAGATTATTTGTTCTATAAAGATATTGATGTGAAGTTGTGAACTTTTTAAAGATTTAATTAATTCAGAACCTTATAAACTGGCAAGTGCCGAGTGTTACGAAATCACACATCAATTTCACATGAAAGTGTGGAAGGGAATACAAGTGGGGGTCAACCCTTTACCTTTGACCATGGTTTTGGGTTAAGTTAGGACTCCGTATTTTATGTGCCTAACAATTTGGTTGACCCCCACTTATATGCTCTTCCACACTTTCATGTGGAATCGATGTGGGATATCATAACAGCGAGATTAAGTAACTTTACACACACACATGTGTGTGTGTGTGTTTTATGATGATTAACTATAACTGAAGTATTTGCATCGAATTGGAAAGGGTATTCTTTTGATTGTGCAACATAAGAAATAGGAGAAGATGATGAAGTAGAAAATCAGAATCCAAACGCACCATGGATGTAAAACAAATGACAAAAAGAGTTCTAAACAAACATGGATCGGATTATACCTGATAAAAAATTTGAATTTCACAACTCTAATTTTACTTGGAGCAAAAGTAAAATGATAAATTCTATGGTTCCTTGTTACTGTTTGCAAACTATTTGGCTGTTACTGGCTCTTCTGCACAATCATAAGCCTTTAGTGTTCCAATAATGAATGGTTTAAAAAAAAAAAAAAAGTGTTCTGATAATGAATGTGATGCTCAAGAAATTCCACAATGTTGCATTAATTTCAGGTTCAGAGAAAGAGAGTCAAGCAGACCACGGGGATCCTAATGATCCTTGTGTAAGATTAAAGCGAGATTGCGTAGGAACCATGACGGCTTTTAGACTTAAGAATCCTACATGCCACCACGTTATAATTGCAAACACTCATCTATATTGGTAAGTTGGCATGTTCTTTTTACATCATCCACACCAAAAAATGATACCTCTCGAGGTTGAAATGTATGTGTAATTTATCACAAATACCTCTAATATGCTACAGGGATCCAGAATGGGCTGATGTGAAAATTGCACAGGCTAAGTACTTGCTTTCACGTCTAGCAGAATTCAAAATGCTAGTATCAAAAAAATTTGATTGCTCACCCTCAATAATTGTTGCCGGGGACTTCAATTCAATCCCTGGTGATCAGGTCAGTTAGTAATTTATACACCTTCATTTTCAAGAATTTTCTTCACACACTGCTAGTTAGATGAGGTATCATTGATCGTAAACGTCCTGAATCATACTTTAGTCAATAACCTACATCAGCAATGTGATTACAGAATACAAGATTTGACGTGATTGAAACTTGAAAAACTATAGTTATTTTACTTCCACATTTCTACACATATTCTAACATCCTTTATGATTAGTTCTACAGTGCATAGTAAAAAAATCAGTTCGTTGATTGTAAAAATGCTTCAACTATTTCAGGTGTATCGATACCTAGTCTCTGGCACCAGTCCTACGGGACCAGAGAGCCCAGATGATGTGCCGGTTCCATTGTCAAGTGTGTATGCATTCACGAGAGGGGAGCCGGACTTCACAAACTGCACCCCTGGCTTTACAGGCACTCTTGACTACATCTTTTTTTCCCCTTCTGAAGGTATAAAACCAGTTAGCTATCTCGAGCTTCCAGAAACAGAGTCCCCCGACGTGAGGGGCGGGTTGCCAAATTATTTCCATCCCAGCGATCACCTCCCGATTGGGGCTGAGTTTGAAGTTGAGGCATAGAGATTGAGTAAGTCATTGGAGTATAGTAGACTACATTTTGAATGTCTCATAATATCTCTGCTTCTTTTCAATTCTTTACTTTGTTAATTGATTGTACCCTTTGATTGATCAAGAGATTCTTGAATTTTTATGGATCTTACTCCAAAAGGGTCAAAATAATAGAAAACCAATTCAATTACATGCTTGTAGAGGAATTTAATAGTGCTGAATGCTCCAGCTTTTTGAATATGGGGTTTATTTAAATTTACTTTTGAAGCTCTTCAGTTAAAGTTAAATCTTGATTCAATTGCTAGTGTATGTTCTCAATTTTTTATTTTTTTTTTGAGTAGGTATGTGTCCGATCTCAAATAATATAATCCACAGTCCCTTATGAGAGCATCCCCATTTGTGTACCCAATTTTTGATACGTGACTATGCACATCACTGTCACCTCAAAAGTTATGTACTTATTATTTTTATATAACACCATTTTTATTGATATGAAAAAGATGAGTACAAGATTATGAAATAAAACATAAACGATTGATAAAATAAAAGATTGAAATATATAAAAGTTTCTAAACGAACTAATTATTAAAATTATTATTATTGTATTGCTCCCAGATGTGCTCAATCAAATCGATTCGAAATTTGTGATCTTGATTCTTATCTCGTAATTTGGCCTCTATATTAACTCAAGCAGCGAAATCTCTTGGGACCCCTCGCGAAGCAGAATTGTATTCATAATTGTTGAATTCTTCCGACTTCAACCAATCAGTTGCTACACTCCCCTCATTTGGGGACGGAAGCTGGAATTTTGAGGATGAATATTGAAATTTTGTGGAAGAATATTTGAATGTTGTGGAGGGACGTTGGAATTTCCTTCTGAATTGGAAGAATTGAATACATTTGCCCAAGAGGTTCTGTCCATTTTGAAAAATGAAACTGCCCAAAAATATAGAGAATTCTAGAGAGAATTTGGAAAGATAACTAGAATTTGTGAAGATACAATGATATACTTTATAGATCTATTTTCTGAAAATAAATATAAAGATGACAAGACAATATGATGACAAAGATAAGAAAATTGAGAAGAAAAAACTGAAGAAAGAAAAAACACATTGACATAACTGAAGAATTAATTTCATTTGTGGTCCCACCAAACACACCCAAATCCGCAAATGATCGCAAAATTTTCTAAAATGGTTCTTACAAGAATTTTGACATCAAATGTAGTCCCGTTCGATTAAAATTCTCAAATTTAGTCCTATTTTTTTAACGGGACCGTCAAATGTAGACGGCGGCCTCCACGTGAGTTGCACGTGAGAGTAAATTTCATTTTTGGTCCCACTGGACACACCCGATACCGCAAATGGTCCCAAAATCGATGAAATAATTAATTAATAAGAAAAATATTAATTATTAATGGCATAATTAATGTTTTGTTGATCTTGCCTAAAAATGTTATAAAAATTTAATTACTTAATTTTGATCAAAATAATAATTTATCCTTAATTTTACTCAATTGACTAATACATGGTTAAATTGACAATATTCAAAGAAATAGGTAAAATTCAAAAAATAAAATAAAAATACAAAGCTTTGTTTTGTTTTGTTTTATACTATTAGGCCTTATTTTCATGTATAGATAATTACAAAACTAAAAAGACAAATTTTACTAGATATTTTTTCTTGATTTCAATTTGTTAATAAATAGATAAAATAAATATTAATTATTAATTACAAACAATAACTATTGGTGTTGTTAGTTAAAATAGTTTATAATTATTATTAATTAGATTACAATAAAAAAAATGAATTGTTAATGGCATAATTAATGTTTTGTTGATCTTGCATTCTTGCCTAAATATTGTTACAAAAATTTACTTAATTTTGATCAAAGCAATAATTTGGTCATAATTTTACTCAATTAATTAATATATGGTTAAATTGACAATTTTAAAAGAAATGGGTAAAATTTGAAAAATATTTTTTTTTATGTTTTTTATTTTGTTTTGTTAAATTGACAATTTTAAAAGAAATGATCAAAGCTTTGTTTTGTTTTATATTTTTTATACTATCAGTCCTATTATTTATTTTTATGTATGATAATTACAAAACTAAAAATACAATTTTTACTAGACAAAATATTTAAGAAAACGAAAATGATAAAAATTTGACTATCCTTGATAAAAATATTTTTAATAAATGATCATCGAATAGGATAAATATGAAGATAATTAGCATTAAAAAATCATTAGAGGTGAAACAAACCTATGGATCAATTAATACCATTAAGGCATTAACTATAAAATAAAATTATAAAAATAATTTTAAAATAAACATAAATATATGGGATGAAGATTATGACTTATCCTTCATATATTTTTCTTGATTTCATTTTATGTGTTGCTTATCTAAAACAATATGATTTATCATATAGACATTGGATAATGTAATTTATTAAACTTTAGTTATCGACCCTTTTTGCATTTTAAATTATTTTTCCTCTATCCACTACTAATCGGCATATAAATAAAACAAAACAATGCTGGGGATTCTATTGATTAAAGAAAATAATTACTATATAATCAGTAATTAGACAGATTTATGATAAAAAAAAATTAAGAATTATACATTTAATTCTTTAATTTGGTCACATATCATCTATCTATATATATATATATATATTTCATAATAAATTTTACAATAATCTTTTCCACAAACATATATAATTTACGGACAAAAAATGCTACATTATAAGCATGAAACCCAAAATTTATGAGTGGATAAATATTTATTTAAATAATTTTATGAAAAAATATTTATTTTAAAATGCCAAATAGAAATACATAAAATTTTAAAAAATTATGAACTATGACGGCAAAAAATTCACGTGCCTTTTACCTACACACTTATATAACTAGTGATTATGTGTGCAGTGGTTACATGTTTTTTTAACAAAATATCATAAAAAAATATTTATTTTTAAATGCCATAAAGACATACAAAATTTAAAATAAATTTGAAATTCATTTAACCAAAACGTAAATGTGATTAAAAGGTTTTAACCACACATATTAAATGTCAAAAGGTAAAGAAAAGTGTCAAGTATGTTCACCCACACATTTTGTAGTTGACAAATCCAAAAAATTGTTAGTTTTAACGTGTGGGACCAAAAATGAGAGTAAAATTAACGGTAAACATGACGAAAGAACCAATTTTGATGACCCAGGACCATTTTCGAAAGTATTGGGGCCATTTACGGATTCGGCTGTGTCCAGTGGAACTACAAATGAAATTAATTCCATAACTGAACTATGACAAAGATAAGAAAATTGAGAAAAAACAGAAGATAAAAAAAAACCCTTTAATATAACTACACTAAGACAAAGACAAAAAAATTGAAAAATAAAAACAAAAGATCTAAAAACACATTGACGTAACTACTATGACAAAGATAAAAAAAAAAAAAAAAATGAGAAGAAAAAACTAAAGATTTTAAAGACTTTGATGTAGCTATACTACGACGGAGATAAGAAAATTGAGAAGAAAAACAAATGATCAAAAAACACATTGACGTAACTATATTATGATAAAGATAAAAAAATTTTGAAAAGAAAAAATAGAAGATAAAAAAAAAAAAACAGAATAACATAACTATACTGTGACAAAGATAAGAAAATTGATAAGATTAATTTATTATAAATTGAAAAATATGTTTAGAAAATAAAATAAATCACTTTTAAAAGTTACGTTGCTAAATTATTTTTTTGTGTGTTTTTTTTTTTACGGAACACAAATGTCCATAGTTATTTAAATTAGTGATTAATAAACAATGGTATTCATTTTCTTAATGGAAAATTATATTAATTTTACAAAATTAATTTATCATGTTATATAAACATCGTCAAATATTTAATTTATATCGGGAAATATTCAATTTTGAATCGGTAAATATTCAATTTTTTAATAGAAAATTATATTAATTTTACAAAATTAATTTATCATGCTATACAAACGTCGGCAAATATTCAATTTTTAATCAATAAATATTCAATTTGTATCGGCAAATATTCATTTTTTTAAATGAAAAATATACTAATTTTACAAAATTAATCTATCATGTTATACAAATTTTGACAAATATTCAATTTTGTATCGGCAAATATTCAATTTGTTATCGGTAAATAATTCAATTTTGTATCGGAAAATATTCAATTTTTTCAATGGAAAATATACTAATTTTACAAAATTAATTTATCATGTTATACCAATGTCTGCAAATATTCATTTTTTTTATGGAAAATTATGCTAATTTTACAAAATTAATTTATCATGTTATACAAATGTCTGCAAATGTTCCAATTTTTTATCGACTAATGTTCAATTTCTTAATGGAAAATTATACTTTTTTTTATTTTCTAATATTATTCTAACTTTTGGTAAAAAATTAAAATAATTATGAAATGTAATTAAAAATTATAATATAATATTAAAACAATTGGTATAAATAATATACAATATATTATTAATAAAAAAATATAAAATAATGAAAAAAGAAAAATAAAATAAATAAATAAAAGACATCATATATAAAAATAAAGGAAAAAAATGAACATAAAAAAATATAAAATTGAATGGAAGGACATGTGGGACCCAGTTAAAATTAGTATATGCAAATGTACCAAGTAAGGATGTCAATGGATAGAGTATGGGTATGGCATTACAGTACCCATCCTCATAGCCGCATTTAAAAAAGTGACAATAGGGTTTTTTAGCCACTCAAAAGTTTAAAAAACTTTATTTAGCCACCATTTTTTATATATTATTTTTTTGTCCAAATTTACTCTAATACCCTCATGTCCTTAAAAAAATAATTCCAAAATGTAAAAGAAAGGATTTCTCTCTCTCTCTCTCTCTCTCTCTCTCAGCAATTGCAACTCTCGATTTCTCTCTCTTTCCTTTCTCCCTCAACAATCTGTAGCTCCACCTTTGGCGGCGGCTCCACCACCACCAATGGGAAAGAAGCACTGACGACTGGATTAAAGGGCAACTGATTGTAGACGGCAAAAAATGGCAGAATGGCAGTACTCCTCCTCCTCCTCCGTTGTAGACAGCCTTCGCAGTGCACCGCCCAGATTCAACCTAGGTGGAGCCATTTGTAGGGGAGGTATTCTGCCAAAAAAAACAAAACTGGGTTGTGTTCATAGCTGCACGCATAGCCTAGCGTGCAAGGCGAGCGCGGAAGAGGCGCTACTATGCGCGCAGCGGACAAGAAGAGGCAGAGTTGTGCGCGCGCAACCTATGAGCGCGCAGGGTGTCCCGGGCATAGTTTAGTGCCGCTGGGCGTGCGGGTCGAGCGCGCGATGCCTGCGCGCAATGCCATCGCGTTAGCGCCGTGCGTGCACGAGTGTGCGCGCCTATCTGCGCGCGCGGGTGTGTGCCGTCGCGCAGGTGTGCTCCGACACCCCCCATTCTTGTAGTCAATGCTGCTGAAAGCGGGCGACCCTTCTTAGGCATGCTGCTGCTGCGGAAATGGTTTGTTGTGGTTTTGGCGGCGTGGTGGTGGTGGTGATCGTGATAGTGAAGGAAGCAAAATTAGCAAACGCCGAGACGATTGAGCTGAATAGCCTCTGAACAAGTTTAACCATCTTAACGAGAATATAAAGATGAGAGAGAAAGATGAAGAGATGGATTAAGACTAAATATCCGAGTTCAGCCAAAATTATTCCTCAAAAAGCATCTCTTTCTTTCTTGAGTTTCTTCCTTTGTCATACATATATTCCACACAATGTTGTCTGTTTAATGCAACTAGTCCCTTCCATCCTTTTTTTTATATTCCACATAGTTAAGAAAGAGATGATTACGGCTGTGAGAGGAGGGGATGAGAGAGAAAGATGAGAGGGAGTTGCCTTTTGTTTAGATATAGAGAGAGAGTAGATGGGAGGGAATGTTAATATATATATATTTTAACTTCTAAAAAAATAGGATGAAGGGCATTTTAGTCCCAAGTGGTTAAAATAATAATGTTTAAAGATAAGTGGTTAAAAAAAGTTTTTATTTTTTCTAAGTGGCTAGAAAAAAATTCCACCCTTTAAAAAAATACTCGTACCCCGTCCCCATATCCTTTGGATACTTAACTACTCATTACCCGCATTTTAATTAAGTGGTATTTATCTTATGTGATGCATAAGAAATGTTTTATGGCATTTAATACATTTTAAAATATTTTTATAAGTTCAAATAAAAAATTATAGCTATGCATATTATGTGTATGATTTAAATATATGAAAAATATAGAGTCAATGTGGAAGAGTAGCCACATCAAATTTTATAAAACTTATTTTAGCCACAATTTTAAAACTAATTATTTTATCCACTTTTACTGAAATACCCATCAATTATTGAATTTTATACTACCTCCGTTTCATAATGTTTGTTGTTTTATTTTTTTTATCTGGAATTAAGAATTAATTTTGTGGACAAATATACCCATCCCTTATATATGCCATAAAATCTAATTCATCTATATTTTCCTAAAAAATAACAATATTTTCTCTCTCCATATATTTTTCTCTCTTCATATATTATAGGTAAGTTAGAATCAAAAAATCTTGTAGGATTTGAGAGGGTTAAAATTGGGAGAGAGGATGTCAAATTATATAAAACAACAAACATTTTGAAACTAAAAAAAAAACCTTAAACAACAAACATTATGAAACGAAGGTAGTATTATTTTGGATTTATTTTATTTTGAAAAACTTCCTCTTCCTCCATTACCGAGAAGTTCTGGAAACAAATGAAAACAGTGGCCGCCCTTTCTCCCCGTCTCTTTCCCCATCAACCATCTCCTCCGTGTTGCAGCAATTTCGATGGCCACACATATATTCCTCCCAGCTGTTGCATATCTGTCCTCTTTTTTCTCTCCCCCTCTCCTTCCCATCTCTCTCTATTCTCCCGCCAACACAAAGCTGCGCCGCGCCGCGCCACCATCAAGTTGCCGGAAAAAATGGCGTCGCCCCTCTCTTTCCACTTTCTTTCCATGTCGCTCTCATTCTCTCCCTCATGACTTCCTCTTTATTCTTAGTCTCTCTCTATTATCTCGCTACCAAACTCATCACCAAGACCGACTCGTCGGAAAAAATGGTGTTACTCAACCCCCACGCGCAACCCCAACGCGCAATATGAGCGTGCAACCCCCAACTCGCAGCGCAGACCAGCATGCAGCCCCGACACGCCCGGCAGCACCAGCGCGCAGCCCCGACGCGCACCTGCTTATCGTCGTCTCTCTCACCTACCTAGCTTCGCACCGTCGCTGTCGTCGTCGTCAACCTCCGATGAGTTCTCTACCATTCTCAAGATGACAATTGTTGACGTTGAGAGGCATTGCATGAGTTGAGATATTGCATGAGTTGAAATATTGCTTGGTTGGAGCAGTAACCCAAATGTATTATATCATATTTCTCCACGTAAGCACTCATGCATACACAATTCTATGGTGCAGGCTCACGCCACATGTTCACACATCTACTCACTGCAGTGATCTCAGCCATCCGTATAAGCGTGCAAGGATCGAGTGATTACCGTTGGATTCACCGCCATTCCTCTATGCGGTTTTAGATATTTTCTGTTAAGATTTTTAGATATTTTGTGTGGTTTGGCCACGATATATAAATAAGTGGCATGAGCTGTTGTAAAATGAGTTGAGTGAATTGAGAGAAACGCTAGATTCATATATCTGCGATTATACTCAAAATATATTTCTAGTTCATCAATTCAATAAAATGAATTCATTCTATAAAATATATACAGTTCTTACATGGTATCAAGAGCCATGATCCGTGATTTTGTTTTGAATAATTGATAGTGTTGGATTCACCGATTGTAAATCATCGATTATTCGAAATTTCGTTTTTTTTTTCTGATTGATTTCGATTAGTTAAGAGTTGTATAACTGGTGTTCGATAAAATGCCAAAACAAAATAGAAGGATGCCATGGAACAAAGTAGTCCTCGAAGAACGAGGATTTCACATTGCAAATGAAGATGGTGAAGATCAAGGAAAATGCAGTCAAAGGATTGGAAATAATGTTCCTAATGATGCGGTTATTGACAGAACTGGAATGCGTGATGATCAGAGGGAGATCACCTCATATCGCTCACAGAGTAATGATGTTTTTCATTTGCATTCAAACGACCATCCAGGTATGATTTTGACCACTGATCTCCTCACTGGTAAAAATTATCACAGTTGGTCTAGAGCGATTAGGCGAAGTCTTGCTGCTAAGAATAAGATTGATTTTATTGATGGTAGCATGGCTGAACCGCATGAAACATCTCCTGATTACAAACAGTGGCTTAGAGTTGATTTTTTCATTTTTTCATGGATTATAAACTCAATAGCTAAGGAGTTAGGTAGAGGTTTCCAGCATATTGAGACCTCGAAGGAACATTGGGATGAATTAAAAAGAAGATTTGGTCGATCTAATGGACCACGAATCTATAAACTTCGAAGAGAATTGGCCACCTATGCTCAGGGAAATCAATCTGTTCTACTTTATTATCATAATTTGCAAAGTTTGTGGGACGAAATTAATCTGTTGGTTCCCCGTCAAGTGTGTCATTGTGGAGCATCTGAAGTTAGTAGACAGAATGAAGAAAATGAGAGACTTATGCAATTCCTAATGGGGTTAAATGACTCATTCGAAGCTATTAGGAATCAAATCTTGATATTGGATCCGTTGCCCTCGGTTAGTAATGCATACGCAATGGTCTTGCAAGTTGAAGACCAGAAAGAAGTATCAAATTGTTATGCTGACATTTGTGATCAAAATGCTTTATATGCTAACTAGAGAGGTCAAGGAGGTAGATTTGAAGGGTATAAAAGGAGACTAACCAAGGAAGAAAAACAAAAATTGAAGTGTAGCCACTGTGGTGGGAACGGACATGAAAAGCATGAATGCTTTGAGTTGGTAGGATATCCAGATTGGTACAAAAGATTTAAGAATGAAAAGGGAAAAACCAATAGAGCCAATTGTGTTGATCAAGATGATTTGCAGAGTCTTAGAGAGGATGTCAGTAGCCAACAAGGAGATCAACAGTGCACTGACATGAATAGGATGATGATACATGAAGAAATCAGCAAGTATTTGGGCAATTATTTTAAAACCACAAATTCTGGATTGACTAATTCTACTAATGCTTCAGCTAATATGGTGGATACAGATAATAGGGAGGATTTGAACATGACACATTATGCTTTTGGTTTGCCACATGAAGCACACCAAACTGACTGGATAGTCGACTCTGGGGCTAGTGTGCATATGTGCTGTAATCTTGCTCTAATGCATACTATGAGAGAGCTTTTAGAACCTCAGAAAATCTATTTACCAGATGGATCAAATTTATTGGCACACTACTGTGGAGAAGTGCAGTTGAATACTAATATAGTGCTAAAAAATGTACTATATGCACCATCTTTCACACACAATTTAATCTCTGTGGGACAAATGGCTAAAGACTTGCAAGGAAAAGTCTTGTTTTTACCATCGCATTGCCTCATACAGAATCAGTCTAACGATCACATACTGGGGATAGGAAAGTTGAAAGGGAGGTTGTATGTGTTTAAACACTTGACATCAGAAAAAGTTTGTTCAATTCAGTGTAACAAAGGGCTAAGTTTGCAACAATGGCATGAATATCTCGGTCATCCTTCTGTTGGAAGCATGAAACACATGACTCATTTGAAGAGATCATTCACAGCAGCTGAGTTAGATGAATTACCTGACTGTGAAATTTGTCACAGAGCTAAACAACAAAGACAACCTTTCCCTTTGTTGCACAGAAGGTCCATGATACCATTTGAAATAATCCATGGAGATCTCTGGGGGCCTTACAGAGATGAATGTGTTACTCATTCAGCTTATATTCTCACTCTCGTTGAGGATCATTCTAGGACTACTTGGACTTACTTGATTCAGTCTAAGGGGCAGGTATTCTCTGTGCTAAGGAGTTTTTTAACAATGGTGGAAACCCAGTTTGGTCTGAAAGTGAAGAATTTTAGATCAGATAATGGCACCGAGTTTACAAATTCAAATGTCACATCTTTGTTTCAGGAAAAGGGAATTCAGCATCAAAGGTCTTGTGTGTATAGTCCACAGCAAAATGGAATTGTGGAACATAAACATAAACACTTACTCCAGGTGGCAAGGGCTCTTATGTTCCAAAGTAAGTTGCCTATAAAATTTTGGCCATATTCAATTCTTCACTCTACATGGTTGATTAATAGAACTCCATCTACTGTGCTTGACTGGAGTACTCCTTATGAAGTTCTTCTTCATAAGCCTGCTGACTTGACAACCTTACAGCCATTTGGATGCTTGTGCTTTGCTGCTAACACTAGTCCTTCTAAAACCAAGTTTGATTTTAGAAGCTTCAAGTGTCTGTTTCTTGGATATGCAGCCAATAGAAAGGGGTGTATTCTATATAATTTGGATAGTTTTAAAATAATCATCTCCAAAGATGTACAATTTGTTGCCGATTCATACCCTCTGCAATCTGAAGAACCCGCTCCTCATCTTCCATTTCCTAGCTTCATTGATACTCTACCTACTGAGAATCATATGTCTGAGCCTATGCAACCCACACAATTACAAATTTCTGATCCTATGGAATTTACAATTCCTTCTTCCTCAGCACATATGGATTCCTTAAGTCCTGCGCTCAGAAGAAGTAGTCGAATTACTAAACCTCCTGCATATCTTCAGGACTACATCTGTTCCATATCTCAGTCCTATCTTCCAAAAAAATCATCCACTCTCACTCCTCTCACATTTCCTTATCTTTACTCTCCAAACTTTACACCAGTCTATCATTCTTTTCTCCTTAATGTTGATTCTTTGACAGAGCCCTCTTCTTATAAGGAGGCAAGTAAGTATGTTGAATGGACTCTGGCCATGGATCAAGAGTTGCAGGCTCTTGAATCTAACAATACTTGGGAACTCACCACTCTTCCTCTTGGTAAAAAGGCTATTGGGTCCAAATGGGTCTACAAAATTAAGCTTAAGAGTGATGGGACTGTGGAGAGGTATAAGGCACGCTTGGTTGCTAAGGGTTATACACAAGAATATGGGCTTGATTATCAAGAAGTCTTCTCTCCAGTAGCTAAAACAGTTACTGTCAGAGTGTTTTTTGCTCTTGCTACTTCCAAGTCCTGGCCTATACACCAAATTGATATTAATAATGCTTTTCTACATGGTCATTTAAGTGATGATATATACATGATTCCTCCACAGGGATACCACAAGGCTCAACCCAATCAAGTATGCAAGTTGATCAAGAGTTTGTATGGACTGAAATAAGCATCTCGGGAGTGGAACAAAGAATTCAGTAAGATGTTTCTTTCCCTCAACTTTTCTCAATCTGTGGATGACAATTGTCTGTTTACTAGGGGTACTGGGGATCAGTTTATCATGTTATTGGTCTATGTTGATGACATTCTCATCACAGGACCTTGCCTTGACATCATTAATGAGATTAAGCACGCTCTTCATGTAGCTTTCACTATTAAAGACTTGGGAGAAGCGCATTATTTTTTGGGAGTTGAAATTGCTAGGGGTTCAGATGGTTTATATATTAGCCAACGCAAGTATATTTTGGATTTGTTAGATTCAGCTGGCCTCTTAGGTTGTAAACCTGCTTAAACTCCGTTACCCCCTGGTCTACATCTCCAGTCTTCTTCCTCTTTATTACCTGATCCAGACAAATACAGAAGGCTTGTTGGCAAGTTACTTTATTTGAATCTTACAAGGCCGGATCTGTCTTATGCTGTTCAACAGTTAAGTCAGTTTGTTTCTACTCCTTCGCCATGTCATTGGGATGCTGCAATTCATGTTCTTTGATATCTCAAAGGGTGCCCTTCCCTTGGTTTATTTTTTGCGGCTTCTTCCTCTTCCACTTTGACGGCTTATTGTGACTCAGATTAGGGATCTTGTCCTGACTCTCGGCGGTCTTTAACCGGTTATTGTGTCTTCCTGGGATCCTCCCTTATTTCATGGCGTTGTAAGAAACAAACTACAGTCTCTATGTCATCTGCTGAAGCCGAGTATCGTAGTATGAGTACTACTGTCAGGGAGTTAGTGTGGATTCATTTCTTACTCCAGGCTCTCCATATTCCTTCTTCATTACCTATTTCTCTTTTCTGTGATAATCAAGCCGCCCTCCATATTACCAAAAATCCCGTGTTTCATGAACGTACTAAACATCTTGAACTTGATTGTCACTATTCTCGTGATCAGTACAAGAAAGGATTTCTTTTGCCCTCTTATGTTTCTACTCAATCTCAGCTGGCAGATTTCTTTACCAAGTCTCTCCCTTCACCGCGTTTTCGTTACCTTTTATCCAAGATGAGTGTCATTGATCTCCATTGCGCTCATCTTGAGGGGGGGTGTTGACGTTGAGAGGCATTGCATGAGTTGAGATATTGCATGAGTTGAGATATTGCTTGGTTGGAGCAGTAACCCAAATGTATTCTATCATATTTCTCCACGTAAGCACTCATGCATACACAATTCTATGGTGCAGGCTCACGCCACATGTTCACACATCTACTTACTGCAGTGATCTCAGCCGTCCGTATAAGCGTGCAAGGATCGAGTGATTGCCGTTGGATTCACCGCCATTCCTCTATGCGGTTTTAGATATTTTCTGTTAAGATTTTTAGATATTTTGTGTGGTTTGGCCACGATATATAAATAAGTGGCATGAGTTGTTGTAAAATGAGTTGAGTGAATTGAGAGAAACGCTAGATTCATATATCTGCGATTATACTCGAAATATATTTCTAGTTCATCAATTCAATAAAATGAATTCATTCTACAAAATATATACAGTTCTTACAACAATGTTGGAGACGAGTTACTGTTCGTTCATTGTTTCTTGCTACGTTTATAGTTTCTTGCTGCGCAGCAGACGAGAGGAAAGAAAGGATGGGAACTGGGGGAGTGGTTGGTCGGACATGGGGTGGGTTGGGGGAAACGGGAAGAGGTGAAGAGGTGAAGGAAGAAAAGGAAATTGTTGACAGTTCTTTAAATTATTTGTTTTCTATTTTTTTTCAATTTTTGTAAGTTTTTTATTTTTATTTTTATTATTTTTTTAATCCAAGGGCATTTTAATCCAAAGTGGTTAAAATAATAATGTTTAAAAATAAGTGGCTAAAATAATTTTTTTAAAGTTCTAAGTGGTTAAAAAAAAATTGACCTAAAAATATATTGAATATGGAATGTAATATATACAGATGATGATGTAAAATATTATTTATTTTTAAAAAGAGATAAAAAAAGGACTAAATTTCATTTTTAAATTCTCACTTTTTATTATAGATCATTTCTATATAATATAATTTTACATACATAATAAATAAATAAATATGTTTTAATGTATATATCTTTATGAACACCTTCTTAAGGATAGTAAACAAAAACTTAATAATATAACTTTTTTGATAAATTTAATGATATTTTTCTATAATTATTCAAACATACTTGTATTTATCTTTTTTTTTTTGTCGTATACTTTTTAATATATATATATAGTTATTTTTTATGTAAGATATAAGTCTCATAATCATTTATTTATCAAGTCTATAATATATATGATAATAAATAACATACGTTATAAATTAATATTTCAAGTAGCCCAAATTTTATTCGTGTTCAATTAACATTTTATTTCTAACAAATTTCATATTTTTAAAAAATTATATAAACATACAAATTTCTTTATCACAAA
The DNA here is from genome assembly GCA_026008535.1 of Perilla frutescens. NCBI lineage: Eukaryota > Viridiplantae > Streptophyta > Magnoliopsida > Lamiales > Lamiaceae > Perilla > Perilla frutescens. The sequence continues at coordinate 33,458,538 of BRKX01000008.1, read as the reverse complement.
CTATCTATTGAATATTTAAGTTAGTAGTTATTATTTGTATTATATAATTCAAAATTATGATTAAATAATTTATAATTTTAAAAATAATGATTAAAACTAAATCATAATTTGATTAAAATATAATACGAAGACCCTTCGTGAAAATGAAATATTACATAAGAAAACTACTAACATAACAATGCTATGAAATCTTTAAAAATAATATCATATTATAATACAATTCAATATATATACGGTGTAATAATAATAATAATAATAATAATAATAATAATAATAATAATAATAATAATAATAATAATAATAATAATATATGAGTATGGGACGGGTTGGATACTAAGATATTCGTACCCGCACCTGTACCATTCAAAATTTACGGATAATTATCCGTGCCCGTACCCGTAATAATTACCCTATTCATCATGAGTAATTTTTGGAGGTAACCATATGATCCGTTACCTATTAACATCTCTAGAACCAAGTTTTCATTTTACTTCTTTTTGGAGGACATCCTCAATGGTGATGTACCAAAAATTGATACATAACTTGAATTATGTACCACCGTTAAGAATGCCCTGATAGCTTAATAGTGGAATTGTATAATTTAATATTGATCTGAAAGTTTCAAATTTAAATTTCATCAAAATTGATTGTGAGTTACCTTGTCATAAAAAAATAAAAGTAAATATATATATACTGTACGGGCTCGTTTGCTAGACAATATAAGATAACATATAATACGTATGACTAGGATGTCTTTGATATATTAGATATCAATATGATATTTGCTTGAGGGCTCGTTTGCTATGGGTGATAAGAGAGTGATAGATATCTACGACACCTTAATATGTTGTTTGGTTCAAAACTCAAAGTCCTTTATTAAATAAGGCCCAGTATTTCTAACAAAGATCTGTAGGATTCAGTAGGATTCTGTATCCTATATCCTATGTGGGATATGTAATACAGAAGATCTTTATTATAATTATTGAACTAAATTGCCCCTCTCCATATTAATTAATGTCCAATAATAAATTCTCTCCTGCCTAATATAAGAGGGTATTTTTGGAATTGTAATTATATGAGAAATTTAATACTTCCAATCAAGCAGTAGATTATATATGTATATATTTTATAAATATTTTAATACATTCAAGCAAACATCATATTGATACCTAATATATCAAAGACATCCTAGTCATAGGTATTATATGTTATCTTATACATATATAATCTACTGTTTGGTTGGAAGTATTAAATTTCTCATATAATTACAATTCCAAAAATACCCTCTTATATTAGACAGGAGATAATTTATTATTGGACATTAATTAATATGAAGTGGGGCAATTTAGTTCAATAATTATAATAATGATCTTTTGTATTACATATCCCACCTAAGAGGTAGGATACAAAATCTTACTGAATCCTGCAGATCTTTGTTAGAAATATTGGGCCCTTATTTAATAAAGGACTTTGAGTTTTAAACCAAACAACTTACTAAGATGTTGTAGATATCTATCACTCTCTTATTACCTCTAGCAAACGAGCCCTACATATATCAATTTATTGAAAGTAAATGGAAATGTTACAATGCATTCGGGATATTGGATACGGCTTAATAATTTTCTGTAAGGAACAAAATAAGCGAACGACATCGTTTAGGTTCTTTTCTACGACAACTTCGAAACGTCATCGTTTTAGTGCCAAGTATATATATTCAGTTCACAGCGTCGAGTAGAAGAGAGTTGAGCACTATTTCGATTACAGTCTGCAGGTCTATAGATCTGAGCTTCGCATCGCTTCAGCAATTCCTCTCCGATTCACAAAGTAAGATTCCTAATTCATCGCCTTTTGTCCTTTTTCATTTTCCAATTCATTCCGAATTATCGATTTTAAAAGTCGATATTCATGATCGCGATGTAATTTTTTATGCCATTTATTTGCAGTTTCTTGATCTGTTAATTGAATTGAGTATATGTTTTGTGTGGTTTGGGATATATGGTCTATGATGTGTTTGAGCTTTTTATTTTGTAATTTATTGTTTATGCCTATCGCTTCACTGATGCATTGACTTGGCGAGTTTCTTTACAAGTTTTTTTTTTTTTTATTATTATTATTTACGGAGGAATCCGCTTCTCTTATAATTGGCGAATGTTGTGTTGCAACCCAGAATTCTGGCGATGAAAAGAAAAAAACAAAGGAATGAAGCACATTCTCGACATTATTATCAGTTGTGTAAAGAAAGCATGAATAATTAGCAGATATAGCCGAAGACAATTCAAGGAAACAAATATATGTTGATTAGACTTCAAATTGTAAAAGTGTGAACATAAAAAATTTATAGAATATCGAGGAGAGACGAGAATATTGGTTACATATGCAACTTAGTGTCTCCTGAAAATTTTGCTTTGGTGTCGGTGAGGGGGTTGCCTTCGGTTCTGATTAGATGCTGTAAAACTTGGAATTCCTAACGGCAGGTGGAAAAGGCTTGACTTCTTAAGTTGTTTAATTACTCATCAATAAAAACGCCACTTCCTCACCCTTCACTGAATATCAGTTCATTTATCTAGGCAGACTTCTAGATGTGTTTAGGATTGTTGGTAACCCTTTCGTTAGTGATCAATGTAGATGCTTAGAATGAAGATAATGAAAACGTTTATACATTTGTGGTTTCATTTTGGATGTGTTTCTTGTGAAGGAATGTCAAAATGAGGATTCATGGAATTAACCACAGATGAGTATACTGATTGAAGGAATGAAACGTTGGTCATTGGAAAATAGGCTTGAATCAATTAATACAAATGGGTAACCAGCAGTTGATTTGTTTATGTACTAATGAAATATGTTACTAATAATACATCGGAACCAATATCTTTGTCAAGTTTGTGTTTTGCTGCTTCTGCCAATTGGTAATAGCATTAAGGGATCTTGTGGAGTTACTTGTGAAATCTCACCTGATGCTACTTTCATCATTCTTCTGTAACAGATGATTGATGATCAAGACTTGGGCTTCTTTGCCAACTTTCTTGGTATTTTCATATTTATTCTGGTGATCGCTTATCATTACGTGACGGCGGACCCAAAATATGAGGGCAACTGAAGATTTTCTTTCTTACAGTACCAAACTGCCAATGCGTAGATTTGCGAGAGTAAGAATGCCATTTGGTGGTTAAGTTTTCGACAGAGGAATTCAGGAATGAAGATACACATATGATGTAGTACTTTTTTGTGAGACAAGACAATTAATCTAGCCTTACTATTATTAATCTACGGATAATCTTTGAAAGTTGACAACTCAGAAAGAGCTTCATAGTTGATCCTCCATTATTTTGAAATTTCCGTGTTGCTATTTCGTGTTTTTCGCCCTCTTCCTCTCTTTCTTGTTCTAATGGTTTGCATTATTCTTATCCTTTATCCTAAGTTCCTAACTATTGATGGTGGCATTTGTTGAGTACGCGAAAGTGCATATTGGAGTTATGTAGTGCCAATTGCTGATATTTAGAACAGCTTGCCAAGATCGCGCCACACAAATTATTGATCATGATTTTTCTATCATTGGGTATAGTCATCTGGTGTATGAATGCTAAACTTACTGAAAAGTTTAACCACCAATGCCATCTTTGAAGCATATGACGTTGATTCTGCATATTCTTTTGCATGCCTTTCCTCTTTCTGGTAGCCTCTCCTGCCTTATGCCATAGCCCATTCCAGAGCCTCATCGGTATAAAGATTTGTATTTAGGCGAAGATATGAAGCCGAATTCATCATCCGCCAACCACCATCGTCCCTCTCATGCTAGGAAATATTAATCTCATAATCCCATGTGTTTTAGTTATGTAGCCAGTAGCCAGCAGCCAGCAGCCAGAGCCTACTAGGATTAGGTAGACATGTTGATTCTCGATCGAGCTCGAGCTCGATCAGGGCCTGAGAGTAGGAGATGAAGTCCTACTTTCATCTTTGACGAGGCATCTTCATTGACTCAAGGACATTAGGATTGGGAACATTTGTTTGTTATATTTTGTTCACCATTTCACTGCAATGGTAACTTGTATGATTACATGTTAGGCCTAGGTGGATGGAATGTAGCTTTCAATTCATCCAACATCTTTACATTAACAGCTATCAATAGAGTCGAGCAATGCTGAATTACCCCAATTGAGTTGGCTGATTCTTATCAAGTTTAAGCCAGAACAAAATTCATTACACTTGAAACAAAATTGCAATTGCAGAATACTTACACATTTATATATTATATCATCCACATCTAGATAATTACATCGGACAGTTCTTAGGTTTTATACAATAATAAACTCCCTTTTTCTTGAACAAAACATACAGTTTGCTTCATAATGACCATCACATATCACATTATGATATAATTTATTTGCTTTTGGGGCTGGCCGCCACAGCAGCACTTTTACACCCAAACCCATTCTGCCTCCTCACTCTAGCAGCAGGGCCCGCATTACGGCCCGATTTAGGAGAAAGGGGCCACTGCCCATGTGTAACAGCCATATCCCTCAAATTTACAAGGTTTTCAAGAGCTTCGATGATAGCCGGCATTTTGGGCCTATCTTTTGGGTTCAAACTCACACATTGTTGGGCCAGAAGGCCCATATCCTTGGCCCCTTTAACTGAGTACTGGCCCGCAAGTCTTGGATCCATTATATAGCGCAGTCTTCTGCTACTTGTCAAATAGGGCCGGGTCCAATCCACCAGATTTTGCTCGTTTTGGGCCCGGGTTTTGTCCATTGCCCTTCTCCCGGTTAGGAGTTCCAGTAGAACTACTCCAAAACTGTAGATGTCACTTTTTGTAGTTAGGTGACCTGCAGCAAATTCAATTTTATTTTATTTTATATATAAGTAGATTAATAAAAATTATTTAATTTTAAGCTTTTGATGAAAAAATGAAAATGGAAAGAAAATTTACCAGTGCTAACATATTCAGGAGCAGCATAGCCGTAGGTTCCCATGACACGAGTGGTGACATGGGTGTTTGATCCTTCCGGTCCCATTTTTGCTAGTCCGAAATCAGATAATTTAGGGTTGAAATCCTATAAAATGATTATATATTTATCAATAATATATTTGGATAATATAATATATTTTTTTTTAAAAATGAAATAGTGAAATAAAAAAAGTACCGAATCTAGTAAAATATTGGAGGCCTTAAAGTCACGGTAAATGACAGGAGTGTCTGCACCATGCAAAAAAGCTAGGCCTTTGGCCGCACCTAGGGCAATCTTCAATCTTGTTGCCCACGGCAAACAATTCGACATTCCTATATGTCATTCGCCAAACTCATCATTATCAATTATCCCACACTAATTTCTATCATGTCAATAAAGTTTCTTATGTTCACGGTCAATGTCATGTTTATAATATTTATATTAGGAGCAATGATTTAGCTAAAAAAAAAATACCCCATTAATCTGTGTTTTTAGGTAAAATAAAATGAAAATAGTAATCTTTTTTTTTTATGTAAAAATATATATAAAAATAAAAAGTAGTAGTAATCGATCTTACTTTTGAATAAATGATGTTCCAAGCTGCCACGTGGCATGAACTCATATACAAGAAGCCTTTCTTCATCTTCACAGCAGTAGCCAATCAACTTAACCAAATTTGGATGCCTCAGCTGCCCCAGAAATATCACTTCCGCCTTCAAAGTTCAAACACGCAGATATATAATTAAACACTCGATTGTAGTTGCATGTTACTGTATATATGCTCATAATTAATAATTCATCATTTAATTTAATTTCCTATGGTTAATAAATCAATCCTATTAATTAGAAGACCAAAGTCTAATGTTCCGACACATGCAATAATTTCACTTAATTCTGTTTCTACATGTTGTTAATGAAAAATTTAATTAAAACCATTTTCTAATCAATAATTGCAACCAAACAAACATAGGAATAGCCCACCGCCAATATGCCACACTTTGACAACAAATCACACAAAAAATATTCCAATCATTAATCAATCAACATGTGAACCTATATATCAACAATATAATATATAACTCAACACAGTAAAGTTAATTAATACAAGATTAATTATTTCTAAATTTAACTCGATCATTTTCACAAAACCCTCTCGATGAATTCGAAGCTGCATGTAAAATTCCTCGAGATTAATTTAAATAAAAACCAAAAAAAAAAATCATAATCCACTAATTGGAATCTTTTAGAAACAAGCTAGTCAAACTTGAACAACAACTTCAATTCTTCTGCAACCTTTTCAATATTAAATTAGTACATGCATAAAACATATATATACTTTCATATAACAAATCCACACATCAAAATTGAAAAAATAAAAATGAAAAACTATATATTGATGTCCAGTAAAATTGAAAGAATTAAGAAAAAAAAAAGAAAATAAAAATAAAAAAATCTTACAAGCCATTCACGGTGGCCCTGTAGGCCTTCAATATTAAGAAGCTTAACAGCAACTGGTTGAGCCTTCAAGCCCGGTTTCAAAGCTTCATCCAAATAGCCCTTATGAACTCTCCCAAACCCTCCTTCTCCCAGCAAGAAATGCGCGGCGAAACTCTGCGTTGCGCCACGCAGTTCACTTAGCTGGAAGTCGTGCAAATCCCCAGCGAAAGACTGCGCCAAGTCTTCATTAATCCTCCCCGACGTCGACCTCAGGCTGCTGTCGGAGAATGACAGTTTTCTGAATGACGGCAGCCGTGGGGCCGACGTCGAGATGTTCTTGGATAAGTCGGACTTGGATGACCGGCACCGGCTGATGTTGCCGAAAATGGTGTGGTCGTCGGCTGAGCAGCAGTACCTGCTCGTTAAGGGCTTCCATTGCTGCTGCTTCGAATTCTTCACGTTCGATTTTGGATCCTTCTTCATGATCATTGATTAATTAATATTTGCCTTTTCTTTTATTGATGTTTCTTTCATTTATGATTCCATGTCGTTCATCTTATTATAGATGAAGGGATATATTGTTGGTTTATGATATTAATTAATTAATTAATTAATTAATTAATTAATGTGGTTGTGGGGTTATTTATATCTTATATATATTTCCTAATTAATTGCAAGAAAATGGACCTAATGGCCCTTGTTTTGAGGGGGGTGGTACAAGACATTCTTTCTTTAACTGCTCCAACCACTCTACTAATTAAGTAGGGTTTTTTTTAATATATATTTAATTTTGTTCTAATCTTTGGTTATAGATATATCAAATAAATATACATATGAAAATTGTTTTTTTATTTCACCATCTGTCTTATAGGAAGTGTCTTCATGCAGAAATTAAATTGTTATGGGTAGCTAATGTTTTGGGGAAGAAAGTGTCGGCTGCTCGATCGGCTTAATATAATTTGGAGAATAATTAATTTGACTCACGATTTTAATCTTAATTGAGACCATGAGTATAATTGGTGCAATCGTAAATAATCGTTTGGGCAGTCGATGGAAGACCAAATGCTTAGGTGCCATTCCCAACTTGGCTTTCGATTATAATTCTCTGCAAATTGAGGGTGTTTTAACGACAAATTCTGTGCTATTCATTTTTACAATTGACAGTTTCGATCGTGATTTAATTATGTAGTACATACTCCGTACTCCATAGTTGAATAATTTTTTTGGTGTTACTACATATTTGATTATGAGACCAACAAGGGATATCTAACTACATAAATCACCATATGTGACAGTTGTGAACACATTTTCATTTCATCAGTATTATGGTTATACCTAAATTTTCACTTGTTTGAAAAAAATAATCTTCACAACTGCCATGCATGCGCCGCAATTAGTCCAATTAATTAAAATTTGGATAACTGAAAAGAAAAAAAAAAAAAAAAAAGTGTTAAAAGTGTTCATATAATTACCACGACCAATAGCATATTAATGAGTAGTATTCCTCACTTTTTATAAGGTTGAGAAATACGGGCTCAATCCATAATTCTCCACCTTTCAACTAAAAATTAAAATTGGTTAACGTAATTAATTTATTTGAGCTACAAATTATTTTTTTGAATGGTTAACTAATTAAGATCCATATTTTTGCAGGTCTAAAGTTGCTTTGATGGTTGCCTATATGAGGGCTATGACTATAGTGGATTAATCTCCAAATACTTTAAGCTTAAAACCATTCTGAATTGATAATATATATAATTTGTTAATAAATTACTCATGCAGCCACATTGCTTCTTATCTTTAGGCTTTTATTTGAATTATTTCGCTAACCATTTTTCTTAATTTTTAGATAAGTCAAAAACTAGTATGAGATCCTCTAAAGGGTCTCTTACGTTAGACGGGTTAAATAAGACCCAAACCCACTAAAAATAACTCAGATCCGGCCAAAAAAAAGTGCCCCAACAGTACTCAGACGTGTGGCGCCCACCCACGCACTTGCCTGTTCCATTTTCTCTCTTTTTTTCAGATTTTTTTATTTTTTGAATTTTTTTAAATCTTCATTTTGTATAAATCGCATTGCATAAGTCTACACGTTAGCTTCGGATGAGTGCATTACTCAAGAGACCAGGTAAAAAAAATTAATTGTATATTTGTAAAAAAAAGAAATTGAAATGAGAACAAAGACAAAAAAGAAAAGGGAAAAGAGAAGTGGCACCACTGAAAATAAAAATAAAAAAGAAAATAGAAATGAGAGGGGGGACTACTTTCTGAGTCAAATAAAATCCGTTAAATCCGTCTAACGTAAGAGATCCGTTAAATGGTCTCACAAGAAAGTTTCCCTTTGAATAATATTTCTCTACATCGAATTTAACTTTACTACGATACGGCTTATAATAATAATAAAATATATTTCTATTTCTCTTCATGCATTCTTAGTTCTCAAACTGGCATTCTAGAAATCCTAATTAAGGCATACGAACCTTCTATTTCTTTTTCATTGTTTATGTTTTTCTTTCTTAAATGTGAACAATAAGAAACACGTAGATATCGGAAAATAATACATATATATTTATAAATAGGATATAATACATGTGGTTGATGAAAACAAATTTATAAACTCTTGGTGACACAGTCCACAGATTTCTCTCATGCATTTAATTAATTTAATTTTTGTATATTTTTAAAGCACATACATCATTTATTTTGTTACTTAGCAGCTTCAATTCCACTTGCACCACATTAGAAACTAATATATACATATATCTGGGAGTAGTTAGAACGATGAGGCCATACGTGACGCCTACGGTTGCATTTTCCTGCTCCACCATAACAACCAATCCCTTCGATGCTCTAATTCTTCAATTTTATGCTCTATTTTATATATATCAATATATCGAGCACTTTTTTGTTGCACATATAAATGCACTCACTCATAACATAATAGTGTTACATATAGAGATGACAATGAATAAGGTATGGGTATGGTATTATATATGGTACTCGCTTTTATATCCGTATTTTAAAAAAAAAACACACATACCCATCCCCGTACTTGCATAGGTAACAATTGTTATACCCGTCCTCATACTCTCTGAATACCTAATTGTCCATACCCTTATCCGTTAATTACCCACAATTTAACTATATAACTACAAAAAAATTATAAATTTAAAAAATTAATTAAAACTAAAATTATAATAACAATTTGATTAATACACAATTCCAAGTTCTCATAAAAATGATATTAAATAAATAACTAAAATGAACATAACAATATATTATGAATAACAAAAGAAAGAAAGACAATTACGTGAACCAATAACGTAAAATCAATTAATTTACTTTTTTTTCTTGTATTATGTGCTTGTAATTAAAAAAAATTGAAAAAAATAAACTACTAAATAAATCATCATCTTCAATTAACTTCCTTATGACTATAATTATGTACACTAATGAATGTAGAATGTCTGCAAATTAGGCTATATACAGATATCCTATTCCTTTATTTTCAATTATCAATAGTATTCAAATTTTCATTATATATATTATATATATATATATAATATCTTATACAAAGTACAAACTAGAAAACAAATTAAAACCTAATATATACAAAATAAAATACTAAACAAAATCAAACTTAATTTAGTATTTTCATATGTATAATAGTAATAATAATAAGTTCTATAAATATACTTATATATAAAATTGTATATATGGATACATATACACACATATGGGTATGGGGCGGATTGGGTACTAAGGTATCCATACCCGCAAAAAAAATGCGAGTAATTACCCATACTCATGAGTCATGTCCGTCACTGTTGACTGGGTAATTATCCTACCAACTATGGATAATTTTTGCAAGTATTTATAGAACTCGTTACCCATTACAATTTCTAGTTACGCGTGTTTAATAAGCGTGGATGAAAATAATAGACCATGAATACATATAAAGTCTACTTTAGCCATGGAACAAAAAATATAAGGGACTGTTGCATTATTGGATAGACACGTTAATATATGAAAATTGAAAACTCATTTTGGATAAACATCAAAATTTTATATTTGACCTATATATATATGTACTGCAGTCACTACTGCTACATGATATGTAGAAGATAGCTAGGGGTTATATATGTAACGTGAGAATATATTTATTGAGTTATTGTAATGTTTGGGATCGATGTTTACTTCCAAAGAAGGTGAAGACCAAAGTTTGAGAATCTTGACTATATACATACACGATATCTCGTGATCTTCACATTTATAAATTTAGCCTTTTCTTTTGAAAGTGGTGGTATTTAATGACAACCATCCTATCTTCAGGTAAAGAATAAGAAGATTTTTGCTACAAATAATTAAATGCTGATCAATGGTCATAAACGAGTCGCAAAATTTAGTTTTTCTAATTTGATTTTCAACCTTGGCTAGCTAAGCACTAAACACTTTAATTATTGGATATTTGGATGTATATTGACGTGCTGAAAATAAGAGAACTACGTACCCATGAAGGTGTCTATTAATTTGCAAGGATGAAATCGTCTATTGTACTAATGGTGCGATATCCGCGTGTTAAACTATTAGCTAGAGGTGAGATTTTTATAATAATTTTTGTAAAAATAAAAATTAATTATAACATAATACACTATAATCAATATTTATTAACAAAACAATTGAATTAAAAAATTATATTTCTAATTATGGAAAAATCAACAATTATTAATTCAAAAATGATAATTAAATATTAAAAAATAATTATATACCCTATTTTGTTAAGAATGAACCCTAATTAAAATTCTAAAATTAAATAATTTTATTTTTACAAAAATTATTATGAAATTATAAATTTACTAGTGCATGCAACACAAATGTAACACCAATAGTGCAATATAGGATTTCATCTACCATGTCTATGGATATATTAAGGCAAGATTCAAACCTATACAGTAGAGCCCCACATAACTTCTAGTATATTTTATTCAAAATAAGGTCTCATATACATCAAGATGTACACAAGCTTTATGTATGTCGAGACACGTGCAACACTGAGTGCATGATAATTTTTAATGTTACAAGTAATATTTTTCAATAGTATAAGTAATACTCTTTTTCAATTTAAAAAATGTAGTAATAATTAATTAATTACAGAAATGCCACAACTTTTTTCCTTTTACTTTTTAACACTATTTTCTAGTAAAATAATATGATTAATTTCTCAATATTAGAAATATTAATATATACTTTTTTTGTGTCGAGTCGGTTCTGGGATGGCACTCGCTCTAAGACTCGTGTACATTCCATGTACAAGAGAATTTATCTTTATTCAAAGTAAGATCATATATTTATCTAATATTTGTATATTAGTCTAAATGTACAACAAAAGTTACTTTATATACCTCAAATTAAATATTGTAGCTTTGGATGATATCCTCTACTACATTCTGTGCAACATTTTATGTTGCACATCTATAAATATTGATTTTTATTTTATTTTTTCTTCGGTTTCAATTGATTGTGCTTTAATTTAATTTTACAATTATTAATTAGAGTTCACTTTTCCAATTAGGGTATATAATTATTTTTTCAATATTTAATTTTATTTTTTAATTAATAATTAATTATTTTTAAAAAATAATTATATACCATTGACACGCTATTTATTAACAAATAAATCGTACCGCAAGTGCACAGTGTTATTATAATATCTAGGTGAGCAAGAGTATCGTATCCCACAGAGACTGTATTTATTCGTTCTTAAACACAATCACTTAATTAATATCTAGACTCAAGATACTCGAATAAAGAGAAATAAAAATGAGTTGAGTCAGGGTCGACCCATAGGCCAACTGAGCCAAGTCGACCTACCCCTTCACAAATTACATTGGGTCGGGTCGACCGAGCTCTCCTGGATCGACCCACCCCTGCTTCGAGTTGGGCTTCGGATTTTGATAACTTAATCGAGTCCATTAGGCTTCCATTGAGCATTTAATTAAGTCCAAGAGCCTAATTAAACTCCTCTTCAACTCCTCTTGTTCATATTTACTAATTTTGCTCCAAATATACAATGAAATCACAACAATTACTGCAAAACTAGCAAACATATCAAAAACTCCAAATGATAACAAAATAAATACAAAAGCTATATAAAATGCACAACTTCACATAATAAATAACATCAATTTATATCCAAAAGTTGTGTAAAATACACAGTTGTCAACCTTAATTGGGAAAAGTGAACCCTAATTAATAAGTGTAAAATTAAACTAAAGCAAAATCAATTGAAATATAAGAAAAAAGGGAATAAAAATTAATATTTTTAAATGTGTAACATAAGGAGTTGCACAGAATGTAGTAGAGAATTTCATCCGGACTTCAACTCTAGGACAAACAAAAATGAGATGTATTTCGGCTAGAAAAGAAATATTAAAATATATTGGTACGTACAAAATATCTTAACTATAAACACTCTGATAATTAGGACATCACATAGAGCTAATAATTAGGATTTGGGTTTTCAAAGTCCGGTAAGAAACTTTGTGATTTTTTAATGCTTGATATTTCTTAAAATTGTACAAAAAATGAATTATTGAATATTTTATTTACTCATAATAAAAATAATTTATGAGTAGATTAAATATTCAATACAATTTTTGTGTTTGTAAGAGATGTGTGTTAGTGTGTGAAAAGATCCTTGTGTGGAAAAAATGTGTTAGTCTTTTCCATCTAAGGAAAGTGTCTACATGGTCCATTTTTTTAATGTAGAGAGAGCTATGCTATCTGAGACAAATAGTCACAAATAGTTAGGAATTGGGCAATAAGCTCCCCATGTAAAAGTTGAAGGGACTATTTGCACCTTTTTCGAAGTGCTAATATAAGTATATTTGAATAATTAAAGAAAAAATATCATTAACTTTGTCAGAAATGTTAGATATTACTATTTTTTTACTTCCCATGTTTAAGAAGATGTTCATTAATACATGTACATTAAAAATATTTATTTATTATGTATGCACATATATATTGATATCTCGAAACTAGAACAAATAAGAACAATCGTTGCGATGTGGGGCGGATTCCACTGTCTTAAAAACGATTTGCAGTAGCCCGAGGTGAGAAGCTTAATGCCAGATCATTTCCAATGTTAACACTGCTATCACACCTCAATTTTCATAAAATAAGATAATAAAAATATTAAAGAAGGGACGTCACTTTTATTAAAATATAAAATATTTAATATCATTATAGCGGAAGCTAAAAAATAAAAGCTCTTTAGAAATCCATCATCACATGTCACCACGCACACCGCTCGAGTAAATCATCAACCTGAAATAAATAATAGTTTTGAGATGAGTGTTATTGACTCATTGGTGAACAAATTTATCCAAGTTATACAATTATAACAAATTATAATATGGATAACCCGTGGCTAATAATATATCGGGTCATATGCAGCTCGTCAGCCAATAATAATTGTTGTAACTCGTAGGTTAATAATTGTGAATCTGCATAAGAGTATAAATAATAATGTGCGTCACATCATATTCCTCACCTTGATTTGAAACTTGACGTTGAAAATAATAGAGTATTAGTTAAGTCCACGCGCCGTCTAATAATATTAAAATGTATCCATTAATATAAATAATATAAATAAATAAGTAAAATAAATAAATAAATAAATAAATAAATAAATAATGCATAATGCCAAGCCCAACCTTCTACACAACACTCTTGGCCCATTTAACCATCCTAGCCCATTTAAACAATTAACAAAGCCCAAACCCCATTAATTCACACCCCAACTATTCTAACCACCATACTTTTCGGCCAGCACATCATTCAACAAAATAATTAAGGGAGTTTCTATTTGCACCACCAAATTTGCTCTTTGCACCACAATTACTCATTGCACTCCTGTTTTTACTCTTTGCACAACTAACATTTACAATAATGCCCTTCCATCTAAAATATTTATTTTACTTAAAAAAAAACTTAAAATCGGTAAAATAAAAATATAAACGGAACTTGCACCTCCACTTCACCTTCTTCTCCGGTCGTCACCTCCTTATCCAGCGCTGCCCGCCGCCGCGAGAACCTGCGCCGCTGCCACGAAATGACAACTGCTCATCGTTGTTTCCGCCGCCACCAACCTCTCATCTCTACCCTCAAAATCACCTCTTTCTATTTCCTCGATGCGAAAGGCTCGTCAAAATTTAAAAGTAGTTCGAGAAATGCAGTTCGAATCTCGTATTGAGGTTCAAAAATTGTTTCTCGAACATACAAGATATATTCAAAAATATATTTTCGAACAAATTGGTTGTTTTCGGAAACTTATGTTTGAATCCAATTTATTCAATTATTTTGAGATTGTTATTGACGGGATCTTTTTCGTTGGGTCGTCGCAACGGGGGGACGATGGGGCTGCCAGTGTACCTAGCGGGGGAGGTGTGGTCGGCTCGATAGCGACGGCAGGTGAGTACTGGACATCTCGCCGGAGAAGAAGGTTAAAAATGGTGGAGGTGTTGATGTGCTGCTTTCTTCTTGCGTTTTTTTTATATATTTTTTCTTGTTTAATTTATTTTTGCATTACTTATTTATTTAATTTTTTATTTTATATCAATTGATGGTGGTTGGATTACAAATTGCTAATGGTGAAGATGAATGACAGGCGGCGCTGGGTTGTTGGGAGAAAGATGACAGCGACGGCGGTTGGAAGGAAGAAGAAAGAAGCACTTTTTTTCTTTTTCCCTTTCTTTTATTTTATTTAATTTTAAATTTTTATATTTTATTTAATAAGGACAATTAACTAATTTCATAATTAATTATTTTTTAATTAATTTATTTTATGGTGCAAAGAGTAGAAACTTCCAATAATCTCTCCCAAACAATCACGCCAGAACTCCCAAAATAGAACCATCGTTTCTCCCTCCCTAATCTCTCCGCCATCCATCAGTCAACGCACAAATAACATTCTCTCTCTTTCTAACCTTCTCTCCTCCCCCTCAACAACCTAGAGAATCATTGCAACCAGTCTATCCCCCATCTATCCCTGCACCGCCGCCGACGACACCACCGAGAAATCACCGCCACCGCCTCTGATTGCATCAACTCCTACCCCCTCTCAACTCCCTCAATGAAATGCAAAATAAACACACATACACACACACTCTCTTAATACCTTCGGGACAGAAACACTATTGCTTTTGAAGATGTTAAGAAAGTTAATTTTATTTTTGGTGTGTTTAGAATGAATTATTTTGTTCGCTTTTATAGTGATAGAACTGCAGATGAAAGGTTGGTATTGAATGATAGGTTTGACTATGAGATAGTGGAGAATTGAATTGGAGATGATGGAAAGGCTCCATGAAATCAAGAGCCGTTTCAAATCGAGAATGTTCCAAAAAAAAAATCTTATGTCCTGAAATTTGCAGATTCATTTGAGGAAGAAGAAGACATTGTTGGGCAATCTCCTAAAAGAAATATTAATTTTGGGCTCTACTTCGATATTGGGCTCGAAAAATAATCAGCTAGGCTCAAGTAAAAATATAAATATAGAGCTACACAAATAAAACATATAGTTTAGGCTTTTTGAAAAAATAAAATAATAATATTATTATTATCATTATCATTATTATTATTATTATTATTATTATTATTAATGATGATGATGATGATGATGATGATGATGATGATGATGATGATGATGTAAGCGTAACTTACCCGTCTCCACGAAAGAAGCGATTCTTCAATTAATGATTAATATTATAACGATTTCGTTAATATAAAATCATACAAAATGCAAAATCATTTTCAAATGGACGGACTAATTAAATTGATGACTTGATGAATTCGTCTTTTCAAAAAAAAAAAAAAAAACTACCATAGCCGCTACTCTTCATTTGTTTTTATTTATTTATTTATCATCCGAACATACATGATTCTTGCTAAGAATATTCTTAGAAAGAATAATTAATTATTTTCCAATTTGCGATTATTAATTTGGAAAAGGATTTGTGATTTTCATTAATACGTACAACACCTAATTAATTTACGCAAAAACTTCCATGCAACGGATGTAAATAACACTATTTCAGATGGGTCGGGTCAAACCCGCGCTTTGACCAGGTTAACGCGGGTCAACCTGCAAAAAAGTAGAAAAAAACGGTTAAATCAGTATCAGCAGTCTCACTAAAAAGTATCATCTGTATCATTAAAAAGTAAGGGGTCTGCTAGTTATTTTATATTTGTTTATATAGTTCAAATTGTGATTTTTGGGGGGTGTTTTTAGGGGTTTATTTTTTATTTTTTAGGATTTTTTTGGGGGGTGTTTTTAGGGGTTTATTTTGTTTTTTAGGGTTTTTTGGGGGGTTTTTTTAGGGGTTTATTTTGTTTTTTTAGGATTTTTTGGGGGTGTTTTTAGGGGTTTATTTTTTTTTAGGGTTTTTTGGGGGGTGTTTTTAGGGATTTATTTTGTGTTTTTTAGGATTTCTTAATTCTATTTAATACTCATTTCAAACAAATTAAATCAATGTATTTTAATTTTAGGGTTCACTAATATTTTTTTGGGTATATATTTTTGGGGAACAAATAAAATTGCTAAAAAAAGACAAAAATAAGTACAAAAAATTGCCAAAAAAAACTGGGAAAAAAAGGAAAAAATCGACAGAAAAAAAAAGACGGGCGCGTAGGCCCCACGCACCGCGCGTGGACCCACGCGCCGTCTGAAATAGCGCTGCTGCATGGAATACCTTCTCATTAATTTATGACTTTGGGATTTGATGCTATCATTCAAATAATCAACGTGGTCCACATTCTGTAAATTGAATCCGGCGAGTTTAGTTTATAAACTCGAATGAAATTCTCTTTCGTGGGTAATTAAAGAGGATATCAAAGAAGTAGACTGCACTAATAAAATAAGGTTATTGCATTTACATCTTCAAGATTTTTGTATTAACAATTCAATCAAATCCCCTAATTTTACCATCATGTTTTCATTTATTAAGATTACACTCTCAAATCAGCCATATCTTCTACTTTAAAGTCATATAAAAAAATTATTAAAACATATAGAAAATAGCATCGTTCTGAGTGTTAAACTAAATAATATTGGCGGATCTGCCCCGCCCCCAACCGGATACATACACTACGTCTTGACCAACAAGTAGTGTTGTAGGGGTCAAAATGCAAAGTTAGAGGCACCATTGAGTTATTCGCTCCCAACATTTTTCCTGGATACACCATGCATTGATTCTTAACACAACTTTTACCGTCACGAATCACTTGTCTCTTGACAATCTCGAACAAACAAGTAATTAAAAACCAATCAAACTATATATATTATATGCACCAAAAATTGTGTGGTTTAATTTTATGGCAAAATGTAAATTAATTAAAAGGGCGGCATATATATATATATATAAATAAATAAAATGAAAGTTACATGCAAATTAAAGAATATAATATTGACGAATAAAATTAAAGAAATGAAGTTAAAATTAAGTTATTACTTCTCTCTCCTCTTGAGACGACCCTTCTTCTTGATGGCATTCTCTCTCTCTTCCATGGCTTTCTTCAGCATTCTCTCCTGCTTCTTCATCGGAACAAACCCGTTGTCACCGTATATATTTTCCTCCATTCCGTAATCTCCATAATAAACATTATTAATCTTTCCAGAAATTACACCACTTTTCTCACTTCCTTTATCTTCTTGTCTTTTTGATCTCCTTCTTCTCCACAGCCAAAAACACGGCACTACCGAATATTCAACCTCACCCATGCAACAAATTAAATTAAATGGATGCTATGTATGCTCACTATTTTTTTTTTAATTACTCTCTCTTTTTCACTTCTTGGAGAATATTAATATGCTACAAAGAAAGTATGTTCCTATATATAATGCATATATATACAATAAAATTAATTGTGTATATATATATATATATATATATCTATGGGGTAACAGTGGATCTCTTGGTTGTATACGTTGGCTTCATTGAAAAAAAAAATCACAGACATACCATGCAAATATTTAATGTTCCCAGCTGTTACATTCTAACATATTTAACACTACTCATGGTCTCAATTACGTATCGCTTCAAATTCTAGATCTCTGTCTTTGAATATCATGTATAGTACTTTCATCATTTATTATAGAACTAGTATTTCTCCACAATGCACAAATAATTATTATTTTTTAATTTTGTTATATTATGATTATTTTTGAATTCCATATGTTGTTTTTAATTTTTAAAAATTAATAAAAAAAAATATGCAAATGCATTAATTAATTAGATAAGAATATTTATGTTAGAAAGATTGAATTGGAATATTATTTCACACAACACGATTTTATAAATAACAATGTATAATTGTCCACTATTAAAGAACATTTGATTTCTTTGAATATATGACATATATAAAAATATAATTATTTAATTATTTTAAATGCTGAAATTGAAATAAAAAAATAAATAATTATTGCAACTTATTATTATTATTATTATTATTATTATTATTATTATTATTATTGTTATTATAGTGCAACATAAACGAAAATGATTATTTAGACAATAAATATAGAGTATTACAAATCGTCCATATATGCATAAAAAATAAAATAAAAAAAATGTTACAAATCTCAAATTTCAAAGAAAGAAAATAATAACAGAGATTGCAAAAGATTGTTATAAGACAACGGATGTAATATAAACCGTCGTAAAAAATGCAAAAAAAAAAGAATAATAAGAAGAAAATTTACAACAATAAATGTCACTACTCTTGCCTATTATCTAAAAAACATTGTCTATTATACAAAATATCACTAATGTTGTCTATTAACTCAAAATAATTGTCTTTTATACAAAACCTATTGTCTAAAATATAATTGTTAAATTGTCAGATAGACAACGATTTATGTCATAACTGTTGTCTAACACATAATTTTACCTTAATATATATGCATAAATAGAGCATTACTCTATATATAATGGAAGCCAAATATGAGAATAAAAAAAATGGCTAAGCCTTTTCATGTTTAATTAAAAACAGAAAAGATTAATTAATTAGGAAAAATTACACTTTAGTACGTATCCAATTTTTTTGGATTCAATAATACTTTTATTCCAACCTTTCAATATTATAGTCTGGATCATATCTGAAATTTGAATGTTTTACCAAATTAAGGTGAGCGGCATATATAAATTTCGAGATCCCGAATATGACGTGATTTGCCATATTTTTGTAATTTCCATATCAACATATGTATATTTTTTTCCCTCTGTGAGGAAGTGAAGTGTACGAATCTTAATTCCACAATTCCAAATCTGTAAAAAAAGGTGTTTGATATGTAAATTACAAGAATCCAACAAGCCATGCCATATTGAATTAATCTCATAATTTGGTTCCCCTTCTTAATTTGTTAAAAAATCTAAATGTTGGGTATTAATTTGTAATATTTTTAATGTTGAATACTAAAATGTAATCAACCCATAATTAAATTTGAATGATGGAGTTCTATTTTTTTTTATGTCGAGGGGAGCACAGAGGAGGTAAACCACACTTGGCAAGTCAGGTGTGATAGGCTCACACCTACTGGTGTTGAGTGGTGAAATTCGAATTTGAGACCTTTGGCCTCAAAATAACATCATTCCACCACTAGGTCATCCCAAGGGGACAGTTATACATTGTTATTACTTCTTGTGAAAAGAAGTAAAGATGGCCAATATGAAAATTAAGTACCGAAATAATTTTGATATTTGGACTAGAATCAAAATTTATTATCATTATGATTATTATTGGTAAAATGGGAAGTAGTGACTTTCGAACTCGAGACCTCTGACTTATGTTTTAGAGCCGATCTGCATCATTGAGATGCATATAAGTTTTATAATTATATGATTTTTTGTCAAACTGAATCAGAAAATACTTCTACAGTTAATTGTTTAAGATTCTCACCTAATTTACAACTGGTATTACAACACTTAATTAATCTGTCAACAACAATTGAATTATTAATTGTAAAAAGTAGAAGTTTTTAATCGAAAAGGTTCTACCATGTTGCCCCCATTAATTGTTTGTAAGATTTTGATTTTTGACCTAATTCACGACCCCATTTATCAAATTCCAAGTTTGTTTTGTCCTATAGTTAACTTCACTCTACAACTACGACCGAAACAAACTCAAATTATCAAACTACTAAAAGCAAACCTTAATGACCGACATTCTTGCAGTTCATTAATTGTTATAATTAGTATTGTACAATCTTCATTTCAATGACATTTATTATCATTATCATTATCATTATTTGCGAGATATCTCATTTATTTGATTGTCCATGTACATGGAAAATAGATATAATGTAAATCATTTTCTAGTATGTAAATTGTAAATCAATCTCCCACCATCCATTTAAAAAAATATGTAGTCCAGATTAAATTCACACACGGTGACATTTTTGTAATTTTTACCACCTTTTTAAGATTGTCGGGTATTTTCATCTTTCTTTGAAAAAAAAAAGAAAAAAAAATTGATGCCATACATGCTAACTCAACATCTCAAAAAAATCTTAAAAACTTCAAATGGTCAGAATTTGTTTATTTTTAATCGTATTTTCGCAAATAATATATTAAATTTAAAGTCTTTTAATTCTCTTTCATTTAAGATCAGTGAAGTCTATATTGATATTAAAAAATATGTATGAAAAATATTAAAAAATCAATTTACATGCATAATTAAGCTCAAAATACTTTGTCAGCATGTAACAAATATTGTTAACTATTTCGTTAACATATGAAATGTTTCACTAGCTTCAATTATATTGCTATAAAAGTTTATTCAATTAAAATTATATATGTTTCGTTAAAATATGATAAATATTTCGTTAGCATCATTTATATTGCTATAAATATTATTTCATCTCAATTAGGATATGCTTCGTTAATTAGCGTCAATTATATTGATATAATGATTTATTTTATCCTAATTAGGATGTGCGTCATTAACATATTGCAAATCCTTCATTAATATCAATTATATTGGTATCAAACAATATATTAATGGATTAAGATTTTTTTTTTTGTGGAAATGTTAATGCATTGTTAATTAACATATTGACATATACTAATGAAAACATCAAAATAATGTTAATGTAGTATAATAATATTTGCTAACAAAATCATATATGTGTGCGTGTGTGTGTGTTTAATATTACTTGTATAATCATGTATAACTTCTATCTCAATTGGGCATGTTTCATTAACATATGACATATACTTTGCTAATATTAATTATATTGTTATGAGGGTTAATCACATCAGTTTTACAATTCAACAATTTAATTTTATTGAATTTCATCATTTGCTTCCATTACCATTTTGTATACTAACATAAGCATTATGTAATGCTCAAATTAAATAATGCATTACATAACACTAATAAAACAATAATGTAGTGGATTAAAGTCAAATAATACAATTAACAACCTTTAATCAAACAATCACAACTTCGTCCACGATTAATATTTTTTTTATATTACTAGCTATTCTCCCGTGCGATGCACGGGTATTAAATACTTAGCTTGTTTTTTTTTATTGTTATGATGCATTTTACAACTGTTTATTATATGCTGTAATTAGTAGGAAAATTAAAAAAATATTCGTCCTTTATCTATTAAAAAATCTTTCATATTATATATTATATATTTTTTATTGCACAAAAGGAAATTGAAACGAAAATCTTCAATTAGATTCCTCCACCTAATGTATACCAAAAGTATAAAATCATAAAACTTAATAAAAATACAAATTTTTAATTCCTTTTGACACGCGCTGAATCGCTCGTTCACTAATATATGAATACACAAAATGTCATTCCGTGCTAACAAAATCATGTCATGAAGACTTCAAACAAAATTAAAATTAAAAACTAATGCACATTTTACATTTATTTAAAAGTGCTTGCTTCATCTATGATTAGAAAACCCAAATAAATCACTCAACCTACCAAACAACCAAACATCACAAAAAAAAAAGGAATGGAAAAGAAAAAAAAACCGTCAGAAATCTTCAAAATTGCAACCTTAGAATATCAAAACATAAATCAATGTCAATCATTTACATATATATAAAAATATTATATCTTCAAATACTCTCATGGCATAAATGTGTACATGTCTATTTCAGTAACTGTTTACAAATAAAATCGGTAATTGAGTTTCTTCTATCTTTTCGACAATCGAAAAACATGTGGCATCTGGCAATAAACCCATCCATGACTTTTATCTCTAAAAAACACCATTTTACAAAAAATCTATTGCAACGAACCCGTAGCGCTTGTGAAAATTTGTAGCATAAAAATCACAAAATTATGAGCTCATAATTTAATTGTTTTTCAAAACTAAAGAATGATAAGTATCATAGCTATGTAAGTTGTAAAATTCAGAAGGCCTCTATATATATATATATATAGAGAGAGAGAGAGAGATAGAGAGTGTTATATTTTTGTAAAATTTAAATTCTAAAAGATTAAATTTCAATTCAATAGTCTGAAATTTGGGCCCTAGTCTTAATTCATATATAGGTTAAATATGGATGATTGATGGTAAGTTGATTTACAATATACACATATATTCATCATATGATGTGCATAATTGCTTGAATATGGAGGCACTCAATTTCATCATTTTTGTTTTTCTTCTCAATTTTGACTGTGTTTTCTGTAATCTTTTGCTCATTGGTTTTGCAAACTCAAAAGTATGGTTCGCTTGGCTAAACACTTTGCTTATGCAGGTTTTTGGATCCTACGGTTGGATGCTTCCACCTATTCTGGTATCATTGCTGCTGGCGAATGGTCTAAAAGCTTTTCTTATTGCATTAGCTCTGTCCCTCGGACAGTCTACTTTTGCATTTGCAATACAAAGGTTCCAGAACAGAGGCAAGAAGGATAAAGATGTTGTAGTTAGGTAGTATATATATGCAGTCAACATTTTTTAGTGATACTGTATTTTTAAAATAGTGATACTTTACAGTTTTTTAGTGATACTTTTATGTTAGTTAGTGATACTTTTATGTTAGTTAGTGATACTTACATCATTTTGTGATACTTATTTTTACCTAGTGATCCTTTATGTTTATTTAGTGATACTATTTTACTTATTTTTACATTCATTGGATGGTGATACTGTATTTTTGAAATAGTGATACTTGACAGGTTTTTAGTGATACTTTTATATCAGTTAGTGATACTTATATCAGTTTGTGATACTTTATGTTTATTTAGTAATACTTTGTTGTTACTTAGTGATACTATTTTACTTATTTTTACATTCATTAGATGGTGGTACTGTATTTTTGAAATAGTGATACTTGACAGGTTTTTAGTGATACTTTTATGTTAGTTAGTGATACTTACATCAGTTTGTGATACTTTATGATTATTTAGTGATACTTTTACATTCTTCAGATTTATCTTTACTTATGACTTAGTGATTCCCGACTTTTATAAATAGGGATACTTATTTTTTAATTAGTGATACTTTTATGTTAATTAGTAATACTTTTATGTTACTTAGTGATACTATTTTACTCACTGTTACTTATTTTTACATTCATTAGATAGTGATACTGTATTATTATGTTATAATTTATCTTTTTTTAGTGGCTATTTTTACTTAGTGATCCCTTGTTCGTAATTATTGAGCAAAAAAAAGTATCATTATTTATGCGGCAAAGTATCATTATGAGTGGAGTATATCATTAACTAAAGTATCATTAACTCACATATGAGTATCATTATTTATGCGGCAAAGTATCATTACCTGTAAAGTGGAGTCTCATTACTATAGAAAAAAGTATCACTAATTGCAGAATAAATTATCACTAATTGAAGAAAAGTATCACTGATTACGGAGAAAGTATCACTAATTAGAAAGAAAAGTATCACTAATTGCAGAAGAAAGTATCACTAATTAGAAGAAAAGTAGCACTAATTGCACAAGAAAATATCACTAATTAGAAAGAAAATTATCAATAATTGCGAAAGAAAGTATCACTAATTAGATGAAAAGTATCACTGATTGTTGAAGAAAGTATCACTAATAGAAAGAAAAGTATCACTAACATTAGATGAAAAGTATCACTAATTGCAAAAGAAAGTATCACTAATAGAAAGAAAAGTATCACTAATTGCAGAAGAAAGTATCACTAATTAAAAATAAAAGTATCACTAATTGCAGAAGAAAGTATCACTAATTACAAAATAAAGTATCACTAATTAGAAAGAAAAGTGTCAATTTAAAACATAATCTCAAATTGAGAATCGGGTCTATGAATACAATAAAAACTCATTCTTGAGTAAAAAAATTATTTCATTATCATAGAGAAAAATATTATTGATTACAAAATAAAGTATCACTAATTACAAAAGAAAATAACACTAATTACAAATAAAAGTATCACTAACACTAATTACAAATAAAAGTATCACTAAAAATCTTCAACAGGAACTTGATCTTCCACCTTACAAGACCAGCAATGGCATCCTCAATGCACCTGTGACAACAGATCTGCTATTAACTCAACACCCAAAATAAATCTAAGAATTACTCAAAACAATACAAATCTCCATACACGCACTAAAAAAACGCAGAGCTACATCAAGTAACATTACTTCATTAATGCTACAACCAATTCAAATTCAATCCAACTGATAAATGAAATGAAACTCAACACGGCAAAAGCGTAAACTTCCAAAATGAAAAATTACATAATTCACCTCAAATCACAAATGTTTTACGATGACAATGTCCAAACATAACCGTAAACACGAAATATGTGGCAAAAACTTACATGTCTACTCAGAACTAAAATCACACTACAACAGAACACTCAATCAAACAAGCATTCATCATTTCTTACTCTATCAGAAACAATGCTAACTTAGGAGCGGAATAGTATAAAAATGAAATTTATCAAGCCTTTCTTTTTTGGTGTCTCAACACTCAAAGAAAATTAAAATTCTAAAAACCTAAAAAAGATGAAACATTTTCCTCACCTCTTTCACGAGAACCTTCCCTTATCAGCCCATCAACATGCGCCATTCAAAGCTCACGGAACAGAGTGAAAGCACCAAAAAATAGAAATTGAGAAGAAATCTGAAACTTCAACTAGTGATGTATGAAGAGAGATCAATAAACAAAAATAAAATCTTGATGCTTGAGAGAGAGAGAGAGAGAGAGAGAGAGAGAGAGAGAGAGAGAGAGATCTCATTTCCCACACTTCAACCTACCTCGTTTAACATCATCATCAATAATCCAAGCAAAACTCATCTGTTATTATACATCCTCATTCACATACAAAAACCACTTAATCCCCTTTTTTAATACATCATTATCAATAATCCAAGCAAAACTCAACACAACAAAATCATTAATCTCCAAAATGAAAAATCACAGAATTCACCTCAAAATTAGAAATATAATCAATGAACAATTCAACATCTACAACAATATAAACTAGGAATTATTTCAGAATCTGGAAACACTTACAAGATCTCCGATGAAATAAGAGTCGACAGATGGGTGAGAAACGAATGAACCAACCTAATCCCTTTCTCCTGCGAGTCAACCAGGACGACGACAGGCCAAGCCAGCGAGCGTTTCAATTTCTTCACCGACGGTGCTCTGCTCACGGCTTCTTCGGGATGGCGGTGAAATTTGAATCCGACACCGTTCGATTGGCGGACGATTCGAGGAAGGCGTCGAAATTCGGCATCGGATTGAGGCCGGAGATCAAATCGGCGCAGCTTTGCTGGAGGAGCTGCAGTTGCCGCTGCTCGATAAATTCTCTTGATTCGTAGCCTGTCGTTTCATCGTCTCTCTAGTTTTTTTGCTATCAAATTGGCGGTGAAGAGACGGGGAGAAGAGGAAGAATCGGGTGGAGAAGATGTGAATTTGATTAGGGCAACTTAGAGAGAGATAAGCTGATATTTTTTTAATATATATATATATATATATATATATATATATATATAACCGGGTCGGGTGGAGATCCGTCTAATGTAAGAGACCCGTTAGACGGTCTCACACAAGTGTGCCCCAATTTTCAATATGTACGTAATGATTTTCTGAATTTAATTTTTCATTGAAGCATAATATTTTCAATATGTTCGTAATGATTAATTATCTGAATTTCTTTTTCATTAATTTTTATTTCATTTATATTATTGTAATTTTTTTCAATGATTTTTTATGTTTTATTTTTCATAAAAAAATGATTATAGTGATGATTTTTCATTTAGTTTTTATTTAATTTATATCTTAATAACTATTTTGAAAGTCAATTGAGTGAAGCATAACTAAAATAGCATTATGAATTATCAATTTAAGCATCGTGATATATAGCATCAAAATAACATTACCAACTATATACCAATTGACATCAGAATAATATTATCAACTATCAATTAAAGCATCTTGTATTATATAGTTATTGCTTCAATCAACCTAAATAAATCATATATATAGCTTGAAAAAAGAAAACAAATTGTTAAATTGATTATCTTGCTTTAACCAACCTAAATAAATCGAAGCATTTCTCGATTGCGACACCGAATTCAAACAAAGATATTCAGTGATTTCATTGAAATTTTCTTGGATCGGTTTGACGATGTGGTGGCGATTATAATGATTAATGAGTGTTGAATTTGGTTAATTAAATTATTTTGAAGTGAGAATTGGCCGAACTGTCGTGTCAGCTAGGGGTTCATATAATATTGTCCATGATAATTTATAACTTCACATACAATGTAAACTACCAAATTAAATAACATAAATCATAAATAAATAATAATTAACTTAACCTAAATTTTAATCTAAGGACTTATCACTCATACTCTAAAAAAAAGCATTAATATCCAACAAACAATTATACAATAATCGAAACTAATATGTTAAGCCTCAGTTAAAGCATCAAGATACCAACAAATTAAACATACTCACTCACAAAAAAAATTAAAATTCAAATCAATATTCTACGATAATGTTATATATGCAGTAACGTGGCATTATAAATGAGTAACATTATCATTTTAAATTAGATTCATCAAATTTATTTTCTATTTATTACCTTGCCAAAAACTCAGAACCTTGCCTTCTAAAAAACTGAAAATGAAAATTAGAACCTTGACCATTTCCCATCAAACACTTTATGAGGAAATTTAGAGGAGCGTAGTGGTGAGAATTTAAATAAGGAATTTGTGAAAGAAATTTTGCAGAGAGAATTTGAGAGAGAATAAATTTGACATTCCCAAATCTGGTTTTCAATTAAACAGTGTCATTTTAAATCAATACACCAAATGACATCATTTCGATCAACCGTAAATGCACATGTATCATCACGTCAGTTTTAATTTGGGAAAAAAATACTGGGAATGCTTAATTTACAAAATAGTTTCAATTTTTGTTAAATTTGCAAAAATTAAAAAGTGATGTTTAAAACTAAAAAGCTGGTAAAAATTGTGTTTTTAGGGGCAATTTGCCCTTGATTTATCAACTACGCCCAAGCAAAGTTGTAATAATATACTTCTTAAGAAAAGTATTGTCACTGCTGCAAAAGAATCCAAGAATTCTGATCCCCTTGAAGGAAAAAATAAGAACATTGAGAAGAAGCTCGAACATTAATGTCAAAAACGATTTGGACGATTTTCAAGAAGTGGTTGCCTTTTGTGCTGCGGGAGAGAGCAAACAAAATGTTGATTTTAGTGAGATAATGAAGAGGAGAAGATTCGTTGCGATGCTGAGAAATTAGTGAAGTGGGTAAACCAAGATTCAACAAAGATGGATCGATGGTAAATCATACTTGGATTCGATCACTTCTCCTAGGAACTTTGTGTTACGTTTCTTTTATATATGGAACTAGCTATTTATCTTTTATAATTCATGATTTCAAGGTATTTGCCTAGCTAATTAGGCCATGCTTCATGTGTAGTTTAGAATTGATAATGAATCTTAATTATAATCTATTTGCAAGAAATGAGTGCGTATTTCATGTCTTTCTAAAATATTACAATATGTGCCACAAAACTATTATCTTAATTTAGTTTATTCAGTCATGACATCTCAAACGTCTTTCTAAAAATCTTATATCTCCATCTTTAAAATTTGGTAGTTCTAAGATATTTAGTTATGTACTAATCTTATGCCTTAGATCCCCAACCTGCATTATTTTCAAAATTCTTTTTTATGTTTTATATTTTCTAACAAAGATAAATGCTGAATGGATTATAGAAAACTCTTTTTATTTTTTAAATATGTCATCGTTTGCCACTCGATCTATTGTCCAAATTCCAAGTTGATATAATTGCAATGGAAATTATCGACGAGTAATCATGCTATTCTTCTACGAGCTACCCATCACTGGCCGGAGCCCGGAGAGCATATACCAAGTTCAGTATTTCACACACCACTCACGTGTATTTAATAACTATATGCGTGTGTGTGTGTGAGAGAGAGAGAGAGAGATTATACAACGGGTCCAGTAAATAAACAAACACAAAACTAGGTGAATCAAACAATAGTAAAACATTAAACATCCATAATGAATTTTGATGATGAGAGAAAAGTAGTAGTTTAAATAAGCATATCAATAATTCAACTTGAAAAAAAACAATACTGGCTAGGTTTGCAAGACCATCCAAATAACAGTGTAAAATTTATTCCCCTGAAAAAAGTGTAAAATTCACATGTACAGCGTACAAAAAGCAAAATAGTGAACATGGTTGAGGGTTCACCAATTTAACAAATCTGTAGGGTACACTCACGGGTAGTTCTGCAAGTGGGTTGGCGACCATTTTGCACTGTGATGATATTCGAATATTAATTTCCATACCTAGTGCTAGATTTTTTAAATACAAGCACTAAAAAAAATCATCACAGTGTAAATGGTCACCACTCCACTCTTCCAGAACCACCCGTAAGTATAGCTCTACAATAAGTGTCTTCTTCAATTCACCATGGATGATAATTAGTGGGGGTAAAAAATAAACAAAGTTGAGAGCGTTGAACTTTTGAAGAAGATTAAGATGAAAGGAATGAAAAAGTCTGGGCTGACCGAACCAAACGGTTTCGGCAGGCCACCGAAATTTGTAAAAAAATAAAATTGTAGAGCATAGTGAACGATTTTTTTACTGCAGAATTTCCAACAAACAACGAAGTAAGAGATGATGGGAAAAAAAAACTTTGAGAGAGAGAGAGAGAGAGAGTACTGGCGGTCGAGTGCCACACTCCAGAAGAATGGGGAGTGGGAGTTAGGGTAGAGAGAGAATAGACGGAGAGTATGTATGAGAAGGAAAATGATGAGAGGGGTTGGGACCTTCGTATGGTTAGTCTGCAGATAGAAGATGATGAGAAGAGGCAACAAAGCAAAAGGAAAGAGAGAGTATGGAGGGGAGGAATTAATTTGTTGAGAGAGAGAGAGGGGGAACAAGAAAAAGAGATGGTGGTTGAGTAATGGGGGTGGGGGGGGGGGGGGGAATCGAGGAGGAGCGGGAGAGTGTTTGAGTAAATAGATTGAGGGTGGGCCATATAAGAGAAAAGATCTGAAAAAGAAGGGGTGGGGTGGAAGGCTCGAGGTGTGCAGTGTGCAGTCATACATCATCATGATATACCAAGGGAGAAAGGGAGAAAAATTAAGGAAGAAAAAATAGAGTAATCAAAAGTAGAATAACTAACTTCTTTTTTAGTGCATATTCATAATCAATTTTTTTTTTTATTTAAGAAATGGTGTAAAAGTCTATTATACTTTTACTTTTTTTGAAAAGTCAATTCATCTTTTATTGTTTCATTTGTTTATTTAAAAAAAAATCATGGGACCCATTTAATGTTTTGACCGATTAAAAGGTGTGTAAATATGGGGTAGATTTTTTTTTTCTTAAATTGTGAAAATAGGACCGATTGAATGCTGCTGGGAGAGGTTGTTGAAATTAGTTGTTGTATGCATTTAATAACAAACATGTTAAGCAAAGAGAAAAACAAAAAATTACACATTGACAAACATTTGAAACCAAATTCGAGCTACCGAAATTTCTTGGAGAAATTGACATCGAGCCACCTTTGAATTTGTTTGAGGTGCGTTTTTTCATTTTTCTCACCGTGGAGTTGTTCGAAATTATTGGGTTTAACTGCTTTCATACAATTTTAAGTAATTTATACGTAATTTATGATAATTTCATAGCAATTGTATTAATAGTTATTAAAGATGTTTTTTACGATCGTTGAAAGATTATATATGTTTCTCGTGTGTATATATTTGCATATTTTGTGGTAGATTAACATGAATTTGTATATTTAGATGAGTTATGAATATTAGCATAAACGTGTAATTACATATGAATTCAAACATTTCATGACAATATTATCACGAAATCATAAATTCGTGACAATATTTGTCACAAGATCAATGAAATCGTGACAATATGGACACGAGATGCTTGTCTCGTGAGTATAATTTTCTCTTGAGACTATTGTCACGAATTGAATAATTTCGTGAGAATATATTCTCACGAAATGTCTTCCTTTCGTGTAAAAAGTTGAATGAAAATGAATTTTAATTATTGTCTCGAAAAGTGATGAATCGTGACAATAATTGTCACGAGAAGATTGAATCGTGACAATTATTGTCATGAGATGGTTGAACCGTGATAAATATTATCACGAATACATGCAACTGTGACAATAATATTGTCACGAGTTTTTTCATTTTATAACTAACTTTAATCACTCTTTATTGGTGATTTGCAGATGTCTTGGCAACGCATTGTCGTCCGACATAGTGGTAGATGGGAAAGATCGGAGTATGTAGATGGTGAAGATCAGCTCGTGCACCTCCCATTTGACAATTTATCTCGTGATAAATTGGTAGAAGAAATCCACAATTTTATGAAAACCTCTCCAACAAGTATAAGTTATACACTGAGTTATCTGACGAGATCACTGACAGGGAGGACACTAAAAGGACTCTTGAAAACGGATGTTGACTTAGCTCGTTTAGTCCAGGAGCAAGATGAGCCTATTGTATACGTTATCGAGAAATCTATTCAGCAAACTTCAACAGTAATACCGTCAAATGATGATAGCGACGGCCCAATTGGAGATGACAGTGTTGATTATATGTCCTATGATGATGATGACGACGACGACAATGATGACGATGACTATGAAAGTGAAGTTCGTCGTAAGTAAATTACCGAATTTTGTGAAAGGATTCGCGAGTCAGGGCATATTGAGGAGTTCGTGAATATTATACAGCATGGTGGGCCTCGTAACTTCTCATCAGAAGATGTTGCTACTAATGTTCAGGCTCCTGATGTAGAGGTTCCTCCTCTTGGACATTGGTTGATTCTTGTGGCCCACATCGACGATGCACTAGCAGTGGTAGAAGATGACCCATGCTCGACTGATACTGATGAACTAGCAAAGGGAGGGAATTTCTTAGATAAGAAAGATTTGATGCTTGTTGTGGGAAGGTGGCACATGCAGCGTCAAGTGGAATATTCGATGTCACGTTCAAGCAAAGTTCGACTGATAGTTATTTGCAAACAGAATGAGACTTGCCCTTTTAAATTAGTGGCAAGTGCTAAGAGTGGCCTGTGGATGTTGACTAAATTTGAGGATAATCATGCATGTCGGCTGGACCTGACACGTAATGCGCCATGAAAGTTATCCTCTCATGTTATTGCTGATTTCTTTAAGAGGAGAATCCTAGACGAGGGTTCTATTCTGAGGCCGAGAGCAATGATCGCTGAGCTATTGAGGGATCACGCCATTGAGGTCGAGTATGGTATTACTTTGCGGGCTAGGAATCTCGCAATAGAGCTGGTTTACGGCTCTCATGATCAGTCTTTCGCGGTATTACCTGCATATTTGGAGATGTTGAAGAGCTGCAATCCCAATACTGTTTATTATTTGGAGACCGACCGTGATGGTCATTTTATGTACAGCTTCGTTTCTCTAGGAGTCTGTAGAGCGGCATTCAGGCAATGCATGCGACCAGTTATCATCATTGATAGCACTCATTTGAAGGGAAAGACTAAGGGTATTCTTTTCGTCTCTGTGACGAAAGACGACAATGAGCAGTGTTTTCCTCTGGCCATAGGTGTGGGTCCTATTGAGAATGATGCGGCGCGGACATGGTTCTTAGAGAGGTTTAAGAGGGCTTTTGGAGACCGTGATGATTTGGTGATAGTTTCAGACCAACATGTGAGCATCAAGAATGCTGTTCAGGCAATGTATCCTACTGCCGTCCATGGACTGTGCTATTACTACATCGCAAAGAATCTAGCTCGAGCAGGTCGTCATGTGATCTCTATGTTTTGAAGTGCTGCATTCGCTTACAAACAAAAAAAGTTTTTAAAATATTTATCGATGATCTCCTCAGCTCGACCAAACGAGAGATCACATACTCACAGAAGAGACTTACAACAAGTTTTACAAGCAAGTGTAGATGAGTATGGTGTATGCTGTTCGAGGCAATAATACACATTTGTACAAGGTGCGGAATAACGATAGAAGCTTCCTCGTTGACCTTCAAATAAAGACATGTGAATGTGGTGAATTCCAGCTCGATCAAATCCTTTATTCTCATGCAGCGGCTGCTATACGGTACCGTAATTCCATAATTGTCATTATTTTGATCGTTATGTATTTTTTATTAACACACTATATCTATTATAACAGGAGTGCTGGGCATGACATATATGATTATGTGGATATGAATTACAAGCAAGTGACACTTTGCCTTGCATATCATGATCGTGTATGTTCAGTGCCGCATTAGGAGGAATGGACGGTCTCGTCTTCATTCAAAGTTTGCCCTCCTAAATCAGTTCCTCAAGCAGGTCATCCTAAGGAAGGAAGATATCGTTCAGCTGTCGAAGGATCAAGTAGGAGACCTAGAAGACAACAAGTATGCTCTAGGTGTGGAGGCACTGGCCACAATAAGAAGAAGTGCACAGCCCCATGACAGATTGAGCACGAAGACAAGAATGTACTTGGAGAAGGGCAACGCCGACCTAAGAGATGTAGTATTTGTCGAGATCCAAGTCATAGCAAGGGCAAGTGTCCAAATAGAGTTCAACCTCAAATTTGAGCGTGTTACGAATGTACTTGTGATATGATTGTTACAAGATTAGAATATTTGTGTTGTGTAATATGTGGTATGATTGCTACAGGATTAGAATCTTTGTGTTGTGTAATATGCGGTATGATTGTTACAGGGTTAATTCCAAATTCAAACACATTTTTGAATTTTCAGTCCATGATTTCGTGACAATAATTGTCACAAGATCAATTTTCGTGACAATTATTGTCACGAAAACTGATCTTGTGACAATTATTGAAAACTAGATTTTTTTAGCATTTTTGTTGTATCGAATATAATAATTGCCATGAAAACATCAATTATCACGAAAACATTAACAATAGTCAAAGTTCTAGTACAACCCATAAGTCAAAGCTCTACTTATGCTATCCTCTGACAATGACCGAATATCCTAACAGCTAAAAGCTTCTGATACGTATCCAAGTCATCCGAAGTAGGATCCATGCTGAATTTCTTCGACGAAATCAATCGATCGACTTGCATGGCAGAAAAAATACCACAACTCACACCATCTGTCTGCCTGAACTGATATATGAGTGGCGTTCTGTAATACTCCAACGGTCTGTAGATTTCAGTACGCCTAGCTCTCTCCCAATATCTGAGATGACGCAGCAGTCCAGGAATCAAGTGCATCAATGGTCAGAGCTGGTGCTCACGCATCGAATATGTGGGCTCATCTGTCGGATCCATCATGTTGTGCAACAACGAATCATACAACTCAACTCGCCATGCGTCTAGACGAATCTGAACGGTCACCCAATGTCCATCAACATGTCAAGCGGTGATGATCTGCAAACACAAATAGATATAAAACAGTCATAAAAGACACATGTATCGAAAATGGGTTCTAATGATGTTTACTTACACTATTAGCCTGCCACCAAGGACCCGTCAATAGCTGATCCCCTCTGACGATGTCGGCCAATTCATCATCCCATCCCCACCAAGCATAATCAAAATTGGGGTATGTCTGTGTGAATTCCTCGTCATCCGGATGAATGAGATGATACTCTTGCACCAACTTATACTGTAACAAAAAAATATTAACGTAATTATAAAATCAATTGACTTGTTAGATTAAAATAACTATTGAAAACTCATGAAAAATGATGACTGCAAGACGACTGTGCTCCGTGAATTCACCCCTGCCTTCAACCCACGACCCTCGGCTAGCCTGATCTGAAGATAATACAGGATCAGATCCATATATTATGAGGACATGTCTCTATTGGTGTCGAGAAATTCATCGAAGAAGGCCTGACCCAGATCAAGCTCGATCAAATTCACTCTTAAGCGCGCGTCTGGCCCGCAGCATCGAAAATCAACAAATTCCCTCATCGAGCTCAACACACCAGTTGAGCTCGGCCTAGCCGAGCTAGGCCTAACCGGACTGAAATGTGATCCAACACCCCAATCATTAACTGTGGCCCCTACACTCTCAACACGCACATCCTCAAGATGTGGGCCCTCAACCTGAAATGAAATTAGTTGGTATATTTAAAAGTATATATATAAGACAAAGTCATACCAAACACTACTTACATCGTAATCATGCGTTGGACGAGGTGCTGATCGCTGAGGACTCTCTTCCCGTGCATGTTCTTCATGTCTACCCTGAGAGCGACTCCTACTGCGGGACCGAGACCGGGATCGGGATCTAGGGACAAACTTTTTGAACATATCCTTAACGAAATCCTTCATTCTATGGAACATATCATCATTTTCCTGCCTGTGTACCCTCTCACGCTCCTCATCACGCTCCTGCATCATACGGAGCATCTCTATGCCTGTTTGACGCGCCACGTCTCGCATCTGCCCCATATGTTTGCAACACTGGTGATCCTCACTAGTACTAGACGTGGGGGTCGCCGGTCTAGGACGCTTGTTTGTAGGGCGAGTCTGTCGTCTCCTGGATGACTCAACTGCACACGTATCTGCACACATGCGAGGAATGCAACTTCCATATCACCTGGAGTGAGAGGGAGCTCTAGGTTGATGGGCTCTAGCCAGCTCTCGATAAGTGGGCTTCACCCTCTTATTGCGCTGCGCCTCATACGTCACGCCCATACAATCACTAAGCAAGACACTTCTGTAATATGGAGTGGCCATCTCATGCTCACTCGGCTATAAATATATGAAGCATAATTGCTGCAAATGGTAAAGAATTTATTAGAAACACTTCAAATAATCAAGAAAACACACATTCTTTAAAATAAATGCTTGCCTCATCAGAAAACAATGTGCCCAGATGCGCAGTCTTCGTCTTAAAGGCCCACTTCAAACACCTGGGCAAAGCTTCTGGTACTGGAACCTGTGCACAATGTGCACCGAGTCTCAGAAAAGCCTCATATGCCCACACCTGTAGAATAAGATATTGATCAAATCATACTTAATAAAATAAGATTATAGTCATAATCGTGATAAAATTGAGATTCATACCAGTAGAGCCCACACCAGTCCATAGAAATGATAAGACAATCTGGCTTTTTCCTCCATCTTCTTGAATTTTCTCCTTAGTTCCACCTCAGTAGACGGTACCTAACTCATATAATGCGTAAAGATACTGAATGCATAAGCTCCCCATGGAAATAAGTTTCATCGATCCTGATCCACGGCTAAGACCCATATCCAGTCATCTATCATGTGTGTCTGATCATATCCAAAGATCATGGTGTGCAGGAACAGGACATTGGTGACCATGACGTAATCCATGAGGTCATCTCCTAGTGAATAGGTCCTAAACCTCTCAAGTAGGTCCTTCACTCTCAGAGGTGTCCTGTTCAACTCATGGGAATAAAAGAATCTCCTAGATATCTGATATGATGCAGACAGATCAAAATCGGATCCTCCGAACTGCAGTCCAGTCACCAGAGCAAACTCACTCGGAGAAAATCTAATATTGGTTTCTCCAATCTAAAACCAAATATCATGCTCCTCTGCACCGTTAATAATCACCTCCCTACTCAACAATGCGTGTAAAGCATTGTTACAACTGTTTCCACCCACGAAATCTATCAGATTCCCAAAACACGACTCTCTCCTAAACTGTTCGAATAATTCGGGCCCACCACTGATCACGTGTAATACTTCCCTAATTACACTCATATTGTCCTTTCAGTATAAATTGATCCCGCATGTGATGTTCTGTAAGGCCTCTCTTCTCCACACCCAATCACGCTATTTTTTAAATAATATACAAAAAATTATCAATAAAACACAAATATAATTAAATTAAAACTAATCAATCATGCTTAAGATATGAACATGCTGAAAATTCCTCAAAGATTAATTATAACATACAGAACCGAAAGCATAACAAAATAAAAAAAAATCCATGAGCATAATTTTCGTGTGTAAATATACTCATGAAAATTTCTTCTCGTGACAATATTTGGTCTCGAGATTGATTTCGAGAGTATATATACTCACGAAATCACTTTTCGTGACAAGAACTATTTCATTTTTGGGGACGGTTTCGTGACAATATTTTGTCACGAGATTAGTTCTCGGGAGAATATTTTATCACGAGAACACGTTTCGTGACTAAATATTGTCACAAAATCGCTTGTCGTGACAAAAAATCTCACGAGATCCCTACTCCGTCGTCAATTTCCAGAATTCACATATCAACAAAACATGATTCAAAATCCAAATTCTACCCATTTCATTCAAACATATTCACACAAATCAACATAACGTCCCACAGATTTAAATTCACAACAAATTGACAGAAATTCGACATGAAATTGGCACCTAACTCATGAAATCGTTCGATTTTAGAAGTCTAACCTGTTAAAGTTCGATAGCCCAAGCCTCCAAATTCTCCATTGCTCGAGTTCTGTCGAGTCCTTCGACGGGTGGCCGTTCACGGATCGGCGAATGTCACAGCCGTGACAATATTCTCACAGTTGGAGTGTTTTTGTGTGTATAGTTCCCAATGTCACAGCCGTGACAATATTCTCACAATTGGAATTTTTTCTCACAGTTTTGGACGGTTTCGTGTGTACTTTAGGGAAGCATATTTTTCGTGAGTTTATTTTGCCCGTTATGTTAGAATTCGTGTGATTCAAATCCAATATTCTAATCTTAAAACTTAGTCAAATGGAATATTTTGACTGGGCCCACCTTTTAGTAAGGGCATTTAAGACAATGAAGAAAAGTTTGAATAAAAAAGAATGCTTTATGGATGTGGGTTAAAAAAGAAGTTGTTATTTC
This sequence comes from Perilla frutescens, assembly GCA_026008535.1. NCBI lineage: Eukaryota > Viridiplantae > Streptophyta > Magnoliopsida > Lamiales > Lamiaceae > Perilla > Perilla frutescens. The sequence continues at coordinate 33,420,788 of BRKX01000008.1, read as the reverse complement.
AAGTTTGAATAGTTTGCCCCATTTACACAAAAATTAAACTAATCAAATTCAAGTTGCGAAATTTTTTGTAAGTAAGAATTCTAAAATTTTCTTTTCTAACCAAATATAAAGGCTAAATATCTAATTTACTTTTAATGAATTTTTTTCAAAGTCAAAAATTGCGACTGTGTAAAAGAAAAGGTTGGCCGTGTACATTGGTAAATGATTAGGTTATGAATACATTTTTTTTGTTTTTTTTAATTGTATTATAAGATGTTCCATATCTGTTGGCAATAGAAAAAAAATAGAGAAATTAAAAGAAAAAAAATTTACACGTTGTACCGTAATGTAGTACACGGGTGTTCAGCTAGAAAAAAAAATTCACACGTTGTACCGTGTACTGCATGGTTGTTCATCGTGTAGTGCACGGTGCAACATGTGAAAACTGAATTTCCAAAAAAAAAAATTAGTACACGGTTGACCGTATACTACACGTTGATTAACCGTGTAGTACACAGTCAACTTTTTTTTAATGAATGAGACGTTTCTTAATCTCCAGATGGCTTGGCAACGTGTATTGTACAACACAGTGGTAGATGAGACAGATTATAGTACTTAGATGGTGAAGATCAAATTGAGCACCTTCCATTCAAGCGGGGCGGACTTCATCGTGTAGATCTATTCCCCAATATATATTTTTTTTGAACGTGCAATATATGGCCGTGTAATTTTTTCTTTTATTTCATTTCAGCCGTGTAGAAAAAATGAATGGGCGTGTAGAATATAAGAAATAATTTGGGAGTGTAAAATAGAACCAAAAAAAAATTGGCCATGTATTACTTGTGTATTACTCTTATTTTTTCGGCCTTGTATTACTCAAATTTTTTACACTGAGTCCACAATTTATCAAGGGTGATATAGGTACTCAAAAAGGGTTCGGTTAGAAAAAAATATTCTGAAATGTTTAGTTAAAAAAGAATTTTACAAGTTAAAATTGACACATATATTCATATGTATCCTTAATTAAAAACATTGCTCGTTTCGGTTTTATCTCAGTAAGGCAAACACTCTAATGAGGAAATAATTTCAATATTTATTTATTTTCTCTCTTTCATTTTACCAATATCGTATTTAATCTAATCCCATATAATTTGATAGTTTATAATTAATCATTCCAAACATTCAATCACAACATTATATATTATTATTATTATTATTATTATTATTATTATTATTATTATTATTATTATTTTCTTTTATTAATAAATTAAAATTAAAATAATCTATTAATATTATTGAAAATTATAACAACACAAATAATAAATTTATATAAAATAAATAATATGATAAAATACAAAATAAATAAACTAAGAACATAAATAACCATCCATGAATTGAAAATAAATTAATTGATCTCTATCTCTCATTGCTTCAAGAGTTCTACGATGGGGATTGATGTGAGGTCATTTAATTGTAGCTGCAGGTATAGAATCATTTAAGTATTCTCCTGTATTGTGATGTCCCTATCAGCAGTTTTGTAGTTGGATGAAATAAATGATGAATCAATGCATTCAACAATGGTAAATTCTACGGTGATCCACCTTATTATATGCAATTATTTTTTACTATTTCCGTAACCTATTTAATAGACACACGGGGCTGAAAATGAATCAAACTACTTGTGAAATACTCGGGTATCAGCTCGAAAAATGTTCATTTGAGACTGACTCGTTTATTAAACGAGCTGAACTCGAGCTTAGCTCGTCGAGCTCACGAGTTAACTCGGTTCGTGAGGTTCTCGTGCTTTTGAACGAGCCGTCTCACGAACTGTCTCGCGAGTCTACTCGCGAGTAGTTAAATGAGCCGAGCTCGAGCCTGATTCGCGAGCTGTATCACAAGTCTGGCTCGCGAGTACTTAAACGAGCCGAACTCGAGCCGGACTCACGAGCTATTCGATTTAGAACTCAAGACACATACTATTTTTGTAATTTATAAAATATTATTTATTTATATGGTAACTTTTATCAAATTAATACTTCGCATTTAAAATAAAATGAAATTAATGGTATTAACTATTGAACTAATATTATTAAAATTAAGAAATCAATGATCAAGAGTAACAATTATATACACAAATAGACAAACTAATGAACTGTATATATATACATATTATATATTTATATATAATATAGTTATCTTATTTACAATTTTACATAGTATAATAATAATAATAATAATAATAATAATAATAATAATAATAATAATAATAATAATAATAATAATAATATGAAATGTGAAATGATATTACATTAATATTATCAAAATTAAGAAATTGAACTCTCAATAATAAATACTAAGTAAAAAGAGAAATTATGAATAATATTAAACTAATATTATCGAAAGTAAAAAAATAATAATAAAGGAAAATAAAAATTAACAAAAATTATAACTAATCAAATGTTTAAAAGTAATAATATTCTTAGTATTAATGTTATATGGTTAATCTTAAACTCTTAGTTATATATACTATCTTCTATCGATTAGTATTCTAGTATATAGTCATTGACTTATAAGAATATATATAACATGTGGAAAAAAATAGATTATAGTTGATCTTAGATTATTAATTATAACTTATAAGAATATAAGTTATAAGTTATAAATTATAAATTTATAATTTGCGTAAAGTAGTAAAGGAAAAAATGAAATTAAAAAATTAAGATTAATATTGACAACTTGACAAATAATACTCATAATTAAATATTAATACATGAAATTAAATCAATGATAATAAATTAATATTATCAAAAGTAGCAAACTAATAAAGAAAAAATGAAATTAACACAAATTAAAACTAATCAAATATTCATTAGTAACAATATTCTTAGCACCAATGTTATATAGTTAATCTTAAACACTTAGTTATATAAACTAACGTCTATTATACTATATAGTTGATATTAATTAAAATGTACATAGAAATAAGTCTATTATAGTATATAGTTGATATTAATGAAAATGTATATAGCAATAAAAGAGAAAAAGAAAATTAACAAAAATTAAGACTAATATTGACAAAATAATCATTCTCAATTCATTATATAAGAAATATTAAATGAAAAAAATGATATTGAAAACATAATAATTTCTCAAAAATTTGTTATCAAAATTAAGAAATCAAATATTCAAGATTAAAAATATTCTTATTTCTTAGTAGTTAGCACAAATGTTATATAGTTAATCTTATATTCTTATTTATATATACAATTTGTATTATAGTATATAGTTTATATAACTATAGTTTCTATTAGTTAATAAAAAAATTAACAAAAATTAAGACTAACGTTAAACAAGTTAAACTAAGAATAATAATTAAACAAATTAAGAATTAGTAGTCTCTTAAATAATACAGAATGATTAATTTATAAATTATCTTAATATATTGGAATATGATATGACTTATGATTTATAATATAATTGTGCACGTAAACGAGTTCGAGCCTCGAATTTTAAATAATCGAGTCGAGCTCGAGTTCGGGCTCGAATTTTAAATAATCGAGTCGAGCCCAAGCCGAGCTCGAGCTCGATTATTTCCTATCGATCCGAGCTCGAGCTCGAGTCGAACTCACAAATACTTAAACGAGCCGAGCTCGAGCCCAGTAATACTCGGCTCGGCTCGGCTCGTATACAATTCTACACACACACACACACACACACACTTTACCAAGCCTAGCTAGACACAACATAGCCAAAGTCGCAGGACCCTGTCAAGTATTCAGACCTATTTTCATCCTCTACGCTATCTAGTATGACCTACATAATGAATTAGGGTGAAAATTATATATAGAGAAAGAGATAGACAAGAGAGATTAAATATAAACACGGTTCTTGTGTATAATTTAGGAACTGATCATATCCAATAGATCTTGTTAGATGTGCAGTTAAGATTAGTTCTATTTTAATTATTATGTTATTTATTTTATTCAAAAATGTCATACTTGTCATTGTAATTTCATTGATATCTTATTAAATTCAAAATGAATTGTATAAAAAAAAGGAAAAAACGAAAGTGACCCACACCTAGAAGTACTGGATATCACAAATTGATCATTCAGAGGACCCGGGCCTCATTAAAATCCATATGAAAAACCCATTGTGGGAAAAGCCATATGGGAAAAAGAATACCCCTCTAGTGAAAATGAAAATAACCAGGACCACAAAAGTCCTGTCTAACAGCATCCTCAATACAATTAATAGTATAAAACCAAAAACCCGACTGAACATTAGCAGAAGCTAATAAATCAGCAACCCTATTTCCTTCCCTATAGATATGAGAAACATAAAAAGTAATATTATTAAGAAAATCAAGCACACTGCGCCAACAAGCTTTGACCACCCAAGGGGCCTGAAGATATCTGAAAGCAAGCAATGAGACAACATAAACCGAATTCGCCTCTAGCCAAATAAAGTCTAGAGACAAATTGCGAGCCTATTCCAACGCAACAATAACTGCCAAAAGCTCAGCAATGAAAGCAAAACCAACACCCTCTGAGGTATGAAAGCAACATAAGACGGAGCCATCTGTTCGTTTGAAAACTCCTCCAGTACACATGATTCCCGGAGCACCCTGCGAAGAACCATCTGTGTTAATTTTAATCCAGCCCAAAGGGGGCGGCCTCCAGCTGACCGAAATGGGCAAATGAGCGGAGGCAGGTCTCGGAGCCACATGTAACTTCTTGAGAATAACCAGATTAGCCACATCATTTTGCATAAATCCACGATCACCCTGCATAAAAGATAGCTCACGGATCGCAATACGAACATAAGAGATGATAATCAGGGGAGTCGGATGAATCTCTTCATAAATTGCTTATTCAGGATAGTCCAAATGCTCCAAATGATATGAACCACCACCACTTTCCAAAGCAGAAGAATTTGAGAGCTAAACGTACAATTCATGAACTGCACGAAAGCCCCGTGTATCGAAGCTGCCTGGACCTCCTCCATCCGAAACGCATCAAAAACCCATCTCTACGCAATTTTGGCTAAAGAGCACTCCCAAAACAAGTGATCCATAGTTTCCCTATCCCCGCAACACATCTCATATCTTTGCGGCCCAATAAAACCATGCAATGTATCCAACGTTGGCAATCGAGAAAGGAAAAGTCGTCAGCTAACCAAAGATTGCCGAATCAGAATTTTTGAATTCCAAATCTAACTTCCCCATTTAACTGTCGGAAATCTGAACCTGGTGTGCATACGAGCCAACTTTGTCGTAACATTCCCATGCACAGATCGAGACCACACTCTTTCATCAACCCCTGTAACAATAGAACTCGCAAAATATTGAACATAACATTACGGTAGGAACTAGCAAACGATGTTGTGAATTTACAGACACCATTATATATGAAATCTCCCACTTTATCTCCAAATTTAGCGTGAACATGTACATGAATATGAAGACGATCCACTAAAACATAGCCAAGCCAATTGTCATGCTAAAAATCCACCTGAGATCCAACTCCAACAATACAACGCGAATCATTGAGAAGATCCTGAACATGATTCTGAATCCCAAGCCAAATAGAAGAAAATGTAACCCTCTTAACATTCATAGGAGATGGTAAAAACCGTTAACGAGCAATTTTCATAATATGAGCATCCAAGGTAATGAGCCCCCAAGCAAGCTTCATAAGTAATCCCTAATTCATCTTTTTGAAAGAAGAAACTCCAAGCCCTCCCTCGTCAACCAAAGCACAAGTACGAGACCAGCTAACGACCGTGCGTGACTGACCATTAATGTCCCATTTCCAAAGATAATTCCTAGCTGCCGAGTCAAGCTTCTGGATCAGAGTAAGAGGCCAATGGTACACCATCATCGAGTGTATGGCAGAGCTTGAAATTACAAATTTAATCAAGCAAAGCCTCCCTACCATAGAAAGATGTCTATCGCTCCACCTGTCGAATTTTGTAATAATTCTATTGGCAATCGGTTGCATATGATTAATCTTAGGACTTCCTTCAACAAGAGGAACGCCTAAATAATTCGTAGGGAATGAACCTGCTGTGAAACCCAGAAGAGCCTTGAGGTCCAAACGAACACTAGGCTAAATTCCCTTGCCGTAAAACACCCTGGATTTAGCTTTGCTACATAATTGACCCAACATGTTAGCATAAACATTCATCGTTTCAGCCAGAATCTTGACGTTTGAACATGTAGCCGCAAAAAATGAAGACGTCATCCGCATATAAAATGTGAGATGGAAACTCGACACCCCTTCCATATGAAATGTGATAGTTATTTAAACGAGCGATTATTAAATATTGGTATTTAATTTTTTTAATTGAAAATTATACTAATTTTACAAAGTTACTTTGTCATGTTATACAAACATCGATAAATATTCAATTTTGTATCGGAAAATATTCAATTTTTTAATGAAAAATTATACTAATTTTACAAATTTAATTTTTCATATAATACAAATGTCGGCAAATATTCAAATTTTTATCGGTAAATATTCAATTTTCTATCGGTAAATATTTAATTTTTTTTATGGAAAATATAATAATTTTACAAAATTAATTTTTCATGTTATACAAATATCGACAAATATTCATTTTTTCATCGATAAATATTCAATTTTTTAATGAAAAATTATACTAAACTTTACATAATTGATTTATCATGTTATACAAATATTAGGAAATATTCATTTTTTTTATCGGCAAATATTCAATTTTTTTATCAGTAAATATTGAATTTTTTTAATGGAAAAATTATACCAGTTTTTTTCATTTTCTAGTGTTATTCTAACTTTTGGTAATTTTAAAAATTTAAAATAATTATGAAATGTAATTAAAAATTATAAAGTAGCATTAAAGCAATTGGTATAAATAATATACAATATATTATTAATAAAAAATTAGAAAAGAATGAAAAAAAGAAAAACAAAAAAAAAGACGTCACAGATAAAAATAAAAGAATAAAGGAAAATGAATAGAACAAAAATTAAAAAATTGAATGGAAGGACACGTGGAACCCAATTAAAATTGGTACATGCAATGTAACAACTTTTCATTCTATTTCTTTTTGGAAAAAAACGTATATGTATATTGAGTGATGCTATTCGACCATACTATGGCCGGCCATAATTTTATAATTATGGTATATTTTCATTATATGGTAAGTTTTCAATTTTATTCTTAATTAGTGACTAATAATGTTTTATTATTATATCCTTCTGATTAATTTTAGAAAAATTTGATTTGTGTATTTTAAACATTTAAATCATCCACAAAATATCATTAAAATATGAAAGGATCTTAGCTAATATTGAATCAATTGCAATATGAAATCGGTGATGGTATGGCCGAAAATTGAATTGATTTTGCTTTGCATTTGTTATTCTATTTGGTACTTTTAATTTTCATCTTTTTTATACTAACTTTCAATTTCTATATTTAATTTTCATGTAATATTAGTTCGAAATTTTATATTTCGATCTATTTATCTATCATCAAATATAATAAATTATGTTGGTTTTCATTTAGTCTTCATATTTGTTATTGATTTCTTTAATGATTTATAAATCAATAACCTCGTTTAACAAATAAATACAAAATTAAAAGAAATTTGAATACACATAAGCTATAGATTAGAATAATATATATATATATATATATATCATAAAGTATTCTACAATAATATTAATACGCATTATTGTAAGTTGCTAAATGTTAAAGTAAATTACACACAAAACTAATTTAATGATTGCATTCATATTAAAAAAATATATATATTTTCTACTTATACCATTTCATATTCAATAATTGATTTATTTATTTGAAAATTTGATCCCATAATCATGTTTAAATTGACTCCCTCCAACACTATTTACATAATTTATTGATTTTCTATTTCAATTATACAATTTAAAATAAACAATAAATACTAGTTTGACTACATAGGATCTTTTTTTTTCCGTCTAGGTTCAGTAGTTCTTTTTTTTTGTTATATGTTATTACTTGGGATATGATTTGAGTTCTTTAATTAGTTGATATTGCTTAAGTGTAATTATTTATTTATTTATCTATTTCCGCAAGTTTATATTATTTGATTTGTAATATAATGTGGCAAAATCATTTGTAATCCATTTATATTTTTGATGTAATTTGTCAATTTTCTTGATTTGATTTGTAATATTGATATGTCAAAATTATTTCATAATCCATTTTTTTTAGAGATCGATTTTATGTAATTTTTTATCATTAATTTTGTAGAGTTTATATAATAATTTCAGTAAATTGTCTAATTCAATTTACCAAACTATTAAATAATTTTGAGGATGATTCAATCCGATTTCCATAAGTTCATTATTTTATTTATAATATTGATGTGGCAAAAAATAATTTCATTATTCATTTATATATTTTTTAAAGACTTCATGTAATTATTATTATTATTATTATTATTATTATTATTATTATTATTATTATTATTATTATACCATAATATTTGAATAACAAATGCAAAGCAAAGTGAATTCAATTTTCGGCCATGCCATCACCGATTTCATATTGGAATTGATTCAATATTAGCCAGGACCCCTTCATATTTTAATGAGATTTGGTGGATGATTTGAATTTTTAAAATACATAAGCTAAATTTTTCTAAAATTAATCAAAAGGATATAATAGTAAAACACTATTAATCATTAATTAAGAATTTAATTAAAAACTTATCATATAATGAAAATATACCATAATTATAAAATTATGGCAGAGCAAGAAGTATTATTGATGTATATTGTAGTACAGACCTAGATGGTGATGGAATATTAATGGAGTCTGGAGATGGATGCGACTTGCAACGATAGGCCTTTTAATGCTAGGAAGTAGGAACGGGAAAATCATGAAGTAATGCGGGACCTGTCATAATGTTTGTAAACCTAACATAAATGTTCGGCGAGTTTTTCTTTATCCATATATTTATACAAAACCGGCAGTTTTATATGTGTGTGTGTGTGTGTGACTTTTTATGGATTACTCTTTGTTATTGTAAGAGTTGCTCATCTTCAGCTATTTCCTTCATTGAACTGACATGAAATGTATGTTGAAATTCTTGTTTATTTATGTATGTAATTACTAATTATCAGTGGGTGAATTTAACATAAAACTCACGAATTTCCGAATGCAGACGCATGAAATAGATATATTACAAACAGATATACACAAGTCAGGCCACAGAAAATTAAAACATGGCCATTAAAACTGCGAGAAAGCAGTAATCACAAAACAAGTGCACAACCTAATTAACTAGTGATTCAGATCAAGGGACAAACCTACGTAAGCTTCTTCCCATCCGAGTCCGAGCTAAAGATTCGTGCCCTCGGTGATGCTCGCGGATACTGTTCAAGCTCGTTCAGTATTGACTCTCCTCCATCAGTAATGCTACCAGCATGGGGTGTGATCGCCATTTTCTCGAGTGTCGTTGCAGATGCTAATAGATATTTTACGAACTCCATCTCAGCTTCAATCCCAGAGAACAATTGCATCTTCACAGTTTTCAGATGAGCCAGACACTCCGAACTTGTCTGTGATCTCAGGAAGTCTGCCACAGCATCCACCACGTCGAATGTGAAGGCCTGGAGATCAACCCCACCAAATCCTATTAGTTTTGCTTCTCAATGGATATTTTGGAGGAGTGTGTGCAAGTAAACCCTGATTACAACTTACAGTGATTTTAAGGCGTTGCAAATTGGGGCAGCTTCTGATGAAGCAAATGGCACATGAAGATTCCACGATCTTCTCAAAATACATGTCCGAAAGGTGGAGATTTTTCAGCATGTTCAAAGAGATGGGGAGTCTGTTTGGTGCTCCATGCTCGACCAGATCCTGCAGATTACATTACGTGAGACCAATGTCAAACCAAGCTGCAATGCAAGCAGCAGTAAAAATTCAAAACTCAAAACTAGTTTTTCTTCTTACCTCCAATGCATAAGCTTGTAATTGCAGGTCCTCAAGGGCAGGTAGACAGCTGAGGGATTTCACCAAACCTAAGGAAAACTGGTTCCCTCTTTTAAACTCCATGGATGAAAAGGTTAGCTTGATATCTTTCAGAACAGGGCAGTTCTTGAAAGAAACTGACTTGAATACCCCATTGAACTCCAAGCATTTCAACTTGGGGCCACTTAATTCGAGGCAATCGAAGCTGGTACAATGAATCAATCTCAGTCTTTCGACTGAAGGGCACGAAGCAATGAAATTCCCAAACGATTCAGGCTCAAGCACAACACGTTGCAGTTCAAGATTCACAAGCTTGCCAAATCCCTTGAACCCCGGAACAGGATCAAATACACAGTTATAGAGCTTCAAATTTCTTAGATGTTGGAAGCTGAGCAGATGGGAATTCAACCTATGTGCCTCTCCTCTCGACACATGGAGTGTCAATTCTTGCAGAGTGTTATTTGGCAGCAGACGAACCCATTGATCGATATCAGGATTGCTTTTGAGATCGGGCACTTGAAGAGCAAATTTTAGTAAGGGGCCCTTGTGAAGTTTCAATATCTGGTAAATCAGCGGCTCCAGTTTGTGGCCTCCCAGAAACATTTGATCGAACCAGAAATCAAACACAATATCTGGGCATGACATCCATTTGTACCTCCATTCTCTGGACAAGATACTCGTCCTCACCACATCTCGCAGAGGCAAACATCCAAGAATGTTTTCGATTATGGTGTTGGGAAGATTGGTGATCAAATCAACCTCACATCTTACAGCACTCTCCATCCTCACAAAACTGCAACATAATACAAGAAAAACACAGAAACATACATAAAAAAGAAATTCTGAATAATCTCTAACCAAAAGTTCGAGTTTTCCCAGAACAGGCAATCTACAACAATATGATATCCAACAGAATCACTCTTAAGCCATAGAGAGAGACAATCATATCATATGCTACGAAAATAAACACAAATTTGACAATATGTATGAATGCTTAATGTCTGAACAACCAACAAAAGGTAGATTCAACTAACCATTAGTTGATATCAAAGGGAAAACTATTGGTTTAACGTTTGAGTGGTCGACAAGACACATTAGGACAAAACTATTCTTACAGTAAGTATGACTAATACATCATTCCACTAATCAGGAAAAAGATGTTCAAAAAACAATTTTCATATCTATACTATATTACTATATGCTTTCTCTTGTCTAATTTACTAGGGCATAAATAAAAAGTTAATCTTTCTTTTCTTGTTCGTCACCCATTTTTTGAACAAGTGGATGAGTTGAAATTTTCAACTTTAGGAAAATGTAATAGTACACACAACCGAGGGGCAACATTTATGTATAATCTAATGTAGTCTTTAAAGAAGTTTTCATCAGTGGCAAACATTATTGCATAATTTTTATTTTATATTTGAAGAATAAAGAAGATGAGAAAATGAAAAGGAAGTTACCATTAACCACACAACAATTAGGCCGGAACAAGTTAAAAACATCAAATATGAGTCATTTATACAGTTAAAAAAAAATAAAGCCGTGTATTATGAATTTATAATAAGTCAACGCAAAGCCGTCGGCCGGCCCTTTTCTCATTTTCGTGCATTTAAGTAAGGATGATTTATTTCTAAACACCAAAAAAAAGATTGATTATTGCGTGCTTTAGGTAAATCTTCAAAGTAAAGTAGCTCACCGGCACCGCTTGTGGCGGCGGCGGCGGCGGTGATTAACGACGAAAATGTAAGAAAAATAACCGGTGAAAATAAATAAATAACACCACTATTTCAACAGCGGCAAAATCATTCTCCCGTTCTCTTAAAATTCGTAAATCGCAAGAATTACTCGATCGCGAAAGATCTAATTTTTCCTTTTCTGAAACTTACATTAAAAAAATCAAGAAAAAGGGATTCAACTTACCTGAAGAATGAATGGAATGTTCTTTCCCGGATCAATTAAGCCGAAACAGATAGAGGCAAGAAAAGCAAGAGATTTGAATGAAAAGGGGGAAATGGGAGATGAATGGCTGAATGGGATTGAGGTGCCGAAATACGTACAAGGGTCAAGGAAGGAATCCGACAAATCCAAATGCTTAAATCCTTAATCTAAGTAACGAAGTGGGACCCGCCTCCATAATTAAGTGCTATGATTTGTTTAAATATTAGATGTAGGGCCCGCTTAGCCTCTTAGTCACATGTTGATAAGATCAAACAATCATCAACAATGTCAATGAAATGTAATTCAAGAGATTCCGGTCTCCACTCGATATGTTTTTACTGTATTAAAAATTTCAATATTGTGAACTCTTCGTATGCCAAAAAATTATCAAGAATGCTAAACGTGATGAGTGTTTCTTTATGTGTAATTGGTTCTACCATCATACATTGAATTTTTTTGGTATAAAAATTTAAGGTATAGTGTTTGATTAATAAGAAACAATGGAGATTGCTTATTAATTTAGTGGGTATGATATATAAATTAGTAAGACACGGTCATTTTTTATGTGATTAAAATTTTAATTCCATTGAATCGAGAAAATACTCTTTGAATTAATTTATCATTTAAATAAAAAAAATGGTCGATCAGAACATTGAACTATATGACGACAATGCTCAGGATGACCATGTTTCAATTTTTGGTTCAATTAGATCCGTGGATTTTCAAAATTAACTTAATTAGGATCATGTGTTACCCCTCCAAATCATTTTAGTTTATTATCGCACACGACTTAATTACTCCACCACATGCTACCGGAATGTCAAATTGAGCCCACTTTAGAAATTCCATTTCTTAAGATTCAAAACTCCTTAATCAATTTTGAGATTCAATATCGAATTAACGTTGAAACTTTGATTCAAAATTCATTGAAATTTGATTTATACAAAACTTTTCAATCAATTTCTGACCATCTCTGACTACCGAGCAATATGGATACCTTTTAAAAACTCTCTCAAAGGGTTTTCCAATAGTATTTTTAATTTGTCGATTGAATACTGGATAGTAGATAAATTGATCGAATAAGTTTAAGTTGCTAGGTGATGCACTTGAATTTCAACGAACTTTGAGTAAAAAAATCAACATCAATTCGGCGTTCAATTTAATTTCAAAATTGATTTAGGGATTTTAAAGCCCAAGTAATGGGTTTTTCTGAGATGGACTCAATTTGACTTTCCAACAATCAGTAGCGGAGTAATTAAGTCGTGAAGGTGTGGTAATGGACTTGAATAACTTGGAGGGTTAAAAGAAGGTACTAATTGAGCTATTTTCGAAAGTTCGAGAAACCAAACGGACCAAAAATTAAAACAGATCATACTTGAACCTCACTATATAATTAAAGGTCCTAGTTGAGTGTTGACTAATTCCCTTTAATTAATATCTTTATAAAATAATAAAATATCATAGTCCTAGCATTATTAATTTGTATAGATTTTTTACTTTCGCGTGGCTTATTATTATTATTATTATTATTATTATTATTATTATTATTATTATTATTATTATTATTATTATTATTATTCCATAAGGAACTTTATAACTTAATAGTTTTGTTGATGAGACTCAAGATTCAATTGATTGCGTGATTTTTTATACATTTGTCTGTCTCAAAAATGTGAGCTGGAAGAAGAATTCAGATACTTAATTGCGTGATTTTTTAATACATTTGTCACTCTCAAAATAACATATAATCGAATTAAAGTCTATAACTTTTTATAGCCGCCTAATTGGGCATAGAAAATGAACTTGCGTCGTCAATACTTCCTAGTCAGAAATCTTAGTATAAAAAACTATGTGCAGATGAAAGAAATATTTATACCATACATGCTAATTAACAATTGAAAATAAATTATATGCTGCTTGATTGGAATATTATTATTAATACCTAAAACCACATAAATCTCGACACGTGACTATGGTATCTATGATAATCATGTTTTCACTCATTTTATTCACCTGATTTCAATATATAGTAGCCCCATTATGTAGCATAATGGCCATCTTAATTTGTGTTTTCAAATAAATATTTAATTCTTAGTTGAGTAAAAGGTCAGTATCACATCTTGACATATAAAATTTGAATACAATGAAAGTAGTAGCCCTTCATTTTTTTTTTTTTATGATTCAAACGCTTTGATCGTACGTAATATCTGACGAAACATTACGAATATAATTATGTTAATTACTAGCCACCAAACATTCAGCTAAATGTATTTAATGCAATTATTAAAAAGGGGGAAAAACATCGATCGCCTTCATCGAGATTTAAAAAATTAAGGTCGACGACTAATCATTCTTTATTAATTAAAATTTAAAATTATTTTTAGTTTAACAAATACAATTATATAACATCAATCGGCTTAACAGAACTGTTGCAATAAAATTTGAAACAAAATATTGTATTACAATGTATAACAACTCGCTATTCAATTCGAGTGTTTGATTAAGGTTTATATATTCAATTTTATTTTGGAACTGATTAACCAAAATATATTCATAAAATATAGATAAATTAATGAAGTCTTAAGATGTTTCGTTCATTTAAAAGTTAAAAAAAAGCCGTTATTAAATAGGTTGTAACATCAGGATTTGTAATTTATATCTTTTGATATTTAATTAGTTACATATCAAACATATTTTTTCTTGATAATTTAAAAATATCCATTCTCTTTTCTCATATATATATATATATATGTGAGCTCATGCTGCTCAGCATAACTCTATAAATTTAAGCTCACCCATGCCTAATGATGTCTCTTTTACATACAAGGATCGATATATACGTATCGCACGTACGGGTATATATATTGATCAATGTTTTTTTTACTAATTAAAAATGAAATATATATGTATGTATATTATGTGTATATATGTGAAAAAAGACATGATTTACCTCTGAAATATTAAATTTTATCATATCGACTTTTAATTATTATTCAAGCATTATTGATTTGAAGAAATGAAAAAATTGCAAAACCCACTAAATGGAAGTGTAAAAGGGGGCAACAATGTCCTCTTGGAGATGACCTAGTGGTGGAGTGGTGTTTCTTGAGGCCAAATGTCTCAAGTTCGACCCACCACCAACACCACTAGGTGTGAGCCTGTCACACCTGACTTGCCAAGTGTGGTTTACCTCCCCTGTGTAGGTGTCACACCTGACTTGCCAAGTGTGATTTACCTCCCCTGTGTAGGTTTGCAGGCTATTACACAGAGACGGGGTTTACTCAGTGCGCACCACGATAGCGGCTGCGGGTTAGCCTCGACATAAAAAAAAGGGGGCAACAATGAATAATGATTTATGCATAAATAATTTTTAAAAAGTTATCTTCTCCAGTGGGCTCTATCAGACAATATTTCTTTTTTTGTTCTTTTGTTTTTTTAGGAAACTCTATCATACAATATTGAATGCACACAGACCGTGTTTAATTATTTATTTCTAAAGTCCACTGTTTCCTGCTTCATTTCTTTTAATTAATTAAAAAAATGTTCCAATAAATTGTAGTTGGCATTAAAGGCGATATATATATATATATACATACATATCTTGGGATTATTTATAATGATCAAGCACTGATACTTAGTGTGAGAACTAAATATCGTACTTTTTTTTATTTATTACTCGCTTATCTTATTGTATTTTAATGTAATAATTAATATTAAATTAAAATAAATAATAAATTTATAGTATATAAAATATAGTGCATTAAGTATAAAATTCTAACACCAAACACTGCTCATTTGATCAAATTTACACATACACACATATATTGTTCAGTTTTTCAAATTCTCGTAGGACAGGTGTCCTGGAACAGCGGCAGGAAAATACTGTACACATAATTGTTTAATTGGAATTTTATGCATAAGAATAAGATTATCCATATTTCCTTACAGAAAAAATAGGCATCAAGTCAAATATATATATATTATCGTATTATTATGTATTATATATAGGCATTAGCTTGCGCTTCGAGAAGATATATGATATTGAATTCTTTTTTTAAAGTAAAAAACACTAAAATATCGTAAGGAATTTCAATGGGATCGAATTCCACACAATTAAATATTAAGTAGTGATAAAAACATATTTACATTGATGACATGAATATTCCATTGGTAAAGTTTATTTTTGGCATTGCTAGTTGGTGCTCTAATTTTTGGGTTTTGGTCTTCCTTAGAATTTTTAATTTTGGGTATATTTTAGGACATGAGATTTTTTATTATACTCTATGTGTTATATTCCGTACTTTCAAATTACGAGTTTTTCTTTTATTTAATTTAATTTTATGATTATTTATTAGGCTCACCCTACTCAATTAGAGTTTAGAATTATTTTTTAGTATTTATTTTTCAACTTCAATTAATAATTCATTATTATGGTTAATTATTTGAAAATTAAATTTTATAATTTTTTAAATTCATTCTTTTATTCATAAATATTGACTATGATTATTTATGTTATAATTAATTTTTATTTTATAATAAATATTATTAAAATAGCCGTCCAAATGCCCTACTCGTACGTTGAGTTTTCAAATTCTGATTTTCAAGAGGTTTTAGGATTTTAATTAGAGGCTGTAAGTATAATGTATTAAAACTTAGTTGAATGTTTATGAAATTATTTTACATATTATTGAATATATGCATGCAAGGAATCATTCATTTGTGAATATTAGCCTACTGTGTAATTATGGAAAAATCATATCCATTAAATTTTTTAAATGGATGATTAGGATCAATTTTATTTTAATTACTTTTTTATAGTTATTTTATTTATGTTATTTTTATGTTTCATAATGCTTAAGTTATTATATCATATGCTTTTTTTTCACATCTACGATAATTGTAATTTAATTTGGTGAGAAGAATGACATAATATATTGTTATACGATTTTTATATTTCAAAATTCCTATTTTGTTATTTCTTATTGATTTTTTCACATTGAAGACTGTAGACTTAGAAATGCACAATTAATGATTTAGTTCAGAGCAACGACTTATCTGTGAAATAGAAACAAGAAAAACACCGTAAGAGTCAAAGACCGTCAGGGGGAGGGATGTGTTGGGTTGATGGTAGTTGGGCTTCCGATGATCAAGTCGGGAAAATAATGTAAGTAGAATGCGGTAAAACACGAAATAAATGAATAATTGAAGAGTTTTGAAATAGTGATCTCCAGTCAGAATGTGACTAGATATCTTGTAGAGCGTCCTGTAATCATAACAGAGCCTAGGAACTTCGTCGTGCGGTTAGATAGGTAATGAGGGATCTAACTAAGAAAATACGAAACTTGGTGCATTTTAGGGTATATATAAGGTAAAACTCGTGAGTATGTCCGTGGAGTCGTTAAATGAGAATGAAGACATACGTTTATAGGCGGAGGTAGCAACTAAAGTTCACGTGCATCGTGAGAGCGGTTATGTTGAAGAGTGAACTAAATTATTTGAACTTATTATTGGGAAAAACAATGCCTTTGACAAGGTCTTGACGGACTTTGGAACGGTCCTTTCACAAGAAAAGAAAAGACAAATTACAAACGGATCAAAACATAAACAAAGTACAGAATGGAACTCAAATTGGACTATTTCTATGTTCCTGGATTCGTTTATAACAGTTTCGAGAACTGTAACATCCAAACTCATCTTGAACAGTTCTGGATTCATCATCAATGAACTTGAACCGCTTCAGGTTCACCTTCGTTGAACTTGAACATCCAAATAGGAATTGGGTTCTTCAACATCGTCTCTGTTCCTGGATCTGTCACGAACAAATTCTCTCCATTGATTGTAATTACTCATTACAATGCTCCAGTTCTTGAACATCTTGAACTTGTATGGAACATATTCTAGACTAGACTTGAAACCTCTTGGATAAAACCTGCAACAAACAGTCTGTTCTTGGATCTACTTGAACGGTTTCAGGAACACACTTGAAACGCCTTCAAACAAATTCACGACTGCAATGGAAATCTTCTGAACAGACTTCGGAACCTACCGGACAAGTCTCGAACAGATTCTGTATCTGATAGGAAACGTTTGGGACAGAATCTGCAACAAACAGCAAACTAGGTTTTGAATGGAATTAAGCCGAGTCGAGGAGACCTCTTTCCGTAAGAAAATTACACCCCGGCTAGTGCTTACGGCATTGGTGTTTGTCCCCAAAGATAAAACGGCTTCGTCCTACCCAGTAGTAGCACCACAAACTGGTAGGCTAACTAGATAATAAGAGAACTGAGAAGCATAAGAGACTCGATGAAAGATGCTAGATGCAGAGACTTCGTCTAAGAGAACCCTATAAGTTCCCATACCAACTCTCTACAACCTACATACTTTTCTATTCTCTTCTACTCTCCTTTTCCCTCTTCTTCTGTATACTCTCTCTACAACAAAGCATGCAAGAGAACCTACTTAAAGACACACATTCCACCTCATTTAGGATTAGGTTTTAGGCATTCAAATCAAGATGTAACTCCCATGAGTTACTAGTATTCATTCAAGCCCACATTTGTAACCTCCCATAATGGTACATTCAAATCCACATTTGAAACCTCCCATGAGTTACTACCGCTGCAGTATTAACTCTACACCATAAGTGAGAGTCGGTTACATCAGTAGTCACATCCGGGTACATCAATGGGTCAGACATCGAACTGTCCTTGAATCTGTTCCTGACAGATTACCCGACACTTAATCCGAATCAACTAGAATTGATTTTGGCTAAGCCTAAATTCAACCAAGTTCAAATCAAAGTTCACCGAATGACCAATGCCAAGACACGAGACTCTGTCACTGTCACTGTCACTATAACTGTTCCTATCCCAAAAATGGGAACGAACACTGGCACTGTCGATCTCGCGCGTGTGGACTCGAAGCTCACATACTTAGTACACATCGGATATCACACTCAAGTGATTACACACTTAAGTAAAAGCTTAATTAGCTTCGGCTTCGATTGTGGGATCTCTTAAATGTAACACTGATACATTCCCCCATATCATTCATGCCTTTTTCATGTGACCAACTTCACGATTAATTTCTCACTCACCGAAAATCGGATTTGAGAAACTAATATACTATGATTATCTAATACAACATAGATACATCAAACCACATTTAACTCCTCCAAAGTTAAATATCACGGCCACTGAAAAATTGGATAAAATGAGACAGCAACTCACTTTATTAAACCCAATTTTTCAACACTTGTCAACCCTTCCGAATAAATAGAAACTGCCAACACTCATTCAAATTTTAATTGAATGGTTATTTATTTGAAAACTAGTTTTCAATGATGATGTTCAACCTTCTTGGGCCAACAGTTAACCACTCACTGCCTAAATTTCAGTATGAGAATTAGGCAATGAATCAGAATGTAAACAAAAGTATACAACGTTCAACGCAAGATCGAACGCTAGTACGTGAAGGAAAGTCAGAAGCGAATGTTCCAAGACATGAAAATCATATTGGAAGACGAGCGTCAAAAATTTGAGCACAAACGATAAGGTAAGATGATCGAGGCTCTGAACACAAACTATAAGGTCGAACACCGAAGCCCCGAATATGGGCTATGAAGCCGAATGACCAAGTTATAAAATAACGTGGAAGCCAAATGCCTAATCTTTGAGTGCAAACTGCAAGATAGGATAACCGAGGCTTTGAATGCAAATTGTAAGGCCGAACACCGTAAATCTAATATTGTTTGCCAGACACAAACATGGGTTTCACTGCTTCAATTTTAATGAGATCGATCTTGGTAGGTCTCAACCCTTAGATGTGATCGAACTAGGTATATATCAACCCTTAGAAGTTTTTGAGAAGTGTCGACCCTAGGGTCGACTTCTTAATCAACCTTAGTTATTGTGATACCCCGACCCTTTTTTGCTAAATTATAAATTATAATTTTAGTAAATGATTTCGAATTAATATTGTTGAATATTAATCATGTGAGTATGTTTGTATGTTATGCCGTTGTTTTATTGCAGGTTGTCTCACTCGAGACGATACGTCATAGCAAGTGATGTTATACTGATTGTATAACACAGTTTGAATTTTAATACTAAAGTGTCGAGTTATATGATAATGAATGAATGTTATTGCATTGAATTTTGTTTGCCAAAACCTTGAACACCCTAACGCTGAGCCGATTTTTCTACCTATAAATACCACACTTATTCATTTCATCTTCATTTTCTCCACTTTCATTTGGGCGATTTCCTCCATCTCTCTCTCAAGAAACTCTTCATCTTTTGGAGTAAATCCTTCCATCATCCTCCATCAACTAAGGTAACTTCATACCTCTTCATCTTGGTGATTTAAACACTCATTTCTTGTTGAATCAAACCTAGGGTTTGTTATCCAAAATTAGGGTTTTCACTTTTATTGATCCTCTTGCTTTGACATCTCAAACATATGGTTTATTTACCTCCTTGAGGCTATATGTGAAGTTATATCGAATTCCTATGGTTCATTGTTGCTAGGGTTTGGATTTTTGCCCTAATTTCCCTTTGTTTTGTTGATAATTGTATGGAGATGTTATGAGGGTTGTATGGGGTTGAGTTTCATATATGTTAGAGCCCTAGGGTGAAGGTGTTTGTATTTGAAATGTTGGGCCTAAAGGATTTAAAATGAGTCATGAGCATGTGGTTTAAATGTGTGCCCGTAATGTGTTCGATCAAATGCTTCAAAGAGCTTTAATGTGTATTTTGAGTCCAAAATCATAGTATGAGCTTGTATATCCATGGTTGTGTATGTGGAAATGTTTGAAGACCTTTGAAGAAAAGTATAGCATGAGTTTGGTCTAAATTATGATTTAATTGAATAACTCGACATCTAAAATGAAAAGATGATTAAAAGGTGCTAGGTGACGTGTTGGGGCTCGAGGTGGACAACTTGTGCACAACAAAGGAGTATTTTAAGGTTAAAAGGATTCAAAAGCGTCTCTTAAGGTGGGGTAACTCTAAACTGTGAACACGTGTAAGGTTATAGTTACTGTTGTGCTTTGATTGTATATGTATGAAGGGTCTTCGGACCGGTGAATGAAAGAGATCCTTCGGGGTCGACAAAAAGACCCTTCGGGGCAGAGATCCTTTGAGATCGAATATAGACCTGTTAATGTCCTCCCTGGGGGGTAGTATGTCTGCGGGCATCCCTACAGGGCCAAAGATGTTCATTAATGGGGGCATCATGATGTTTAGACCCTACGGGGTTGAGACTAGTCTCCACAAAGTAAAGAAAAGTCCATACGTTATATTTTCACTTGTGCAATTAGCTATAACTGTTTACAGTGTTCCCCACTGAGTATGTTGTTAAATACTCACCCCATTCATTCAATGAATTTCAGGTTGAGGAGTCGGAGCCCGAGTAGGAGCGTTGTGAACACAAGAGAACCCCACAAGCTTGTGTTTATCTTTTGCATGCTCTTCTTTTGAAAATACTTACATTATTATCATTATTACATTGATCACTCTTTTTGCTTATGATCAATGATTATTGGGGATGGGAATAGCCCGATCTTTTGTAGGTTATGATGTGTATAACTTGATATTATGCCAAACAATTTAAAGGCGGGTCGTTCGACCTTGGAGCCTATTATGTATGAAGTATGTTGTTGAACCTTTGTACGTATGTTAAAATTTAGGATGGTAGACGGGCGGGTTGAGTAAGACCTATGAGCCCGATAGGTTAGATGATTGCATGGTATGATGTGGATGGGCTTATGCAATGTTTCCGTTTGATAACACCTTGTGTGGCAAAATAGACATGATAGATTGCATGCTTTAATTGCGAAAATTCATATTGATAATTATAATGTCTTACCTTATTATGCCATTATCATGCTTTTGACCTTAACTTCCGCTCATATTGAGTATAAGCACACAAAATATGTAAATAAATTATATGTTAAGTGACGTGGCCAAACGGAGTAGTTTGGGGCGTTACAGTTATGGTCGACCTTGCCCTCATTAAGAGGGTCAAAGTGGATTTAGCATAATCGTGTTCGATTCTCAATCAACTTTAGAAGTAATCGCCCATAGGGCTGACTTTTCTTTAATATATTTTTTAAACTTAATCGTGCCTACTTATGGTCCTCTCGCTGTAGTGGGCCATGTGAGGTTCATAAAGGAAGAAGCTCATCTCATGTGCCTTTGCTCGAAACCGTTAGATACATGTTATTCTCCTATTTTTTTACGATTGAGATTCAAACGACTAACTTCTTTCATAAGACATTCATCATGATAAATACTACTGGATCACCATTTATTTCATAGGCACCTCATCGAAGATAACTTGGAGATTTTCCCACATAGTATGAATCTGCAGTTTGTTGTCTAGATAATTTGGTGATTCTCCTGCAAATTTAGGAATTACATTTAGTTTAATTTGTTAATTGAATTCATAGAATCCATAGGCATGTAGACCTTAGAATCCATTTTCTCCCTGAAGTTCCCGTTTGATTCTTGTTTTCCTATTATTTATTTCTTAGTTTTATTTAGTAAAGAAATCCATACTTTTAATCCAGTCATCTAGATAATGTAGAATAGTCGAATTGAGTACTTAGTTGATTTGCATAGCTAGTCCTTGTGGATACGATATATGTTCTTATTGCATTTTACTATAATTTGCCTCGTACACTTGCGATTCATTTTTGAGTGAAATAAAAGAGTGAATAAGTTTTTGAGCGCATGGACCGCGCACGAGTTTCTGGATAAATCTAGTGGCGAAGGGGCATGAAATTGCACACCCATGTGAGAAGTATCTGTCTGCACAATGTTCACTGAAAACATATTGAATGTTTAAAAGATGTTCACAATAAAGTTCAAGAACATTATTGTGAACATTAATACGATTGCAGAAAATAAAGCACGCAGAGGTTTGGTAACCCTGTTCACTCAATCGATCTACATCAGGGGGACTTGTCAGGTCCGTGGAAAGTAATTCACTACTCCGGTATCACGTTTATTGAGGATTTTACACGCAACTATCCTCCCATCACTCGAAACCTATTCTACCCGTACACCTTCTTTCACTGAATTGAATCGTGAGATTCTCTCACAACCTAGATATCTAACCTATCTAGTTCTTATAAGAAATCTCTCCCGATACTCATTTTGATAGTGTATGAACAAGTGTGTTTCAATACATGATGACTAGAACACTAATCTCTAGTCTAAGACACAACCATAACTAAGTGGCTCAAAATAGTTAGAGCTCTTAAACAATACTTGTGCAGTGCTTCTGTTCGGTGTGTTCTCTACTATCTAACATGTTTGTATCCCAGGCTATCTATAATGAGAAGAGATAGCCTAAACATGGGAACATAAGTCCTAATTTAATTCTACCGAATTTGGTTCGCCGAATAGATTGGTGAGTTTGATATAGTTCTAATGGCATGTGATGTGATTGATGGTCAGATCTTCAAGTTTACTATGAAGTTAATTATTTTCTGATCTCATAATCACCAGCTCCCTAATGGTATTCGCCATTTGATGTTGCATATTCATCAGAACAACATCTAGCGATAGATAAACATTAGGTGAAGGCGTGGCGGTTCTCCCATCTTGATGGGGCCCTTTTCCTTCTTTGTGGCTCTCATTAAGCGTTGTCATTTCATTTCACGAATACGATCATTGAGCCACAATGGGTGCCAAATTGTAGATCTAGAAATCTACAATTATCGGTTTAATTCAGAACAACGACCTATCTGTGAAATAAAACTAAGAAAAACATCATAAGTGCCAAAGACCATCAGGGATGATGGTCATTAGGCCTCCGATGATCAAATCAAGAAAATAATGTAAGTATAATACGGTAAAACACGAAATAAATGAATAATTAAAGATTTTTGAAGCGGTGATATCTAGTCAGAATGTGACGATATCTTGTAGAGCATCGTATAATCACTAGAGAGTATAGGAACTTCATTGTGCGGTATAAGAAATGATCGATCGAACTAAGAAAACACGATACTCAGTGAGTTTTAGGGTAGAAGGTAAAACTTGTGAGTATGTCAACGTGGTTATTAAATGAAGAGAAAGCCTCTTTTTATCGACGGAGGTAGCATCTAGGGTTCATGTGCATCACGGGAGCGATTGAAGAGTAAACTAACTCTTTTGAACCTGTCAACCCTTCCGGATAAATCGGAACTACCAACGCTCATTCAAATTTCAATTGAACGGTTATTTATTTGAAAAATAGTTAAATTACGACGTTCAAACTTCTTGGGCTAGCATAGCGGGTTGATGAAAATGACCACTACAGTTATCCCATCATTGCCTAAGTTCCAGCATGGGAGTTGGGCAATGAATCGGAATGTAAACAAAAGCATACGATGTTCGATGCAAGATCAAACGCCAGTGCCTAAAGGAAAGTCAGAGACGAACGTTCCAAGATATGAAAATAATCCTGAAGGATGAGCGTCGAAGCTTTGAGCACAGGTTTTAAGGTAAGATGATCGAGGCTCTGAACGCGAGCCATAAGTTCGAACACCGAAGCCCCGAATGTGGGCTATGAAGCCGAATGACACAAGTTATAAAATAACCTGGAGGCCGAACACCTAGCCTTTGAGTGCACGACGACCGAGACTTTAAATGCAATCCATAAGGCAGAATACTGAAACTTCTTATTGTTACGATTGATACTGATTTTGACATTTTATTTTTTTTACGGGTTGACCGGGTCAACATACGTTTTATGGGTCATAGTCAACAAATCTGATAGTGCACCTAGTGCACACAAAACCACCCCAATTAATAATATTGTAGACTTGTAGTTTAGGGTATTCTTCACCCATTTTATGATGAGAGATTGGAGTTCAATCGGCATTCTCCTCCCCCAATTAAAAAAAAATAATAATAATTAAGTAAATAAATAAATAAAGATAAATTAATTATATATATGGTCGACATCATTCAAAGATAAATTGTTATTTATGTCGAATTTTGTTGTTGATTCTAAAGTTGAGTTGCTCTTTGTTTTGAGTTTGTCATTTCTCTACCACCAATTGCAAAAAAAAGTGTGATAATCGAATTTTAGTAGGATTTTTATTTTCTCAATTTTTAATATTTTTGTTGAAAGTCTAAACTTTATAATAAAAACTAACAATAATAAAAAAATAAGAATAAAATATATTTTCAAAATTTTCAATTTTTTATTGAAAATTATAAATACAATTTTAATAATACTTTATAAAAGTTATGGATGAAAATATATAATAATAAAAATGATCTAATACAAGATTCCTAGAGGCAAGTAATAAAGATACATATTCCAAATAAGTATTTAGAATTCAGGAAATTGTATTAGTTTTCTTGTTTTAAAGATTCATATTGTTTTCTAAAATTTCTAAAAATTGAACCAAACATAAAAATTTAAAAATAAGAAATTTCAAAGTCAGATTCGTTATCAACCAAACGAGACTTTAGAGTAATATTATTCCAACCGTAGAACCGCAACAAATAAAATATTTATTGCCCGCAACTATAAGGGGCGTAACGCTAGAAGTAGAACTTATTTTTTGAAGAGAAATAAGATTAATGTAAATTATAAGAACATACCATCACTCTCTATATTCTACGCTGTATAAATAATTAATGCCGTTCCTCTCCGATCTTTTTTATTTTTTTACTTAATTTCAACCAATTAAATAATAAACAACTAATCCTGATCCACAACTAACGAGTTCCGGGTAGACTAATCTAATATGTTTATAATCACAGATAGAAGTTGAATTTCGCAATTCCGGCCATTGGGTGTTATGTTGACTTTAAATAAAATAAATGAAATTCGAGTTAGATTGATTTAATTTGCAATTAGTGTTCGTTATATATTCAACACCAGTTTTTAATTATTTATAAATATGTCATTATTTAATTTTGAAAATTTGAAAGTTAAAACGATTTACATTTAATATTAACCCAATTTATATAATTTATTTATCCAATACATGCCTTAATCGTCAAGAAAAATAGAGATGAACTATATAACTAGGACTAGGACTCGCAATAGAGATTAATAAAATATAACTCAAATTTTATGTTGTTTTTTTTATCTCAATTATAGCCCCTATAACTACTTTTCAATTCGAAGCCATAAATACACAAATTAGAAACAATAAGACCCAACATTGTTCGAAAATGATTATCACCTGAAAACTGGTTGAAAAATATTAATCAAGGCTATGTATAATTTTTTTTCATCATGGTTTTTGCTCTCTCAGTGGACAAAATATTAGTATTTAATTTAAATTGAAAAAAATGGCTGAATGGGGTATATTACCATTTGCTCCGCACCAATGTTTTCTTTTGCAAGATTACGTAAAGAATAGAATTGGCAGGATAACTATTTTGGGTTGACATAGTTGGTGGAGTGTGTAAATTTGTACATGAAAACGAGTTTTAAAATCATTAGTACAAAATTAAACGGCATGCTTCAGAGAACATTTAAGTGAAGTTGAAGACATCATGGAATCAACAATTAACACATGATGGCATGTGAAATAGTGAAAAAATGCATTGCAATTTGCACATAAATAACATAAAAATTCCTAGAAACTATATAAAACGATTAAAAAATAAACAATATTTCAATAAGATACAAAAAAAAAATGATTTAAAAAAAAATCATAGAACATAAAATCTTATAAAGATTCAGAAACATGAATACTATAATATATGTAATACACCCTGCTTCGGGATGTATTAAACTCACGTTTTCGAGTATTTATAGGATCACAAATTATCTCAACAAGGAAGTAATAATTAAAAGTAAGGAAATAATAATTAAAAGTAACTAATTTTGGGAAGCTGTCAGAGCGTTAGTCTCCCTCTATTACTCCACCTTGCATTGAGTCTCCCTCATCTTGCCACAACTCTTCTTCACCATGCGCATCCACCGTATCAATATGTTCTAAAAAAATGAATATTACAATATAGCAAAAACTATGTAATATTAAGATATTTTTAGATTAGTAGTTGAAAATAAAAACATAAAACATAAAAATACAATATCCATCGTATCAATATGTTCTCAAAAAAAAAATGAATACTACAATATAGCAAAAACTATGTAATATTTAAGATATTTTTAGATTAGTACTTGAAAATAAAAACATAAAACATAAAAATACAATATGGATGATACAGATTTATTCAACGGCTAACTTAAAGAGAAATGATTGAAATCTACAGATGTCTACAATTATAAATATGATAAAATCATGAGAATGAAGTTAGAGACTGTAAATGTTCAGGAAAACTTATTAAACAATGAAAATAAAACTGAAAATTGAAACAGTTAAGGATTATTCAACATATTTATGAAAATCACAAATAATTTATCTGAAAATTATGAAAAACTAAGTCTTCTTTTTTAAAATATTATAAATAATACATAATAATATTTTATGTAAAATACTAAAATATAATGTAGCTAGAAAAATGAAATGGTTTCTGTAAAATTTAAAAAATTAAAACATGTTTGGCTGATTTGATTATATTATACTATATTATATATGAAAAATCGCCTCGTAAAAAATTGTCATAAAAAAATCAATCAAAACATGATTTTGAAATAATATTTATGGCCCAAAAAAAATTCTAAAACTTGTCTGGATCTGTTGGGAGTGTGGTTGTGGAACATGCCTAAATTATGGATGTTGGTATATCTACGATTCGTCTTATAAATATATCCATTTCAAAATTAATGTTCCAACGAGAGAAAACTAGAGTTCTTATGTTTTTTTTTAAATAATAAAAATATGTAAAACTAAAAGAAGACATTTTTCATATTTTCTTTACTTGTTTATTTTCTTTTTAAGTTCGGTTAGATTCGTAAAATCAAAATCTTAAATAGTTTTGCATAATGGCACTTTGTTTTTATTTATTTTTTTATGGGAATTGATGTAACCCTTGTATTAAACTTTGTTTCTTATTTTAAGTTCATTAAATTAAATATAATTGTTTATATTTCATATTGTTATCACGCATTTTATATTTTGCTTAGTTCACTCGGTTAGTAACAACCGAACAAATGCTATTTATTCCATAACTTCATTTTTTGGATGTATATTTATACAAAGTAAATACATCACTGTTAACGATTTTAATTGGGCCGGATAAATATTCCTTAACGATTTGTTGGAAACCCATTAGTCGTTACAGATTGGAGTTGTTAACTGTTGAATCTTGCATAGGTTTGTATTGTTGGGCCTGCACGAACTATTTAATTGGGCCGGATAATGAGTTAATAACAATTAGAAAAAACTATGCATTTAATCAATTTTGATTTTTTTTTAATTAAGGAGAATTGTTAATTTAGAACCTGAAATATATAATCTTTCAATACATGACATGAAATTAAGATAAAAATTATTAATTCAGGACCTGAAAAAAGCATGTATTTCAATTCATTTTTATTACAATATTTTTAGGGGACCTTTTTATTACAATTAACTGGACAAATAAATGTCTAATTAATCTCAATAAAATAATGAAAAGAAAATCGAAAATTAATAAACTGCGTGGTCAATGAGCTTATAATAAAGTAAACATATATGCAATAATACTTCTGACATATCCTCTTGTTAGGAATTACTTGTGATTTTTCTAGTCTCTATTATTGGGTTGAGCATTTATTCTTTGTGGATCAGTGGATGGCATTCTTAATATATTTTGTCCCTGCTCTTACTTTTTATGATGTATATTCCTTTGAATAAGAAAAAATAGAAAAATAGAAAAATTGAATATCATTTATACAAAGTCGTGAAAATTCAACGAATTTATGAAAATGGTCAACATAAAAATATACAATTATTTCATTTATAAAAAAAAAATACAAGAAACTTCGAGATCTTGCTCATAAGTCATAACATATATATAGAAATCTAAAAAATTAAAATAATTTTAAAAAGTTACTATAATTTTTTGTGAAAGTATACAAAACCAAACCAAAAAGTACAAATAAAATACAATCAACAATTAATACAATTATTTAGTAAACGAGATTTCTCCAATTTACATGTTTAATATTTAATTAATATCCAAATTCGTGAAATTATAGCTTGTGCGCGGTTTCTAAAAAGACAGGCTGGCAATTCCCAGTATAATTGATTATTAGCTAGTAAGTTCGATTCTAATTACTTGTTAATTAGCAAATCTGCATAATTAGTTGATTAGTTCTAGACTGGCAGGAGTGCTAATTACGTAAAATAAAAATATGATTATATAAAATGATATGTACGTATAGGCAGTCCAATCCAACAGCTAGCCCATTCTTCATGTCACCACCTCAGCAATTATACAAAGTGTCAAAGTGTGTGTGTGTAGAGAGAGAGAGAGAGAGAGAGTCGGGAAGTTGAACCTAGCACAAAAAGTTGGAGCAATAATTTAGAGGTCATCAATGCAAAAGCAAAAACTTGGACTTACACGCACAGTTGGAAATTTTAGTATGCCTTTTGGGAGTCAAGTTATGGCCACTACACATTATGTTAACGCGTGTGTGTGTGTGTGTGGAGAGAGAGAGAGAGAGAGAGAGAGAGAGAGAGAGAGACCAATACTTTCAAAAGGATAGCGGGTGACCTTTCATTTTTTTCCATTCTCAATTATTTTGTATCATACGAGTCTAACTAAAAAAGATCTCCAAATTCCGATGAGGTTTAATCAAGTAGATCGATGACAAACTAATTAATTTGATTAGCTTTTTTAATTTGTTATTTTCACACTTTGAATTCATTTCATTTTGCTTATTATTAATTTTAAGTTCGAGCAAAGGTTGTATTTTATCAAATATTAAAATTTTAATCATGCCTATTTGCTACGTTCTTCACGCTAAATTATATATTAACAAAAAACAAATAGTCTCAAACGAGTAATTAGCTGACCTAAAGTCTGATTTTGAACTCCACGTATAATGAGTTAAGAACAATTAATAATTTATAATATGGACAAGTGGGACTTATGGTGATATATCAATTATTATTTTGGGCAAAAATTCAATCTTCATTTTATTTTCAATAGAACATTGCATTTAATACATAAATGTATATATAGGCGGAATCAGAAATTTTTCATTGAGACCAATAATCACATATACTAAAAAATTTGAGAATTTAAATGTAATTTTTTTTTTTTAATTTACAATAAGTTTGATCAACTAACTAAAAATTCATGCAAATTAAGATCTGAGAGATGTATGTAGACTACACTGTCACCACCTAATAACTAGTGGGCATAAATTAATAAGCAATTTGTGACATTGAAGTAGTGCGGCATGACTAAAATTGGGCAACATTTATTTATGAAGCACACGTAAATTGGGTAACATTAATGGCTAAAGACTTTGATTCTTCTCTCCCCACCCCACAGCTTTTCACATTTATTATTCTCTCTCTCTCTCTGCAACTTTGTTCCTCTCCTTGACTTGAATTCATATCCTAGCTAGCTAGCTACCTCAACGAACTCCATTTCTCCTAATTAATTATTTTATGAACTTTCTAGGTTTGCCCCCACCTTGAACTCTCATGCACCTTAATTTGCTAGATGTCGTCGTGTTGGGGTTCAAATCATGTTCATTATAGTTTGAAGATGGCTTCTTAATCTGTGTATTGCTCACATAATATACATAAATATTATAAATCACCATCTGCTAACACATATCTTGTGCATTATTCATGTGTTTTCTAATTCTTCTTCAAACCTCGTGACATCGTGTATTAATTATATTAATTTCTATACGCATGCAGCTTCCCAAAGATAAAAATATTAATTTTAGTTTTTACTTAAAAGGCCTCATTCCTTTGCACTCTATAGATTCAAAATGATATATAGTAAATTTTATGTGTACGACTTACTTAATTATAATTTATAAGGAAACGCTGACTTTGCACCAGTGGAAAAATCTTATGAATCTACTGAAAGAGGGGCCTAGCTACTTGTATTTTCAAACTTCAACACCCATATTTTAATTTAAATTGAAAACAAACCTTTTGTATCATTCAACGAAATTTGGTATTTGTTACATTCGCCTAAGACTTTTAAGATGCAATAAATTCAATTCCCCCAAAACGGCACGTGAATTTAAATTACTAATTTGGATTCTGTACATATATATACACTAATGTTATTATCAATAATGAAACAGAGATACTTAATATGAAATACTTGTTTTAACATATATAAATAGGGCAGATTCGCTGCTAGACCGAAACTCAATGCGTCTCCCCGCGGTGATCGTGACATGTGGAAAGCGACTTGGCATGCGCTGGAAAAGTCAAACTCGCCCGACCCAGGAATGCGAACCGGACCAGGTTGGATAACTGACGGAGTGAGGCTCTTCTCCGTTAATTCTGCTTTCTTCAACTTTAATGCACACTTGTTTTTTTTTTTTGTCTTGTTTTTTTTTTTATTTTTATTTTGAATCTCTTTTTTTTATTGTTTATTTTTAATCATTTTTTTATTTATTTGGAAAGTTATTTATCTTTAAAAATTAGGTGACGGGATTTAATTTGAAACTATGATGGTTAACCCATTTTGCATGCGCCGAATTTGTGACCAATTAATTACTTAATCCAGGAGGATTTAATCTGGTATGTGACGAACCAAAAAAATGATAAGTTAATACATACTCGTGTGGATGCAAGATTGATTTAGTGTCCAGTTTTTCCTTGTTAATTTTTAATTTTGGCCGTTCTATTTGCGGAGCATTTTTATTAAGATGTGGCCATCAATCATATTGAATCGATGCTAACCTCTGAATGAAATTGGAGCATGAAACGTGATGCGTGCTTAACCGAGTTTAGTGTTATTGTACGGTTGTTTTACATTAATGGTCGTGATCAGGCGTAGTGACCACTTGTTTTTGTCTTGTATCTTGCTAATCTAGTACTATTTAGAACATACGCCAGACGGATATATGATTAAAGAGGGCGCCCTGCGGAATTATAAAGAACGAAGGTATAGTCCACCCAGTAAGTGTATATAAAGTGTTTTAGTATATCAATGTTGGTGAAATGGAATTAATTTTAAGGTACCGATATGTTTTATTCTTTTCCTCCACTCAAACATGCACTATTATAATTAAGCACATGAAATTATACTTTAAAATCCACATTCGAATTTGATAAGTATAATTTTAAAGCAGATGTCCACAATAGAATTATTATTTTGTGCAGGTATACGTAGTACATGCATGAAATATACACTCATGCGACCAAAATAATACTAATTCCATTATGTATTATGAAAGTCCACAAAATAGAGACAAGATGACAACACCTTTTTTTTGTTTGCTCGATGAACAACATTCATGCAATATCTGATAATAGGTCAACCTTATGTTTACATACTCTATGCAAACTGGAAAATCGCTCTTGGTTGCGACGGATATATGATTAAAGTCTACCGCCCACAACTCTGTAAATATAAATATTTACACTTATAACATGCAATTTCTGTAGTTGATATGTTGTTTGCGATCCACGAAGGGTGACCAAAAGCTCTATATCCCGTGTACGTAAGGTGAGTAGGTGGAGATCAATGCCGTAACATGATATACTATGTATTTTGGTCAACTTTGAATAGCGCTAAAATTATACCAATAATATGGACTACCCGATTAAATTATATCCTTTGTTTATTCCACGCTGAAATACAAAAGAAAATCAGAAACGTTACAGACAATTGAAATGGAGTGAGCGGGAGTGGATCACCATCACTTTCTGATCATCGCACATTAGCGGTGCCACCACACACCATAATCCATCCTTCGTAAATTTCTCCCGAGAGAATGGCTGCATTGTGTAATTTTTTGGCTGCCTCCTTTTAGTGCCAATCCGACCTCTCTGATCCTACTTCCATATAGACATACAACACAGAATGTAGGAACAAAAAGCATGATAACACAATACCCACTCAAACAATAACCCTGCACATACCCAATATTCCAATCACCCTGCACACAACATTGCACAATTCATATAATTTAGAAGAAAGCCATGAAATCATAATAGGAATACTTGCTGTTTCTACATATATACGACAGGATCACCAGTAGTTTTAAAATGAATATAAGCCTAAAAAATCATCTAATAAGTTTGGCAGAGAAATTGAGTAGATTTCGTGAAGAACGGTCGAAAAGACCAACTACTCCCACCACCAGTGCTCTAGGGGCGTCCGCATCCATTCCGGATCTCCCAAACCGTCAAGGGTCGATATGATCCATTGCATGTCCAGTGTTCCAACGCGACCCTCCATGAAGACTTCCCGTAGCAGGGTGTAGTTAGGCTCTCCTACCAGGCGGTAGCCGATGTAACGGTGAGGTTCCATCTGCATTGCAAGACATCATTTTAGCAGTGAGAATTACATCTTATTCAAGTGGCATCAATGGTAGTGATCTAATCGAGTCTACACTTACGTGAAGAGCCTCGTATCGATTCCAGTACGCCGGGCTAACGTAGACGGTGTTGGTTTGCGAGTCAAAATGAATTTTCGGAAAAGAGATGAACCAGATGAAGTCCTCGAGACGGCGCCGAATCTCCTCGATCTTGCAGGCCACATCCACAGGCCGTATAAGACTTCGTAGAATATTCGTCATTATTTTCGCGATTCTCATTATAGCCATCGCAGCAGTGACAGTATCCTCCATCGTACCATCTATCGCTTCATCGCGCACAAGTCGAAGCAGCCGGATCTCGTCCCTCGTCCCTTGGATCCAGTTGTACTCCTCTTCAATCGGAAGGCGTTCGCGGTAGCTCATTGTTTTGAACAGGGTAGTGGTAATGTCTTTGTCGACTTTTGGGTTTTCTGCGAATTCGATGTGCCTTGACGATGTATTGATAGAGGGCAAGGTTTTGGACAGGTTCGCCGGTCCAAATCCGGGGCGCAACTGTTGACTTACCAATGCGTCGGTTGGTTTACAATGACATCATATCCGTATTGGGAACTGAATGCATGGGAAAACAAAAGAAGGCCTTTACTACGGCTACTGGGCCACATTACTAAAGTTAGGGAAGGGCTTGAATCTGATGCTGATGGGCCAGGCCCATTTGTAAATTCTTCTTTAAATTGATAGAATCTTCACTAATCAAAATATAATTCGGGCAATTACATCAATTGTGTAATCATAATTATATAAGGCAAATTGAGGTCACTCAACAATTTCACCATAACACAAAAATAAATGAAATGGATTGCACAAAATGTAGCGAGAATGTCAAGTTCCAGAGAATGTAAAACACAACATGAAATTATCAATCAGGCACATATTCTAAAAAAATTATGAAAGCAAAGGAATGTTAGTGTTGTCAATAAATGTTTGATTACACAAAATAACGAAAAAAACTCCACCTCATGTTGGCTGTCCCAAAAACTGAAAAATTAACGGGCGAATGTGAATATTGGCCTCAAGTGGGCAATATTCAGAGACATTGCAAATTTGTTAGTTTTACATTGTGGAGCGCGAACACTTAGATAATCACTAATAATAGATATCATGGCCGCAATAACATGGTCGACCATGATGGTCACCTTGGCAGCAAAACCATATATCCTTGCACTGTCACTTCCCAAGCAAAACAACAAGTGTACGTCAGTCGTCATATTCGACCACTACAAACATATACCCAAGAAGAACACACGAGCCAGATAGATCCCCGAGTGCAGGGGTTGATACAAAAAGGAGATGCTGAACCACTTTTATAGTTCCTGAGTTACTATGACAGTTACGTGGTTTCCAACGGCACTGAGGTACTGGAACTCAACCAAGTCGCCATCCTGTAACCCATTTGCCACATAAAACGCATGCCACGCCGCTGATTCAAATTTGTAGCGGAAGCCGTAGTTGTTCCTCCTTCGCTCCACTCCCACTTGCCATTGTCTCCCCTGGGTATTCTGGAGGACCACACTCAGGGGGGGTTGCAATCCTGTCGCCCTTATCCATTCCACAGGTATGTCCTACAACGTTCATCTAATTTAAAAAATGTCAACTCAAGGTTTATTTTACCATCCTATTACAAAACATATAATAGAGCATATGCGGTTCACTCACCAATGAATAGGTCATGTGTTTCTTCATGTGCTTCTGGAAATTCAATCTCCTTGCCTGTAATGCTGAGTCAAGAATGAAACACTTATGTTAGTAAGGCAACACATGGAATCATACTTAGGGTTACAAGTTGTGAATCTTACCCAAAGGCCCAAGCGTTACACGACACTCCATTCCTTGTTCCGTGAATACTGTAACCATGAAGGTGGTCCTATCATCAGTTGGCTGGAAAATCAGCCTATCACGTTTTGTGATTTCATTCTCAAATTCAAAGTCGATCCATCCATAACCCATGACCATGTAATGCTCCCCGAAACTGAACTTTACATTATAGACACGATCTGACGCCGAGGTCTGCAAGCACATACTGTCTGTCTCTGAGAAGATGATTTTCATCCACGCACACCCATACTTGCATCTGCATTTTTATTCAAACACAAACCACATCTGCGATTAAGTTTACTAAATTAAAATTTGAGTATCAGATTCTACAAGTCTCACATCTCTTTCGGGTGAGTATCCAACCACACTCCACCGAACGACCCGGCACTTGACAGGGTGGATGGTTGTCCCCCGGATGATTTGGGAACCTCTCTTTCAACGTACAGATTGTCATACAGAGTGACTTTCCATTCGTATGCGTCAAGATGATCGAATGTCAACATATCCCCACATTGCAGTCCGATAGCTATGGCGAAATTTATCCATCCATCCGTAAAGTACACGAAAGATCCAGAACCCCCAAGCTCCTCTAGTGTTACCGGCCACAACCTTTTTGACTTGTCAGTGAGAATAAGTGTGGCCGGTAAAGTAAGGTTTGACACAACCCTTTCGAAACATGTAGGCATTTTCTACACACACAGATATCCTAAGCGTTAAGTTGATAAAAGGTCAAACAATTATGTTAGATGACATTAGGGTTAGCACATGAGAGTGTTGAGACATGAGCAATCGAAACTACTTACTAGCCTCTCCTTGTAGTTGGAGTACAAAACGTCAATGAAGACCGAACAATCACGGTCGTGCGGGTTAATCATTTGCATCAGGTTGCCTTATGAATAAATACAATTATAATCATAAAATAGCATGATATGCATTTATATATATATATATATATATATATAAGACTCACTATTTGGCAATGGCATGTTAGTGTGGCGCACACGAGGTATCCCAACCTTTACAGTGCAATTGGATGCGAGTAGTTCACAGAGACAAACCTATTATTCCACATTCATGCATATTTCCCGTTTCAATACCGCGTTTCAAACCCTACTCACATTAACCCTTTTCACCCTATCCTAGCAGGAGGCCGGTCTATCACGGCTAAACATGAACTCCATATGAATGAGAAGAATTCATGCATATTTTCTCTTTCCAACTTGCGATTAAAACCCGGTGCGGAAAAACCCTTTTCACCCCAGCCTAGTAGGATGCCGATCTATCACGGATAAACAACAAGTCCATAGGAATGAGCAAGACGCACCTGATACTAGTCTCAGAAGAAATTTGAAGTCGGTGCTCTGCCTTCGATTCTGGTTTTTTGTTTTCACCGCCAACATTCGTGGTTTTATGAGCGGTTTACAGACGCTGCGGAAGCTTCTACGGTTTGGCTGCCAAATGAGTTGTTTTATCTGTATGTTTTGTCCACATGGGCCCATCAGGGTTTTTTGGGATTTTCTATAATTGGGCCGGACAAATGTTATATAATTTAATGTTTTTATCTTCTCAATTTATTATTGCAATTTTATATATTAATAGTGCCTTACAAAAAATGATCTTAATACATAAATATCTTCTCATATATAATGTAAATTCTTTACATTACCTTGGACTGAATTAATAATATTGATAGTCTTAGGCAAGTTATTAATGGATCTTTAAGTATGTTAAATATATCCATCTATATATAAGTACATTTCTCATTCACTTAATGTTGAATACATCAAACGAACACGTTTTGTGTAACAACTTGTTTATAATTAGGTTTGTAACTTACTTTGATAATACAATGCATCTCCTTCCTTACCGCTAAATTAAAGTTTAAAGTACTCTATTCGAATGATTTTTCATTGTGTCATTCTCTAATTTTAAAATTATCCCCACATGCGGTTTCAATCCATCCCAATAACACATATTTTGCAAGTAGATTTCCTTTAATAATGAAAGAAAAGCAAAATATATGCACTCACGGTCACTTTCTATATACTAAAAAAATTAAATTAAACAAAAAAACTAATAACTAATTTTATGTGTCACCCCAATTTGATGGTTGAACGAAAAAGCCTTATAATTTACCGAATATATTTATGGATTAAATTGGGCCCTATAAATGGTAGTATCCACTATAGATATACGATAATCTTACTGAATTTGAAATAATTACTTTTCAATGCCATTACACAAAAGGTTAAGTTTATTATCATATTTGGAAATGCATTTGTTCCCTCTATCTTGGAAAAACATTTTATGGTCCATTCACATGTTCCTATTGAAATTCTAGGTTTCGGCCAATATTACACACTAACGCGCGAAGTTCATTCAGCGTTTTAAGAAATAAATCATGTCAATTCTTTCTCAATATATAGAGGCACACACATGTATTACCAGATTCTTTCTGAACAATTATTTCAGAATGATTGGCTAAACACTGCTCAAAAGTTGGCATGAAACCTGGACATTTTCCTGAAGAATTTCATATACTTATGTCAAAAAAGGCCCCTCTTTATTTGCCAACATGTACATTAACTATATTGTAAGGCCTCATCCTAGATTAATTCGGGCTATTTAGTCATCGCAACTTCACCAAAAACATTTAAAAGATAAAGTTAAGTCATAATTAAAGCTAAGTTTCTACGTCAGTCATTGTATCCCACCCTTACCAATATTTAAATACATAACAGTTTACCTGGCCGCTTGGTCCCTGACCCTGAGTGCCTTGGACGATACAAAAGGTAGATGGTGAATCACAACTACACTTCGACTCTTACTGTGACAACTATGATGTTTTCAATGATTTGGGTGTATTCGAATTCAACAACGTCTCCAATCCGTACTCTGTTCGCATCATAAAACACCCGCCACCCTTGAGATTCAAACTTGTAGCGGTATCCGTAATTGTTCCTTCTTCGTTCCACTCCCACCTCCCATTCTCTTCCCTCGCTATTCTGGAAGACCACCATCTCGGGGGGTTTCAAATCCGTCGCGGTGATCCAGTCGACAAGTATGTCCTACGAAATTCATCAAATAAAGTGATCTACTGGTGTTTGCATATCCTATTGCACAACATTTAAGACAACACCAGCGGGCTACTTACCAATGTATAGCGCGTGTGTTTCTTGATGCATTTCCAGAACTTCATGTTTCTGTTCCGTAATGCTGATTGCAGAATGATACCCTTGTAATAATAAAGACACGAACCACGACAATCATATTAGTTTGGAGAGATTTCAAAATCTTACTCGAAATCAGTCGAGGCTTGAAACGACGCTCCAGGCCGCTTGCTGCGAAAATGTTTACCTTGAAGCATAAGCCATGGCTTGTGGGCGTGAACACAAGCACATCGTTTGGTTCGATTCTATGCTCAAAAGCAAAGAATGCCCATCCACGGCGCATCTCCAGTCCCGACCGCCCGACTCTGATGCTCACATGCCACAGCCGTTCTGTTGCTGTTGTTTGCAATCGCAGCCTGTCTTTGTCTCTGATAAGAGGATTGAGATCCACGCACACTCGCACCCGGAACTGCAATTCAAGCAACACACACCATAATGCTCGATCAAATGGTCAAAACTGCTTAAGTATAGAAATGTAATGCAGGTGTGTCATCTTTAAATGTCGATAGCGACCAAGGAAAACCCCTGCGAATGACCCTGGCAGTCTAGGGTTATCCGTTTGGCCCTTGGTTGAGCGAACTAACTCTCTTTCAATGTAGTTAGAGTCATACATGGTCACTGTGAATTCGTATGCCTCCCCACGCTTGAAAGTCACCATATCTTCATCCCCCAATCCAGTCTCTTTGGCGAACTTACTCCATCCCTCTGTTAAACAAACCTTCTTGCCCAAATGACACGAGACCTCCTCAAGTATTACTTGCCATTTCTGATTTGACTTGTCAGTGAGGGTGATTCTAGCCGGTAAAGTAAGATCTGACACAACCTTTAGGAAACATTTGGGCATTTCCTAAATGGTCGCATAAATCTTACCGTTAACTCCAAAATTTGGCAAACATAATTGTAATCCAAGATTAGGGGTGGTGCAGTTATGGGGTGATACATTATGGTGTATGAAAAACTCACCAATGTCTGTTTGTGATCTGATGAAAAATTTTTAAGGAATACCGCCCTTGATCGTTCCCGTGGGTTAGAAACGCGCGACCTTCCGCGTTATGGTTTGCCGCATTCACATTCAGATAACAAAATCAGTTACAATTAATATAATTCGCACAGTGCCTATTGTGCTCACTGTGTGGAATGCGTAGTTTAACAGTGAGAGAAACCAAATATTATGAGATTATTTCATATCAACAACCTAATAAGACAACAATCATACATGCTTCCCCATTTGAGGCTCCAATGTTAACCCTATTCACGCATTTCTTATCATCTACATCCTATCAACCAATTGAGTTACCCACCACGGTTAATCGACTGGTTGGAATTTACTACAGGAAACGCACCTGATTTCAGCCGACATCGCTATTTTTCGCTGCTGGACCTCGTTGTGATGGAAAAATCACCCTCAATATTCTTGCGCGTTAGCATCTGATATCCGCCGCGACAGAAGCTTCTACTGGTTGTCTTCATATTGAGTTGTCACTTTCTAGGGTTTGGTAATATGGGCCAATCATTATCGATTTACTTATTTTGTAACATTGGGCTGGATTTGTCCCACAAATTTTCCGCTTGCCCTATTAATTCCACATATTTTCAATTAAGCTCGCCACATTGCAAGAAATATTGAACCCTACTCCTTCATTCATCCATTTCACCCGGGTACTCGTCCTATACATATCTTTCGTTGCATTAACAATTTCACCTTAATATACCCGTTATAATCGCAAAGTTTATGATGACCCCGTCCATAGTATCATATAGAAATATTAAGCGCAAAAAATTCACTAATATTTGCTTATATTTATAATTAGTTAAGTTTTATCCACATCAATATCATAAATTCTAAAAATAACATGCAATGCATCAACGAGGCACAAAGAGGCGCGGGTAACTTCGACACCATGTATGGTCCAACCCATGTAATATTTTGTTCGTTAATTGCTTAAAAAGTAGATTTCAAGGAGAATTTTGATTTCGATCACAGTATGGCCATCCATTAATTTCATATTTATGGTCTTCTTGAAATGTATGCAAGTTTTAACCTAACTCTTTACTAAATGATTAATAACATCTTACATGTTGCCCATTAATGACCCTCTTATAACGATCTGACTTATATATTTTATTAATCCAGAATATTGTATACGAGTCATCTCTCGCCCTCTCTCTCCATATATATATATATATATAAACTATGGAGAGAGATGGAAGTATTGTTGTATACATTAACCTTCGGTGGATTGATCAGATTACTTTGATAGATATGTGAATCGCAATTCAATTAACTCTGTGTACTTTGTTCTTTATTATTCTCCAAAGCTTAGGGACGAAATTAATCAAGCATATGCTTCATCATTATAAAACATTCACTATTAGGAATTTAAAAAATTTATACATACATTATGAATTGATATTGCCACATCAATACTACCAATCAATTAACTGATTGGAATAAACCGCAAGATTATTAAATATTTGGTAACTTGAAATTCGACAATTTCCCAAACTTATTAGACAAACCATAGAAGAATTTAAATATTATGGTTTGGGAAAAAATAATTAAATGGACCTGCAAAACAAATCTAAATAAATTATGCAATGATTTTGCTTTGTGAGCATTACCACTCTAATTATGGAAGGCTCCTCAAAATTATTAATTATTTTGGTATATTGAATTAGACAAACTACTTAAAGCGCCAATTGCACGATTGAATTAATTATCATAAACTATGTTGGAGCCAGTAAATTTTGAATTTAATAATGGTATCAAATTTGCAAATGAATAACTTATTGAATACGATCAATGTTGCAGTACAGAATATTACTACCGCCGTTTTAAAATATTTGTTGTTTTGTTTTTTTATTTGGAAGTAAGAATTAATTTTGTGGATACATATACACATCCCTCCTATATGCCATAAAATATAATTCAGCTATATTTTCGTAAAAAATAATAATACTTTCTCTCTTCATATACTATGGGTAAGTTAGAATCAAAAAAGCCTGTGGGAGGTGGGATGGGAAAAAATGGGATTGTGTTTGTCAAATTATATAAATCAACAAACATTTTGAAACCCAAAATTAAAAACCTAAAACAACAAACATTTTGAAACGGAGGTAGTAATATCACACGAATTAAAGCCTTAAATAACTTT
Organism: Perilla frutescens; assembly: GCA_026008535.1. Taxonomy (NCBI): domain Eukaryota; kingdom Viridiplantae; phylum Streptophyta; class Magnoliopsida; order Lamiales; family Lamiaceae; genus Perilla; species Perilla frutescens. The sequence continues at coordinate 33,379,288 of BRKX01000008.1, read as the reverse complement.
TTTTTGGGTTTTCCTTATATAACTCCACACGATATATAATGTGTATTATTATTATTTTAGAATGCTTGATCATATATATATATTATGTTATGGTAAAATTTTAAGTTTTTTAGTATTAATTATTTAATATTTTCATTGATTTATTTTATTAATCAAAATAGTGATTTGTAGATCTGTGAATAAACAATAAATAAATATGAAAGACCAAATGAGATCCAGTGTAAGTTATATACTTGATAATAGATAACTAAATCGAACTATAATTTAATTTCAGCATTACATACAAAATGAAGACACAAATTTAAAGTTCGTCTAAAAGATAAGGGATAAATTCTAGCTCCCATCATTGCATTACTTTGAACATGAATGTGTTTTCCTAATTGAATTGAAATAATATCCACGAAGAAATTAAATTCACGGAAGATTTATTAAATAACTAATCCATCCGTTAATGGGATTTTTAAGATTTATTTGGTGGAATCATTTCATATTCCAATCATATAATTTTCGAAATTACAAACATACTTTTGAATATGAGAGATACCATACGTTTTATTATTGTAATCCCTAAACATAATGGATTGAATAAAAAAGAAATGAAATTTATATAATAGAACCGCATGGATCTCATTAAAAACGGATAAATTCGCCCCAGGTTATATTATACTACATTTCATCCATATCTAGAGAGAGTGATAGGGATATTATATGGCGTAATTTGGGTTTTATATTACTTGTGAGGCAAATCGAAGTAAAATGATATAATTTTGACATTTCGAATTTCCATATCACATGGGAAAAAGGGAGCAAGTACTTCAAACAATACTATGGATACAAATGCTATTGTGTCTTCTATCACGTGGGAACCCGCAACGGTTGGATTCTCTAATGATGTGAAATACATCAGTAATTTAATATTCTAATGATATACTTCATATATTTATTAGCGAAAGCGAGTTTTTCAATATTATCATTTTATTATTGTACATGTTCAATAAATTTAAATTATATCCATCTACATCGCACAGGTGGTATACTAGTTATATTACAAATCAGAAAAAATATTACGTTGCGTTAAGGTGTTGGATTAATAATTATACCTAACCAACATATGCATCAAATATAATAGCCCAAATCATATCCCAAGTAGTAACATATACGATATAAAAAGATCTATTGAACCTAGATGGGAAATATTGGCCCATATTCAAACTAGTGTTGATGGTAGTCAATTTAAGCATGCTTATTGAATAAGAAATTATTATATAACTCCATAACATGATGGATCACGACTTTACACCCAACATTATTTTTTAATAATTGTCTAGTACAATTTAACGAAATATTAATACATTATGTGGCTCAGTCATCCCCATTTTCCCAGAGTTCATTATTATATATATAAAATCGATGGGCCAACCAAAATAATTTCATTATATCGCATATGTATCGTTTGAAGATTTCGTGTAATTATTATATATATAATTTTTTACCTTAATATTTTATAGCTTAGGCTAATAAAACGTGCTTAGCATAATAATTTCAATTTTGTGGTCATGTCATAATCGATTTCATATTGCAAGTGATTCAATATTGCTAGGAGAATTTCATTCGATCTAAGGAGACGTAAAGGTATGTTGTCGAATTGATAAGCTTCCACTGCTGTCCCAACTTTATGTTTCCATATTCATATTGGAACTTCAAGGATCTGCTTCAAAATAGTGATTTGTATCTCATTTTAGATCTTTCTCAAATATATTATCATATAAAGATAAGAATTATATGATTGTCTTATCTAATGTAAGTCAGATTCGGCATTAATCGTACGAATATCATATGGCACTTCACTGTGGTCCATTAAGATTAAGATAAAATTAACATACTTACCCTCCCTTTGGAGATGTGATGGCAACAGTCTACGTCTTCATATGTGTATTACTGTATGTGTCTTATGGACATAGCATCTCTTTTTTTTTAATCAGTGAAAGAGTTACCATCGTCATTATGATAATATGCCAGTAACTAAGAAAAACATTTGAAAGGACAGACTATCCATTACAGTCAAGCCATCAGGTAGAGCCACATACAAGCATACACTTATTCATAGTTTTGCGAACTTAACGCCGGATAAGACTACTAGTGTTCCACACGGATCTGTGAAATAGATGTGAATAAAACCCCTACGCAGCACTAAACATAAACGTAGTAATAAGGTGTTTAGGCAAACGACAGATCCTTCAACAAAAATGCAAGGTAGAACATGACAAATGCAGTAACTAAACAAGCGACTGGCCACACCCTATGTTTTGAAGACTCATCTCTGTTCACGGTATGAAGAGCGTGGCCCCTCAGCCTCTCCAGCTCGGCATCCCGCCCCCCAATCTTTTCATACAAAACCCCTATTAACTCTGCTTTGCATTTCAACTGAGCCTCCATATACCACATTTCCATCTTCATTCGTTGGACAGATGCTAGGTAGTGTGGGGTCAACTCGTCGTCCACCCAGCTGAAGAAATCGCAGCCCAATTCCTGTTAGGCATACGGATAAAATCGATTATTATGGTCTCCCACATAAGATGATTAGATTGACGCGTGCCGTATGGACTTTACAAGTGCGTACCTTTCTTTCCGGGCATCGAACGAATCTTTGGCATGGATTCTTGTGGGTATCGGACAGGTATATCTCGGCGCCGCCATGGTATGGACAGACAACCCGGATCTCGGATGCGGTCGATGTTCTCATCGACGAAGATGATGCGCGTCCTTGATGCTGGCCAGTTGTCATGGTTGAAGAAAGGGGAAGTTTACTTTTCTCTATTTATTAGGTATAAAACTTCCCCCACACGACACCCACAGTCCTTACTAAAAAATTTCAATGATCCTGTTTGAAATAATTAATTAACTGCAACTTGGCACTTGTATTAAGCCACCCACCACTCCACCAGCAATGGTCGCGCTCGCGCGTGCCCAAATTGGAAAGCTCAGTACAAATTAAGCTTAATTCGATAATTATCCCAAAGTTGACGCAAGATTTAATATTACATGGCCTTACAATACAATTAATCACTTATGTAGTATACACTCCCTATCTATTACAAATTTTCAAATAATCTCCTACTATCCTACAAAAAGTAGGATACTTAATAGGTGGTAACTTACCGCCATAACTATCCTACTGACCCTAATTATAAAATCAATATGCTGATATTTGCTTTTAGGTAATTTATAGTACAATTATAAATTGACCCATAATAATTGAGTTATGAACCGGCATCAATTGCATCATTAAATCAATAATCATATATTATTCATATTAAATTATATTAGTCAATATATTACCTATTTCAGATTAATATATATATATATATATACACTAGCATTACGCCCGTGCGCTTCACAGAGTGTCAGATTTTACACTTTTTTTATTAATTTTTTCAATATGCGAATAGTAATGAAAAGTAAACCAATGGAGTATATCAATAGTTCCAAATTAAGCTACCATCAAATTATTAGATGAAGGGCAAATATATCAAGTTTCGATTCAATTTGAAATTCTATTCATATATAGGATTGCTTGTATGTCAAAATAGGTCAAAATGTACATAAGTAAATAGATTTTTGGGATGAAACAACAACTTCTAAGCATAGGTAGTTTGTTAGGCAATTTGTACCATTAAAATGTTGGTATATAAACCCAATCATTGTCACAGTGTACGATTGTCAGATATGTTAATCAATGCACAACCTAAGATCGAAACCATTATGCTAAATTTCTCGATTATTATTGGACGCGCATCGATTAATTCTTGGCATCGATTATTAGGGCAAAATGTCGCGATAAATTGTCAAAAAGTTGTCCCAATTATTTAGTTAAAACTAAGGCATCAATTAAATTTGGTACGGTATAGATATTTTTTCTAACGAAATGCATCGATTATTTTAAAAATTAACGCAAGATTCATCGATTGCCTTTAGGGATGTCAATTTAGTCCGAAACCGATGGGTTGGCCCGAATAGACCGAAAAAAATATAGGGTTAGGGCCGAAAAATTCCGGCCCGAAAAAAAAATTAACCGAACGGGCCAAACCGGTCGGGCTGGCGGGCCAAACGGGCTGGCCCGGTCGGGCCGCGGGTTGGCCCGTCGGGCTGGCCTGGCAGCCTTCGTTGTTTTCGTCATAACCTTTTCTAGAAAACTCCGATTCACAAACGGTCAGAAGCATTGGAAAGCTAACTCAATTATCTTTCCATCCATATATTATGCATTTATAGATTCCGAGTATGCTAAAAGTTATGAATTTTTAAAGTTACAACTAATAGTAAATGAGTTTTATTCAATGATGCAATTTTTCATTAAATGTTATATTTTCATTTATGACATACATTATTGCATTTATCAATGTTATAACTTATAAGTGCTTAGTATGATGTATAAAACATGTTGTTTATTCGTTTGTTGCTTTTTGAATGTCAAAACCTTTCACTTTAATTTTTTTTATTATTTTATTTTATTTTTGTTAAGAAAATTATCTTTCACTCATTATCCATCTATTATTATATAGACTCGTTATCCATCTATTATTATATAGTATTGATGCTTTAAAATATTAAAATTATAATATTTATCATGTTTTCAATAATTTAATTTTATATACGTTCTAATGTTATCATTTGTTTATTGTATGAGAAAGAATACAAAAATAAATGAAATAAATAATGAAGACTTTAAGAATGAAATGTGAACATGAAGTTGAAAAATCTTCAAATATTATTGTTGAAATAGAAGAAGATTGTATTTCTAATTAGTTCGGAGATTGAACTATAATTAGATTTATGATTTAGTTTGAAATTATTATTTTTGAAAGAACAAATTATGATTGAGAATTATTGTAATTTATCATTTCATATACCGTTGATTTCTTTATTTGATGCACTATGATGTTAATGAAATTTTATATTCTCCGTATTTTTTTTCATTTTATGTTATTTTTCGTGTATTTATTTATTTATTTCAAGAGTAAGAGATGGTGACTATTTTTTAGAATTATCAAAATGTAATTTATACATGTGAAAAAAATTCGTTAGCATGTTGGCCCGACGGGCTAGCCCGAAAACCGAATGGTTAGGGTTAGGGCCAAGAATTTTTGACCCGAAAAAATTTTTAACCGATTCGGCCCGAATCGAATTGGCCCGAAACCGAAACGGGTTGGCCCGAAACCGAACGGGTTGGCCCGATTGACATCTCTAATTACCTTTGTAAAGTACATCGATTAGTGTTAGTTACATCGATTATGTTGTAAGGTTCATCGATTAACTTTGTTAATGCATTGATTAATTTTTACGCACCTTCGACTAATTTTAAAACAGAACGATTGGCTTTTGGGAATCATCGATTAGTTTATAAGAAGCATCGATTAATTTTTGGACTTCATAGGTTAATTTTTAGAAGCATAGATATTTATTTAAATTGAATATAGGCCAACATAGAGATATACGCATGGTGTACCCTTTTATCTTTAATATATTTATGATTCTCATATTTTTGACTAGAGTCGTGGCTGTTAGAATTAATCTAGATATTTTTTAGAATTAGTGGAGGCTCTTAGGCTCTAAGAATTAATTTATGCTATTCTAAATTTAATTGAAGCGTTTTTTAACTAAACGAGGTAGTTGTTAGAATAATTGATGCTCGTAGGATTAATTGATGTTAGCCACATTATAATCGATGAACATATTGAATACACCTATAATTTAATTGATGAATATTTAAGAATAATCGCAGTATTTTTTTAGGATAATCGATGAAGATGTTATTAATCGATGAACCTATTATATTAATTTCTAAATTGGAATCGTTAAACGACGTTAGTATTAATCGATAAATATTTAAGAATAAGCGAATAATTTTTGTATAAATCTATGAACCATTTATTATTTCTTGTTTTCCATAATTTGCTACATTAATCGATGTTAAATTTAAAGTAATCGATGGTCCTTATAAACCAATCGATGTACGTTTTATCAATAATCGTGGATATTTGACCTCGTAATCGTGACCTTTTTAACTAATACAACATGTACCCTATATAGTATAATCAAATTGATTCTCACAATTGAAGTCTATATAAAATCTACTCACCCTATTTTAACCAATTTTATTTAAATATAGTGAATATGGTGAATAAATTTTGTTTGAGAGGATCACTTTGATTATCGATGATGAAATCTCGAAACAAATTATACATTATAGTATACTTACATAGATTCTCACATGTGCAAGCATAATACAACCTATACTTTATATAGTATAATGAAACTGATTGTCGATTATGAAGTCTCGAAACAACCGTAACACTATATTAAGCATAAGTTTGATTATCACAAGTAAAATTCCGATACAATCCATACACTTTAGTATAATCAACTGGATTCTTGATTATAATTTCTCGAAACAACATATGCACTATAAACATAATCGTGGCCATATACTAAATAGACTTAATTGGGGCATATAGTCAAATGAATTAATGGTGAACATATAATCGTGCCAACATAACAAAGCCTCGATTATATATATATACATATTTATATACATATATATATATATATATAAATAAGTCTGGAAACATATAAGCATCGATAATAGTTTTTAATAAGCTATTATAGTTCAATAATTCTACTAGCATCGATGAATAAAACGAGAAGATATATTAATTTACAGTATCGTCTAGGTTATTTTTTAAAAAATATCCTCTATCGTGTCTTATATAGCATTGATTATTTTTAAAGATCCTCGCTTATTTTTTTAAGTTCCTTGATTGTTTTAATAGGCTTCGGTTATTTTAAAATAGTTCATCGATTACTAAGTACAATGGTCCTCGAGTAATTTTGTTTTTACCTCGTTTATTTTTTGAATATCCACAATTCATGAGTATTAGCCTCGGTTAATTTAATTTGCTTCATCAATTAATATAAAAAATGATCCCCGATAATTGGCATTTATTTTCCTCGATTATTTTTAAAAGTCCCTCGATTGTTTTAACAGGCCTCGATTATTTTAACAACATATTCATCGATTAATACAATAGCAGCAAATTATCCACTGTTAATACTAAACAATACTCGATTAGCATAATTTATCCCTCAATTAATATAACATGAACGCTGAACCCAACATTACCAATAACAAGTGCAGATTAACATAATATTCCAACATAATAACCGCGACCATAACCCGAAATATGTGTTTGGGCCCGTAAAAATAAACGATGTTATCGTCTGTTATTTCTTATTTTCAAAATCTGTAAGTGAGCGAGCAAGACGATATAGGTATGGTTGGTGAGGATAATTACTTCAAAAGCTATATCTGTTGAGGATAAATGTCACTAATGCATGCTCATGACAGTATGAATGTGACGGTTTTATCCAAACCGTTGGTGTGGAGACATCCAGATGTGGCCATTTATATATGATATTATCGTATAGGACTTGGACCGATTTAATTTAATTATTCCTTCAAATTCCCTTAAAAAAGGAATATTAAATTATATAATAAGATGATCATATATGAATAATCTTAATCCTGAGATATGCATAGACTCCGGTTGATTTCAATGTGATTCTTAATTTGCTCGTTAAAGTTTGTTTACCAACATGCTCTAAGTTTGTTTACCAACATGCTATAAGCTTGCCCCGAAATGATTTCGGGCCGGTCTAATTTTCAAGAATATCATATTTATTTCTTTAGGCAATTTTTTTAGTTAAAAGTACAAGAGTTTAAGTTGAAGAATCAGATCAGCTTTTGTGGGACCCGTTGCATGGTCTTGTATTAACCAAGTACAAATGATATGAATAACTTTTATGTTTTAGATCTCGTTGGTTTTTCGCTTTTGGTCTTTGCTTGTCTCGAGATAAGACATCCACCCAGCTTTTATTTAAATATAAGACAGCAAAAAACGTGGACAACATTTCAAAAATTATCTAATAGAATTGGGTAGAAATTTAGATTGTTCAAATCTCATTCCGTTGCCGAGGAAGATCGACCTATATTTTTAAAAAAATCACTTTTTATAATTAGTCCAGCCAAATGCAAATGAAATAGTTGAACTATGGTGAATAAGCGAGGAGCAAAATAACATATAATATAACTAGATTTGTATAATATTCAGATTGAATTTGATTAAACCCGCTTTATTGGATATTCTTACAAGCAAACAGATAATCTCGGTCCTACACGCAACCTCTGGATCCCTAAATATCGTGATTAAATATTTGAACTTGGGCCCCAGTCGCTGATCTTCTCCCTTCACACCCAAACCATCAATTGACTAAAAAGTGTTTCTCTGGAAAATGGAGCTTCCTGAAAGGGTTTGGCGTTCCAAAGAGCGGAAATCCCTGGTCAACCTTCTGGTGGAGGCTGCCTACAGAGTCGATCTCGGGAACACGTACGTCATGGGCTACTTCCTTTTGGGTGCCTCGTTTGAATTATCCGCTGAATTTGGTAAATTGATAAGCCGTGAGGACATCCTCTCCGAGATGGAGTCTCTGAAGGACCGCCTACTCAATTTTCTTTGGTTCACTTCTCTCAATGGGGTGTTCTATGACGAGGCCCTCAACCGAGTTTATGTCTCGCTTGAGTACTATGCAGCGTTCGAGAAGGTGTGTTGTGCCCTTATTTGAATCCAGTTTATGGGGCCCTTTATATCTGCGAGTCTGTGGCCCTCAATCAAATTATTATTTGTCATTTTTTTGGAATTCCACAGGGTGAGGAGCCGCGGAGGAAGCGCAAGTACAGGCTCTTTGGGGAACCCATGTACAAGGATCGGAAGGCCATCTTCTTCTACGGAAGAGCTGACGTGGCAGACTGGGATTGGTTGGCGCGGAGTTTCAACGGCGAAGAGGGGGTTTTTTTGTCTGCTGACCGGTCGTGGCCCATGAGCAACCTAGGGATAGCAGCTGGTTATGGGCCCAGTGGTCCCACTTTCAGGGTTCGTGGTTGACGATGATGCTTGGCATCTTCTGGGTTCTGCACTGTGATTTTTTTGTTTCGGTTCTGCTGCAGCTTATGTATCAGAAATTGAAGATGTGTGTTATAGATGAAGTAGATGCATGGCATTGCCCTTGGTAAATCCTATCCCATGCCTAAGTTCTTGTATTTTGTTTTAATGTAATGTACATTAAACGTTAATCCATGTCCGTTTTTTTTATCTCGCTAAAACACCCAGCTCCTAGAACCAGGTGTGTTGGTTGTGGTTTATTTAAGTTGTACACATTTTTGGGTTTTGCCGTTAGCAACTGGGGGGAGTAAATTAAGGTAAAATTAACATTTAAATTGAACAAGTTCACACCCTTATATTTTGAATCTAGACTGTTGATCATATGTAATCTTTCAAACATCACAAGTTCCAAATTTTCTCAAAGTTCAAACTAAGAATTAATTCACCCTGACTCCATGGAGTAAATGAGAAGTCTCTAATTGAGGGCAAATTGTCAGTTCCATAAATGAGCGGTGGTTGGGGGAAGATTAGGAAATCTGAGTAGATTACGTTCTATCTCGGTGAATGGAACTCTTCGACTGCACAAGCCACGTACGCGTACCCCTAGACAAATAGTGTGTTTTAGACAGCTAAAGTTAACACATATCTGTACACACTCATGTATATCCAAATATGCAATTTGTAACTGACTTTTACTAGAATTTATAAGCTGTGTGGTAAGTCATTAAACTAAAGTAAACCCCAAATGTATTACAATCCTGACTGGGCGATCCAATAAATTGAATACACTTAATTTACAATGAGCATCGAAGATAAAATCCTTGAGTCTAATGACATTATTAAACCCTCCAATATCCAGACTCGTAACTGTAACTTATTGTTTGAACACTAACCTTTTCCGTGTGCTAATGTTTCTCTAAATGGGTATATATTTATATTACTAAAATGTTGTGACAGGTTATTATGATCTATTTCATTCAAACAAATGCATATCGAAAAATTATCTTAAATTATACGTGCCATCAAATTTAAACTAAACCAACGCGGAATTTACGATGCATATATGAAGCCATATTTAACAATGTGAATGGATTACTATCTGCAAAAGGTATATTTTTACTTGATCAATTTGAAATATATAAATATTGAATATCATCTACATCTCTATGATCGTATATTGTTCGATTAAGCAGTTGCACACTTATGGTATCATAAACGCCCAAACAAGTCGTCCATAGCCATGGACAAATACTAGAATGATATCAAATAAAAGCAAAACGTACGAGTGAAATATTTAATATGCAAAGTGAAGATAACAATCCGATTAGACGCAATATTTTGCAAAGCAATTGATCGTTAAATCTCCCTAAGTATTGATTTCAACGATGCAACATAGACAGTATAGGGTGGCACCAAAGAATACGTCATATCCGTCATGAATGAAGGGCTATTTTCATTATACTATTGATGGAAAGAACGTTGAAATAAATAATTACTGATCATATTTGATTATTGACCACCTCGACCCATTATAAAATAAATGTACAGTACAGTTGAAACCTTACTTATAAAAGTAATTCGTCTTCTAATTCATAGATTCACAAAAAAATAACACGGGCATTTATAATATATCAGTTATCAACCATTATATGAAATATACTTCCCAATTGGAATTTTAATTGTGAGATTTAAATCCAACATAAGAAAACGGAAATCTATTCCAATGTACGTCATATTCTCCAAATTTTCCCAATTAAACGTTTCGCCAATTTTACATACGATGAATACATTGTTATGTTATATTAAGTAAACACACTACTCCATGTATGCATAAGCCTAACCCTATTGTGTATACAGCACAACTGTGTAAGTTGGGCCCACGAAATCGAGTATATATGTGGAAAAAAGAACATTCTGACAGATACTCTGGAGGGGGCGCACTGTTTCCTTCCGTCTGTGTAGCTACCAGACTACGACAGCTCCTATCACAGCTCTTAAATGCGCAGACAGATAAATGAGGTTTCACCACCGTCGGATGAGGCATAATCGTAAGGTCACAATAGCGGGCCCATTTATCTATATTAAATTAGATGAAGGGTTCGCTCCGTTTTCAATAGAATATCGGTACTCGTGCTAAATTCCAAATATCCACTAATGATCGTTAACCCTTGACTTGTCCACGGGCTCGTCTTTCTTGTGATTTTAATGAAAATATATTGGCAATTTGAAATATCATCTTACACGAAAAGGTGCAAATACATTTTGTATGCATGAATAACAACATATTACTACATGAAATAAACAAAAAATATTACTTAAATTATCCGTTCGTCCTTTATCAGTTGCAATTGGACATGTTCGTTGGTGAGTAAATGTTGATTGTTTTCGTTTTTGGTAAATATTTTATCTAGATCAATCCGAAATTATGGTGCAAGTTGGAGCAGCCAACTTTTGCATTAAGTTCATTGCTTCCTACTGGGGCATAGAGGTGAGTCTTAAGACAACTGCATATAGGGTTGAATTTGTCAAATAGGGTTGGTGATCATTTAGGTGGATGGCCCTTTTTTTTATTAAAGTCCCCCATCAACAACAAACGTCTACCAATCTCTTCTTCTTCCTTTTTGTTTGCGCTCAACAGTGCCCTAAAACCCAAACACAGAATTAAATCACCTAGAGAGTTCATCAGAAATGAGTTTGCGTAGGCACCGGTGGAACGCCCAGCAGCGCGCCTATCTGGCCGAGTACCTCGTCCAGGGGTGTCCAAGGATTGATCTGACGAACATCCACACACCGGGTTTCTTCGTGACCGCTGTGTCTGCCGACATATCCAGGGTGTTCCACCGCGACATCAAACGGGACGACATCGTGAATGAGATACTGCGAATGCGTGCCCGGTTCGACCGCTTCTGCCGGTATCTTGAGCATCCCGGTGTCGTATATAACGCCGACGACAACCGGGTCACCGTCACGCGTGCGTACTACATCTATCTCAGCAAGGTGACGTCCGTAACACACATATTTCTATATACTGGGGCATTACCATTGCTTATAACTTGTGCGTGTCAACTCGTTTGGATGAAATAAGTTTATAACAATTATTTAGTCACCTTCACAGGAGCCACGCTACATGGCGTCGCACCGGACAAGAGGTAAGCCGCAGTTTTCGGCAATGCGTCAAATTTTCTTCATTCCCACAGCGGAACTAGCAGATTGGGTGACTCTGCAGTGGGCCTTCCGGGTTTTCAGCGATGACTGGGTAACTGCGGTTGCACCATAGAAGTCAGTCGGAGCGGGTGTAACAGAAGACGTAGTGCGTGTCCCTTTTGGTGAAGCATTTGATTCTCTTTTTTTATAAGTTAATTCACACTTTTGCAGATGTCACTCTTGTACAGGTTGATCCAAAATTAAGTTCTGCTGTATTCATTTTCGATCTTGGAGTTTTGTGAACAATGACCTAATATATATTTCTATTAATATGCCTTCAGATTGACATGTCAATCTACTTTAGTATGTGATTTGTTGATAATTTGTCTGTGGTTGTTGACGCGTATTTTTCTAATTAGATTTTGTCACGACTTGTTTATACATATTTTGTGGTTATGTAATTTTAACGCCTAAGAATGTTTTCATGCAAATGATAAAATGCTAGAGTTTTGTCAATTAGGGTAGTATTTTTTTTATGTTATTTGAAGTTTTTGTCAACAGCAAAGAAGTGTTACAGGTTCATAGGGTAGTCCAAAAAATGAGAATCAAAGGCTTTTTATAGATAGATAGGTGATAACTAGGCAGATATTAAAGTAAGTTTAATTTCTACCACTAAAAATTAAAGCCGATTTCTGAAATGGGCGTAGAAGATACTTGATTACTTCATATACATAATCTGTATATTTATGTTTATGTTTAAAATAATATTTATGACAGTAGTATATGTTCTATTATTAAATGTATCACCCACATCAAATATGTGCGCACTATCCATTAACCTACATATTTTTTACCACTAAATCGTGAAATTTTTATTATCACCAATAATTGTAGAGACCGCTCGTTTTGATTAACTAAACTAAATTTCAATCTACAATTAGTAACTAACTATCCCACAATGGGATGATTAAATGAAAAGTAATACGTATTAGTAATTTAGTATTAGTTTTATTTAAGGGGAAAAACTTTGGGGTATGATACGTTATATTTGAATTGAGTGCATAAACAATAATATAAAAAGAATTAATAAAGCGAACATTATATTATGTGTAAATTAATAAGTGTTGAATAATACATTTTGTATCTTTGGTTACATTTCATATCAATACAATTTCTAAATTGCTTATTACATGTTGTTACATGTAACTATATGAACCCACTTTTAGAAAAATAAAACATCGCTCATCCAAGTTTTCTTTGTTCAACATGAACACATATCCCTTTCGTAATGAAATGACATGGAAAAATGAAGCCATTTATTAATGGATTCTTTTGTGTGATGCGGGTTCTTGATGAGGATTGAGCCATGCATGTAAAACCAGTTGAGATTTTTCAATTCTTCATATTCATGGTATTGCAAAATATTAATAGAGCATGTTTGAACGTCTAAGATAAAAGTGTACTTGATGCAGGAGTTGATTAGATGCAACTATTTATAGATTAGTATCGGGTGCTATTTTTGGACTATTCTAACTTTGCAGTGTGTAAATATTGAAAAGTAAACATTGATTGAATTATGAAAAGTAACATTTTATCCTAAATTGATTTATTATATTAGTGAAGTTTGATTGATTGCTTAATTAAATATTATTTTCTAAACGTATTGTAACGTGCAACATTCAAATTAGCATTTGATGGATTATTGATTAGTTATTATATAGACTCTCTTTCAGCGTAAGGAATTGATTAAATAAGTTTGAGAAATTCTATCATGTTTATAATATTTGTATTTAAACAATTACTAAATAATGGACGATCACATAAAATAAAATTAATTAATTAATGGATGACAGTGAGAGTTGATGAAAATGTGAAAGAAGGCGAGGTTGGTTTAATTAATTTGTTCATTGTTTATTAATGTATATAAATTTATTACTCATTGTATTTGTTAGTTATATATCTTATATATGAATTTATTATATAATTGTTAATATTTTATTGCATAATTACTTTGTACCACATATGCAATGAAATTATCTCAATTACGTGATAAAGTATTTTAAGTAATAAAATAATAGCAATTAAACAGGTAAAATGCAGTAAGAGACGAGAGAGAGAGATAGAGAGAGATGCAAGTATCCTTTCTCAAGATTTCTTCTTTTTTTTTACAAAAATTCTCAACCTTCTTAGATTGTTGACGTGTATATGTATTAGCACAATTCAAATCTTCTATTCAACAATTTTTATGTTTACTTTACCGTCTAATAAAAATATAAATTTTTAATTAATATAAGTTCAAAATATCTTGTATCATCCATTTCAGAAAAATTCAGGATAAAGTTAATTAAACTTACTAAAAAGTGAATGAGTTCAAAATAGTATTAATTATATGATTTTTAACTATCATGACAAAACACCTTATCGCACATCAATTAACATAGTTTATCTCATAAGTAAATTATATTTTTAACCACTCTATGTTATCAATTAATTTATGTATATCATGACACTGAATTGATTGACCTATTTTAATTATTACACATATCACAAAATATTAACTATTTTTTTTGTGTGTATTTTATCCGAACATACATTTAATACTATATTTTATATTGTAATATAAATGACTACATTGAACAAATAAAACTAAAATTAACTTAACTAAATTAAATCGGTGTTGAATGTATAAATATCATGTGTTTAAAGATAAAAAAAAACTTCATTATTATAGCAACATGCGTTGCTCAATGGTAAAGAAATGTAAAAATCTCAAAGTTTGGTTAACAGTTTGTTGTGGTAAAATGCGTTCAAGGTTTTATTTTCAATATATTTTTAAAATGTTATATATTGTTTAAAATATTTTTACGAAAAACATAATTTGATTTTCAGTTGTAATTCTTGATTCAATGGTTAACTAGTTTAATTAGTAGCACAAATCTAAGGAAAAATTATGCAATTTCAATTATTTCCTTAACTAACAGAGATTGTTCATTCTCATTCTTATAATTTGTATGTTTTAAAATTGATAATCATCATTTTCGTGGAAATCTATATTCCAAATTATGTGAAATATAAATTCCTTCCATCCGAGGAATTTAATTATGCTCATTCAACCAAAACACCTAATATATGTATCATTCTATTAAAAAATCCTAATGTACAACACTTCTACATATTAAATACGAATTATATTATTGTTCTATATGTATTACGTTTAACTAAATAGTTTGAGAATTATGTTAAATAATTAGTAGTTCATTCTACGGGGAAAATATTCGATTCTTCTATTTCAACTCTTTTATAAGTAATTGGACTATATTTATTATCAGTCATATGATTATAGATAGTCAACATAATCCATATTCCAAAAAATTATGCAATATTCATTCCCCCCCTGAATTTAAATGGCTATTCTTAATTAACTGAATAATCTAATATAAATTATTATATATAATTATAAAACAAACCAATATTATATTCTAAATTTTTCAAAGTATAAATTAATAAGCTAGAAAAAGGTAACATTTGAACCATTGATTAAAATTTATTTTTCCAATCAACCATTTATTATTGTAATGTTTTAAAGTCATGTATAAATTATAAATTCATATAAAGTTGGTGATTTTTTTCCAATTAACCATATTCTTAAAACTTTGTCTAGCAACTTTCAAAATAGAGCCCTCAAAATTTTCTACATTAATCAATTCTTATAATTTTATGTAGCCGAGTTCAATTATAACAAAACTATGGACATAAATATAATATATTATATGTACAAAAAAATTGTAATTTTATATAGCAGAGTTCAATTATAACAAAACTATTGAAATAAATATGATATATTATATATACAAAAAAATTATAATATATTATATTACTTTTTTACCCTTAAATTAAGTGCAAATTGTGGACATACTAGGAAAATCATATTTTGTAAGAAACATCCACACTTTTTATATATGTATAGATAAAGATTAAGATTAACGTAAGATAAGATAAGATTAAGATTTCTAATTTATAAATTATAAAAATGATAGAAAGAATAAAAATAGTTGGCATTTTTAAAAATGAATCAAAGTGTTTGAATACATTGAGTAATGATGAATATTATGTCAATATATATGTATATATATAGACATATACACTATTAGTATTGGATAATATAAATACATCTCCCATCATATTCAACAAAACATAATGTAACTGATTTCTAATTTATAATATATAAAAATGATATAGCCACATTAAAATAGTTAACGTTTTTAGCATTGTTGTAATTAATTTGAATACATTGATTAATGATTAATATTATGTCTATATATATCTATAGATCAATATATATAGACACATTCACTATTAGGACTGGATAATATAAATACTAATTTGAAAATCGAACATCAATTGATTAACTAATATTAATTATTACTTATCTTAAAATATATAATTATAAATAAATAATTATATCATATATAATGACAATATGATATGATTAGTTAATTATAACACTAATATTATATATTCATTCTGAAACAACCAGTTATTTTAATGATTGATGCAACCACCAATTCATATTTAATATTGATATTGATTTGGAAATAAATATTAATATTTTAATATTTTAATTATTGTTTCAATTTTATTTTAAGATTTCCATCTCTGATGATGTGTTTTGGCGGGAACATATAAGTTACTAGTTATTCTATAACTTGATGGCTTTATATATATATTAAGATAAGATTAATATTTACAATTTAGCAAATGGGGGGGGGCTAAACCTTGATTTTTTTTTTGTTTTTTGTTTTATCAAGCATTGGTGGTAAGCATGGCTAAACGTTGATTTGTATGTATTAAGGGTAACAAGTAGGGCATAGGACAAACCGCTAAGCCTAGTCGGCAGGCCCAATTACCAAAATAGGAAAATCTTGGCCCATAGTGCATAACCCTAAAAGCGACAACACAGTTTTTAGTGTTCACTGAAAACCTAGAGGCAAACAATCGAGCCGGACAAAGCCCTACATGCACGCACGGGTCTTGGCTGCTGTGTGGAATACCAGAATAGGGTCAGCAGCGGCGGGGTCGTGCGACGGCGTATTCGAGGTGCGTTTCAACATGAGACTTGTTTGCCCACTGGACTTTTCGGTTATTTGAATTTTTTTTTAACATTCGGTGGGTGGGGGAATCGAAAAGTATAGTCGGTTGGGCACTGAATTAGTAGGGTGTCGAGTGAAACGTTGCGTACTATATGATTCTTTCATATGTTGTTGCACTTGAATGGGCGCGTCGGGTTTAGACGGGAATTATTGAGATATGCATATTTGTATGCGAGTGTCCACGCTTAGGTTCCTAAAATTGGGCGCCGTGATGTTGTCAATCCTATTTTTTCTCTGAAATTCCTGAGGCGAAGTGAGCCTCCCGCTTAGATTCCACACTTTCATTTCTTTGTGTTGTAAACTAACCATCCTACACCTGAACAAGCTGGGGGTCTTGAACTTGGAATATTAAATCGAATTGGCAGAAATGGTGGTGTTCCAGGGGAGGATGGATACATACCGGGAAAAAGGACAAGCGGGATTCAAGATGATTGGTGGCGAGCATCGCAAAGACAACCTGGTGAGTCTTTTCCGGCTGCTGCGCTTTGCACCTAACTATGAATAACATAGTGTGAATGTTAAACTGGGATTGTAAATGAGCCCAAAATTCGCGTAACACTTTACATTCATAACCGCATGCAGACGCTGCCTAAAGGTTTCAAAGAGCTCGTGTCCCAAATATCGCTACCGGCTAACATTGTCCTAATTGACAAGCGCCAAAGGAAGTGGCCGGTGACAGTGGAGGCGGCTGGTGTGTTGGGCCGTCAGGTGGCCATCACATGCGGTTGGACAAACTTCTGCACAGAATCTTTACTGAGCGAATGGGAAATGTTGGTATTCGAGCGTGTTGATCTTTACGCATGGCAAGTGACGCTTTACAACTGTGACTGCATTGAAAGAGAAGTGGTGCGCCAACACATGAGGCATTCGGCAGCCCCTAATGTATGCAGGTCATTCGCTGGAATTCTTGTGGGTCCAACTGAATCGGGAGAGGTAAGATGACTTCCCCTAACTAGCCGTTAGTGGAGTAGCTGGACATTAATAAATATCCAATTTGTCACATGCAGATTCGTGTTTGGGTGTGCGTCGATTGCAATCCCCTCATCAGAGATAAGGATGCCCTGCAATTGCAGGGTACGTGGTCAGATAGGGTGTGGCATGTTAGGATCAGATTCGGAGTTTCAGGTATGCTGATGGGAGAGGGATGGGCAGGATTTGCAAATGAGAATGATATAAAGCAATATGATCTACTGGTATTAAACCCGACGAACGAAGGTGATACATTGAGCGTTTCAGTATTCACAGCCCAGGGAATGCGGCGACGGGTTCTGCCTGATGTTAATGGTAAGGCATTCAACTATGTATCGCCGTTAACCTTTCGTTAATTGCTATTTCATAACACTCCCGACGTATTGCAACAGTAAACAGCAATCCAAAAATGAAATTCCGGAAACTTATGAAGAAGCACTCTATTAATATATTGGTGAGTGGACCAGGTCATTTTACGGATTGGTTCAGTTTGGATTTCTCAAAATGGTTCAGTTTACTATTGGTTGAACTTCTACTCAGGACATCCCGATCGAGTGGGTCAAGGCAACTGGGTTGGAACCGCCACTGGAGTTGTTCATGATGAATGGCAACGGGAGAAGATGGTGTGTTTGTGTTGAAGGAAGAAGGAATAATTACGGAAAACGCTACCGCTTTGAGCCACAAGGGTGGCGAGCATTCTACGTGGAGAATGGCCTTCGTCTGGGCGATTCAGTCGAATTCGAGTACGTAGGTGGCAGTGGAAATTTGCTTAATGTCACCGCGACAAGCGCTACCTAGAATTGGTGCCCTATAAATTTCCTTCTTATGTCACACGTACGACGCAATCGAATGTTTAAATTATGTGTTTATATATGTATATTAAGCCTCTAAGGATGCATGTACTACCTGAAATTAAACCAAACTGCTTACCCCATAGGGTAATGGACTATCCTTGTGTATCATTATCTTTGATTAAAATCGACGACACATGGGTGCTTTCCGTCGGCTAGATAATGGAAAAATTATGGGCGGCGCCAAATAATCGTGGATATTTGTCAGGTTTATTTAATTAAATGCATTTATTGAAAATGCAAACAATAAAGCGTATGTTTTGTTGAAACTGTAATCATATAACACCGAATTAAGTTACCCAAATCGAACACTTATACCATAATGATCACATTATAAAATATAGACATTTTAAATCGATTAAAGTGGACCTTATAGGAAATGAAGTCCTAGACAACATTTATTTCCGTAAACTTTGAGCAATGTTACATAACTTATATCCTCACTTTTGAATAACTAGCTCTAGTTCACAGTTATATAAATCGAATGGAAAGAAAATAAATATTTTTGAAATTTGCAAACACCCTTATGGGGCCGAATTAACACACCATTAATGAAAATGAATCCAAACCGACTTCATATTTTATGTAATGGAAAATCAAATATAATCAATTCTACTAATCTTGGAAAAAGGTTTGATCTTAAGAGGCGGGAACAAAACATTACTTAATACATCAACTATGAGCGAATCTACTAATATTTGATGAACTATAATTATAGGAATTATTTCCTAGTAAATGATGATTATAGGCCTGCACATTATGACCTAATGGTGTGTAAGTGCATTTCTACTGTACAGTTGAGTATTCGAATGCAACACAGACCCCAACCCATCGAGGAAGCCAGCTGGATTTAAAATAAAAAAAGCACACCTTTATTATAAAATCTAGCTAACGTATCCCCTCACCCATGAAACTCCCGCGTATCAACTAAACCCTAACGCAATGCATTTAATGCTGGAGAACCTGCCAAAAAAGTTTAGTATAAAAGTACAAACACACATCTTTTAGTAGATCTAACTATTCACTCCTCAGATCTCGCGGTGCTAATTGGCAAGTCAAAGACAGTGGTTTTTATGCTGGAACACGCATCCGCTGTCCTCTAAGGTAATATTTTGTGAGCTGTGTTCATTCATCACCCGGTTCTTATTTATGAATAATTTTATCCCCTTTAACTAAGCCGCTCAGATGTGGTAGATTGTGGATCCGCGTGACAAATCTGCCCTTTATCACAATGAAGTATAAGGATGGTAAGTCCTCCAATACTTGTCTATTACTTTTCCCGATTCTATTATCTACCGATACACCAACGCTTTTTATTTTGGGAAATGAGAGATTATTTTAAAAAATGCACCTGAACCTAACATTAACAGTACCATATGTAGTTCAAAGGTTTGTGTCTCCATAAATGAACACACATGCCAGCGAGGGAGTCGTCCATTTGCTGCTATCATATTCGTGTTCACGTGCCTTTAAGTTACAAAGGCGGAACCACTTCATACCGGACATGAAAAAGCTTTAATATAAAATTCACTTTCAAATGTTATCACAGTAATATTGATTGCGTGCTATACCTTCTTAGCATTGAATATTTCTCATGGTGGAAGATTTAAACCGTTACATTGCCTTTCGATAATATTTCGAACATGCATTTTTGTATGTTGTTGTTTGACTTGATAAATTGACAATCTTTGTTAGGGCCGTGCAAGTTGATACGTCAACAGTTGACCCACGATAACTTTGAACGATTATCCCGCTCCTGTTTTGGTAACATTGTAAAAACACCATCCATGCACTTGCAAGACGGCCTCTATTTCCAGCTTCTTCTGATCCTAGATAGGGACTCGCGCGCCAGGAAAGCGTTGGGGTTTAAATTAAGAGAGCGTGAATTCAAAATGGGCCCATAAGATTTCACCCTAGTAACGGGATTGCGGTTCAGCCCCGTCCCCCCTGCCCGGTCAATCTCCGCCTTTCACAACATTGTATTCTGTGGGAGACCAGATATACAAAAAGATAAGATCCGTGAGGAGTTCATCAAGGGATGCGCGGCACGAGGAGGGGGTGGGGAATACTGCTATAAACTCGCGCTCCTCTACCTTATATACTCAGTTATCGTATGTCCCAATCGGCATAGTCCCCTCATTGATGTCAGTTACGTTCACGTTGTTGATGATCTGGAGGCGTTCGAGAACTACCCGTGGGGATGCGTAGCCTACGATCAGCTTATCGAATCAACGCACGCAGACCGTGCTTGCCTGGACCATTACCAGCCGTCCTCAATTAAGAGGACCAAAGTAGATGCACATGGATACTCGTATGCACTACAAGTGTGGGTGTATGAGATGATCCCTCTCGTCAGTCAACTATGTGCGAGAAAGGTTCTGGGGTGGGAAACCAAAACACCACGAGTAGTACGTTGGATCCCAATTCTGGACATATCAAGATCGCAGATTAAAACAACATTTGAGTCACCAAATGTTGTAGTTCGGGTACTCACTCATTAGATATATTACTATGTAATTTATCCTGCACAATGTTCTTGTTTGAGCTCCAAATTATTTATATCCAAATTACGTCGATGCAGGCTTTCATGTTACTTGTTTCAACCGAGACGCTTGCAATGAACACAATGTATTCCCCCCGCGGGGTATCCGGTGTCACCTCATATGGTTCACCTCCTGACCAATTTCACACTGGATTGAATCATGCTAAACGGAAGCTAGCCTTTGATGGTCCCATCGTGGGTAGAGCGGCCCACTCGGAAGCGAAATCTAAGCCATTATTACCTAGATTTGACATCGGACAACTACTGACAATTCTGTGCGTGGAGGGTTCGCGAGTATCCACTTGCAATGAGCGAGTGATTTATAAATCCCCAGCACCGGCCGCCGTGCGGAGTCCGTCAGTTGTGCACTCCGAAGGTGGAAACATGTGTACCCACAAAAAGGGGGAGCCGATTCTAAATACAACATGAATACATGTCAGATTCCAACCTTGCAACACGATCCATCTACTTCAAAGTATGTACATAACCATCTTATTGTATGATCGCAGTTACCCGTGCAGAGTCGCAGCCCCTTTCGCCGTTGGGTAGCGCAGGTTAGCATTGTGAAAGACAGCCTGTCCAGCCTGCGCAACATGGTCCACAACGTGGAAATCAAAGGTAATGATCTTTCACTCCAAAAAGACACACCATCTCCGCCCCAAAGGGCGCACATTAATGTGCTGGATTCATCATCATCAGAGTCCTGCTTCAGCCGCGGACTTACAGTGAAGAACTCTACAAAATCGGGCCCCTTGTGTCTCCAACAGGATAGTGATGATGACGGCATATCCTCATCCACCCGGTGTGATGTACATCCATTAGTTGAACCTTTCTTAGCCTGGTATCATTTCGAGAAGATTATATGTCGGAGGTAAGTGTTTTCCTGTTTATTGATATCGCTCAAAACAACGCAGCTTCCACTGTGAATGACTATTTATTTAATCTGGTATCTTCCACGCTGAATGTAGCATAATAGTGCCCACGAAGTTGACTGTTGGTGTCGAGAGAATGTGGTTTGATGAAATATTAGATCCGGTCGGCTGGTTATTGGATGAGGTTTATATAACTAACTATTTACGGTCAGTTCGGAAATATTTTTAACTAGTTTTGATTTGTACAAGTTTTTATTAATTTCTCAAACTTCCAACAGCACCTGGATGCTCTGTTGGCGTTGGTCGTGG
This sequence comes from Perilla frutescens, assembly GCA_026008535.1. Taxonomy (NCBI): domain Eukaryota; kingdom Viridiplantae; phylum Streptophyta; class Magnoliopsida; order Lamiales; family Lamiaceae; genus Perilla; species Perilla frutescens. Next base: position 33,356,458 of record BRKX01000008.1, on the reverse strand, counting down.
AGACGTTCACAAAGGCTGGTCACGCCGCACCTGAAGCTCGAGAGTACACAGTTCTGGACACTACATGTTGGGTACGTTATTTGAACTTCTAAATCTAAATTACTAGATTGTTGGTATATATCACCAACTGGGTCATAATGCTCACGTAGTTGCCATCTAAATTTATAACCTCCGCAGAGTGCTCTAAAGTAAGGCAACCCCACCATTCTATATGAGCAACTTATACCATATGTACTAGGTGAATCCCCGTTTAATTATGGCGTGGCATGGAAGAATGTGAAAAAGATTTATGGCTTCGGCCATGTGCGCGATGTACATTGGGTGTGTTTTGAAATTTCTTTAAAAGATCACCATATTCGATTCTATGTCGGAATCCAGTTATTGGCCCTCCATGATTTACGAGCTTACTGATTTCACGTTCAACATCCCATATTTGCTCCGCCGTGCGAATATACAGCTCACGGCAGATGGTGTCGAATGCCAGACGAAGACGATGTGGGAACTCGTCCAGTACAGGCACCCCTCGCAGCAACGTAATAAATCTGACTGCAGCATTATGGCAGTGAAGTACATCGAAAGCCTCTTGGGTGGCACACCCTTTGCATCTATCAGGTCGGAATCCGCACATATATATAGGAAGAATTATTGCGCCCGTCTGTTTGAATGTGGTATGCAGTCTCGTGGGGCAGTTAGAGGTCAGGTAGGGTAGCTCATGCAACCCTGCATGGCTGGGCGCACACAGCCTGTTCATGTATTTACTATGTCATTTCGTACGGTGGTTAATATGTCTATGTCTACATATTGATCAGGTTAATTCGTATGGTTGTGAATACGTCTATGTTTGCTAGTAGTGGGCATATACACACACACACACATATATATATATGTGTGTGTGTGTGTGTGCATGTATATATGTTTACTTATGCTCAATTTAGGATGTACATTATGGTGCATGAGGCGTGATGCTAATTTTCAATGAATGGATGTCATGTTCATGCTTACCCGCAGTGATCACTTAAAATCTCATACACTTCGCAGTGCAGTCTTTATGCAAAGAGCCCAAAGTTGAAAGACAACGGTGGACATAATACTGTATGAAATGTGCATTGGGTCCTTATCCATGCACATGGAGTTCATCTTTGCCGCATTAGAGAATACTGCTGGCCGAATACTTGTTTTGACATAGAATATTCGAATATGTTAAACAATCCAGTCGGGATACACAAAGATGAACGGGCTTGCATAGATGTGATACTTTTGGAAATAGTACCTTATCAAGGGAATCGATGGAAAGGTAATATTTACGTTATACAGCCATTCAATAATATGAAATAAAAATGATTATAAATATTACCTGAGTGGCAATTCCCCATTTTAGACACAGAATAGGTAAAAAAACTTTAGTCAGCCACTAATTTTTATATAGTATTTATTATTTATTTGTCCACATTCACTATAATACCCATATGTTCTTCAAAGTTGACTCATTTATTGTTTGTGTATGTGGAAAGAGTAAGATTGTTTTAAAAGGAAAATCGGAGAGATAAAAGAAGTTATGTGGGATTTCTAAAGTAAATGCATGTGAAAATTCGGGCGCAAATGTTTTTCTAACAAGAAGGGTCGCCGACCCTAGAGTGTATGTTAGGTATGAAAAAAGTTGAAATGCAACCCGGAAAAACTTATGGTAGAAGCACTGTACGATGCATTAAAAGTTTATTTGAAGTTATGTATAGTGTAATCATACCATGCCAACTTTCAGAATCTCGAATAAAAATATGTACATTCTGCAATCTTAAATTGTTAATAAAGCATTTTGTAAGGGAGTTGTACAATAGATGTACGGTTGAAATTATGGGTATTAATTAAGTTCTTTAGTAAATTTAGTTTAATATGGATATAGTTGTGATGAATTTTATACACACACACACATATATATAGATATGTGTATAGTTATGTAAATTAGATAATTTGCAAACTCGTATTATTTTTCCACGCATAAGTAGGGATGACAATTTAGCCCGAAACGGATTGGTTGGCCCGAATAGACGGAGAAAAATATAGGTTTACGGCGGAAAAATTCCAGCCCGGAAAAAAATTAACAACGCGCCAAACCGGTCGGGCTGGCGGCGCACACGGCCTGGCCCGGTTGGGCCGCGGGTTGGCCTGTCAGGCTGGCGTGGCAGCCTTCGTTGTTTTCATCATAATTTTTTCTAGAAAACTCCGATTCAATAACGGTCGGAAGCGTTGGAAAGCTAACTCAATTATCTTTCCATCCATATATTATACATTTATAGATTCCAAGTATGCTAAAAGTTATGAATTTTTAAAGTTACAACTAATAGTAAATGAGTTTTATTCAATGATACAATTTTTCATTAAATGTTATATTTTCATTTATGACGTACATTATTGCATTTATCAATGTTATAACTTATAAGTGCTTAGTATGATGTATAAAACATGTTGTTTATTCGTTTGTTGCTTTTTGAATGTCCAAACCTTTCAATTTAATTTTTTTAATTATATTATTTTATTTTTGTTAATAAATTTATCTTTCACTGGTTATCCATCTATTATTATATAGTATTGATGTCCAAAAAATATTAAAATTATATTATTTATCAAGTTTTCAATAATTTAATTTTATATACATTGTAATGTCATCGTGTGTTTATTGTATGAGAAAGAACACAAAAATAAATGAAATAAATAATGAAGCCTTGAAAAATGAAATATGAACATTAAGTTGAAAGATCTTCAGATATTATTGTTTAAATAGAAGAAGATTGTATTTCCAATTAGTTCGGAGATTGAACTATAATTAGATTTATGATTTAGTTTGAAATTATTATTTTTGAAATAACAAATTGTGATTGGAAATTATTGTAATTTATCATTTCATGTACCATTGATTTCTTTATTTGATGCACTACGATGTTAATGAAATTTTATATTGGCCGTATTTTTTTTATTTTATGTGAATTTTCGTGTATTTATTTATTTCAAGAGTAAGAGATGGTGACTTTTTTTTTTAGAATTATCAAAATATAATTTATACATGTGAAAAAAATTTGTTAGCATGTTGGCCCGGCGGGCTAGCCCGAAGACCGAAGGGTTAGGGTTAGGGCCAAGTATTTTTGATGGGAAAAAACCACAACCGGTTCGGCCAGAAAATTAATTGGCCCGACACCGAAATGGGTTGGCCCGAAACCGAACGGGTTGACCCGATTGACATCCCTACGCACAAGTGCCCTTTCGTTAAAGATGAAGTTAAGTATGCTTAGCTCGATGAAGTGAAGAATAGATGGACAATGTAAGGAACAAGAAGGTTTATATATATAAGGATTGATTTCAGCTTGACAGGATGCGGTGAGAGGGATAAATCCTAAAGGCTTATTATTTTTTCGTCACATTAATAGATATTGATGAAATGTGAGCAATGCATATTCACCACTATGGCCTTGCCTGAGACAATTGAACAACATATAAGATGGGGACAGCTGGCATTTTGATTGATTTATTACTGTCAAATCATTATAAAAAGTACCGTGTTTACATTGGCATATCATCGAAAGCAAAACAATTGGATTGTTACACATCGAACTCATGTATAGGCAAGGGAATGATTGTTTAAGATATTAATTATAGATAGACCATCTTTAGGGAACATTAATAGTAAGCAAGTATACACCAATATATAAAGGATATATATGTATTATTTCGCGTACGAAGATCGTGACGCTGGGATATAAGGAAAAACTGTAAGATTCGCTATAGGGTTATGTGCACTATCAGTTATATGCGCATATTGACAAACACACATACGTTAACTAATTCATAGAACATACTTGCAAAATAGTAAGCTAAAAACAGACCAGAACTAACTCAAATATGAAGATCCTTTTTACTATTAAGTAAAAATGCGAAAAGGCGAACCACCATGCGATTCTACATAATAGTAAAAGGGCCGTCGTCCCACTTTAGAGCACATGAGAGTGTCGACTGTTCTAAAACCCGGACATGGGCCGGACCCAGAATAAGATTTCGGGAACGATAATTCCATACGAACGCCAATTGAACCCATCCTAAATGGTTCAAAACGTTTCCTGCTAATGGATGGGGTTCCCGCTTGCAAAATTTGAATAAATCAAATTCCACGCGGTGCACGAGTGCGCAGCAGACCCAACACGCAACTCATTAAGGGCCAAAATGACGCATTGACCCGTTTGACCGAAACCCTAGGCCAAAGACCATCCGGAACACCATAAAACGCAGCGACAAGTATCGGGCGACTACGATTGAAGAGGACTACCTGGCCGGAGGGAACTGGAAAGCGCAGAAGCAGATTGGGGCAGAATTATGCCCAATAAGGTACTATTACTTTTGCAGTAATCCCTTTAAAATCAAGACTTGTTTCATATATTCAATGAGAAGCCTCAGCAGGGGATGGAGAGTCAATCGATTCAGCTGTTAATGTGTATGAGAAAAGATTGTCAATTGGATCTATCGTCAAGAGTGTAGAATCCGCTTACTTGTTGTACTGTGAATACGCACGTTTAGTGGGGTTCAGCGTGAGGAAGGGACCGCAAAATTATTTCAGAAAAAGTAGCGAGGTCCGGATGAAAAGTTTTTTATGTCACTGCGAGGGGAAACCAGATTGTAAGCGTTCAACAGATCGTATAGCCGATTACAGAAAGCAGCAATGCAGGATGGGCTGCCTTGCACGGCTTCGTATAATACGGACCCTGGACGGGCCATGGCAAGTTTCTAAATTTGTGAAAGGGCATAATCATGAGCTTGTGGACCCAGACCAGAGTTATTTATTGAGATCCGCAAGGAATCTCACAGCAGCAAAGGCTAATGTCGTGGAGGCTTTTCAAGAGGCGGGAATTCCCGTCAGTCAGTCCCATAGGTACATGACGAAGGAGGCAGAGGGGGTGCAAAATGTTGGGTTCACCAAGAAGGATGCATATGACCACGTTAGAAGGGTAAAGATGCAAAGTAGGCTCCCGTCGGAGGACGCAATGGCGCTACACGAGTACTTTCAGAAGAAGGCACTGGTTGAGCCAGGGTTCTATTAGAGTGCGATGCTTGACAACGAAGGCAGGTTGCTGAACTTCTTTATCCGTGATGCGCATTCTTCCATGGATTATGAATATTTTGGCGATGTGTTATCGGTTAACACAACGTTTAAGATAAATAGATATGACTTAATATGATCCCCTTTTGTAGGCATTAACCACCATAGATCGAATGTCTTGTTTGGCATTGCCTTCATGTCGGATGAGACCACTGCATCATTCGAATGGTTGTTTCAAACGTTCTTGGAGGCAATGCAAGAGAAGGAGCCTGTCATCATATTTTCTGACCAGTGTCAGGCGTTGATGAACGCAATAGATTGCTGCTTTCATTTGGCAAGCCACCGGTTGTGTCAGTGGCATGTAAATTAAAATGCCCCAGCGCATTTTGGAAGCTTGAATTGTAACAGAGAATTCAAGCGACTGTGGCAGCGATGCATGAATAGGTGTGAAACTGAGGAGGAGTTTGAGGAACTGTGGAAGGATATGATTGACACATATGAATTACAAGAGCGGTCGTGGTTCACTTTAATGTATAAGTTATGGTGCCGTTGGTCATCTGTATTTACAAACAACAAGTTCAGTGCCGGCTTGCATGCAACATCAAGAAGCGAGTCCGCTAACAAGGTGCTAAAACGTCTTTGCACTAGCAATAGTTCACTGTATGAGGTGGTTCGCCATTACGAGACAATCCTAACAGAATAGCGCCTGCGGGAGCGGGCGGAGGACGCGTACTCACTCGGTACGCCTGGCCAATATGTGAAAAAAAATCAAATTTTGCAACAGGCTGCGAGGTTGTACACGCGCAGTGTGTACAGATTGTTTGAGACTGAAGCTGCGCACTCGATGAATGTGAACATCATTGATCAACAGTTAAGTGAAGATGAGAACGAATGGTGCTTCAAGGTGACAGGCACTGCTGAATGGGTGAAGACAAGAACAGTGCGTTGCAGTGTGGATGCTGCTGAGTTATCCTGCACATGTCGCATGTGGGAGTCAGACGGCATACTTTGTCGACATGTGTTGAAGATATTTTCCCATCTGACCATTGAGAGATTGCCGGAACGTTACATATTGAAGAGATGGATGAGGGCGGCAAGAAACCGGAACCCAAACAATTTGGTCACTCCTTCAGGTGGGGACTTGGGTCCAGATTTGTTATATGTTAATGATATTGTGCGGTTGATGCATAGCATGGCTTATGACTGCAAAGACAGTGCCGCACTAAGGGTAATCTTGCACAACCGACTATGTGGGTTGTATAATGAGATATGTGCGGCGGGGGATTTAAACGACGGTGCCGGCAACGCGTCTGAAATGAACAACACGCCAAAAGGGACGGCGAATGGTATGAGAAACCCGCAGAAAAGACCGATACGCCGAGGACGTCCGAAAAAAAATACTAATGCGGGGAATATGCAAGAACGCACCGAAGAACTGTACACAGGTAATTATGGAACTTGCTCATGGACCGGTGAATTGTCGGATACCAACCATGTTCCACAACGTAACCGATTTAACTTTGCACTACATTGGCAGGAAATGGTTCGAGGGTTGAGGTAGGACGGGCTACGGATATTGGAGAGCGATTAGGAAGGGAACAACCGAGAGAAGGTGTGGGTCGTAACCATGATGTGACTCCACGTACACGATCAATATATCGCAGGAGAAATGACCTCGTTAGTGACACAACATTATGTTCAAGTGATATTCCTAATAACGTAAGCCATTTGGCTAATTGCACTCACATTGTTTGCACTATCATGCAGGAAAACCCAACGCAGCATACGAACCCCGATGCGTCCCGATTGTGAACAAATCCACAAATGCCTGTCAGAGAGTTTGGAGGTGGGTAAAAATATGTTATTTTGTTATACGTTTAAGCATTTTTTTTAATTCGTGCACCATTATGTAATGGTGGACCCAATATGCATGATATGTACAAATCTGGGTCATGACCATACTGGACTACAGTCCAAAACATTGCTCTGCGAAGATGAGCTGTTTTGCACCCACGCATGTGATATGCCAGATTCTTGATAAAGTGGGTTGTCACGGGCCTTATGGTTTCGGCCGCATTACTGTCCATAAGAACCTGCCTGAGGCAAACAACAATTGGATAGATTCGAATTTGTTGAGTGTTACATTCTTGAGCTTTCATTTGAATTCCAGCATATGGGTGATCGGAGGGGATTGACACAGGATGGAGTTTTCTACACCGGCCAATGGACGCGGGAGGTGGAGAGGATCGTGTTAGGGAAGTGGCAAGCTGCACGGTCGGCGGGCAACTTTTCCCCAAGGAGGTATGAGACGAGCAGCGACGTTATCAGGTCAACCAGGATACAGATGATCGAAGAATTCGGGTTTCAAATTCCGATGGCATCATATGAGTGGAAGTTAAATCAGTTGGCGAGGAGGTACCATGAGTTTAAGGAACTTATCAGCCATCCAGACGTGCAGTATGACTAGGTACTGAATCGGGTGGAGGCATCTTCGAGCACGTGGGAAGATATTGCTAAGGTTTGATATGTAACACTATTATAACACAAGTAATGGTACACACATTTAATCATTATGCGCATGTAGAACAAGTAATGGTAGACACTATTAATACTTCTGTGCATCATTCTTTTATGTTATAATTTTTACGCATACCATCAGTGAATGCGGTTTAATCATCGATTTTTAATAATACCCCGTGAGAGATAAAACCGGTGGGGGGGGTTTCCAAAATGGCCTGCTTACAAACTGGGGGAGAGGGGAATCATTTTACCATAATGAATGCATGAAAAGGTATTTTCAAGATTTTTTCGAATCCAAATAACGCCAGATAGAACATGTCCAAATAATTTGGCACCTGGATGCTGCAGACGCAACCTAACTTGATGATTTACAAGCATGCCGGGGAACCACACTGGTGTTATCTCAAGGTGTTGTATGAACCAATCATAGATATCACGTCATCAGTCAGTGGAAAACAGGAAGGAGGGCGAGTGAAGCATCGCGGAGAATCATCGGATGTCAGTTCACGACATGGAAGACGTGTGGGTTCAAATGACAGGAGGGTGAGCGGGATGCAACCAATCAGATCAAGTGTGGCCAAGGTCGACGATGACTCGTCTGGACAATCGTCCAAAATTTGAATTGGCCATGCGCAGTTCACTTGTAGGAAACCATGGGCCGAAAGGACACCGTTTCAGGGTCTATAAAGGACTCCAAATAGGCCCAATTTAATTAAATGCCGGCCGCGGATGTTGGTGGGTTTACTATACTGTTAATCAGGCCCGTTCAGTATGAATTTCGTTGCTAAACTTTTCCAGTTTGCGAAGTCCGTGGCTCTTGTGTGTAATCTATGTGATAACATCTACGATGCAACTTGTCTCTTTACAAATTATCAAAACGACAATCCTCACACGCTGCATAAAATTGCATTGCAATTGTTCGTCCAACGTGAGCTTCAAGGTTCTGAACTCACGTCAAAAATCCTCAGGGATTACTGACGGGCCCTTACTCGACCCACTTGGTAACACAGCAAAGAGACCAAGGAAAAGGTCATCTTCCTAATGCGCAATTTAAAAAACTAAGCTTACAGTGTAGAAACAAAATTTGTGGGGCAGCAACTTATTAGGATGAAACTATTTAAGCTTATTTTGTATACAAACAAAATTTAATGATTTTCCATTGCTGCTATTACTCTGATAAATGTAAGGGGAAAGGTCTGGTCAGTTATATTCCGAAGTGTTGCTTATTCGGACATGAGTATGACATGCGTGTTATTAAGCACCACAAATTGAATCCGAATAACTGAATGAGCCCCAATGAAATCTCGTAATTGCATTCCCTAAGCCCACACCCAATCGAAACAAAATATTGCCACGATACAATAAGCCAACTACAAACCAAAAAGGAAATGTAGTGGAAAACAAATCAAGTCATCAACATCCAATGTAATAATTATCAGAATGGAATGGTTAATTGATCATTGGTATAACCCTTACCAATCACATCTACAGCTGCACGAAACTGAGATAAAAAGCCGTGTCGGTGTTAGGTGACTGCCTGATTTGGGACACTGCATTGAGCACCACAATAATGCATGATTTACCTTACGATCATGCGAAGACGCTGAATGAGTGAACCAACTTACAACCACGGGAAGGTAACAGGATTGATGGCCAAATTATTTAAGATGACCAAAAGTTCAATAAGCCATGATTCAGGATTGATGTAGTGACAGCTGTATGGAGAGTTCCTACAAACTCCACCGTACCACGCCTTTTACTATGACAATCCGTTGCCACAAAATTGGCGCACCCATCATGGCATAGCTCAACCTGTGGGACAATAGATCACCAACATTAACCATTTCACCTACTGAGCTGGGTGCAGCCAAAAGGTAATAATTTAGGCAATCAATGGGAAAAGCTAAAAAAAATTTTAACCCCCTATTATGCTCCCATTTTTTTGGGAAACATGGCCATGTAGTACGTCAATGTTTTTAAGAAACATAGCGAAGCCCACTCCAATATGATAAGCTGGAATTATGGAATTTTGCAATTCAAATTTGAGGGGTAAATATATACTGGGGAGAGATCTGAAAACTAGGTACTACACGGTCCAGCAAAGTAATTAGGCCACAGGATGATAATAATCTAATAACAACACAAAGACTGTATTTCTTGCACAAGACACTCTGGCAATGAATGGTATCATTGAAGCAGCCATGTGAAAGGGGATAGCCAACATATTGACAAAATATAAGTTCTCTTTTTGTAGAGTATCACAGTTTTTGTAAACTATGATATAACCTATGTATGATTCAAGTCAAATTGCAAACATGCGAAAGGTCTCACACAAGTTTAGCTCATGAGTATATGTAAATAACAATTCAAAATACAATGATTGCTTAATTGTCTATCAAAAGATTGGATAGTATGTTAAAAGAAGCCAAGATATGTAGAGGACAATATCGAATCAGTGGTTTTATACCTTTCCTCCTTATCTGGAAACAAATATAGGTGTTAATTTAAAATTTCCTAGGAATTAACTTTTGGATTATTTTAAAATTTTTAGGAACGACTGAAAGACTTACAAACAATTTAGCCTTACAAGATAACCTTATCATTGTGTGAGAAAATAAATTGAAGCAAAAAGGTACGAAAATATATATGAACTTCGGAGCTAAAAAAACTATACGAAATTGAAGAAAATTAAAACATTACGAGCTGGTGGCGGAGGATTTCATGACGGGAAGGGATGAGTCACCGCACCAGTCCACGGGATCTAAACTTCGGTCTGGGACTCTAAATAGAGAGAGTGATGGCGATGACCCTTCTTTCTCTCACATGACGAGGATGGTGGTGGTTGAATCATGGTGTTTCTCTCCCTTTCCCCTGTTTCCCAAAAGACCTGCTTTGTTTGCTCGTTTGTTTGAGGGCGACTGTCAACTCATCGACGTCTCTGGCTTTGTGCCTGGAGAAGAATTCTCAGACGAAACGGAAGAACCAGGAGGGGGACTCCAGTGGTGAATTGATCGTAGTGGAAGAGCAGGGGATTTGACAAGTTTGATTCGGCCACCGGTGTAGAGATCGTCAACGGGGTAGGTGGAGAACCGAGCGGTGGAGAATAGAAGGCGAGGGACAAGAAATTAAGATTAGGGTTTTGTTAATTTGCAGCTCAATTTTGGGACTTTGGAATGTTGATGGAGACCCTAGATTAACGGAGCAATGGGTAACGGCAGTTTCATGATCCAAGAACCGGAGTTGCGAGTTCGAATCCAAATTTGAGTGAACCGTAGACTTTTCCCGTGCAACTTTCCACGTGGCAGCATCCTATGAAGTGACGCAGTAGGCATCGGTCTAGCATCGACTCACCCTATAAATAGGTACCGGTTTATATCGTCAGGCATTAATGGACATTTCATTAATTACATGATGTTGTATCTGAAAGCTGATAACGAACTCTAAAATTTTGAGGAAAAATACCGTACTTATTGAATCGAAAAAAATACTGAAAATGTTAAATTTTCGGTACGGTATTGATATGAAATTTGAAAATTCTCGGTATACCATGGTATTCGATATATACCAAATTTTCTTTATATACCGATAGTTCGGTATATACCAGTATCTGTATATTGGTATATATCGGTATTTCGGTATATCGATATAAACGGTATATCAGTATACCGTACCATATCAATGATTTTGTTTTTGCAACTTATGGTTATTGTAGTATACTAATTTCATTTGAGTACATATGACTACAAAATATAATAAGTGACAACTAAATATCAATAAAAGAAAAAAAACTGATCAAATGATTACATTTAAATTATGATGATCTACAGCATTGCAATATATATTTACAATTTGATTAATATATCATATAAATCAGGTATAATTTCAACTATCACATAATAAAGTGAACAGTTGAAATTCAAAAGTTATATATAATAACTAAAAATAGTAATCTTATTACTTTTAGTATTAAACATCCAATACTTCTCTCCAATATTAAACAATAAATTTTTAAAAAAAAGTTATAAGAGAATAAAAGAAAATTATTAAATAAGAAGATAAAAAATATTTTAGAGTTCATTAAATTCTAAAAAAAATATAATATTCAGTAAGTTTAACATAAAAGCTTAGAAAATATATATATAATAAAAAATACACGAGTTATAAATTGAAAATGAACAATTTAAAAGTATACACAATAAATAGCAGCCTTATATTCTTCTCCAACATTAAGCACTATAAGTTAAAAAAATAATAAAATAATAACAAGAAACTAGAATATACGTAAATTATGATAATAACACTTTGATGTTTAGACATTGAAATTGAACATGACTAATAAAAGATAATAAACTAACATTATTACAATTACGACTTATGAATAAAATAAGTTATAAGAGAAATAATAGAAAATTACTAAATTGAAGATAAAAAATATTTTAGAGTTCATTAAATTCTAAAAAAATATATAATATTCAATAAATTTAACATAAAAGGTTATAAAATATATATAATAAAAAATACATGAGTTATGAATTAAAAATGAACAATTTAAAAGTATACATAATAAATAGCAACCTTATATTCTTCTCCAATATTAAGCAATAAAAGTTTTAAAAAATGAAAAATTAGGATAGATGTGGCATGTAAAATTCGGTATTTTCGGTATATCTTAAAATTTCAGTATTTTCGATATACCGTGAAAGTTCGGTATACCTTGGAAGTTATGTATGTTTGGTATACTGTATAATATCAGTACGGTACGGTATATAGAAAATCAATAATATTAAAAAGATAAATTCAAATTCGTAATTACATAGTAATTAAAAAATTTAAAAAAATTAAAAATTATAATCTAAAATAAATAAAAATATTTAAAAAATTATATTTGTAATTAATTAGTAATTAAAAATTAAAAATATATAATAATAAAAATAGTATATAATATTAAAAAATTATAAAATAAAATAAATTTTAAAATGGAAAATAAATAAAAAATTAATAGTATTTAAAAGATTAATTTCAAATTCGTAAATAAGTAGAAATTGAAACATTTAAAATTTAAAATATCAAAAAATTAATATAAAATATTGAAAAAAATTAAAATAATCAAATAAATTCGAAATAAGAAAATAAACAAAAAAATAAAAAAAATTGATTTGAAATTCGTAATTAAGCATTAATTGGAAAATAAAAAATATTAGAAAAAATTAAAAAAATCAAAATTAATTTAGATACGGAATAATTTTGCAACTAATCCATCGCTAAGATTTAAAAAAAATATTTAGCAACGCATTTTTCCGTCTCTAATGTAACGACAGAAAAATCTGTCGTTATTGCGTCGTTAACATAAAAAAATAAAAATTAAAATACGACGTGTGTTCTTTGTTAAGTTTGAGACAAAAAAATCCGTCATTAAATATTTTAATCGTAATCCGTTGTTAATGTGTTATTTTAATGACGAAATATAATCCGTCGTTAAATCGCGTTTTTATTGTAGTGTTTTTTTAAATAACCCAATTTAAAAAAATTAATAAAAAGTACCCCATTTTTACAAATCTAATATTTGATCAAAAATCGTTCATAGCTGATTGCATTTTAGGATTTCTATTTCGCTGAAAATTTTACTTTTGGTCCAATAGTATCTATTTTGGTCCCAAAACTGGCGGCCGTTACCCCGTTTTTTTTTTCGTCTAAATTGTGGGACCAAAATTGATAATCCAGGTCCTATGGGACCATATTTAATAACAATTTCTGAAATATGACCAAATGTGGTAGGGTTGGGACCAAAATCGGACTGGGCCATGTCCTATAGGACCAAAATCGAAATTTTCTCTCTCTATCTCATTTTTATGCACTACTATAAATTTAATATCGTAATTGTAATTATATAATCGTGTGCATGTGCATTTGGATAATATTGCTAAAAGTGTTCTTGAGAAAAATAAATTAAGAAGTAAATAATGCACGAGATTTGTAATTCAGTTCGGTAAAATAACCTACGTCTGGGGAAACTTTACCCAAATTGAAGATTCATCACTATTATTTGTGAAGACTATTTAGGATACTTATACATATAGAAATCCCTCCTTATGCCGCTCTTTCTTACAACACGAACTCTTTGATGAACGAAAGCTGTGAGATCCCCTCACAACCGTGAATACTAGTCTTCCCTAGCTACCCACGACTTCACTTGCAATCTCTCTCGAGATCACGAACAAAATAGATCAAACGATCCTCAAGTGTTTTTCTCATGAAAACACTCAATGTTAGACTATCACATTGAACAAATTAAGAAACAACTTCTAGCTAGTACAAAAATTCATAGACAATATACTCAATGAATCAATAATATTTCACACACTGATTATGAAAGAAATAGGCCTTCATATAGTGCAACCATCCAAAGTGACATGATCAAATTCAATGTTCGTCTACTTAGTAGTTGATCTAGGGTTTGTGATTTTTTTCATGTTGGTGTAGATGTCTTTCTTGTTGGTGAGGGTTCAAATCAACACAACATCTACTTCGTAAGGCAATCAAACATCCGATCATTGTTTTCCCAAAAAAGCTGCCATATAAAAATTGTTTGGGGACAGATCCTAGAACATCAGATGAACAATCACAACTTGTTCATTTATTTGCACAGTGGAACCAGCGCACCACATCAGGAACATATCATCGAACATAAATTGTCAAAATAATCTAGTGCATGCAAATGACACTAACAAATACTACCTTCGTCCCAATAGCAAGGTCCCTCTTGCCTTTTTAGGACGTCCCAATACCAAAGTCTCATACCCAAAAAGGAAATAATTAATGTCTTAATCAAACTTATTTTATATTACTTTTGATTATAATAATCCTTAATAAAGTGGACCCCACTTACTTTACCAACTAATCTACTCCTCCTTAATCTCCGTGTCCAATAGCAAGGGACCTTGCTATTGAGACGGAGGTAGTAATATTTATTATAAAAATAAAATTTATTACATTATAATTATAAAAGTGTTAAATCCACTAAATAATTATAAATCCTAAATAATAATTACAAAATTAAATTAAACAAAAATAAATTAAAAATAAATTTAATAAAATAAAAAATGTGACACCAAGTAAGAATGTAAGATAAAGAAAGTGGACTAGAGAATTTCCAATGCAGATGAGATCATTTGTTGCATTCTTGTTATATTCCTTATTGCATAATTATTATTATTTTTATTTATTTTTTTCAACATACTCCAATTGGGAAAATAAAACATAAATAAAAAATTTAAAATTAAATAAAATCATAATAAATTAAAATTGAAAAAAAAATTACGCAACAAAGGATGTATGAGGAATTGCAATAAAGGATTGCATTTTTTTAACTAAAACCAGCCCCCTGGTTGAGGAAAACTAGTATTTCAAGTACAAAGTGCCTCACTAGAAGCACCAATTTGTACGTGCAAGCTTGTGAGCAACAAGATTTGCGCTTCCCAAAAGATACGTCGAAAATCAATAATAAACTATATAGGGAAGGAGATCTTCTTGCATGCAAAGACCATAAAGTATCGCATTTAGCTACCAGATTCCTTGCATGGTCTATCCCCACCTCAATAGAGGATCACAATTGTTTCATATCCCCTATGTCATTTTTCACTGCATCCCGTGTCAAACTTTTTGTTTTTTAAGTTTTTTTTTTAATTTATTATTTTAAATTTTTATCTAGGTTAATCCTTTCCCCATAATATTGGGGTACATTAAAATAAATTGAAAAAAGAAACTAGTAATGGCACGTAGTAACGAGATATAATATGGAAGGGCAGGACCTAATCTATTCGTATGTTGCAGATCACTCAATTAACAATCCACAAAAATTCATACATTATTATTATTATTATTATTATTATTATTATTATTATTATTATTATTATTATTATTATTATTATTATTATTATTTAGTGGGGCTCACACTTATTATTTCTTAAAAAGGAAAATATTCTTCTCCTATATATAAAACCTCTCGCAAATTAAAAGTGATACATGTCTCCAAATAAAATGAGTCTCCATCCCCGCACCGCAGCCAAGCGGCCAAAGCACCGCCATCGCCACCACCAATCTTTACTCCCCGGTCTCCCCGACCACATAGCCCAACTCTGCCTCTGTCTCGTCCCACCTTCCTCTCTCTACTCCGTCTGCCGCTCTTGGCGCCGCCTCATTTACTATTCCTCCTTCCCCCCATTTCCCTCGATCTACGCTCTCTTCTCCTCATCCGAAAACAATCTCCACTTCTCTTCCTTCGATCCCATATCACGTCAATGGATACCCCTTCCTCCGCCGCCGCAAGACCCCCCGCTCCGCCGCCTCCTCTTCCGCCACCCTGCCTTCCTATCCCGCAAGCTCCCGATTCAATCCGTTACCGTCTCCGGCAAGCTCGTCCTCCTCGCCGCCACCGCTGATCAACTCCTCCCCGCCTTATCGCATCCCCTCATTTTCGACCCGCCGTTGCAGACATGGACCCACGGCCCACCCCTCTCCGCCCCCCGCCGGTGGTGCGCCGCAGGCGCGCTTCGCGGTGCCGCCTACGTGGCAAGTGGAATCGGGTCCCACTACGATAACGACGTAGCGCGATCCGTGGAGAAGTGGGACCTCGACGATTTGTCGGCAGTAGTTGATCCAAAAGTATCCGAGCTTCGGCTACGATGGAAATGGGAGAAAATGGCGAAGTTAAGGGATGCTAAGTTTAGCCGTGAGGCGATTGATGCGGTTGGATGGAGGGAGAAACTGTGCATGGTCAATGTGAAGGGCGACGCGGCCAAGGAGGGGATAATCTACAACGTGGGGGCGGATTCCTGGGAAGAGATGCCGGAGGGAATGCTGGCGGGGTGGCGGGGTCCGGCGGCGGCGATGGCGGAGG
Organism: Perilla frutescens; assembly: GCA_026008535.1. NCBI lineage: Eukaryota > Viridiplantae > Streptophyta > Magnoliopsida > Lamiales > Lamiaceae > Perilla > Perilla frutescens. Next base: position 33,339,962 of record BRKX01000008.1, on the reverse strand, counting down.
AGACGATCTTCGCGGTGGATGAGTCGAAAGGGATGTTGAATAAGTATGATCACGTCAAGGACGCGTGGGTGGAGATCGTCGAGAACCAGTTGCTTAAAGGAGCGCAACAACTGGCGGCGGCGGCGGGGAAGGTGTGTGTGCTGTGCGCGGATGGGATGAGGATTGCGGTGGTGGATGTGGCGGCGCCACCTCCGGCTAGAGTCTGGGTAGTGGAGGTGCCGCCGGGGTTTCAAGCGCTCGGGATTCATGTCTTGCCTCGATTCAGCATTTCGGTTGATTAATCGCCGTTATTTACGTTTTCTTTCTTTTCTTTTCTTTTCTTTTTTTTTAAAAAATGGGAGCAATATTTATTTCATTGATTTTGGTAAAAAAACGAAAAATTGAATTCTTTTTTCTTTAAATTGGGTGTATGACTTTTGAGAAATTATTGATTGTGTTAGTAGATGCATAATTGTATAAAACTGCAATGGATGAATTGCTTTGCCGATTTTTTTTTTTTATCATTGCCTAAATGTTGTTAGACGTTTAAGTGTTGAGAATTATTCTGGAATTATTAAAATTAATGTTGAGTCAATTATGCTAAAAAAATTGGAAATTAAATTTAATAATCCATTATTGAATATGATTTTGTTTCGTATTTGCTTGTATCGTGTTTTTGTCAATTCGTGCCATTTTGGTGCTTCGGATCTCGAACAACGTTTACAGTTATATAATCATATACATAACATTTGTTTTTTTTAAAGTGCATCTATAGATAATAATTTATATTTTATCTTCGGGTTAATTACACACATTAATACGTTTCACTTTTTTTACATTTTAATCCAAAGTTTCAAAAGTAACACATCAATACTCAATGATTGCATAATTAACAATTTTAGTATTGGTGAAATTTTCCAGCAGTCCAAATAATTACATGGATCACCGGAAAACCTAAGTGAATTTTCGTCCTATTTTTTTAAATGGCATGAAAATTCTAGACTACACAAAATCGTTAAATTATATCTATCAATCGATTGAAAGTATCTAAAAATTATATCTATATATGCATATATATATATATAAATACATGAAGTTTGAAAACAAGCACAACTTAAACTTATAACTAACAGTCTAGCATGTCAAAACTCAAGAGATTGGTGTATTTGTATATGATGTGATTTACTGTAAAAAAGAAAATATTTCTTTTAATTTTCTTTTCTTTTTCGGGATAAAAAATATCATTCATTTTAATCTTTTCTTATGTACAAAAAAAACTAAGGCTTCGTTTCTCATCCATGTTATATATTATTCAGTGTATTTGCATATGATGTGATTTGCTGTAAAAAAACAGAAAATATATTCCCTCAAAACATCACAAACAATATCAAGCAAAACCTGTATTCTAATCTTTTAATGTAAAGAAAAAGGGACACTAATTGATATTAATTATTTTTTGAATGTGCGAATATTTATCATTAAGCATATGTATTTTGCATTTATGTGGGAGCAGTTTAACTAACACCAGAGAGCAAAACAAGAGAGTAGGTAGTGGATTAAGTGAAAAGGAATTAAGCACTTTTTACCTGCACATTAATTTAATTTTTTGTGAACTCCAATTCGATCATTCCAATTGCTATATTAACTAGTATATCACCCGTGCGATGCACGGATAAGATACCTATACAATATTTTATTAAAATATCACAATAATTATTATTTCTCTAATCATCAAAATAATATTAGTCGCATCAAATATAAGAAAGGTGTTTCTTATACGCCACACATATTTTTATTTTTTTTTACATTTTTTCTTTACACAACATAGTAAATATATCTTTTACTCTTCTAGTTTAAAAATTAAATTTTAATTATCAAAAACATTAAAAATAGAACAAATAAAATAAAAAAATCAATGAGAACTTTTCCGAACGCCCATCATTTCTTCTCCTAGGAGAGTAGCTGAGCAAGATGTCGATGATGGTATTCCGAATGGGCACCGACGATCATCTTTACGATGTCCTGATGACGTCAGCATTGCGTCCCTCCTCAACAGTAAGTTAGAGTCTGAGATTTGATACATATTATTGGGGAAGAAGAAATTGTTGCAGATTGTTGGGGAAGAAGATGGCTAGCGGGATCGCAAAAATTTGAAGATGGTCGGTCGGTGGGTTTGCAGAAGATGGCCAACCTAAAATTGCGTATTTGCAAATTTGAAGATGGATCCAGATTTTTTTTTAATTATTTTATTTTCCAATTATTGTTAATTTGAGTTAGTAAGGGAATTTAAATAATTTTATAAATACTTAAGTTTGAATTATTTTATTTAGTGGTGTATTTAGAAAAATCGATGGTGCATTTAGAAATACTCATATAAGAAATATTGAAAGAATGTGAAATCAAATATGATATTTCATAAAATAAACTCCCAACAATCTAAAAAAATCACTAATGACTTTAAAATGATTTTTGCATCACAAATATTATAAATTAGTAGTCTTAGATGTGAGACATATGCAGGTTCAATCACAAAATCTTCCACCCCTAAAACCCTAAAAAAATCATTTAAAAATAAATTTCATAATTTTATCGCAGTTTATTTGTAATTAAGAGTAGATTGTTCTCATAAATCGTTGATCAAAAGATTCATATCTTTTGTGAATATGAAAGTATTTCCTCCAATCGGCACAATCTTTGAAATATCCATCTTTGAAATATCCATCTTAAAGATAAGTTAATTGTTGGTTTTTAGTATTCATTCATATATATTTTGGTTAGACGATGTATTTTTAATGCTTACCACAAATTAACATTTGATATATATGTAATTTTAGAGAATAGATGATATTGTGACTTTTTTGCTTTGATTATCCATATTATTCTTTACTTTAACAAAATAAAATAAAATTATACTTCTAAATTCCTAATTTTATATAAATTGATAAAAGAATTAACATTTTTCCCATGTTTTAAACACTATTTGTTGATTTTAAGCAATATATATTTTTTGTATTTACGAAGTATACAATTACATCCCTTCAAAAAGTAAACCACAATATTACAAACAACCATTCAACCATCGATGATTTTTATAATTCAAAGTGCACAAATAGACCATCTTGTTGGTGCTACACAAATATGTGATATTAAAAATTGGGGAAAATAAAAATTTCAATCATTATTAATAATACTGAACTCCTCATTTTAAAATAAAAGGCTAAAAAGTTCACAATTATGTATTGAAATTTCACAAAATATATAAAAAAATAAGTAAAATATATAACATATATATCTCTGAGATTTTTTTTGATAAAATATAATAAATTTAAATAATCAAACTACAATAAAGATCGTGGAACTTAGGATCAATCATGAGTTAATTCTTCACTTTATAAAATAACATAAACGGCTCTAATTAATAAAATAAGTTTATTAAAATCCTCTACATTTTTTGCCGGGACACTATAATTTTGATTGGATTTGGGTGAAGATTTGGATTCAAAATATATATTCAAGATCATCAATATATTCCACTGTAATAAGATCATCAACATATCTGAAAACTATAATCAATAAGTTGCTTACCTATCTCAATGACAAATAAATTGTGTATATTTCAATTAAAAAAAATTCATTAATGGAAGAAGACTGCATCGGATTATATATACTACAATATATGAAATATTTAAAGATAAAATCTGAAACTCAGATACATAAAATTCTAAGAGCAAGAAGCTCTTCAAGAACTTGGTCTCCAACTCTCCACCATCGCAACTCATCTTCTCTCTGCATCAAAAGTTAATTGCTAGGTGGACTTTGGTAATTCATTTTACTGTTGTATTTAATTTGTAGTTTAACACTACCATTGCTAGATGGACTCAAAAGTCCAAATGACAACAAAAGAGAAAATACATGAGAACTATTTCCTAATGCAACCATAAACATATAAGATTTTTATCCGAATTTTTCTGAAAGTCAAACCTCAAGTGAAAAATCTCATATGCAACAATAATTTAGATATCAATACATGCATGTATACATGTTTAAAAATTGAAGTAATTATATTTGTGTCGGCACCAACCTTTTGATAATAAAAGCGAAAATGAAACTACCGCTTTCTCCGTGTGATGTTGGTCCTTGTTGAGGCAAGACAAACGATCATGACTATTTTTCTATAATTTGTATCCTGCCATAAAATTACAAAAATAAAAATAAAAATCATTAGATTAGTTTGTAGTTTTCATTACATGTTCTACAACAATAATTACAACAAAATGAACAATGCAATGATATGGACACAAACAAATTCGAAAAAATATATCATGAAATGTTGAAAAAGAATTATAGCATTTTTTTTCAAAACTTTGGAAGAAATGTTTAATCAAAAGTTTTGAAATGAGACCATCAATATATAGAGAAATATTAGCAGAATGCATTGACTTTCCTAATCACATATATTTATATAATCAACATAAAAGCAGCGTGTATAATTATATAACAAATAATTATCAATTACTAATTGATATGATTAATGTATTTAAAGTAGTTAAATATATAGGTAGATTTTCTAATTTGAGCAATGGGTTTAATGTAATTATATTTGGATTCGACTATATATATTATAATTAGATAAATATATAATTAAATTATATTCAATTTAAATAATTAGATATCCGGAAACTGTATATACTTTCTCTTATTAGTTGAATATATATTTTTTTTAGTGTATTTTTTTATTATGGACTCTAATAGATTCTAATAGAATAGTGTATTATTATGGGAATTTATGACTATATAATAAATTTCAATCCTCTAAATCAGTAGAGATATTCTAATTAATTGATGCAATCTTCCAAATCTTCTAAATCATTCATGGTATAAATTTCATAACATATACACTCCATTACCATAATTAAATTACATGCATCGATTTGTGTAGTTGAAAATAATTAGTTAATTATACAGAGTAAAAATTAATTTTGCATTAGACAGCAAAATTCGAAAAAGAATACAAATGGTCACCCATAAAATAATATATATACATATATATATATATATATATGTATATATATACACACACCAATTCAATTAACCTACCTTAATGCCTCTATAATAGCCTTAATAATTAAAAGTTTAATTATCATGCATGTAAATATGCATATAAATTAGCACGAATTAAATAATAATCCCCAATACATATACACGGTTATTTGGTCATGAAAATCCAAAATTTTATGTATAAATTATTATTATTATTATTATTATTATTATTATTATTATTATTATTATAGATTAATTAAGATTAAAATAAGATAAGATTAAGATTTATATTAAGATATTTATTCACATTATCCTTTTTGGAATGAATTATAATAATAATTTTTAATAATAATAATTTATTTATTTATGATAGCATTCATTTAGTACTTATAATCGTCCATAATTGGCTGAATATTGACTGGCATGCACAATCTAATTCATTGGCTAATATATCTTTAGATGTTTATTAATATATTAATTAATATGTGTAAATAATCTTTTGATTAAAAATTATAGATTTCTGTTTCTAGAAATATAGTTTAGGCAGAAAAATGAATAATTTCTATTTATGCTAGACTATCTTACTTTTAGATATAATATAGATTATTACTAAAATAGAAATTTTTTACATGAATGTTCTTCAAACTTTTTGTAGAGCCAGTTTAATTTGCAATGCCTCGTATTAAGACAGTATTTTGGTTTTTCCTTTGTTCTTTTTTATTTATTATTTTTTTTTAAAAAAAACCAAGCGCAATTCCTATGATTATCATAATTCATATGATTCATCTTTGTTCTTTTAATTATTTTTGAAGTAAACATAAATAATATCCATTTCTATTAGAACTTTATTTATGATTCAAGACGGATGTAGAACTTTTTCCAAAATTTTGGAGGAATTGGAATCTATTATAAGCCACATTTATCGACCAAAAAACCTCTCTAAAGTCTAAACCCAAGTACCCAACAATGAGGTTCCCGGTTTTTAAAAGGAAAAAAAAGTTCTCACGTTGGGATTTTCTTGTTGCAATGCACTATTTAACTAGTTTCCTTCACAAAAGACATTCAGAAACTTTAAAATATCCTTCTTGATGCTTCAAGTAGGAAACATCAAGCATATTCAAAATACACTTTTATTGCCACAATACATACCACAGAATATAGGTTCTCAAATAAGCAGAATTCCTCACATCAAGGCTGGTTGGCACTCATAGTAGCACCAAGACACGCATGCGATGAAAGAAAGTACAGTCGCTGAACACAAGCAAAGAAAGGTACCAACAATACAGACGTAGAGCACAAATTTAATATTCAGCACAGGCATCATAGATGATAAAGACACTTAGTACTAGTAGTAGTCACAAGAACAACATTAGGCAGAACAACTCGAGCATCAGATGAGTGATAAATGCAATCCAGTAGCAGTGAATCCAATTCTCTCTCCAAGTCACGTATGGTAGAAGCATCACCTCAGTTATCAGAGCTACAGGATGTCTCACCAGATGAAGAGCTGTCCATCTGTAAGCGCCTCAGTTCTTCATAAGCCCATTCAAGACCAGGACAGTAGTGGACAGGCGGATTGAACCGTGTATCGTTTATATCATCTGGCAAAAATGCTCCATTTTCAACCAGGAATCTAATTGCTTTCTTCTTTCTCTCTTTGGCTGCATTATGAAGAGGGGTCCCTGCATCCAATAAATACAATGATGAGGTCATATGCAAGCAGACAAGACATGAAGACAATGTATATCACAGTTGTGGAAATATACGCACAGCCACATGAACCCTTGGTTCGAGCATCGATGTCAGCACCACGAACTAACAACTCATCCATCACCTTAATATGACCCCCTTTAGCAGCAAGATGGAGAGGGGTCACACCGTGCGATTTTGGGCCCCATGCAGCCAAATTAACATTCATCCCTTCATTAAGAAGCCGTCTCACCTGCAAAACAATGGAAAAGATCGTGGCATAAAAACAATCAAAGAAGGATCTGAGCAACAGAAACATACAGAATCAAATCATCTCCAGTTCACAAAGTGCACGAGTTACTCTCTGCTCCTCATGAAAGACCACAATTTTTATCTTATATCCAACATGACACGGCCTGTGACTGAAATTGCTATGGTAGGAATACAACTATGCAAATACAAACTTCAAATAATGATTATGATGAACCTAACTTTAATTGGATAAGCATGTCATGCCAGGCTAACACCACTAAATAAATAATCAATCTCTTTAACCTGACTTTTTTGGGCACATCAGTTATGTCTGATGACTAAAGCAACCAATCGTCCTACATTCTAAATCCTAACTATAAAATTCATATCCTCCAACTGAGAGAAGCTACAAGAGTTTACATACTTTGCTTTCTACATCATTTAAGAAGATAGTTTCTCATCCCGCCAGAAACTTCTACTCGGGCGTACTGTTGAAATGGAAGCCTCTCTGAAGAAGCTAACAATTATAAATGGAATGAATCCTAACACACTGGGCATAATATCTCATTAAAGACAGATAGTCATCAAATAATACATTCCTAGATTGCATGCGACATCAAAGTTCCAGCTGTAGTGGCTGCTCTTGAAAAAAAAAATAGTACCCTAGCTATCCTCATGAGGAATCAGAAAATATGGAATCTTATCACATGACCTAAATTTCAGTACCGTAGAAGTTCAGCTACTCCGAGGAGCTAAAAAGAATAGAGCACCAATAGTAGCAAACTCAAACACATTTAGACACATCAGATTCTAGATAATGGCCCAACAAATTTAAAAAAACTTATCATGAATAAAACATAAATATACCTCTTTGAGGTCACCTTTCCGAGCATGGATGTGCAGCAAGGTCCAGCCTCTATCATCCTTATCCCCTCCCGACCTTAGCATCTTCCGCCTCCTCCCAATAGATTCCACCTCAAACTCCGGCATTGCAGGATATTTGTATGATAAAACACAAACTATTTGCTATGCAACAAGCCCACACACTCAAATTCAATTACCAACACTTCCGAGAATTCCAAACTCTAAAGTAACCACTTTTTTTGTTTACTTTATTCAAGATCTTAAAACTTAAAGAAACAAGACTTATCGAAGAATTCGAGAAAGGAAACAAGAACTATACCGAAAACACCGAGTATCGCAATCCTGAAGATCACTTTTTCATAAACTCCAAATTCTAGAACTCAGAACCAACAATACACTCATATACCAAAAAAAAAAAAAAAACTCAATGTTTCCTACAAGTATAGTTCTATCTTCGAATTTCAGGATATAAAACGTATGTAAATGTATAAAGCGGTTGACAAAAGACCTGAAAGATCCGTTTACATTATCTTCGCAGAAAGATCGAGTGACAGGAAATTTAGCGAGAGGAATGGTTGGCCAAATTGTAGGGGCAAAAAGGATTCAAACCAGGGCCAAAAACTCGGAGATTGTTAATAAGCATCACATTGAATGATGACGTGAATCGAAGTTTCACAGAGATGATCATAATTGATGCCCTAATCCTAGAATCTATAATCAGATGAAATTGCTAAAGGAAAAGGGGACGATTAATCTCAATTAGGCGGCTGCATGTATTTCGATTTTGTGGTCTGTATATGCGGAGTTGGGGATTGAGGAATCGGATGAAACCCTAGGTCAGGAGCGCAGATGAAAGTCTCAAAGAGGCGAAGATGATTTCTATATTGAGCTGCCGAATAATATTGCATATACAATATATATAGTCAGAGAGAGAGAGAGATACGTTTCAACTAAAGTCGTGTACGTTTTCTACTAACGAATGTTTTAATTAAAGTCGTAGCAGGAAGACTAGTACGTTTTCTTCTAAACATTCGGCTTTTGCCTTTTAGTAATTATTTTTTTTAATACTCCTATATAATTATTTTAGTAATTATATTTTTTAATATATATATATATATACTCCTATTTAATATGTTTACATTAAACATTAATTTATTATCATGCAAAAATATTAATTCATTATCAAACTAGGATGATTTGTTGCTTTATTTCTTGAAGAAAAAATATTAATTCATTATCAATTAAATAAATATGAACACCCTAGGAAGTTTACTTGGTTGATTGTCATTTTCAATAATTTTCTTAATTCTAGTGAAATATTCAATCAGTCTATATGAATGGAACAGAGATACGGAGTTAGTATATATATAGGGTAAATTATACTAAATACCGTAGTTGTCTTTTTCATAATAATACTCCAATTTATACTCATATTCAATCAACCTACATGAATGTGATGTAATCACTATATATACATATATAGGGTAAATTATACTTAATTACATAGAAAAATATAAGGATTTTGGTAGCTGAATTCGCCTTTTGTCTATAAAATTTTTGACGGATAGAACTGTAATAAAAATGAAACGCTGGAGTTGCACCGCTATTAACTGATAAGTATAGGTTATGATATTACTATGGAAAAAATGCAAATGTTGGAGTGTTATGTATAACTTACCCTGCATATGGCCAAAAAACTATATTAGAAATTTGTAGTGACCTCAAAGATATGCTTTATATTATATAGAATAAATTTTGATTTCTTTTTACTCACACATCCTACCTGCTAGTATTGAGGAGATTTGAACCCGTGACTTTTGATCTTCAAGAAATCTCACTCCACCAACAAAAAAATCTTGCTTTATTATTTTCAAAAATAAAAAATACGAAAATTAATACTTATTTTATTTTCGCGCAAATTTCATTTTCTTCTAAAATAACATCCGACTTAAACCATATTCTCTATATTTTGGAATAGGCAAACACTTGCATGCATCATGATGCAAATAACACTATATGAGACGAGTCGGTCAAACCCGCTTTTGACCCGGTCAACGTGGGTCAACCCGCGCTTTGACCCGGTCAACGCAGGTTAACCCATAAAAAAAAACTGTCCAAAGTGAGTACCAACCTTCCTATTAAAAAGTATCACAAAACATTCGAAAAGTACCATCTGTATCATTAAAAAGTAAGGGGTCTGCTAGTTTTTTTATACTAGTTTATTTAGTTCAAATTCTGATTTTTTTCTTAATTTTTATATTGTATGTGTTGAGATTAATCTAAAATAATAATCATTCCAAGAATTTGCAAAGGAAAACAAAACACGAGTTCGGTAAAATAAAAAGTACCATGTGGTAAGAAGAAAAGTATCAAGTACGATAAAGACAGGTATCAACTTGAGATTAATACTATCATCATTCCAACTACAATAAAAAGTACCATGTGGTAAGAAAAAAGGTATCAAGTATGATAAAAACAGGTATAAAAAAAAAATTAAAAAATCGCAAAAAAAAAAGACGGGCGCGTGGGCCTCACGCGTCGCGCGTGGGCGCCACGTGGCACACCTGCGTGGGGCCATGCGCTCGCCTGAAATTGCTGGAAATAAGAGGTGCTGCATGCAAGTGGACCTCTTTGGAATATAGCTATCAAATGGTGAATTGGGAAAACTAGACTTGAAACAACGCACCCGTGATTTCCCGTGTCATTTTGATTTTGATTGTTTTTTTTTTTTTGTACATTGATTACAAGTTGCTTACAAAAAGTAAAAAATAAAAAAAGGTGATTGTTGAGAACATGAATATCTTATATTCATTAATTTATTTTCTTCATTCTTGGATAAGTTCAATTGTTTGAAGGAGCTTAAGGTTACACAAAATAAGGGGAAAACAATTATTGTGCTTGAAAGTTTAAAATGAACATACAAATTTCTACTCCATTTTTATTTTTATATGTGAAAGATCGTTAATCATAGATATTATTAAGGTATATTAACAAAAAATAAAACCCATCATCTCTATAAAAGTGGATGATTGACCAATGTTTGACCTCCGATTCCCTCCCACTAAAAAGAAAGGAAAATAAATTTTAAAACAAACTTAATAAATAAGTAAAAATAAAGAACTGTGTTTATATATGGACGTACAACAAAAATAAAAAAGAAATGGGAATTATACTGTGTTTTACCGTCCATGGAATTTTCTGTTACACTATTTGTATTACATACCATGTTACATTTTTAAATTATAAGTTTTTCTTATATGTTTTTCTTCAATTTTATTTTTTGTGATTTATAATTTAATTTTATGATTGTTTTTAGGGTTCACCCCACCCCATTAGGGTTTATAATTATTTTTTAATATTTAATATTCAATTTTCAACTCAAAAATAAAATGGCTTCGTCCTTCCCGGATGTAGCACCACAAGTCCGGAAGGCTCCAACGAACTAGATAAATGTGAAGACTGGGAAGCTTCACTTGGAAAGATGATGCAAGATGTATGATGCACTTTGTAAAAGATTTTTGGTGTAGAAAACTTATGCAAAGCACATAGAAAACTTCATGGAAAAACACCTGGAAAATACATTATTTCCTATCATGCAAGGATGCCTATTTATAGGCACACATTCCACCTCCTTAGAAATTAAGGTTTGGACATTCAAACTAAGATGTAACTCCCATGAGTTACTAGATGCATTCAAGCCCACATTTGTAACCTCCTATTTAAGATCTATCCAAATCCACATTTGAAACCTCCCATGGGTTACTACCGTTGCAATATTAACTCTCCACCATGAGTGAGAGTCGGTTATACTCCTGAATATCAGGAGTTACATCACGTGTACACCAATGGATCTGTGTTTGATTCCGGTTTGTCCTACGCAAACTACTTCGATCCGGACTCGTAAGAGGACGGGGTCGATTGTAGAGCGGTGAGCTAACTTGGGTCGTGTCTCTCGAGGAAAGCTTAATATGGGAGATTAACTTTCTACGCTATAATTGTTAACATGCACATGAATATAAATACGAACCTAAACATTCTAAACAAGGGATTGGAGAGTCTTTACTAAATTACTAGATTAAAGCAAATAAAATTAACTAAGCAACACCATCAATAACAAAGATGAATGAAAAGATTATGGGAAGAGCATTAGGGTGTAGATTCTCTCATTGGTTTCTCTCCTAGCTTGATTCAAGTTGGTTATGTTAATCCTAGATGTACAATAGACCCCTTCAAGTGGCTTAACTTCACTTACTGTCACCGTCGATCCATTAAACCCCCATCGACTATATTATACGAATAAGATTAACAATTAGGCTTACGAAACCTGATTCACCTAATGTTGAAGGAATCTAAGTCGGGCTCTAGAATCTCCTCTCGGTCTCATCTAGAGCCTAGCAATGCTAAGTAGTGGCCAAGTACTCAACATAAACAAGCACAATTCCAACAACAAGAAACCAACCATCACAAGCATGGATTGAACCCAAATCGATTATCTACCCCCTAATGTAAAGGACTAGCCCCTCATCATGCTCAAGACAACACAAACATCATAAAAGCTTTCCATTTCATAAATCCAAAGATAAATAAAATATAGACTTCTACAATACTTGCTGTCTTGAGAGTTTTGAGACAAATCCCCACAAATAAGCTAAGCTAAGGAAAGAAATACCAAAAAGGAGGATCCTCGAGCAAGCCTAGCTTCTGCGGACAGCTTGAAGTCGGACTTCTCTTCTCGTGCCTCTTCCTTGGGCTTGAGCTTCCTTGCCTCTTCTCTTCCCCTTTTCTCTCTCTGGAACCGTGGTGTTGAGGGGTGGATTGGTGAGAGAAGTTGTGTCAAAAATCCCCCCTCCAACTATGGAGTGGTGTTGTAGATGGTGAAACTGGGGGAAGAATGCGTACTTAATCCCCCCAGAAGGTATGAATGAATGAATGAATGAATGGAGATGGTGGATGATTTATTGGTTAAGAGAGAGAAAAGCAAAAGGTGGAGTTATTGGCAGTTGATTCCCCAAACTCTTCCTACTTCTAGCTAGAACCGCGTGCATTTAATTCTCCAGCTGGCCAAGTGGTGGAGAGCATTAAAGATCACAGCTGAAACTGATTGACTGGAGCTCGAACTGATCGCGGCTGAAACTCATCAAGGGGGCTTGAACTGACCACCCGCACCGGTGGCGTGCCCCATGCTGGTGCCGCTCACTCGCGGCGGTCGCACGCTCACGGGAGCGCTTTGTCATGAGCACTGTCCCGCGGTCGCGGGGGTTCCACGCCGGCAGGCCCCTTCAGCTGCGGTTTTCAATTTTTGCTCCATCAGTTTAGGCTTCATCAGTTGAGCTCGTCAGTTGGGAAACTTCAGCTCATCTCTTCAGTTTGGCTTCCAGCTCAGCTCTTGGGTCCTCAGCTATAGCTCCAAGCTCTTGCTCCATCAGTTCAGTTCATCAGTCGGGAACTCCAACTGATCCCATCAGTTGTGGTTTGGAATCTTCAGTTTGACCCCAAAACTGGTTAGTTTTGAATGCGACTTGAGCTCGTCCATCAGTTTGGTCCATTACCGTTGGTCCGGGGACGTCTCCACCCCCCGGACCCCCAGACAAGGGGGACGTCGCCCCCCTTGACCCCCCAACTCACTGACCGGGCAGCGAGACCCCTGACCAGCTCAGCAAAGCGGATGATTCAGGACCTATCAACAAGTCGGAGCTTCAGTTGGGAGCTTCAATTGGGAGCTTCACCTCCTAGCCACTTTTGGTCATAAAATCCTGCTTTTTGGCACAAAAGCTTAAGTTTTGTACAAACCTGGCCCAACTCACCAAAAGAGCAAACATGAAGGAAATAACATAAAAATATCACGAGAATAAAGGAAAAAAACACATACTAAAGACACAAAATTCCTATGATAAAATAGGACAAATAAACACCAAACAATCTAACACCGAAGTGTTCCCGAATCTGTCCCTGACAGATGACCCAACACTTGATCTGAATCAACTAGAATAGACTTTGGACAATACCTAAATCCAATCAAGTTCAAATCACAGTTCACTCCATAGCTAAGACAAGAGACAACATCACTGTCACTCTAACTATTTCAGACCCAAGAACGGGAATGAACATTGGCACGGGCGTGCTCACATAATTGTGTACATTAGATGTTACGCTCAAGTGATTAAACACTTAAGTATAAGTTTAATCAGCTTCGGCTTTGATTGCATATACTCCATTTTACGTGACCAACTTATTGATTAATTTCTCACTCACTGAAAATCGGGTTTGAGAAAATAAAACACTATGAATATCTATTTTAACATAGATCAATCATACACTATTTAACTCCTCCAAAGTTAAATATTCCGGTCACTGAAAATCGGATAAAATGAGATCACACACTCACTTTATTAAACCCAATTTTCCAGCATATGACTGAAGATTTAATTTATCCTTTTCCTTTTAAGAACTAATTGTTGATGGAACTTATGAGCGTGCTCTGAATATCAGTATCTTGACTTTGGCAAAAACTTCCATGCAGCGGTCTTAAATAGTGCTATTTAAGACGGGTCGGGTCAATCCGCGCTTTGACCTAGGTCAACCTGTAAAAAAATAGGAAAAAAACCAGTAAAATTAGTATCAACGGTCTCACTAAAAAGTATCACCAAAAATTCGAAAAGTATCATCTGTATCATTAAAAAGTAAGGGGTCTGCTAGTTATTTTATACTAGTTTATTTAGTTCAAATTGTGATTTTTTCCATTCGAATTAATGTTTAGAGCTTAGTAGTTTAGGGTGTTTTTAGGGTTCATGATTTTTTAAAGGGTTCATGTTTTTAGGGGGTTTTTTTAGAGTTCATGATTTTTTAGGGGGGTTTTTTAGTTTTTTTAGGGGGTTTTTTTATGGTATATTTTATGTTTTTTAGAGTTTTTTTTGGGTGTTTTTAGGGGTTTATTTTGTGTTTTTTAGGGTTTTTTTTGGGTCTATTTTTAGGGGTTTATTTTGTATTTTTTAGGATTTTTTGGGGGTGTTTTTAGGGGTTTATTTTGTGTGTTTTAGGGTTTATTCATTCTATTTTAGGATATAAATTCATACTCATTTCAAACAAATTAAATCAATTTATTTTAATTTTAGGGTTCACTAATGTTATTTTAAAGTATATATTTTTGAGGAACAAAACAAAAGGAACAAAGAAAAAATCGGATAAAAAATGAAAAAAAAAAAGTAAAAAATATGCCAGAAAAAAAGAAAAACGGACACGTGACGCCCACGCGCCCGCCTTAAATAACCTTATTTAAGGCCGCCCCATGAAATACCATCTCCTTGACTTTAGAAATTTGTAGAATTCAATCGACAAATTTCCAGTCATAAGATCGACTACTCTATCTAAAAGTTCCCGACACAAATTTGTCCATTTGCATTAAGTCATCAAGATAGATAATTGTTTTAATTTAATTGGGTTTTGCAAGTAGCCTCTTGATTCTACTACTGTCGTTTCTATCGAGTTACATTTTCTAATTTATCGTTGCATGTGATAAAACACTGCTGATCAAGATTATAAATTGAAATATTGAACTAATAATGCAGCAACTAAGAGGTGTATTTCAAAACTAGGGACTATTTTTTTCCAGAAGATAAATCATGTATCAATCTAAACTCTAAAGCCTAATAGAAAAATGATATTAATTTAGAGCTCCTATCTGGCTTCGTTTGTGGTTTTCTCAGATTCCTTATTAGCGGTTCGACTAGTTGAGGATGGGGAGGAAGGGAAGGAGTACATGACGAGGGAGTTATCCCCTCTAACGGAGGTTTTTCAAGTAGATTTTCTTACAGGCTTTCAACACATGTATCGGGAGGCCAATTGTGTTGCTCACACTCTTGCTCAATTTGAAGCATGGTGTGAGGATTTATGTATACTTGAAACACAGATTATCCTCATTGGTTGAGGGAGATGATGTCATGATAAAATTCATTTTACTTCAAAAAAATAAATAAAAAATAGGCCTCCTATTATTTGAATTATCAATTTAAGACTAAAAGAAATCATATTTTCACTTTTTTTACTTTGAAAACTATTCTTATTTAATTTTCAGTGAAATTAATTACTACACGAATGAATGACGCATCTCTATTTAATTAAAAATTATTAGATACTTAAAAGAACTGAAATGTGTGATGCTTTAATTAATATTGGTGTGGTCTCTTGTGAGACGGTCTAACGGGTCGTGTTCGTTAGACGGGTCATAACCCGACCCGTTATCCTAGCTTCATATCTAGTGACACTTCAGTTCATAGTATGTGACACTTCAGTTTATGATTGGTGATACTTAGCTTCATCTCTCGTGACACTGGGCTTCACACAATAGTTAAAGATATTACTAAAAAATATTTCATATTTGGTGACACTTTCAGTTCATAATATGTGACACTTCAATTCATGATTGGTGATACCTAACTTCATATTCGGTGACACTTCATTGTTATTTGCTTTAATAATTCAACGTGATAGTTCGTTGTACATGCTTGTTATGTTAGTGATACTTCACGTTACAATTGATAGGACTTCACATAATAGTTAAAGATATTACTAAAAAAATATTAAAATTATTAAGACTTATGCTGCTTCATATCCGGTGACACTTCAGTTCATAGTATGTGACACTTCCGTTTATGATTGGTGATACTTAGATTCATATCTGGTGACACTTCATTGTGACTCGGATCCGGGTCGGATCTTAATTCCGTCTAACAGTTTATAACCCGTTAAACGGTCTAACACAAGTCTTTGTCATTAATATTATCGTTCCTTCGGGTCTTGGAGTAATAGAAAATTAAAATTTTAAGTCTTAAATTGATGTAATATTTATAAACCCGCATCTTTTTATAACTATTCAACCGCACGTAGTTTTTATATTCTAAATTATGATAGCCAGCTGAACTGAAAATTCAAACCAATTTTAGTTAGTCATGATATCATAGCTGCAAAAAGAATCACGTTTGCTCAACACAATTCTGTATGAAACAACAAAATTAGCATCCAAAGAAATATGCCATAATGAGGTCAAAAAGTGAAGTGTAGCACTTTTTACTAAAAGTGTGCCATGAGAATCATTAATAGTTTATAACACTAAGAAATGATAATTAATCAACAAATAAAAAAAAATGGATCGCGATATTCGATCAGTTTCTAATAAACTGCAGAAACAGCAGGTGTCACATGTGACATAAGACATTAAACATATAGAACCCCCTCAAGATGACTTTGAAATATATTCAATCTATACCTTGGGAATATTGACATCAATCCAATAAGTAAGATACAACTCTATCATCTATTTTAAAATATAGCTAACCCAAATTGCTAGAAAATTCATTGAGATATATGTATGGAGCTGTTACAGATGAAATTAAGTCTAAGCCAACTCACACCCTTCAATTCAGGGATGGAGCCAGGATTTTGGATAGGGAAGCGAACTTTTTCGAATTCCAAATTATAAAAATTGAATATATATATATATATATATATATATATATGGGAGAGTTACAATGCAAATCCTACCTAGTGTAGGAACTAGGAACCCGTCTCACACCATACAATCAATAAAAATCTATGGTCCATATTTGATTAAAAGGAGTGGTGGCAATTCTGTAATATTTGAAAAAAAATTCACGTGGGGGTGTTAACGTAATTTGGTAATTCTTATAAAAAATTGCGGAGGATATTTGATAACATATCGTCATGCTAACGAAGTATTATCATCATGCTAACGAAGCGTTATCTTTATGCTAATGAAAATTTTTCTCATATTGTTAACGAAAAATTAAATTCTAAAGTGTAATTATAAATTCTAATAGGATGAAATAAACCATAATTCAGATATAATAAACTTCAATGATCTAAAAATAGAATTAAATTCTAAAAATTAATTATAAACCCCAATTAGATGGAATAAATCATAATAACAATATAAATATAAAACATAATGATATTATTTTATCAGCATTGCGAATAAACTATGTTAGCATATGACAATTCATCGTTAGCATAAGTTATAAACCATAAATGGATGAAGAAAACTCTAACTAATATATTCTAATTTGATGAAATAAATAATATATAATATTTAATTAGTAACTAAAACATAAAAATTAAATCATAAAAAATAATTATAAGTCATAATTGAAATGTAATAAATAATAATAATAATAATAATAATAATAATAATAATAAAATAAGTATGCGTACTACGTTAACATTATGATAATAATTCATTAGCACAATGAATGCAATATGTTAGCATATAACAAATGCTTCGTTAGCATAAGTTATCAACTTATCATAATGCTAACGAACCATTATTTAAAAGCTAACAAAACCATTCTTGCGCTGGACACAAGTAAAAATGTATATTTTGTATTTTTCGTCTATATTTATTTGAACAAATATATCCATGACTGATTTTGAATTAAAGAACATGAAAAGAAAACTCTAACTAATATATTCTAATTTGATGAAATAAATAATATATAATATTTAATTAGTAACTAAAACATAAAAATTAAATCATAAAAAATAATTATAAGTCATAATTGAAATGTAATAAATAATAATAATATAAGTATGCGTACTACGTTAACATTATGATAATCATTCATTAGCACAATGAATGCAATATGTTAGCATATAACAAATGCTTCGTTAGCATAAGTTATCAACTTATCATAATGCTAACAAACCATTATTTAAAAGCTAACAAAAGCATTTTTGCGCTGGACACGAGTAAAAATGTATATTTTGTATTTTTCGTCTATATTTATTTGAACAAATATATCCATGACTGATCTTGAATTAAAGAGCATGAAAATATCTTTAATTTGATATATTATTTGCATTAATCCGATTTGAAACGAGTGAGTTATGGTCGTTCAAAGTTTTAAGGATTTTTTTTTTTAAAAAGTGATGACATCAGTTTTTTTATGGGGATTGGACAACTATACCCCAGCCTCCTTTTTTTTGCCTTGATTTTGACATTTAATCTCAGCCATTAGATCATCTAGGTGGACGGTATAAAATGGGTTCCTAGTTCCTACACCAGAAAAAATTGTATTTTTGATCCAACCTATATATATATATATATATAGGGTTGGGTTCAGGTGAGAAAAGATCTTCGTGTGAGAAATGAGAAGAATGCTTATCGTATTGTATTTTATTGCTTAATTGTCAGAATTTTATTGCTTAAATGATTTATTGCTTAATTGCTATAATTTCATTGCACACGTGGGATAAAATAATTGTGCAATAAAATTGTACCTATTAAGCAGTAAATTACAAAGAGAAAAACATTTTCTCATTTCTCACACCAATAAATATTTCTCACCTGAACCAAAACCTATATATATATATATATAGGGGTGGGGTTATATAAAAATAACCTCTTGTATGAGAAATGAGAACACATCTCACACCACACATCCATCAAAAATCAAAGGTTCAGAATTGATGAAAAAGGCGGTGGCAATTCTGTAATATCTGAAAAGTTTTTCGCGCGGAGGTATTAACGTAATTTGGTAATTCTTATAAAAATCGCGGAGGATTTGATAACAGATCTTTATGCTAATGAAGTATTATCATCATGCTAACAAAGCGTTATAGGTATGCTAATTAAAGTTTTCAAATATTGTTAGCGAAAAAAATATTCTAAAAATTAATTATAAACCTAATTTGATTTAATAAACCCTGATTAAATGGAAAAAATCATAATTGGATGAAATAAACCTAATTAGATGAAATAAACATTGATTGGATGTGGTAAACCCTAAATGAGTTGGAAGTAGTAGTAGTAGTAGTAGTAGTAATAATAATAATAATAATAATAATAATAATAATAATAATAATAATAATAATAATAATAATAATAATAATAATATATTTGTACTACGTTAGCATTATGGTTTTGCTTCGTCAGTATTGCGAATACACTATGTTAGCATATGACAATACTCTGTCAACATACGTTATAAACCATAATTGGATGGGATAAATCATAATAATCAATTAAGAACTATAAACAAAAAATTAAATTTTAAAAAAATAATGATAATTAGATGGAACAAACCATAATCAAGATTAAATAAATCATAATTGAGATTTAATAAACCCTAATAAATTTATACCACGCTAGTATTATGATAATTCTTTGTTAGCACAGTGAATACATTATGTTAGCATATGACAAATGCTTCGTTAGCATACGTTATCATATGTTATCATAATGCTGAGGAAGAATTATTATATGCTAACGAAAACATTTACAATCTGGGCACGCATAAAAAAATTTCTTTTTTATTTTCCGTTCATATTTTTTCATCTAAACATAGCATTTCGACATCTTAAATGAAAGAGCATGAAGAGAGCTTTAATTTGATATATTTTTTGTGTGCATTGGATTAAAAACGAGTGAGTTATGGTCAGTTAAATTTTTAAGATTTTTTTTAATTGCTGACATCATCATTTTTAATGGGTTTGGACGAAAATAGCCCTCCTTCCTTTATTTTTTGCCCTATTATTTATGAAATTGTCAACTTAAATCTCAACCATTGGATCATTAAATTGGATGGTGTAAGATGAGTTCTCATTTCTCACACCAACAAAGTGTTCTCATATGATCCATATCCTATATATATATATATATATATATATATATATATATATATTATAATATCAATACATCAATAATATTTTGTTCCACAATATATGAATATTTTGCTCAAAAATATTCAACAAATGACAAAAATATACGAATATAAATTATCTTATAACAAGACCAGTCAATTATCGAAGTCTCTCATACATAGTAGAATCTTGTTCTAGTAGAATTAACTTTGCAAAATAAAATAAAAAGAACATATTATTATATCATATCACATGTTTATCATAAAATAACAAAAAAAATCATAAATATTAAATAACTAAAGCAATATAAAAAAAAATTGTTCACTAATCTTATTACGTTTTTGCATTTTAAGTTATTCACGTTGCTTCTTCATGCCATCAAACACATCAATGATTGATTCAACATAAGAAAAAAATTAGTAACTTATTTGAGTTAGCTAAAAAATCATCAATTATAAATGAGATATAATAAACTAATTTTTTCATTTAATTAATTATCTAAGTGATAAATGGAGAATTCATCTATTTATTTTTATTTTGGGCTTTATCCCAACCTACACTACTTCACTAATTAATTTTGAGGAGGACAAAATAAAACTTATTAATATATATATATATATATATATATATAGCAGGTATCACAAAAAAATTGGGGGGAAGTATGGGGGGAGGCCATAGCCACCGCCAGCCCCATAGCTCCGTCTTTGCTTCAATTTTAGGATTACATCATCCAAATTTAATATTAATAAAAAAAAAGTGACATACTTATAAATATATAGAATTTTAAAAACAATGGTGATATTTCAATAATTTTACAAAAGTAAATAAATATTATAAAAAAGGGGACTCTTGGAATGTATACTAATGGAGACATAATCATATACTCACGTAGATAAAATCATGTGTTGATGGAGCATTATGAGTTAATGTACGATACTTTGAATGCAAAACTACTTTCAGGAGGAATATAATTAAATGACGATCCTTATATGATTGGAAAGATAGTCTAGTCTAGTTTTCAACAAAAAAATGTGAATGGAAGTGTGACTAAATGGAATAAACCCTAGTTGAGATTAAATAAATCATAATGATCAATTCTTAACTAAAATAAATTAAAATTAACTTCTAAAAATAATTATAAATTACAATTGGATGAAGTAAATCATAATTAGGATATAATAAACCATAATAATCAATTACAAACTAAGAAATGATAATCAAGTTCACAAAATAATTATAAATCATAATTAGGATGTAATAAATATTTAAAACAATATATATGTACTACACCAACATTATTATAATGTTTTTGTTAGTTTATGGCATTGCTAACATTAGCATACGCTATTTCATGAGATGCTATACTAACAAAGCATTTATAACTTGTATTGGAAAATGGATATTTTATATTTTTTTATCAATATTTATTCAAACAAAGATGCGTGATATATGTCTAAAATGAACGAGCATGAAAAAACTTTAATTTGATATATGATTTGCGTAAATCAAATTTAAAATGACGAAATTAAACCTTTAAAATTTACAATCCAATTAGAGTTATTGAACTACTATTCAGTCAAAAAAACACCCGAACTATATGCCTAATTACACCTAGACGTATTAACTATTTTTTTGCCCATATACATGTCTAAACTATTTAAAAAGTACAACCGACCTCCTTAACTATTCAAAATATATCAAATTCACACTTTTCGTTTAACACCGTTATTTTTTTCGTTAAATAAAATGTGCATAAATTCTTTGACCTAATTATGATTGATTCGGATGATAATATCATGTCATGTGGTATGGTTAGAAAGTCACTGTCATGAGCATTCTAATTATACTCTCAATTTGTCAATCGAGTGTCAAATGATAGAATAATTACATGGAGAAATATCAATGACAAGAGTTTGTATTGCGAATTAGATTTAAATCTCGATACCGATTTGATATTGGAATTTAAAATTAAAAAGGGGTTTGAAACTGCATAATGTGGGCTATTAAGCCGTGGTTTCAATTTGTCCAATCGGCATTCATAGGTGATAGAATTGAGCTTGACACATTTTAATTAACGGAAAAAACTAACGGTGTTAACATTAAGTTTTAGTTTGTTATAGTCTGAATAGTTGAGGAGGTCCATTGTACTTTTTAAATAGTTTAGATGTGTATCTGAGCTAAAAAATAGTTTGTACATCTAGGTGGGATTGAGCATATAGTTTGGGTATTTTTTTGGCCCTTTGCCCGTTGATATATTGTGATTAGATGGTAGAGATTGATTTATCAGTATCTATATTATATCCAAAAGTAAGATAGTCATCGTAAATAATATCTCTAGATTTTTCCGCCTAAACCACCCTCTAAATCAAGAAATCTAATAATATATTTGCTGTTGTAAATCAAACTCCAAAATCATACTCAAGAAGTAAATAACAGAAAGTAGAAGAACAAAGATTATTGGGGAAAGAAGATGATTTTATTCATCGGTGTATTTTATTCATTGATGTGTTGATCTACACAAGATTACAAGATATATATAGGGCTAGAAACTAAACCCTAGAGTAGGGAACAAGTAATGTCCATATATAATAAATATATTTATAACACTCTCCCTTGGACATTACGCCGTGATGTTCATGCCTCGTTAAAAACCTCACTGAAAAACCCTATGGAAAAAATCAGTCGAGAAAAGGAGTACATGATATACGTTATATATGTGTTGCATTAGTTGCCTCATTGAAAAAACATTCACCAAGAAAACCTTATGGGAAAAAACTTAGTAAGGGAAAAAGAGTACAACCATTTAGCCCATCAGGGCATAATGTAGACCTACAGAGTCTGGCCTTCAGGGCATAATCTTCTAGATTATTTTGAAATATCGTTCCCCCTCAGAACTACAATCATTGGAGCAAAATTTAAATTTCACAATTCTTCAGACGTTCACATGGATCAGTTAATCTTTAACAAACCTACTATTTATTTGTGCAACATAAATGCATTGTCTTTTAATAGACAATAGTGGATAATATCACTCATCACACTATCACACAAATCATGAATGTAAAGTATGTAGTATCTTTAATAGTAAACATTCTTTTGAGGTATTTATATAACGCGACAATCTTTCAATGGTCTAAAATCGATAGTTAAAAACAAAACCAATCTCAAATATGACAATATGGAGATCATACATATATAGCCAACATTTGAATAGTTCACCAATGTCATGTCATTGTTTATTTCAATAAATAATATTTTTAATTTGAAAGGAATGGAGGATATAGTAATTGACATGTTGGTATCTCATTGTAGAAAAACACTAAATCTTGCTAGCAAATTAATTATAAATGCAGTACCTGGTCAGGTAATCTTGCAAGATAAAATATTGTAAGAAACTTTTGGTTCCAAAATATCCTCTTATCAATATTGAGTTTAAATACTCATTCACATCAAGTGATCTGACAAAAATATTGGTTTGCTAAATAAAATTATTCGTAAATAAAATATCAAAAATATTTCTCAAGTAGGTTGACTGGTGTATAAAATCACATCGGGTGATTCTCGATCTGCAGGTCGAGACAATACTTGGTATTATCCAAGTCTTGTGTTTCAAATACTCATCTTTAGGCATGAGTTAACTTTTCTCACAATAAATATTGCAATGTTATACAAGAAATTTTAAATACATCAGGATTTTTATATAAATATTATCGTTCAATGACCCATATAAATATGCGATCACAACGTCCATTAATTGCATATCCAATGCTAAAATTACTGTCATTTATTTTATGTAACATAACATAATGTCATTGTTAATAAGAGAATATAATTTATGGAATATGAGTTTCTGCGTAAACCCATAAGCTACAACCTCTTTGTATGTCTCACTACTTTATTAATTTTGCCATTTCTCATTCATAGAAATGTTCATTTGTGTCCTACTGAGACAATAATTGTTTCGTGTGTTGAGCTTTACCTCAATTGTTGTTTTTTATTTTACATAATTAGAATGCTTCTGGCAATCTGCTTTCATCTTAAATTTTGGATCCAAATTATCATTATACAAGCAATTGTAAAGGCAAATATGTTGTTAACAACTATGATATATATATATATATATACTATAAATTTCTCCCACATTAATAAAATATACAGTACCTTCAATATTAATATTAACCAAATCATTGTCATTTTCCATAATATTTCAATCTGGTTGTTCCGCAATCTCGGTATTAAGATTATTTGGTGCAGGTGGAAATGTATTGAGATTTTCATCTTCAAGACGATCCTCTTCAGGAGGTTCTAGGAGTTACCACATGTCTTTGATTTTGTTTTCTGCGGGTTTTACATTTCAAATACTTTTCACTTCTAGCGTCAATGAACTCTCTCGCTTCTGGCGTTGAGTAATTTAAATATACGTGAAACTTTCACTGCTGCAAATATATTAAAATAACTCCATTATGTTAACTTTTGACAATTAATAATAAGTTGAACTTCCAGTTCATGTAGTGCGTGAATTTAAATATTTAGTTCAATAAAAAAATTATCGACATTATTTCATTCATATCTCCCCTAATGCCGATAAATGATTATAAAATCAACGTACCAATTTATAAATTGATCTCAATTATTAACTTTAGATAAGCCAAATATGACGGAGTATACTCTTTGTTTTTCCATAAAGCTAATATAGGTATGTTTTGGTGGTGATAGAAATAATTCGTATATGGGAAATGTTTCTTTTGTTATTCACACACTAATATAAAGGGGGATGGCCTGAACACTCATGTCATAATTCAAATTTTTGGGTCTTTAAATTTTTATTTATTTAACGCAACATAAATCATTTGGTTAAATAAAGGTATAATACAACCTTGATCACTTTTGAAAATTCAACTGGAGTAATATTCAAATGGACATATAATATTTAATAAATATTACTTTAAAAATATCATCAAATACATCGAACGATGTTCAAGTAATCATTGACATCACCATTTAGTCTTATTTGCTGCTGACAAATTGACACAACTAAGTTATGTTTCATAACTTTGAAATAAGTAAGTATTACCATAAAATCCAACTTCTACAACTTCTAGGAGCACTTTATAAGTCATTAGTCTCCCCCTAAAAAATGTAATTTTGAGTAATATAAATATTGTAAATAATCGAATTAAATGATCCTTCAGGAATTTTGAAGAAATAATATTTTTCTTCAACTTTTGTTTTACTTGGTGATGATAAAAGACTAATAATTTTCTCTCTAGGTAAAGCTAGAGTTTAAAATATTTCACTAAAAGTGCAGAAAGTAAAGTACAATTCAATATATATCAAGAAATCTGAGCAAGTGCTAACATATATAGAGCATATGTTCTCCAAATAATACCATGATATCAAAAATCAAAGATCTCCAAATAAAAATAATATTGATCTAATGTCAATTATATCTTTCACACTTTAAAATAATTTCATGGTTCCATTATAAGCCAAATATATTAAAAAAAATATTTATATGAATATGTCGATTTTCAAAAGTAAATTTGTGAAGAAAATATATGAATGCCAAGATATCTACTTAAGAGATATTACTTTACTATTGTCTAGAATACCATCCAAATACATATAGAAGTAAGATTGTTGATTAAATCAAACCGTAAAAACTAAATCGTTTACATAATTCATCAAATTATTTAAAAATAAGAAATCTTAAATGGCTAAGGGTAATTTAATTTCATGATTTAAAAGATAAGTCCAATTTGAATCATACAGTTGCATGATCTATCACAAATATAGCCTAACAAATCAAATATATAATTTTTTTTTCTATATATGCAAAATCAATATCAACCAAGTTATGGTAATTATGGAAAAAGTCCATGATATTTAATTATGCACATAAATTTATAATTACGAAAGCATAATTGTGAGGATTCAATATATAAAGAATTCTCGACATAATCATAAGCATTGGCAGAAATCCTTTTTTTTCAATTTTTTTTTTCAGAATATGAAATCTAAACTAATTACTATTCATAAATTTATCTTGAATTAAAGATTCATCAAATAGCTCATGCCAAAACATCACACAACAATAACTTTATAGCATTCCAACGCCAAAAGAAATACAAAAAAATATACAACACTAAATAATTTTTAGGGCTTTAAAAACATAAATCAACAACCGATCGATCAAAAGATAATGAACTAAATATGCAATCAATACCTTGCAAATCACATATATCATAATATAAAATTTTGATTCATGGCAAATTTAATTTCATAATTTTGATTTATAAATTATCTCGCAGGAAAGACACGATTCTTTCCTATGGCATACATCCGATATTAATATATACTCAATTGGCTAGAGACTCGTGCTGATAATGTGTTGTAAATCGAACTCCAAAATTATACTCAAGAAGTAAATAACACAAAGTAGAAGAACAAAGAATATTGGGGGAATAAGATGATTTTATTCATCGGTGTATTTTATTCATTGATGTGTTGATCTACACAAGATTACAAGATATATATAGGGTTAGAAACTAAACCCTAGAGTAGCGAATAAGTAATGCCCATATATAATAAATATATTTGTAACGTTTGCTTAATTTATTAATGATTAATTATTAATTATTAATTTTGCTGTGTATGTATAGGTAAATTAATATGGATGAATTAATTAGTCTAGGAGTTTAGATTCTATTATAATAGAATATATGATCTATATATTTTCATGATGATATTTTTAGTAAATATATTACCATATCAACAAATAATTGTTACCTCTTACTATTTAATTGAATACTAATAAATTATTCATTTCAATTTTGTAGTGGTATTCAAGGTTGAAAATATCACTATCGTACCAAATATTGCAACTTCAATTTTACGGATATATCGCAGGATATATCAATATCGCAGGATATATCAATATTTGATGTAACCCAGACAATTTGAACAAGGTATGAGAACGCGCAAAAGACTTCTAGATCGGAACACGTCAATTTGGAAGGACTCAATCCTACTCTAAAGACTCAATAAATGACAATAAACTGAAATTAAACCAATAGGAACTCGAACACAAAGAACAAACGAATCTAGATCTAAATACGATACCTAGACGATGACTCAAAAATGATACACAAAATCCAACAAAAGGGGCTGTTTTAGGACGATGGTTATGGCTGGAAATTGGTGTTTTGGGACGTGAATTATGGTGAGGAAAGGCTAGGGAAGATAGGATATGAAAACAATTAGAATAACTTACGGAAAATGATGTAGAACACGACGAACGGGCTTGAATTAAACTTGAACAAGGCTGGACTTGTTGGGGCTGAGATGAGGCGTGCGTTGGTGTTGGATGGGTGTTGGTGTAGGTGCCTTGGTGTTGATGTTGACGTAGAATGAATTACAACCCGATTAATTCCCGACGTATCTTGTACGATGAAAATGAATCTCCAAGTTGTTCTTCATAGCGAGTTCACCCTAATTCCTCGTGTGAATTAGAACGTTCCCATGGAATAAGACTTGAAATTGCTAGGATGATTTTCGACAGAAAACAATTAAAAGCTTTAAACGGTTGAGGCACAAATTGAATGCAAATGCAATTTTAATCAATAATGTCTAAAATATCAAAGTAACACGGTTCCCCTATTTATAGGGCTCATTATGCACGAAAATAATGAAGAAAAAGCCCTAAAAATCTGATCCAAAAAGGTTTTCTAACTATACTAGAAAAATACCTAAACTAGAATGCTATTCAAGGTAGGAAATTGCCTTAAATACAATTCTAGTCAAACCTATGCACTTAAGGACGAAAATTAACATCAAAATATTAAATAAAATCTGATCCAATATAGGATTAAATTAAATAAAATAAATACTATAGTCTAGATAAAATTCAACCCCAATTAAATTGAATAAGGGCCGAATTTCTTCACGCATGCACGTCGACTCCTCAAGCTTGTTCTTCATGCACACATGCATTTCATCTTCACTCCTCAAGTGTGATACTCCATGGTGTGATCTTGATCTTCATTAGTTAATAAATTAACTAACACATGGCTGCCCTTCGTATCTTCCAATTCTTTGAATTTCTTGCGAATCAACACTTGTAGATAACCTTATAATTTCTTCGCTCAAAGTCACGTCATTGGACCTTTGAATTGCAGCTCGGGTTCAAGGCCTTCAATGCCTTGCATAGCTTCATCATTCCCCCCTGCTGAAGAGAATTCGTCCTCGAATTTGGATCATCGTCGTGATCGAACTCATCTGCAATAAACGGAGATAAATCAGCAACATTGAAAGTTGAAGAATATTTATACTCACCGGGAAGATCAATGCGGTAAGAATTGTCATTTACACGACTCAGAACTGTGAAAGGACCGTCTCCACATGGTGACAACTTGGACTTTCTTAGATTTGGAAACCGTCTGGGACTCAGATGAATCCAAACACGATCTTCGGGCTGAAAGATCACTTACTTGCATTGCACATTTCAGGATTTCACCGTGTGCTTGCCTTTGTGCTCAATGCGAGCACACACTCTCTCATGCATCTCCTTAACTTGTTCAGCTCTTCTCAAACCTTTAACACTTGTTAGATGCTCAACAGGTAAATGTAGCAAATCAGTAGGCGTTAACGGATTAAATCCATAAACAACCTCAAATCGAGACATATTAGTAGAAAAATATACCACACGATTATATGCAAATTCAGCGTAAGGTAAACACTCTTTCCAATACTTCAGATTATTTTTAATTAAAGACCTAAGAGTATTGGGCCATTTGAGAAATAGATTTTGATGAGATTTGGAAGGCTGAATTGAATGGGAATTCTGGATGGATTTTGAGAGAGAGAGAGAGAGAGAGAGAGAGAGAGAGAGAAACTGAGTGCTTGAGTTCTTTGGTCAGCTGTGTGGGTAATTTTGGGAAAAACAACTAACCTATATATAGACTCAAGCGAGCGGTGTATCCAACGGTGAGAAGAATTTGAGTTAAAATCAAAATTGAACGGTTCCGATTAATCCGTCAATTTTAATTTTAGATTTATCCGTTCAGATTAATGAGGAGAGAGAGAGTGGGTCCAATGGTAATATTGAGATGACACATCATTTTACCGTTCAGTAATAAATTCAACTTTGAACTTATCTGATTATGGCTCTTCTCTAGTCTCCACATGACATTTGAGCTGCTGACGTCATCAGTTAGCCTTGTGACTGATGATCTTCTTGGCTTGGAATGATCAGTTCCAGTTGGAGTTTTGTCAGTTGACTCCTTGTTTCGTCAGCTTGAGCTGTCCTTTCAGCTTTGCTCCGCCTAAGCTTTTCAGCTATTTCCTTCAGATAAAGCTTTGGTGTAGCGCCCCGGTCCCGAAAGACCGTGGAAATGAGCGCCACGGGGGTGGGGATTTAGAAGAGGGGAAAGAAAGGGGATTTCGAGGATAATTCTCAAGGAACAATTCCAAATTAGTTCAATAATAGAATACGATCATCGTAACAAATTCAGAGTTATATATATATATCCAACATGAGTTTTTGGTCTTGCGGAAGCTAAGAAATATCAAAAGGAATAGTACGATGATCAGAGGTTAAGACGAGCCAAGACAACGGGTTAGCTACAAAAGTACACATATAAGCCCCATCAGAGCTCATCGTCTCCACGCTCCAGCTCATTGTCCTGAAAACATTTGAGAAAATATTTGGGCTGAGTACTAATGTACTCAGTGGGTTTTCTGAGAAAAATCGAGTTATCAAAAGCATTTGATAAAATAATTATCTGTGAGTATGCAGATGAATCTTAGAAGGTTTTGTAAAGGGAAATGCATCTAAGTTCATCAAAACGTTTTACATGAATGTGTTCACCAGTAAACCCTGAAGTGAACCTTGATCCATCAGTAAACCCTGAAATGGACCCACTCACCAGTAAACCCTGAAGTGAGCTAAGTACGACACCCGCAACCACCACTACATCATCACGCGCAATTACCGAGTAAACCCTCAAGGTAATTAAAGTTCTTTTAGCTGAGAACAACAAGGGATTTGGTGCAACTCAAACCAAGCAAGACTGTAGCTACTCACATTGACACAGCGCTGGTATATGAGACTCCGACAACCACAGCAAGCAGAACGAATCATTTTACACAGATAATCATATATGCACATTTGTTTTAAAACGAGCTTAATAACTCAAACATAGCATTTTGAGAAAGATAGTATACGCCCACCTTTTGACTATAATAGTCGAAGCTTTTCAGTTTCTACGGAATCGAGCAATACCACAATGATTACGTCTTACGGCAAATGATCTACAAATATCAGAATTCGTCTTAGAACCTCCACGAGGTCAAGACTCTCGCAATTACATAGTTTCACATAAATGAGAATCAATCACATCATAATCCTATGGGAGTTTATTAAAACAAAAAGACCCTTTTAAAACACATTATCTCATTCGAGCATAAATCGAACACTGGGCGTGCGATTATAAATGACACAATTTAAATCCACGTTAAAACCGATCTTAGCTCAAGGGTCCTCACAACCCTAGCTACTAACTGATAAGGACACTCCTTAGCATCATTGAAGGAGTTAAAAGATCCCTTAATTGATTTCGAATAAGGGCGATTTGAAAATTAAAAATTTGTTGAGCAATCTGCACAACAACTGACTTTGATGATTTATCAAAATTTATCCAGAAGGAATTAGGGGCTGGGCCCTATACCATTAGAAAGAAACTTAAGTCTAGTTTCCGGAACACTTTTCGGTGACTCCATACGATAACTAACGAAAAAGTTATGACCGTTTTACTAGAAGGTAGCAAATCTGCCACAAATTTCCGAAAACCGAAACATGACCCAAATTTGAAGATTTTTCATAATTTACTCAGAACGAATTAGAGATTGACAAATATACCGTTGGAAAGCCACGGAAGTCTAGTTTCCGGAAAAATTTACGGTGTCTCAATCGGACGTCTAACGAGGGAGTTATGCTCGTTTTACCGAAGGGTGGCATGTCTGCCGAAAGACTTGCGCGGGCGCGCGACCTGTGCGCGCTCGCGCGCGTCCCCGCGCTCGCGCGAGACCCCGCGATCGCGCGGAACTGAGGCCAAGAGTCGTGAAAACGATGACAGACGCCATGATACTCGATATACAAGCATTCAAATCATCTAAACACATCTAGAACTCAACCAAACTTCAACTAACATGCTTTGAATCAAATCAAACTTTATCTCTACCATCTAACATGCTTCAAACCATAAATAAAACACATAGCACGATTTCGAAAATACCTTTCGAAAATTACTCGGAAAGCTTGAAAAGTGGTGAAGATGGCTGGAAACGAGCTGGAGTTCCTCTCCACGAATGATTGCAACTCCTTGCTTCTCTCACCCTCTCTTTCTCCCTCAAAGAAGAAGGAATAAAAAAAGATGGTGTTTGTTGCTCTCACTATTTCTTTCTTCTCTCCAAAGCTCACACATGAAGAAGATGAATGGAGAAGAAGAAGAAGAAGAAGAAGAAGAAGAAGAAGAAGAAGAAGAAGAAGAAGAAGAAGAAGAAAGGAATGAAGAAGAAGAAGAAATGAAGAAGATGGAGCTGTTTCTTCCTTCTCTCTCTCGAAAATGTTGCAACAAAGAAGTTGAAATGGTGAAAATGGCTATGCTAATTTCATAAATCCAATTTGGTTGATTTGGGAGACAAAAAGAGACGGGAAGCATGGGGAGGTGAGGGGAAAAGTGATGGGAGGTATGGCCTCCCATGACTTGGGAGTTGACTAGGTAAAATACCGGGTTTAAATACCGGTTGTTCGATTATCGTGATATTTTCCGTCTCCGGAAAAATCCCAAATTGGATCGAAATGGATGAAGTAATTCATTGATTTTAAAACCATAAATTAAACATTTTTTTTTTGAAATATTTTAAATACGCCAAGTGACACAAATCGATAAATCGTTTAATACTCATATTAAAATATATTTGGATTCTCATCGATACGACACGTCCCAAGTTCGGTTAAACCACCGAATTACAGAAATTTTAAAATGACGTAACTCCCATAGTCTATAATTGCAATTAATTATATACAAAAAGGTTCGGGGCACTACATTTGGTTTCATCAGTCAGTTCTGGATTCAACTGCTCTCATAAGTTGAACATGACTGGTTGAGAACTGATGCTTTCTACGATCAGTTTACTCATCTTCATCCTTCAACTTACATTTAGCCTTCGCCATTTCTTCAGAACTGATTTGGTCTCATCAGTTTAAGCTTTAGAGCTTAACTAACTGATGCCATTTTGAGTCAGTTCTCATCTTCAGCGGGAGTGTTTCTCTTCACTCCTTCTCTTGGCTGGTCATCATCCTCCTTTGAAGCTAGTTCAAGTAATCCCAGTTGGATGCACAACTTCACAAATCTAGCTTCTCGCAATGGCTTGGTGAAGATATCGACTATCTACTTCTCCGTGTTAACATACTTGATGGATGTGTCTTTCTTCTCAATGTGATCTCTGATGAAGTGGTGCCTGATATCAATGTGCTTCGTCCTTGAATGCAATACTGGATTTTGAGATATTGTAATAGCACTATTGTTATCACAGTAGATTGGCACTTCTTCAGTCTTCACCTTGTAATCCTTTAGCTATTGCTTCATCCATAGGATTTGAGCACAGCAGCTTCCAACAGCTACATATTCAGCTTCAGTTGTTGACATGGCAATTGAGTGTTGCTTCTTACTAAACCAGGATATTAGTTTGTTCCCAAGAAATTGACATGTTCAACTGGTGCTTTTTCTGTCGATCTTGCATCCTCCAAAGTCCGAGTCTGAGTAGCCGATAAGACTCAAGATATCATCAATGGGATACCATAACCCAAGATTTATGGTTCTTTTGAGGTATTTCATGATCCTCTTTGCTGCTTCGAGATGACTTTTCTTCGAATTGGCTTGGAACCTTGCACACAGTACGACTAAATAGGAGATGTCTGGTCGGCTAACGGTAAGATAGAGAAGGGATCCAATGATTTTTCTGTAGTGCATCTGGCTGACTGATTCTCCTTCTTCATCAAGTCAGCTGCACTGATGTATTCATTGAAATTTTGAGAGTTTTTCCCTTATCAGTTCCAAACTTTTTGACAAGCTCTTTGGTATATTTAGCTTGACTGATGAAGATTCTGTCTTTCAGCTGCTTCACTTGGAGTCCTAGGAAGAATGTCATTTCTCTCATCATGCTCATCTCGAATTCGCTTTACATCAGTTGAGCGAATCGAGTGCAAAGATCTTTACTCTTTGATCCAAAAATTATGTCATCCACATAAATTTGGACCATTAAGATCTCAGCTGATCGTTCTATTCTGAATAGAGTACGATCGATGACTCCTTTCTGAAACCTAATCTTCAGCAAGAATGTTGTAAGGGTTTCATACCAAGCTCTTGGTGCCTGCTTCAAGCCATATAGAGCTTTCTTCAGCTTGTAGACTTGATCTCCAATTTCAAATCCTGGAGGTTGCTCGACGTACACATCCTCCTTGAGCATTCCTTGCAAGAATGCACTTTTCACGTCCATCTGATAGACTGTGAAATTGTTGTGAGCTGCATAGGCGATGAACAATCTGATGGCCTTCAATCTTACAACTGGTGCGAATGTCTCATCAAAGTCGATTCTTTCACTTTGAGAGTATCATTTGGCTACCAGTCGGGCTTTGTTCCTTGTGATCACGCCTTGTTCATCCAGTTTGTTGTGAAAAACCCATTTAGTACCAATGACTTTTTAGGTTTTTGGCCTATCAACAAGAAACCAGACGTCATTTCTTGTGAACTGGTTCAGCTTTTCTTGCATCACAATAATCCAGTCTGAATCTTCAAGTGCTTTCTTGACATTGGCCAGTTCCATATGCGATATGAAGCATGTGAAGAGTGCATGCTCAGTTGATCCTCTGGTCTGAACTCTGCTTCTTGGATTGCCAATAATTTTGTCGATTGGATGACTTCAGAGCCATTTGGGTATGGTGGCTTCTTCTGCGCTCTCAGCTGGTTTATCAGTTGCTCTTTTAACTGATCTTTCGGCTGCTCCATTAGCTAATTCTTCTGCTGGTCTATCAGCTGATTCTTCAGCTGGTCCATCAGCTGTTGCCTTGGCTCCGGCTTGTTCATCGTCTTCACTGATTCTTTCTCTTGTTTCAGTTATGGGGTTTGAGGTTTCACCACAATTTGTGTCCTTATTAACCAAGTTGTCTTCAACTGGTCTAGAATCAGTTTCAATACTATCTTCTAGTGAAGCTTCAAACTGCTCTGGGACTATGTGATCAACATAATCCAGCAGACTTTCACTATGCAAAGCTTGTAATGATGTACAATTCCTCTCCTTGTTCTTTTGAACAGCTCGTAGGGTGTTTTGTCATGTGTGATGACTATGGCACTTCTGTTCTGTATGTGGCAGACTGTGTTAACTGCCTCTGTCCAATAACATTCAGCTATGTTGGCATCTGCTATCATTGCTCTAGCTACCTCCTTTAACATGCGATTTCTCCTTTTAACTACGCCGTTTTGTTGAAGAGTTCTTGCAGCTGAGTGTTCGTGAGTGATTCCCAGTTCACTCAAGAAGTTAATCATTTGTTGATTGACAAACTCATTTCCATTGTTGGATCTCATCCTTTGAACTGATTTTCCCTTGTCAGTCTGCAGTCTTCTGATTAACGTCGATAGCTTATCAAAAGTCTCATCCTTACTTCTCAGGAACTCCACCCAGGTATATCTTGAGTAGTCATCTGCTACTACAAGAGTAAACTTCTTACCTCTAGGGATTGGTGGCTTCACTGGTCCAAACAGGTTCATGTGTAGCAACTGAAGAATGTCAGTAGTTCCTTGAGGATGGCTTTTGTTTTTGAATGACGACCTCACTTGCTTCACTTTCTGGCATGGTCCGCAGAAGCTAGTTTTCTTGTAGATATCTTTGGGAAGCCCATCAACTAGCTCTTTCTTGGCCAGGTAGTTGATAGTTTTGAAGTTGAGATGGTTTAGTCATCGATGCCACAGCCAGCTTGCTTCAGTTGATCCTTTGGAGAGAAAGAAAGCTTCTGAATATCCGATTGACCAGTCAACAATGTACATGTTACCTTTTCTTACTCCAGTCAGAGGTATGGCTCCGGTTGACTTGTCTCTGATGTCACACGAGCTGTTGTTGAAGTCAACTGAGTACCAATTATCACAAAGCTGACTGATGCTTAGCAGTTTGTGCTTCAGTCCTTCAACATGTGACACGCCATTTACAATAACTTTTCCCTTGACCATGAACCCTTCTCCAATGGTTCGGCTCTTTGAGTTGTCTCCAAAAGTGACTAGTGTTCCCTTAACCTCTTTGTAACCATCAAGATCATTTTTATCTCTGGCCATATATTTTGAGCACCCGCTATCTAGATACCAAGTATCTTTGACCTTTTTCTTGGATATGATGCTCTTTCCCTGCAAAACAAAGGTCAAGTTTTAGGTACCTGCATAATATCCGGTCCTGAGATGTTAATTAAATATTTAGGAATCCACATTCGCCACACTTTTAGCTTTTCTTGACTAAGAGATCCTTCATAATTAGATTTCCCGATCAATCTTAGACTCCTGGTAACTCTTCGACTGAGAGTTGGGTCCATTGATATGTACCTCCGATGAGTGTTAGGATAGAAGACTTCAACTAATATCCCCTCATCTTTATTTCTCTTTGTCTTGGCCAGTTTTTGATGGGCCTTTGACTTTGAGCTTTTTGGCCTTTGTGAGATGGCCATTTTCCAAACTAGTTATGATTGGGATTGACTGTTGGTTGAGATCCCTTGAGTTCAAGTACTCATCATACTGGGTTGCAAAGTCACTTGGAGTAAATTCTTCTAGAGAGATTGAATTATGCTGTCATGCATAGTACAATCTCATGTGCGTATTTCTCTTAGGATTTGAAGAACTCCCAAGTTGATGCACAATTAGCCTTTGAGAATAGGCCTGTATGGAAGAGGTTGTAGCTCTTTGTTGAGCTGATGGCATGTTTTGAACTGATAACCTTCTCTGATGGAATGACCTTGAGTGAGCTTTAGGTCTCAGTTGAGTTGATGACCTGGAGTGAGCTGGAGGCCTTTGTTGAGAATTTGGCCTTGGATGAGCTTTCGATCGAGCAGTAGATCTGGGTTGATTAGCTGATCTATGTTGAACTGGTGGCTTTGACTGAGCACCAAGCCTTTGAAAGACTGACTGTCTTCGAGTTGCCCTACTCGACTGATCAGTCTGATTTCTGGGCTGATCTTGAGGAGTTTCCAAGATGCCCTTGTCTTTGGATTCCTCAACTGGGGAATAAGCTGGTCTTGTGAACCCTTTTAGGATTCAAGATTCATAGCTTTGAGCTACTGCCTTGCCCTTCTCGGCTGCAGTGTATTTGCTATATCCTAGCCCTGGACTCTCAACCTCGACTCTCTGATGACTAAGAATTTCATCTATAGTATGGGATTCCTTCTTGAATTTGAGAGTTAATTCCTCTTTTTCAAGAATTTCTATCTTAAGCTGCTCATTCTCAGCTTCCAGTTCAGCATTTCTCAGCTTCAGCTGATCCATTTCAGTTGACTCAGCTTTGAGACTTTTCAGTTTCTTGTTTTCAACACTTAGCTTTTCAACTCTGCTTCTTAGCTCACCATTCTCACTTTTCAATTCAATATGCATGCTTGATACATAAGCTAGCTGATCTTCTAGGATTCTTAACTGTTCATCCAGTTCATTCATAGAGAACGAAGCTTCATGTATGTGATAGAAAGAGGTCATTGAATCAGACATACTAACCTCTTCATCTTTGTCGGCCATGAGGCAAAGTAGGGCTTCATCGTCTGAGCTATATCCGTCTGAGTTGATTCCAGATGGGTAGTCTGAGTCATCGAGGACGGTATTTTCAAAGTTAGCAATCATAGCTTTCCTTTTGAAGAAGCTCCTCCTCACTTTGACCTTTTTATCTTCAGAAAGCTCGGGACATGCAAATCTGTAGTGCCCTTACTCGTGGCAGTGGAAACATTCCTCTATATTTCGATTAGCCACTCTGAATTATTCAGCTGATCGTTCAGCTGGCTGCTGGCTTCTTTCTCCTTTAGCAGCATCGTCAGCTTGGGGTTGAGCTGATTGTTGATCTCTGACCTTCCTCAGCTTTTCCAGCAATCTTGTCATTGACTGGATTTGCTCATTTATATCCTCAGTCATGATCTCTTTTTTATCAAATAACTCTTTTTTTCGATCAGTCACCAATTTTCCTGGATTTTCTCTAGCATGTGAGCCTCTTGGTGGAAGTTGTTTCTTCCGTGGGCTTCTCTGAACTGATTTCTTTCAGCATAGAAAGAAACATCATGAGAAGAGGAAATGGATGCTTCTCTCTTTCGGTTCAGGCTATATTCATGAGCCTTGAGAGATCCAAACAACTATCTGGAAGTAATGCTATTTAAGTCTCTTGACTCATTAATAGCGATTAATTTCATATCCCATTCATCTGTGAGATTGTTAAGAACTTTTGAGTTCATCTCACTATTGGGATAGTTTCTTCCTAGGTTGTTCATCTCGCTTAATATGCCAAGAAATCTTATTTCTAGGCTTGAGATGCTTTCTTCCAACTGCATTTTGAAAGACTCGTATTTGTCGACTGCAACCTGGATCTTGTTTCTTTTGATAGCCTCAGACTCTTTGCATAGATCTGCAAGCAAGTCCCAAATCTCCTTCGCTGTTCTGCAGTTCTGCAGTTCTTTGTGTCTTTTATGCGATCCTCATCTAGAGTTTGGAAAAGTACTGCTTGAGCAACAAACTCCAGATTCTTCAACTTCTTCTCTTCACCCGTGAGAAGATGTGTTGGTTTTGGGATCCTGGCCGGTTGGTTGACGTCCATGATGTGGGCTTCATTGTCCATCATAATGATGATTGGACCATCTTTAATCACCTTCCACATATTCTCATGGATGGAGCATAAATGAGCTTTCATCCTTCTGCTCCAGTTGTCATAATTCTCAACTGAAAAGAGAGGTAGCTTATGGTTTCTCATAGCTTGAAATGTTAGCACAAATAAACAGATTTGATTCAAATGATCTGCAGAAACGGCTGATCTTTAGAATCAGCCGCTCTGATACCACTTATTGGTCCTAGTGCGAGTCTATGTCAGTTTAGAGGGGGGGTGAATAAACTGACTTTAAAAACTTAAATTGATTGCGGAATTTTTTAGGCCCTGACTCGCTTTCGATATTTTATCTATGCACTATTCAGTTGAGCTTGATGACAGTTTAGCTGGTGAGCTGATCAGTTAGGATTGATAACCTGAAGAGTCAGCTTAGCTTGTCCGTGCAGCTTGTGTGCTAGAGTGTGCAGTTGAAGAACATGCAAAGCTTAAAGCAATAAGTACAACACACACAAGACTTATAGAGGTTCGAAGCTTCCTGCTTCTAAAACTGATTAGGGGGGATGAATAAACTGATTAAAACTTTTGCTTCAAATGCGGAATGACAGGGCCCTTTGACTCGCTTAATGAAACTTATCTATGCACAAACTTATTAAACAGTTAAGACAATTTAAGTGTGGCTTGTGTGATATTATGTGCAGTTCAAAGATATGCAATAATCAAAATGGTACAACACACAAGCAATTTATAGAGGTTCGAAGTCTCAAACTCCTATGTCCTCTCTTCCTTTTGCAGAAGGGCAACTTCACTATATAACTTGAGTTTCTTTACAAATTATACAATGAAGGACAGTTGGATGAACCTGGTAACTGCTCGCTACCTCAGCGGGTCGACGGCTCACACTTGAAGTCCCTAACTGCTCGCTAGGAAGGTAGGTGCTATTGTCATCTTTACAAGGTTTTAGATCTCTTTCGATCTTCAAGAGATTAGTCTTGAACAGGGGTTATCAACTAATGTGCTCCTTCAATTGAGTTGAGTAGTTAACCGTTGTATAGCTGAAACTGAGAAGACTGCCTGGCTGGATTGTCAACAGCTGGCTGATTATCTGGACTCTGTGAATTTCTTCTTCTCAGTTGAACTCTCGCAGTTTCTATCAAACGCTGAACTTGAGCTTGAGTGGGAGGGAGGAAGAGAAGCTCTTGCTTGTATATGCGAAAGTTGTGTAGGCGAAGGATTCTTCTTAGTTCTGCTCAAAAGTTATTTTTAAACTCTGATTCACTCATCTTTTATAGAGGAGTGATTTTATGACCGTTGAGTTCTATTGTCCATTGGTCGGTGGCTCTGTTGGCTCATCAATGGAGGATGATCACTTGGAGCTTTTGGTTTGAAGTAGCCGTTACTTTGCCAACCGATCTTCATTGGATATTTAATTCTAGGATCTTTGTTGAAGCATTTATTCCAAGATTCGGCTGTTTGAGCAATAAACTCCAGGGTTCTCTGGCTTCAGTTTTCTTGGTAGCTTTGAGTTCTAGTTGACAGTTCTGGACTTGTCAGCTGAGTTTGACTATTGCTCCAGTTGGCAGTTTTGAGCTCGTCAACTGAGTTTGGCTATTGCTCCAGTTGGCAGTTTTGAGCTTGTCAGCTGAGTTTGGCTATTGCTCCAGTTGGTAGTTTTGAGCTCATCAGCTGAGTTTGGCTATTGCTCCCATTGGCTGATTTCTCTTGAGCTTTCATGTCAACTTGACTAATCGCAAGCTGCCTGACTACAGTTCTGGCCTTCAGCTGATCTGTCTTGTTTACTTCAGTTTGGTCATCAGTTGGATACTTTCAGTCTTCAGTCTAAACTGATCTCTTATCAGTTCCCTTAGTTGACTCTTTTCTTCCTCAGCTTTAGCTGACTTAGTTGTCAGTTTGTTTCGACTGATTCAACTTCTTGACTTCTCAGTTCAGTTGACTTCTGACTGAATGACGTATCCTTCAGTTTGCAGACCATACTCTTGATTGGTTAACTTTGACTTTGCTTGATTTCCTTTTTGATGATGATGCCCTGGATTAATCAGCTTCGATCTGCAACTTGAATTTTAGTTAGTTTTTCACAAATAATTTTGACATCTCATCAAAACCTAATCTAGGGGTTCCTTGATAGTTTTTCCTAACAGTTTCTTTATTACAATTAAACAGTGAAGAAATTCTATTGGACCTGAAAACGGCACCCTTCAAATCGAGCGTGGCCTCCTTTCTAACTGTTGATGTCCCGAAAGAATGGACCCGTCGGTACACACTCTTCTTCAACTGGTTTCTAGGTTGATAGCTCACACTTACCAGTCTCAACTGCTCGTTGAGACTTTAGGTGCTATTGCCCGTCTTTACATGATTTTAGATCTTGCTCGATCTTCAAGAATGCAGTCTTGAAACTGTTATCAACCTGGAGTGCTTCTTTGATCTTGAGCTGAGTGGTTGATCTTTGAAGAACTGAACTGAAAAGCTTTGCTCTAACTGGAATTCTGCATCAGCTAGCTGCTTGCTTGAGACTTGAAGCACGCCTTCTCAGTTGGGACTTTTCGTACTTAAGAGGTTTAAGCTTTAAGTTGTGGGGAGGGAGAAAGAAGAGCTTAATATCTGCAAGATAGCAAAAGTTAGATTGGCGAAAGTCTTGATCAAAATTGTGTTCACTCTCTTTTTATAAATGAGTGATATTTTAACCGTTGTGATTGGTGAATCTGTTGAATTCACCGGTGGCAGTTTAATGCCTGTAGCCGTTTGAAGCTTTAAATGAACTAGTTGTTTGACTTTAATGACTTCTACTCAAAGATCATCAGAATCTTTCCAAGATTTTCTGTTAAGATCTTCATTGACTTCTTGTCAGAGAGAGCAGGTATTTTGGCTATCAATTTTGGACATTCAGCTGATGGGCTTTCAGCTATCTCGGCTTTTAGCTCTGAGATTGTCCAGTTGGCAGTTCCTCAGCCGCCTTAAGCTTCAGTTCTGGAATAGTCCAGTAAAGCTGCCTTGGCAACTTAGCTTTAAAAAGCTTTCAGTTCTGGACTAGCAATCGACTGTTTGTTTGAGCTTTTCTTTCCTTGAACTGATCGTAGGTCAGTTCAGTATTAGCTTAAAGCTCTTTGAGCTTTCTCCCACCAAATTGATCTTTGATCAGTTTTAGGATTGGCTGACTGATCTCTGATCAGTTCAGCTTCAGCTTTTCAAGCTGGCTCTGCTCTCATTAGTCATTCTTGGCTTCAGCTAGGCTGATGGCTACTCATCTATGGATGTCTACCAGTCTCCAAAGTTCTCTTTCCCCTCTTGCTTTTTAAGCTTTAAAGAGTTGACTCTGACTGGTCTGACTAAGGCAACCTTTAAGTTGGTTGATCATGCTTCAGGACAACTGAGTCTCGTTTCAGCTGAACTTTGTCTGAAGTCTTACTTGATCATTACCCCTGATTTCCAGCTTCAAATAACCTGCAGTTTTTCATAGGATCATCAAATATGTTTTGACATTTCATCAAAATCATTAGTTGGATTTTTCAACAATTTTCCCAACAAATTATTATAACATATTATTATGCGCATACTCTACTCAAAATTTTGGTAAAATTATGTTTTGAAAGCAAACATATGAATAATAGATCATATAAATATTGTCTGAGATAATACATTTGACAAAATAATACACGATACAATATAAAATAACTAAATAAACATTATAAAGTACAATTAATACCAAAATGAGGATCTATGATGTTCAAATATAGTATCTGAAATGTCATCTTGTTCCAAATAATATTAGTACTGACTCATCACATTAGAGTAATTCTGGATATAATTATGCACATGTGTTTGATATGTTTCTTAATTTTTCCAACTGCTTCACCATGAATTGGACAATGTCCACTGACCTAATTATTTTGTTAATGCACATTTTGATCTCCATACATATTTTGAATAGTCCAGTCAAATTGTGAACTTCCATATGTGTAAGTTCTCAGCATAGTTCTTGTTTGTAACTGTTAAATAAATAATACACTACTTCTCAACATCTCTTATGATGCCTTATAATTCACGTTCGTGTCTAAAAAGAATTATAGATTAAGACAATATGAACCCCCACCATTTATGTATAAAAATATATATATTGAAATATGGAAATATATATATATATATATATATATATATAAGTTACTAAAAATAAATACCAACAACCACAATTACATAAAAAATCTAAATAAATGATACGATGGTGAGAATTTGAAAATATTTGTTGATTAATGGACATAAAAATGAAAATATCAAATTTTGAGCAACTCTTGGAGCAAGTTTCGCAAGAAATATCAGCCAAAAAAAAGAGAGAAAATATGAAGTTAGAAGCATAATTAAAGAAATAGAAAAAAAAATGAGAAAATATGTGTTGGAAATATGACTACATCCTGAGTGGCTGAATACTACCAATTACATCAAAGCTTATTAAGCCACTCCACCATTTGCATATTTTGAAATTTCTTCACCGGATAAACTATATAGTAGGAAATACTTTGTTGGTATTTTTTATTTTAATTTTACCCCTACAATTTTACCTTAATATATGTATAAATTTTGTTATTTTTTCAAGTCAGCCATGAATATCATTAATAAAATTAATTGAAAATCATCAGAAAAAATAAATTTGCAACTAAATTACAAATTTACAACTACATGTAAAATATTTCATAAGATATAATTACATGTTAACTCGTACAACATACGTACCAATTTATAAATAAAAGAAGACCACAAAAAATTTAGTATTGAATAAAAATCAAAATATATTATAGAAATATAAATATAAATCACGATATACTGTGATATTTTGTCGATGCCCGGGAAAAAATACATTCTCTCCTATATTCGTATCGCAATGTCAAAATTTACGATATATCTACAATATTTTCGTCATTGGTTATACTCTATATTTTTCCAATATCATTTACGATTCTGAAAATTTTGAAAATATTAGTACCAACACAGATTGTATAAATCTATACATATATTAAAGCAAAATCGTAGGGGTAAAATTGTCATAAAAATAAATCAGACAAAACCGTGTTAAAAAATCATTGTTTGGCGAAAATTTGTGCAAACTGGTCAGTAGAGCAAATGGTTGATGGTCTTTATTAGACCCTCAAGCATGAGGGTTCAATTCCTCAACAGCGCACTCACTCACCCACTTCATTTTCATATTTTTATTTTTTTAAATTTCTGCTGTTTTAGATTTTTTTTTTTAAATAAAAAAATATCA
This sequence comes from Perilla frutescens, assembly GCA_026008535.1. Taxonomy (NCBI): domain Eukaryota; kingdom Viridiplantae; phylum Streptophyta; class Magnoliopsida; order Lamiales; family Lamiaceae; genus Perilla; species Perilla frutescens. The sequence continues at coordinate 33,296,329 of BRKX01000008.1, read as the reverse complement.
CCAAAAATTAACAATCATTCACATTTGTAATTTTTTAGATTTTCTAAATAAAAAAATCATTAAAACTTAATAAAATACCCTTCTAATTATAGTACTACCTATGGTGTAAACATTCGTATTTTAAATTTTTTAGAATTTTTTTTAAATAAAAAAATATCACCAAAACATGCATAGATAGAGAAATTAACAACCGTTCACATCTTTAATGTTTTAGATTGTCTAAATATAAAAAATATCACCAAAATATAAAAAAATATGCTCATGGAAAATATTTAATTTTTTATTTTTTTAATTATAATACTACTTTTGGTGTAATCAAATTACTTATTATATAATTAGCGGATATTTTGAATGACAAACATTTACATTTTTTTTATTTCTAATTAATATAATTTTGACGGTGCGGATAAAATTCCCTGCTACATTTTGTGCAATACTCCACGCACACAATTGAAATTATGAATTTTCCACAAAATGTAGGTTATGATTTCATTCGCTTATTGTGTAATCAAAGAGGATTATAATTAATGAGAGTTTCTAATGGCTGACAAAAAATTAAAAAAATAAGACCAAAAAAATGATGATGATGATGATGATGATGATGATGATGATGATGATGATGATGATGATAATAATAATAAAAATATGTGTTTAGTTGTCAATCTTTCAAATTCCGGAAAGATTTCAGCTAATTGAATTCTCTCATAACATTTTATTTATTAATATATATGTATATATATATGTATATATTAACATCATTATTTTTGAAGGGTTTTAGATAATATAAGATTTATTTTATAATTTGGAGTAATTGAATTAATTTTATAAATTCTATTAATTAAAAAGCTAATACATATTTATTAATCATTGTTATCTATTTATTTTAACCATTAGAAAATTAACCATGTCAATAAGTTATGCACATATGTCATATAACATAGATTATAATATTATTGTTGTTATTATTATTATTATTATTATTATTATTATATTGTGGTATGAATCTACTTATTTAAATTTATATGTGGCTGCATAAAATATATTTAATATGTTAAATCTATGAAATAAAGAAATTATTCAATTTTGTCTATCGAAAATAAAATTATCATGTGTTATGTGTTCATATGCAATAAGTAAATATAAATCTCCAATGGATTAAATTTAAAAAAAAATCTAAATGTGTTTATGAATATATTTAAAAAATTACAAATATAATGTTGAAATATATTGTAAACTATAATTTGATAAACTTATAATTATTTTATATTATATACTAATACTATTACAACCAATATTTCAACTATTATCAAACTTTAAATTTTAAATGTGTATACCGATTTCCGTACATCGTACGGGAGATATACTAGTACCTCATAACTCATCACCATTTTTAATTTGAATACTTTTGCTATTTTTTTGTGTATTAGTTGTGTTGAATGATTGTGGTTTATTTGTAACAGCCCGGTCCTGAGAATTAGGACGAGAATGTTATGTGGAATAATAGAAGGAAAAATATAGTTTAATTGGAAATCCAGGGGATGTTTTTAGAATCAAGCTAAGTTAACGTCTCAAAAATTTAGGCGTCATAACTTTATAACTGAAAGGAAATCTACATTTTCAAACGTATTAAATAAGTCAAATGGTTCAATCAAGTCAAATGGATGCATATTCATAGGCCAATCAGAATTTAAACAGACATCTTCATAGGTCACAACAGCTAATACCCATCAATAGGTCAGAGACAAATAAATCATATTATTCCATTCATAGGACGGAAGCAAGAAAACAACTTAAGATTTGATATAGATCAACTGAAAGTAAGCAAAATCAACATGCTTAACAAGTAAAGCTTTTTCTTAGGTAAAAGACAAATGAACAATTATGCAATCAGAAGGTAGGACTCATCCTTGGATTAATTATATAGTTAAGCATATGAAGCATGGTAACTAGGAATTAAACAATTGTTTATAATCAGAGTAGCAAGAAACTTAGTGGGAATAGTGGTACAGTACTTTCAAAACATAACCTCAGCAGCAACCCACTCCTCAGCCACCATCCACCTCTCCATCTCAGCCTGAAAAACATTTGAAAAAGAGGGCGTGAGTATTAATGCACTCAATGGGGTTTTATGAGAAAACTTTGTAAAACTTTAAAAATATCCAATATTAACTGGCAGCATATGAGAAGCAAATCGCGAAAGCCCTTCCCATATCTGCAAAACATTTTTCTTCCTTTGGGCCCATCCTGGCTCAAACCTGATGTATACTGCACCCTGAGGCATGCCTTAGGATAAGAGATGGGTTACCTCAAATATCCCGCTGAGTATGCGAGGGAGTTACCCAGCAGTGACTCTCTGGTGATCAAAAGATCACAATCTGATAACCCGAAGGTTACAATCAATAGATATTTAATGGAATATAAATATTATCTATGATTTAAATATTAACCTAATTTAGTTAATAATTGATTCGTGCCCACTTGTAATTTGCATCAATAGGTAACCTTATAATAGATTTACAAAAAGAAAAAGTGCAAATACACCCCTAACGTTCATATTAAGGAGCAAATTCACCTTTAATATTTTGTTTAGAGCAAATAACACCTTAATGTTTTTCAAATAGTGCAAATTCCCCTTTCCCTCCCCAAAAATATATATTTTTTTTTGTGCAAAATACCATTTTATTCATGATTTTTTTCCCAACACTAAAAAATATTATTGACCTAAAATCATCATCATCGTATTATTATTATTTAGTTTAATTGAGTTTGTATTTTTGTGAATGAAATTTATTAAAAAATATATGAAAAATACATATAAGTTTTTTTTAAAAAATTCATCCTATAAAAATTATAATTTTTTAGGGATGAAAAATATGGAAAAAAAATAATTTTCTATATTTTTGAACAAAAATACTATTTTTGAAAAGGAGAGGGGAGATTTGCACTTTTTTTATAAACATTATGATGTTATTTACTCCAAAAATAACCTTAAGAGTAAATTTACCTCCTAAAATGAATATTAAGGGTGTATTTGCACGTTTTCCTTTTATAAAATCACAATTCTCAATTATGATAGTTTGGTGTTTACTCTAAAAGTGCATATAAATCTAAAAACATTCAATCACACCTAAAATTGTAACTTCCCCATTTATTTTATTCTTGAAGAGGATAGAAAAATTGACCAAAATAGTAAATTGAGTCACGCAAATCGTCGTTCTCCTCCACACTACACCACACCACAACACGGGGGCGTCGGTCGCACGTGAGGTGTGTCGCGTTCGCTCGTGCCGCCCCACTCCTCTCTCATTGGCTCTTCTCACTCATTGCCCTTTAAATTCGACTCACCCATCTCTCTCTCTTCTCCCTTTCTCTCTCTAAACCTTTTTCACTCAAATCTTTCACTCTCCTCCACTCCTACTACGCACTTATATACACGTATACACACACATAATTCTAGAGTGAGAAAGAGGACGAGACGGCCTTTAATTTTTGTTGCTATTACATAACTTTACAGCTCAACTCTCAATTTTCATGTCTCTCATTCTTTCTCTCTCTTGCTTGAGCTGATTTTGCACAGATCAAATCTGCTACTTCTGCTGCCACCTCCTGGTATTTTTGCCTGTTTTTTTGAATTATTTCGCCAATAACTGTTGTTGCATTCTGTAATTGAACCATGGAGATATGTTTTCATGCTAGAAAATATCCCCAATTTGTAAAAAAATCTAGGCCATATGTTTGTTTGCTTAGCGATAACTGAAATTAGCTGTTTATTGCTCGAATGCTGTGAGATGCTTGTACCATGTGCTTCTGATTGTTGTACGTTTCTGAGGATTTTTGATGGTGCCGTCGCTGTTTGAATTGGGGGAAATGATGATGAAGTATTCGGTTTTGATCGGAGAATGAGTAACGGATATGTGTTGGGTTCTTAGATTGAGATGTTAGAAGTTGTAAGCTTTAATCTTGCACTCTAGGATATCTTTAACAGAATGGCAGGCCGTGCTTTGTTTCATTGTTCTATTGGCATGCTTGTTGTTTTGCATAGTCATGATTCACTGTCATTGATGACATATTTACGCTGGTTGTACGTGGCCATATCAGCTTAAGCATCACTAAGAAGCTAAAAATATGTCTTGGAAGAGGAAGATAACTGTAATCGGGATTTTATACTGCTAAAGAAGTGTCCATACTCCATACCATGTAATACCATGCAAAGTTTTGTTCCTTTTTCCAGAATTAATGAAGCGCATAAGATAAAGTTGAGAGGTGGGTTATTTGATTCTTATGTATTGCAATTAGGAACAATGTTCGGAAAACTGTGATATCTCAATCTACATTATGTTTTATTATGTAGGTAATGCTGCCGTACTGCTACTAGGGGGCTTGGTAGTTTTTCAAACTCGTGCAGACTAGATCAGTAGGCATTTATAATCTTTGTGATGAACTGATGTTACGAGTTGGTTTCATAATGTAGAGGAACCCATAATTTCTCACATTCTATTGCTTCAAGTGTATGCCCTGTAAAGATACAACTTGTGCTTTGTATTTCTTGTAAATCGGTTTTCGCTGTTCATGGTTCTAAGTGTTGCTTAGATGTACATATGTATCTTTTTGTAGATGGGTACAATTGCTTGATGCACTGTTATTGAAACTCCTTTGAACACTTATAGTGAAAGAAATTGATTTGAAGTTGATTTCTGAAAGATTTCATTTTTTCATTATTAATCTGAGTTAAAGTTTTTTTCTTTTTTTCTTTTTGACAGGACACAACTTTTTATTTCTTCGAGTGGCTTCTCTGTGGCATGATCATCTCTGTCGCTGTGTGGAATAATTTTGCAACTTTATACATCTCATGATTCGTACTAACCTTATTATGCTTGACTTGAACTACAATGGGCATTTTCACTCTGAGTTTTCAGCAGTGGATTCTACTTATATTGATTTACAGCCTACCGGAAGTAACTAGAGCTCTTAGTCCTGATGGTATGCTGGTTAAGTATTTTTATAATGTCCTTTTTATTTGGTTGCCATGTTAATATATTTGACAGAGTAGATCCGATGACCCTTAAAATCAACCATATTGTTTTTGATTTTTGCTAAGGACACTAAGCTTTGACTAACGTGACAACTATATTAACATAAAAGAACAATGAGTATTTGAATGGGTTCACTTATAAAGTGATTGAGTTTTTACGTGGTTACGTCATATAACATTGCCTGGCCAGAACTTTTCTTATAATCACTCTTTTCTGGTTACATTGTTAATATTGAGATGCCTTGAAAAGTCACAACAACAGAGATCCTAATGCCATACAATTAATTATCTAAGTTTTCCAAATAGGCCGAGTTCTAGTGGGTGCCCTGTTCTGGTACCATTATCTTTTCAAGCAGGAAAGCTAATGCTTTGCTTCTGAATTTGCAGGTCAGGCTCTAATCAACTTTAGAATAGCCATAGTCAGCTCAGATGGTGTTCTGCTGCAATGGAGACCAGAGGATGAAGATCCATGCAGATGGAAAGGAGTAAAATGTGACCTCAAATCAAAAAGGGTTACAGCCTTGTGAGTTTCTTGATGTTCAGGATGCTCTAATTTTTTACTGAAATTCATGATGTAAATTAGGATACTAATTGATCCTTTTCTCCTTATGTGTCCCCTTCTGTGAGTTTCCTTATGTGAGATCAAATCTTAATCGGTTACAGCCTTGAGTTTTTTGATAATTTAGGATGTCTTAATGTCTTGCTGAAACTCATGATATTAAATTAGGATACTACATTGAAATTTTTTTCCCTCTTTTCTTAAAAGCTTTTCAATGGTATCTTAAGCTGTACCCGTATTGTGTTTATTGTTCTTTTGGATTATTCAAGATTAGTTTTATGTATTTCAAAATTATTCTTGTAGCATTTCAGTTCGTCGTTCTGCATCTGTAATTTTCATGCATTTGAGTTCACAGGCCATTCTATGGTACATCTGGAGATCCAGCCAGAGAACTGAACAAGATGCTTCACTTTCCCTGCTGCATGTAGTTCATATTTAGAATTGATGGCTTGTCTGCTGAATTGAATGAATTAAATCTTGATAAATGCATATGGAACTTCTTAATAATCTAAAGTACAAAATTTACTGTCGTAAGCCCTTCTAGTTATCTAATTAGATTACATTTGTTTTAACCCCTAAACCTCATCCTACAAAATTGCTACTATACACTTGTTTAAGAGAAGATTTGTTTTTATATGATATATATTTAAATTATAATTGAGTACCAATACGAAATTGGAAACTCCATTTTCTTGATGTCATGCCTTTTGGAATGATTCTGCCATGCACATACTCTAGTTAAGCATTGAAAGTAGTTATATATATATATATATATATATATATATTGTGAGAGATACTAGTTTTTGTTTTGAAAATAAATTTTTTAAAATCAACATCTTATAATTTCTTCACCGCGCCTTTTTTGGATTATGTATAGCAGCACGAGCTCTCTCTCTCTCTCTCTCTCTCTCTCTCTCTCTCTCTCTCTCTCGTTTCTCACCCTTAAGTTCACTTTTCTTATATATCCATATTTTTCCCTCTTATTGTGAGCTCCGGGGAATCTGGCGTGTGGTGGTATTTTTAGAAATCATTTGGGATCAGTGCTTGCATGTTTCCACGAGAAGTTGGGGGTGGGTTTTTCTTTCGAAGCAGAGTTGTAGGGGGGCGATTCTGGCTTTGGAGTTTGTTGTCGATCAGGGCATGACTCATATTTGGTTGGAGGTTGACTCGACTTTGGTGGTGGGTAGTTTTGCGAGGTGTACTTCTTTTATTCCATGGAGGGTCAAGGCCCGTTTTCTGAGAGTGATTCATATGTTGCAAGGGCTTCAATTTAGAGTCTCGCATATCTACAGGGAAGGGAATCAAGTGGCAGATAAGGTGGCCAATTTTTCTTTCTCAGTAGGTTGGTGGAGATATTCTATTCCTGAGCTCAACGAGCTGGTGGAGTCGGAATTTTTCGGGAGGGGTTACTTTAGGCTTTGCGACAAAGACTGAATGTTCTTTTTCCTCTCTTGTCTATGCTGGTTTATTTTGATTTGGTGTTTGTTTTTCCATCACCTGTTTTGATGGGTTTTATTTTTTTCATGTAAACTTTTTATTTTCTTTTGGTGCTAATAATATTCATCTCATTTAAATTGTGAGTATATATGGCTATGTGATATGATGGAAGTGTCAGTTCTGCATAAATTTACTGCAAAATGTGATAGTATTTTTTGATGGTGCAGGAGCCTATCTAACCATAAATTGAGTGGACCCATATCACCAGATATAGGGAAGCTAGAAAGCCTGCAGTTTCTGTATGTATCTTTTGATTCTTTATATTTCAGATTTTCATGGAACCTCTCGCTAATGCTCCTTAAACTACTTTCCTAATAGAGCTCTTCATGACAACAATTTATACGGGGCAATTCCTCCAGAGCTGGGGAACTGTACACAGTTGCAGTCAGTGTAAGTAGATTTTGAGTAGGCTCATTAAAAGATCTGATATTTCTGAATAACTGATAACTTAACTCTAATTTTCAGTTTTGTCAACATAAACTTGATATTGTCATTTTGACACGAAGTCTTGAAATATGACCTGAGAAAAATTTAGTTTGCCTCTCATTTCTACAAAAGATTTGCAGAAAAATGTTTCTTGCTATGGTGGTCACTGGTCATAAGAAATTCCTTAATGCTGTGGTAGGAGCATGATAAAGGAGTTGGGAAGTGTGAAAGTAAATCACATACTTCTTTCACTAGAAAAAAATAATAATTTCCTTATATGTATATTTAAAACCCTCAGACCAAAACACAGCTCCAGTACTATGGTTTGAGCATGCATTCAGAGTGCCTATGCCATATGTAAGTGAAGTGATACTTTAGTGTTGACTGTTCCTTTAAACATTTATTAGGTAGGTCTTGCTATCGCAGTCTCTTCTTCGAGTTTCTCAAACATAAAAGTTCCGTTTGTCTTGGTCAATCTCTGAGCAATGAAATAATATATTGAGATTTGTTGGGTTCCTAATGCAAGTTATCTGAGTCAAATGGACAAGCACAAAGGCCTGATAGATAATGCCGAATGTTTTTGCCTTACCCATGTTTTATTACTTAGTTGTTTACTTTTAATTTATTTGTCTATATTTGTGTTGTTCGGTTCAAATATGGAGTCTTTCTTTCCATGTTATACAGATTTTTGCAGGGTAACTACCTAAGTGGATTCATTCCTAGTGAACTGGGGAACCTTTCTCAACTGCAAAATCTGTAAGGAACTACACTGAGCATTTCTCAATTGTCAACTTTGTGCATGGTTGCATTTTTAATTTTTTTATCCCTATTGTTGGGTTCTGAATCTCTCTTAGCTAACATTTCATCCCTTATACCGTTTTTATTTTGTTTTATATCTTTTAGAGATCTTTCAAGCAACTCACTCAGTGGAAGCATTCCTGCTTCACTTGGGAAGTTAAGCCAGCTCTCAAGTTTGTGAGTAACATGTTACCTTGCTAATTTACATTGGTTGTTTATTATCTTCTTTGTTCTAACTCAATACTTTTTATGATGTTTGAAGCAATTTATCAACAAATTTTCTGGTGGGCCCAATACCATCTGACGGAGTTCTTGCAAACTTTCGAAATGATTCGTAAGTGATAAGTTTTCATGAGTGTGCTATGTTGTCTTCTACTTATAATTTCTATTGCAATTTCCAAGGTGGTTTTATTTAGAGGCTTTTCCTCTTCAATATTGTCTGCCTTTTGTGCCCCCAATCTTGTTCTTTTATTTTCCTAATTGAACTGGTATTATACTTTTTCGAGGTCAAAATTACTGCATATTAAAAATATTTGTAAGAAAAAAGGAAGGAAAAAAGAATACAAAGGAGAATTGGAAATTTTACTTTTGAAGTCACTTCTTGAACTATACTGCAAGTCAAATGGAAGGAGAGACTCCAACCTCCTTCCACTATTTTCCTAATCTTTGTTCATTTGAGGTTCCCATCTTCCATCCAGGAAGAATAATCTTATATTTTACGCTGTTAATATTTGTTAATATAGGCATATAGCAATTGAACCTACTGAAATGTAAATGGATGCATGTGTTTTAGTCCAGAGTACAGATTTTAAAGCACGCCACTTCTAGGGAAGGGAACTGTTGGGGGTATTGACTCTCTATGCAGTAAGTGCTATGGCATTTAAGCACAAAGTGTCTGGACTGCTGTTATGATATCCCACATCGATTCCACATGAAAGTGTGGAAGGGCATATAAGTGGGGGTCAACCTTGCCCTTTGACCATGGTTTTGGGTTAATTTAGGGCTCCCTATCTTATATGCCAAATAAGTTGGTCTGACCTGCTGGATTCAGGCGGGCTGCAGAAAGGGGCTCACACGGATTACCAACCTTCTGATTTTCTGCTTTTGTCCTAATTCGAGTTCCTGCAGATTCTGCCCATTCCACCCCACCCCATGTGCATGCGCGTATCACACACACCCACACACCACCCCTATGTTTTAACTTTTGTTATCGTTCGTTTCTTGCTACTTTAGTCTTTATGTTTATGATCCTCTTTTGGTAGCTTTCTTGGAAACCGTGAACTGTGTGGTAAGCAAATCCAAACATGCAAGAACAATGATAGTGGTTCATCAGCGTTCTCTCAGCCTACTGGTTCAGGTATGTTTTGCATGGAAGACATCTTATAAGCTTATGATTTAATAATTTAGTCAAACGTTTATCTTCATCTTCATACTTTTGCATCAATTTTTTTCCAGGTGCATGCTGTTACTTGACATTATTGCAATGCTTCTCTCTCTACTAAAGTAGATATGTAAAATTTCCAACATGCATGCCAAACTTTCCCGAGTTGTTTGTTTTGACTTATGCACAGCTGCATTCTTTTCACTTTCAAAAAAAAACCTTAGTACAAGGGAATATTTATCCATCCTGAGGAGTGATGGAATTTATCCTTCTTTTGGACCAGACTCCATGGCAGATCAAGATTTGGTGATCTTTCTGGTAAATATAGTCAAACAGAAGTGCCTGATCCTAGGTGATCGGACATCCTTTATTGCAGAAAATAGGCACGATCCTAAAATAAAGAGAAAAGATAGACACTACCATGTAATCCTAGATGAGCCCTTATTATACATTTAAGCTGAATCTATCATCTTAGTTCTTGTAACTCATGAGAAAAGAGAAAGGACTTGCAATCATTATAAGTGAACTTATACTATCAAAAAGTCTGGTTAATCCCATGCCTATCTCAAGGTTCTCATCAATCCTATAGATGCCCCCTTAAACACCAAAACCTAGTTGCCGATGGCAGAAATACTAGGATGAATAACTTTGCCCATTGCGTTATTGAGGTTGGATATTAGTTCACTCTCTTTTTGCATAAAATGAGGTTGCCTAGGATTTCCGCCGTCTAAGAACCAGATGTTGATGAAAACCTTATGTCAGTGGCAGAGAATTCTAGAACCTCTTCAGGGAAAGGAGTCTCCTGCAGGGTACTTCTGCTAATGCAAAAAAGTTTTGCTGGAGCACATAAAGTTAGTAGAATTATTAAGCACAAAGCTTGTTTGTAATAGGTATTAAATTGTTTTAGAGAGAAAGCTGGTGTATATTTTATATGCAAGAGTGGTCAAGAAAACTAGTTTCTGTACCTACGTGTTGTCTCTTAATTCTTCTAGATTGATCCTTTTCTGAAGGTTTCTTAGCCTTTTCATTTCCCTAGCATGTGTGAGATGCTTGAAATTTCATTTTCCATTTAAGAGACGAAATATATGACCTTCTGTTTCTTGAACTCTTAACATATATCATTTGGATGATTTTTTATTCTGCCGAAATAATTGGTTAGATCCTAGAGATTCATCCAAAATTGCCATTCCACCTGGGCACCTGAAATCTCACAGTGGATAGGTATAGCAGATGGTGGGATTTAAATTCTTGAATGATTTAAGACAGTGAATGTAGTTCTCTGGTGATGTAAACCACATCTAAACGCTACTTTGTCTATGTGTTCTTCATCTTTGGAATATCAAAATTTACTGTTCAGTTACAACACGAAAATGTTAGTTACACATGGACTTTTTGTTTGAGCAGACTGTGATGTATAGCACATGTTTATAGAACAAATGTACAAGGCTGTATTAAATCCTATTTTTAACCCTTGGATATTTGTTTTTAACCATCCCAATTGTATCTCTCCTTTATGTCCATTTTAAGAAAGTATGGCCTTGGTTTTTTGTGTTTTTTAGCCCTATTACAGGCCAAGAAGAATTCAGGAAGGCTTCTGATAAGTGCACTAGCCACAGTGGGTGCATTGCTTCTGGTCGCACTTATGTGCTTCTGGGGTTGTTACCTTTATAAGAGGCTTGGTAAAAATGATGGTAAAGGCCTCGCAGTGGATGTCAGTGGAGGTGCAGATCTGATGCCTATGCATGAAAAATGATATTATACCAATTTCTTTTACTTTATTTATTTTTATATATTTTAAATTTTAATAAAAAAAGCCAACCAGATCTCCTTTTCCATTTTATGCTCTTCAACTACACAGTACATTATAATACTTTCATATTTATAATTTTGAAACAAAAAGAATAACTATACATATTTTATCCGTACATCGTATGGAAGATATTCTAGTTGATTTTTGAAGTATTTTATTTTCTGACATTGCTTCAGGGGCCTCAATTGTAATGTTTCACGGAGACCTGCCATACTCTTCAAAGGATATTATTAAAAAATTAGAGAACTTGAATGAAGAGCATATAATTGGGGCGGGAGGCTTCGGAACAGTTTACAAGCTTGCAATGGATGATGGCAACATATTTGCTTTGAAAAGGATTGTGAAGGTTAATGAGGGCTTTGATCGTTTTTTTGAAAGGGAGCTTGAGATTCTTGGCAGTATCAAACACAAATACTTGGTGAACCTTCGAGGATATTGCAATTCCCCGACTTCTAAATTGTTGATATATGATTTCCTATCAGGAGGCAGCCTGGATGAAGCTCTTCATGGTTTGGACTCCATTTGTTTTAATATTTAAAGTTTGTCTTGAAGTTTCTTAGTATTGGATTCCTTGCATAATTCTACAAGTAAAATCATGCATATCTGTTTCATAGATTGCATCAATTGCTTTTCCATCCTTTATTTTTCGTCCATTTGAAAGTAGCAGTGGGAATTGTTGGGAGAGATTTTGACTACTCTTAAGATTTTGCAGTTCTAGTCTTTGACTACTCAATATTTAGTGTCATATACCTACAGCATAAACCTTTGAAAAGAATATTGTGGATTTCGTATAAATATAGGCACCAGAACCAATCAGCCCAACATTCATGTCAATCTACATGGTGGTGTTTATTTGCTTGGGCAAAATCAACGTGTATTCGTCTGTACTAGTGTACTCCATTTGTCTCTATGCTATTTTCCCACTTTTCTGTATTGTTCCAATTTTCTCGGATGTCCCCATAGGGACACTATTTTCCCACTTCTAATTCGCATGAGTGTTGGGCTGACAGTTTCAGAAGTAAGAAGTTTGGATTCTTAAGACTTTTCTACTTTGAGTGACTAAGTTACTTTTAAGTAAGTAATTTTGGGACAAAAAAAAAAAAAAAATCCTTTGTGGAAATGAGGATGCTATATGACATCCTGGGAAATAAATAATATGAATTAACTTGGGAGAAGAGCTAGTATTAGATTCACACAGCCCAAAGATATGTCAAATTTATCAAAAGATATCAAACTTAACTGTTTAAAACCCAAACATATTTAGGTCTATGTTACTATGTTAGTATGCACTCATATTTTGCCATATGATTATGCTAATTTATCTTTAATGTAGAGAGAGCTGAGCAACTGGATTGGGATGCTCGTTTAAATATTACCATGGGAGCTGCTAAAGGCCTTGCATATCTGCATCATGATTGTTCCCCAAGAATTATTCACCGTGATATCAAGTCAAGCAACATTTTACTTGATGGAAATTTCGATGCTCGAGTGTCTGACTTTGGACTAGCTAAATTATTGGAGGATGAGGAATCCCACATCACAACAATTGTTGCTGGCACATTTGGGTACCTAGCACCTGGTAGGGACTATATATGCTAGTTTTTCATTCTTGGCTTCTCTTTTAGGAGGTTATCATAGTTGGGAATGATTTTCACTGCAAATGATTTTTCCAAATCTTGACTACAAGATAGGATCAGTGTACCCATGTTTATCTTAGAACTGTTATTTTGTGCCACCATTTAATTCATCTATGCGGTGATCAGTCATTCCATATTGACCCACCCTCTTTAGGGAAAGATCTGTTCACCTCAACTTAAGGAGTTTTATTATGTCGCAATCATTTGGTGTGGAAGGTTGTTGGGGACTTTTGGGCGGGGTTCATGTGAAATAATCCAGAAAAAATACTGCAGAACTGCAAGATAAATTTTTTTGTACCTTGTCATCTCCTCACTGAGGACAAGCAAATAGGTCATCTAATCAAGGGCTTAGAAAACTATATGGTATTATTGGATTCTTGTCCAGTAAGGTATAATGAACACATAAAAAAGCCACCAGCAATATAGTTCCTCTGTTTCTTTTCTCTGTGTTTGTATGGATGCTTTATTTGTTTTCTACTTCATAATGAAGCAGACTAATAATTTAATGTTGAATCCTCCCAACAATTCTATATGAACAGAGTATATGCAGAGTGGAAGAGCTACAGAAAAGACTGATGTTTATAGTTTTGGTGTTCTGGTGCTTGAAATTGTGAGTGGGAAGCGGCCAACTGATGCATCCTTCATTGAGAAGGGCCTGAACATTGTTGGATGGGTATGCTTTTCCTTTGGCATACGAGCTTTCGAGTAACAATTCTTTAATTGAATTTCTTAATTACTGAAGCTGAGTATTTGAGAACATATATGAAGGTGCCACTCTAGAACTTTGTGCTGATATTGAGCAACATTTTGTTTTGCTTAGCATAAGGTATGACATGCAAATTTAAAAGGGATATTTGAGGCGTTCTTTGGATATTACATCCAAATTTCTCTCTTGGTTTTTATGGTGCCTGAGTAGTAGATATTTTAGTTTTTATAGATTCTGGATAGTAAGCTTGTATCTGTCTCTCAATCATATTATTTCTTTGAGATTTGTGTCCTAAATTTATTTATTTGTATGTTGCAGTTAAATTTTCTAGTTTCAGAAAAGAGACAACGAGAAATAGTTGATCCAAACTGTGAAGGAGTGCAGACAGAAAGCCTTGATGCCATTCTTTCAATAGCCATCCAGTGCGTTTCTTCTCTTCCTGAGGATCGTCCCACCATGCACAGGGTAGTTCAAGTGCTCGAATCTGAGGTCACGACCCCGTGCCCTAGTGACTTCTACGACTCTGACTGAGGAGGGTGTTTGTTGTTGTAAGAAAAGAGGTATTCTTCCGTTTTCATTTGTGTGGCAAAAAATTGCAGAAGCAACACAAGCAGAGACAGGCTGTATTTATTCATTCTTTCTACCGAAAGGTGTGATTGGATATGCTTGTTGCGCTGTGCTAATCGGTCATTCGCCTCAACTCAGAGCAAGCACCATGCCACCCTCAGGTTCCAGATTCATTGCCCTTTCAGTCTACTCAGTTAGCTCTGCTGCAGCATGAGCCTTTTTCTTTCGCCATTTTTCCATTGTGCTACGAGCTATTGCTCATGTTCTCTCTCTCTCTCTCTCTCTCTCTCTCTCTCTCTCTCTCCACCTCTGTATTCATTTCTTGCTATCCCTCGGAATTCAATTGTATATGAAAAATTGTTTGAATTGATGGGTGTCTCCACATACTTGACCATCCTTGCATCTGATTACATTTTTGTATAATGTTCCAAACACATTACTGCAATCTTTTGTTAACTATTTCTCCGCTCTTTATATTTCTATGTTCATGTCGTTATACTCTTACTATATATCTAAACTTAGCTGGTTTATTGGATAAGTAAATAAGTGATGCACAGCAGCATTCAAATTTCTTGAATTCATTGTAGAGGCCAACAGAAGTGCAATCGTTCATATAGAGGGATGAGCAAGCAATAATCCACTTTTATAAAATTATAGCGGCATTAAAAGTAGTTTGATCGTCGAGATTAATCATCGTACAAGTACATATTGTAGTTTCATTATTAACTAGTAGTGACGGGCACGGTCTTATCACTTATATTATAATAAAATATTATAGTTATACTTCCCACGCGAGGATCGATGCTAATATTGCAATAATTTATCACATAGGACAATTAAACGGAAAATTGGTATGAGTGTCTATCAGTTTAACGGAACTCCGATCGAAGAACCAATCTCCAACAGCTTGTGAAATAGTCTGCAAATACAAACCCAAAAGAAACAAATAAATACCCATGACAAATTCTCATATCAAACCATCTTGTGGATCACAAAACTGTTAGACTATCCAAACTTGCCAAAAAAAAAAAAAAAAACCCCGCCATTAGCCCATTTCAGCTAGGCGCGCACGAGTTTTGTTTGTTTGTCATTTTTCGATTTTGACAATTTTTTTTTTAATTTCAAAAACTATTTATTTCATCATAATTATGGTTTATATTTAATTCGAAAAAATTAATTGTTGTGCATACTGTATGAGCCGCCGGATTAAAAAAAATTAATTTACTTAAATTTTAGGATTTACTAATTTCATTTTATGATATAAATTTATTTTGAAAAAATTAATTAACGAACATGGTGTATGGATATATATTTTGGGGAAAAAAATAAAATAATAAAATAGAGGACGGTCGAACCGACCGTCTCACAAGAGACCCGCTCAATACCTATTGTTTTCGAAAATTAATTTTGTTTTGGAAACGCTCTTGATGAATTGTTACGAGTTAAAATAAATGGTTTTAACTTATTAATTAACAGCCCAATGAATGTTAAATAGAATAATTAGTCGAACTCGTAGAAAAATCACGTGCAAAGTAAAAAAATATAAAAACATAATAGGAAAGTAAGTTACCTTATTTCCCAATCTAGGCGATCCAATTGAATTCCACAATTCATTTCTTTCGCTAAAAACATGAATATAGCAGGAATTGATGAATAATCCTCGTGATGGATTATCATCACCAATACTCATCAATGTTTCTCTGAATGCATTTCCAAAATCTGAATGAAAAATTAAAATAAAATAAAATAACTAATGATTGCATTTAAAGATGCTAATACAAATTAATTCATCATGAATTTAAATTAAATATACCGTGTATGAGTTCCTTGTAAGCATTTGTACACTCAGTCAGATTGTCAATGCAGTTTTTCCACCCTTTCAGGTCACCACTATTATTGGGTTTCAGAAAAACTTGAATCTGGTAAAATACAAAATCATAATTTGTTTTTAGCTAGAAAAGAGCTAATACCAAATATTTATTACATTTAAGGGGATATTAATTTCATTGCTAAATGGCTATACTAAAATTTCATCTTCCATGGATGGTTTTTAAATGGCTATACTAAAATTTACTATGCACAAGAAATATAAAAAGTAAAAATTTCAATTTCGATCTCAAAAAATTAGAAACAAGGTGCTGCTCAATTTGAATGAGCAACCAAGTACACATATCGGTGTGACTATTGGAGAAAAAATTGAATTTCAAACAAATTTCAATTTTTTGTGTTTTATTTTAATTTTATAATGATTAAATCATGTCTAATTATACCAAATCAGGAGTTATAATTTTATTCATTATTTAATTTTTATTTTTTAGTTCATAATTGATTTATATTACGGTTGATCATTCCATAATTATGGTATATATTTTTTCTTGAACCGCTATTTTTGTAATAAATGTTGATAACGGTTGATTATATTATTGTAATTATCAATTTTATAATAAATATTATTAACATAATGAATTTATAATAGGATTAAAAAAGTGTTGGGACATATGATCCTCTCGATCTCCTACTGGGTCGTTCTATATTTGATTAATCTATAATTTACATTAACATCAACCATGTGTTCTTCGCACCAACAAATCACTAAAATTGTGTCCAATAAATCCACAAACTGCTCATATATATATAAAAGATGCTTTTTGTAATGATCAAGAAAAAGTAAAATTAAATTATATGTCAAAGCGATCTCTGATTCCTATTAATGATTTATTCTGTTTTCTTTTTTAAATCCCTTCGCATTTCTATAAATTAAAAAGGTTACCTCAGCCAGATCGAAGGCACTATTTAGCAGAAACAGTGGAGTTTGAATATCTCGGACCAGGTATTCAGCAAAGAAACACTGTAAAGTATAATTTGACAAATATAGATAGCTCATTAATTAATCATATACATACATATATATATATATATGAAATACTATTAATTAATCAAATATAATTATCAGAATTATATTCAACACATGGCAATCATTTCAGTACTGTAGTAATTAGAAAATTAAACCCATTTACCAAACCGGGGTTCATTCTGGACGTGCACGATTTCGGCAATAAATTGGTTAAATTCTACAAAATTAAAAATGGAGAAATTAATTATTGGCAAAATATACATGAATATTGCAAATATTCATTACAGCATTTGAATTATTATTATTTTGAGGTATTGATGAAGTGAAGCAGATGCAAGAAGTATTAGGAAGGAATGATACATGAAAATTAATGATAGAACTAAAAATCCATTCCCTGTACTCTGCATTAGCGACATTCTTCCTGAATTATTTAATCAAATTAACACCACAAAATTATATATTTGTTAGTGCACAAATATATATATATATATATATATATATATATATATATCAAAAGATTATGTATGTATAATTTAAGTTGAAATAAATATATAGTAGTATATTTAAAAAACTGACGCTCGGATGAAGAAGCCAGAATCCGATAAGCATTTAATTTTATTGACATTTGGAAGACGAGCTCGAAATCTGTCGCAATGTAAAATTGTAGCTAGTCCACCAGCTGACCGACCGCCAAATAGAACCTGTCAATTTCATTACCAAATTTCAAAATTTACTAAATAACAAGGGAAAATTACTCAAACTATTAATTAATTAAATGGTGTAATAAAAATGTCCTCAACTACTGCTAATCACACCATATGTCCCTAACTACTAAAGATTCACAAAAAAATGTATCATGACTGCTCTTACACCAATATGCCCCGAACTATTAATAAATTGATAAATCTTTTATCCATGTCGATTTTCATAGATTTTTATTTGTTAAAATTTCATCCCTATTCCCTAGGACAAATTTGTTAATTTTCTAATAATTCGGGAAACATGTTCTAATTAGTCATATATAATTCAGGATATTTTTGTGAAAACTTGAATAATTTGGGACATGAAATGTAATTATTAATAGTTCAGGACATTTTTTTACAACATTAATATTTCTGGATATGCGGTGTAATTTTCCCATAAAGATGAATTAATAAAAAAAAAAAAAACCACATACATTTTCTGCAGCTTTCATCCCCTTTGCCAGTAACTCATCTATTACTGCATCAAAAATCCTTGACCCCCTAAATTGGAGGTCGGGTCCCTGAAAAGATCATATAATATTAAATAAATAAGGTAAAAAAGACACTAGTAAAATAAAAAAAAAAAAAATTGAAAAAGCATATGTTAAAACTTACGAAATTAACAAGATCAATATCTCCGAGAAAAGACGAGCCGTCGCAGTAGTAGACAAATACAATATTCCAGTTATAAAAATCTGCATTTAATTAATTAATTGACATGGATTAGAAGGGATATATATATAAAATTAAGAAGTACAGTAGTTATTAATTAAATTAATTACCGGGATTGATATCTTGGTTGGAACTAAGGAGGCCATTAAATTTCTTAGGTTGGATGGTTGTGGTACTTCCATAAGGGCCATTCCTTCTCTCTTGGCATGTTGAATTATCGCTACACCATCCACCACCCTAAACCAATATTATATTAATTACAATTAATTAAACTTGTTAATTAGATATATAGATATTATCGTGATCAGCGGCTTCTACCATTAGATATACAATCCAGTTATTTACTCCATCTCCGAATCCACGAGCATGATGATAACCTGATGGACTCCCATCTATACAAACTGAACCGCCAAATTTAATAAATACACACACACACACTATTATTTCTCATTTGCAATGCACAAACAATTATTATTTTTTAGATTTTTAATATTATGATAAATTTTTAATTCTATATGTTGTGTATGATTATTTTTAATTATATATGTTGTGTTCAATTTTTAAAAATTAATAAAACGATATGCAGGTACATTAATTAATTAGATAACAAGATCAATTTTGTGTAGTTAAAACAAACAAAAAGAAAATTATATTTTAAAGAACTAAATGAAAATCCATGTTAGAAAGATCGAATTGGGATATTTCAAATGACACAATTTTATTATTATTATTATTATTATTATTATTATTATTATTATTATTATTATTATTATTATTATTATGTTGTGGTAAAAACCTATTTATTTAAATTTAATAATGAGTGGTTCCATAAAATATATTTAATCTGTTAAATATACAAAAAAAAAAAAATCAATTTTGTCTATTGAAAAATAAAATTACTATGTGATACGTATTCATATGTAATAAATGTATATAAATATCCAGTTCATTTAGTTTAAAAACATAAAAAAAACATTCTAAATGTGTTTAGAATATATTCAAAAAATTACAAATATAATTTTATATATGTAAACCACTACAAGAATTCATCGATGTAGCGACGGAAATTTCCGTCGGTAAACCAAGCTTTTCCGTCGTTATTTCTAGATAACGACGGATTAACGACGGAAATTTACCGTCGTTATTTCGTTAGTCGGCAATCCAATTTAACGACGGATAACTGCCGTCGTTAGCTTTAACAACGTCCATAACGACGGATCCTATCCATCGTTAACTCTGGTGTCGTCTACAGTCGTTACTTTTTACGACGGACATAACGACGGACTATGACCGTCGTTAATATTTAAAAATAAATAAAAAATAAAATGCGTATTAATTTAACGACGGACTCGTTCCGTCGTTAATAATTAAAAATAAATAAAAATTAAAAAACGTATAAATTTTATATATTTCTTTATAAATTTGATGAAGTTATAAATATTTCTTTTTATATACTAATACTATTACAAACAACATTTCAGCTATCATCAGAGTTTAAATTTAAAATGTATAAATTGATATTTTACGTACGTCGTACGAGAGATATACTAGTTATATATAATAACAAGATCGTGATCGCAAATAGAAACTCTAAATTTTCCCGCCCATTTGTACCTTCCGAAATGAAAATGTAATCTCATATATTATTTTAATCAATTATTTTTCATTTAAACCATGGAAATTAATATATTACAAATACATGATTATATATTTCCATAAATAATTTACAATTAATTAATTTAAATATTTTTCTAATTATATAATGGTATATTAATTTGTGAATCAACACTAGATTACATGTAAAACAATTATTTATTCCTATAATTATATAGAATATATTATGTAATGTAGATTTATGAACATACGATGTGCATCTCCCTATTTTAATTATTCTTATATATATGGATAACAATATTATATATAATTATGTATTATATTATATATATATATAAGGCAAAATTTTGGCAAATCCGCAGTTCTGTATCAATATATATAGTATATGATATATTTATATAACTACAACCATATAGTTACATAATTTTTGAAAATATAATTAGATATAATTACTTCAAATCTTTAATTATATCCATTAATTATATATTTTTATAATTATATACCCGAATTCTTGGTTGATTACTTAATTATAGATAAATACATTTAAGAAAGTCAATAAGTCTGATAATATATATTCCATTCCTAATAACAATTACATTGATTTGATCTCACCCAAAATTATTTTCGAATCTGTATACCTCTATTTATTGGTGGCGTCATTACAAAATTGCGCTTACATTTCTAAGAGTCAAGTTTAATATTCGCAGCAAGTTATAAATATTTGATTGATATAATATTTTCTTTTGAATTTTTCTTCGTATTGTTGGATTGTCTTTTTGTTGTTGTCGTCGTAGTTAATTTGTTTTTAGGGCGAATGCATTGCTATTTTTATTATAAAGTAGTATCTACGCATATAAAGAAAAATACAATGACTCTAATAAATATGCTTGTAATGGCAGGATATAGATTGAAGAAAAATTGCAATTGATTTATCTTGCCTCGTCAAGGACCCCTGCATCCCACAAATGAATCAATGGTTTCATATTCGCATTCGATCCAGTATCAAAATATTGGTGCATTTTTTTTAAATCATTAAAAGAGCATATTACCTCCATTAATCAAATATCCATGCAAGTATATATTTTTCTATTTTGTTTTTTGGGAAACTGAATAAAAGATGATTCATGATCTACAATTTTCTTCCCGTATATTTGATGAACAGAAAAAATCGTATTAACATAAGGGATAAAATCCTCTAATCCACTTTTCATGTTCTACTATTGTGTCCCACTATGAAATTTAATATTTTAAAAATGTTTATTACAAAAATAAATTTTATTATAGTATTACAAATCATAATCAACATTTATTGCTAAAAATTAAATTTTTAAAAATTATATACACTATTTTTGGAATAATCAACCATATTAATCAATTATATTAACCAAAAAATAAGAAATAAATATTAAAAAATAAATATAAAGCCTAATTGGGTGGAATGAACCCTAAATAATAATTCTAAAATTAAGACATAACAAATTGAAATTGAAGAAAAAAATTGACGAAAATCGAATAAAAATCAAAATGGGACACGAAATGGGATAGAGGATTTCATTTGATCAACATAAACAGTACAAAGAAGAGAAGATTTGTAGAGTGGTTATTTAATTTTTTAAATTTTACAATTTTTACGCGTTTGTCATCTACGTGCAAATATATATATGTTGCTCTTGCTCTATTTTTGGTCTTGAAGATCATCAGAATGTGGTGTGTATAAGAAAAAGAAATAATATGTTCAGGTAAAAAATTCAAAGAAGAACATGGAGATCAAGACTCATAGAGATAAAAAAAAGAGTTAGGGCACGTTTGGTTGACACCTAATCTGGGTTGAGAAAGTAATCTGATTCTCTCTCTTTTTTTTAAATTACAGTGTTTGGTTTAATTTTAAGGTAAATGGGAAAGTAAAAAGAATCCTGATTACAAAGAAAGTAGTACAACATTCCAGGATTCTTATTCCTTACTTATTATAGGTATTCTTTTTCCTCATTCTTAGGAATTTAAATCATATACATATAGGAAAATATAGTGCTTATTAAAAAAGTGATTCTTATCGTTGATCGAAAAAAACTGATATTTCTAAAAAAATGATTTCCAATATTTTTAAAAAACTCAAGAATTTAATATTTTTGGAAAAATAAAATCTTTTCAAATTTTTTAAAAAAATTTACTATCAACGTTGCAGGTGTAAATGGCCTAGTAAAATACAATATTTTGAAAAAAAATATATTTCCGATATTTTTTGAGAAATTCATTAGCAACGATGTCCATGTAAATTTTGATGATAATTTAAATATAATAATAACATGTGAGTTTCTTTCAATTAATCGTGAATCTTTCGACATTGAACTAGTTTTCGCTCTTCTCCATTAAAAATACATATATTGGTTGTGATTGTGTAGGTGTCTGCATAAATGAAATGCTTTTAATCATGGAGATAATTGTTGTATTTTGTGTTTCTCTAAAATATAATTAATATATGGTGTGGTTGAGTATGAGTATATAAATGTACTTAATTGTAGCAAGAGGTATTATTCTTATTTATATGTGATGAGTGGGTCTATAGTGTTTAAGTGTGTATGTATTATTTTTGATACAAGTGTGTGTATATATTTCAGAATCCTGATAATTTATCTATTATTCTCCAAACACAGGATAATAAATTCATTGGTATTCATTTTTACAGAATAACATTCCTTGAAATCATATTCCTTGATAACTTTACTTTCTTGTAACCAAACGAGCCCTTAAAGTCTTCAACTCAAGAAACTAATTCATTTTTATGTTCTATGAATCGTTAATAGGTATTATTGCAATATGTAATTTGAGAGTACCTGCCCTTTTTGGTACTGCGTCGGCAAGCAATGTGGGGGGGACAAAATTGTCATTTCCGTCGCAGCTACGTAGTTGAGCAATGATCAGGAGCCATACAACACCTACTAACAACCTCAACCCACTCGCCATGCCCTGAAATATATATATATATATATATATATATATATACATATATACATATATATAATTAATTGAATACATATATGTATATATACTCTACACACACAATTACTCGAAAAATAGAATAGAGAGCTAGGATCGGAGATCGAGAATTCACCAAACCAGCTAGAGATGAAAATTTAGATGTAGTTGATGTGTGTGTGTGTGTCTATCTCGAAGGTTGGAAGTGAAAGACATGTATGTGAATGAAACCTATATTTAAACAACAAAAATTGAAACATTACACGTACCAAAACATATTCGACTTGTGTTAAGTTTTTCCATGTGAGCGGTCCCACAAGCCTAACAACTTTTACCGCAAAAAAACTAAATCTTGCGTAAGACCATTTTACAGGTTAAAATTTATAAGATAGGTCAAGATTTAAATCTAAATACTGATACAATTCAAATGCATGCATTACTAAATATAAGTTTGGATCTGAATTTTGACCTATAAGGCGACTGTTGTCAAAATCCAAAATGCTCATTTGTTTTTCTCCTAACTAATTAATGGGGAAATTGCTAACTAGGACTTTGAATAATATGTGTCTGTGGTTGCAACGATAAGCCCATAAAAACAACCAGTGGCGGATCCAGAATTTTTTTTAGGGAGGGCGAAATTGTTATATGACGGAGTCAGAATTTTTTTTAGGGGCGACACTAATATATGGCGGAGTGACCGACTTTCGGGTTTATTTACACGGTTGAGATATAATATTATTTCACTAATGCACTATATATTTTTCCTATTCAGAGAGTTGACAACAATCCGCACTTTTAACTTTTCTTTTTTAATTTTAATAATGTAAACTAATATGTAACATTCAAGAATCAGAACTTAAATTCAAAATTCGATCCTATTTTTCTATTTTATTATAATTCTTAAAATTCATAATCAACCCCTAGTTTAATATTTAACAAATATTAACTTCATTAAAAGTAAATAAGAAAGATACTGGTATGATTTTATTTTAAAACACCTCTATATTTACATAAAAATAGAAAATAGTTTAATTAAAAATAATTGACATTTAATCACAATTAATACGGATTATAAATTAAAAATAAATTAGAATAAATAAAAAAAATATGTATTACATAAAAAAAAATATGTATCAAGCTCAACACAATTTTATACTTTAGTAAAAAAAATAAATTAATTGGGGGGGGGGGGGGCAAAATATGAACTTCTCTCAATTTTATTTATTAACCATATGTAAAAAAAAGGCAAAAATTAAAACTATATGTAAAAAAAATTGAAAAAAAGTTTTTTTTTTTTGGGGGGGCGCTGCCCGCCAGTGAAAACAACTATAATACTGTCACATCGGCGCCACATCAAAAATTGAAACCCACCAATTCTTTAAATATATCACCACAATCATAAATTCAAAAAGCAACTCTACACTTGAGCAACTCCAACCCAACACTATAACCCATTTTGCAGTTAGATTTTCTCTCCAGCAGGACACTAAACGCAAACTTAAATTGGGATTAAGTTGGATTTCTCTCACCTCCAAACGCATATTTGCGTATTTCCTGTAGCAATCTAAAATGAAACGCAAAGTTGCTTTTTGCCTTTAAAAATTACAAACTAGTCCTTTATGTATTGTTAATTTACAATAATTACTGGATAACTTATTTTGCATTAATGATTCTATTTACTATGTATTATATATTATGAATTTACAATAGTTACTAATATTATTTTGTATTAATAATTATATTTACTATTGACATGTTTTATTTTTATGTAATGATTTTTTTTACTGTTTAATAATGCAAAATTAGAGAACAATACAATTCTGAAAATTTCAATTAAATTAAATAACAACAATAATTAAAATTTATCACATTAAAATTTATGTAATTTTATTTACAAGTTGTGTAATTTTCTCTTATTTAATAAAATTTTTATTTTAGTATTTCTCTACCATCATTAATACTTAAGTTATCGAATAATAAAAGTATTTTATATGAAGTAATTGATTGATTATTATTTTATTAAATGCACCGTGGATATAAAAATTAAGAAGTCCAATTTATAAATTTGATAAATATATAGGTGTTTTTGAAAAAAAATAAAAAGTGGTATAAGAAGGAATATACTGAAAATATTCTTTTGAGTTTGAGAATGAGTTTGTGGGTTGGAGATAAATTACTGTTTGATCTGACAGTTACTGTATTTTGAGTTTGAGTTTGAACATATGGGGTGGAGATGCTCTTATACACATACATATTTCACATATACTATATTTATTTTTTACAACATTTACTAATATATTTAATTTAAGAATTATTTATAAAATATACAATAAAATTACAAAAAGTATTTCTCAATACACCAAAAAACAAGAAAAAAGAAATGTTAAAAACTATATAACCATTGAAATCGGTTACGAGACAAGAAAAAAAATAAATATTTATATATGTGTATGTAGGTGAGATAAAATGTATATTTAACACAAGAGGAGAAAAAAAAAGGAAAAAACCAATGAAATTATAGATCTAAGAACAAAAGGAGAAAAAAAAAAGTGAAAGATTAAAGATTGGTTGCTGCAGAATTTGTTGGTTGTTCTAATTTGACACAAGGATCAAGCAGTAAAAAACGGATGGTCATTTTGTCTGTTAGGTTGAGGGTGAAAAAAGGGTTTTGGTTGAAGTTTATTTAAAAGTTCGTGAGTCTAATTGACTTGAAAACTGAAATGAGGTCCTATTACACCCCATCAATGGCCGATATACATATATATATATATATATATATATATATATATATTCTGCAAATGACTGCTGTACGTACGTAGTTGCATCATTAATAAATAAAAATATATTCGAAGACATATATAACACGAATAAATAATTAAGAAATCAGAACGTTTGACATTTCCTATGTTGTAGCTAGTTTTTTTTTTAAATTTTTTTATATATCCTAATTTGGGAAAGATGAATTTTAAATAAAAATATTTTAAATTAAATTAAATCATTATAATTTAAAAATAAAAAAAAAGTTTGAAATATAAATGTTATAGAGAATGACACAGGAGATCTCGTGTGTCTATTATGGATCAATGGGTCCATTATAACCCCAATGGCCCAATTACAGTTCTATTTAGAAACAGATTAAACAAAAATACTATATAAACCCTAAATTATGAGCTGCATGTGGGTCTCGATCTGATTATATTTTCAAACCAAAAGTTCTCGTTCTAAATCGTGAATTTCGTTTGCTCAAAATAAAATATTCGAACAAATTATTACTTAATCCAAACATATATCAGGAAGAAAGAAGACCTTTTAATGTTTAGAGGGAATTATAAAGATATCTGTTTCCTAAAATATATATATATCTGTGGATGTCTTGTGCCGTCCATAAAGAAATCACAAATGCCTAAACAATCATTTGATTTATTTGGCTATTAATTAAATGATTAACGGATGAGGTTAATTTGTCTGTTATACATATATAATGGTATAAATTCCCATTTCGGTTCCTAGCAAGCCTAATCTTAAGCTTTCACGATGGTGCGTAACATTTTAGATTTTCGGTACACCAACTTAATATTTTGCCTAATGTAATGTGACACATCCATTAGAGAGTAAAAGTGTGATGAGTATATATGAAAATGTAATATTTACATTGGTGGGAGAGTGATATTATAATGAGTATATATATATATATATATATATATATATATATATATATATATATAGTTAAAACTTAAAAGTGAGATAGTCCTTTTGACCACTTGAGATCCTCTAGTCCCAATTTATGTGTGCCAACCGTGTGCCACACTTCAAAATTATTACGTTTTCTTTTATTTTTTTCTTCAATTTTAGTTTCTTTTGATTTAGTATAATTTTACATTATTATTTAGGGTTTATTCCACCCAATTAGGGTTTATAATTATTTTTCAATATTTAATTTTCATTTTTAGTTAATATAATTGATTTTTGGGGTTGATTATTCCAAACTTAGGGTATATAATTTTTTAAAATTTTAATTTTTTGCAATAAATATTAATTATGATTAGTTATGATAAAATAAATTTTATTTTTATAAAAAATATTATTAACAATATATAATTTTAATGGTGGCACACGGTTGGCACACACAAGTGGGACTAGAGGATCTCTACTCCCTTTTGACTATTATCAGAAGTTCACATTGCCCCCTATCTCACTATTTGAGCCACACAATCCGACGACCCCTTCGACTATTAAAAGTCACATGCAACCCTCTAGTCCAAAGGTGTGTATCAACCCCTTCGACTATTAAAAGTCACATTAGATCCTTTAGTCTAAAGTTGTGTCTGCCAACAGTGTACCGAACATCAAAATTATTAATTTTCTTTCATTTTCTTCGATTTTAATTGTTTTTGCCCTTTTGTTTTAGTATAATTTTACATTATTATTTAGCGTTTATTCCACCCAATTAGGTTTTATAATTTTTTTTAGAATTTAATTATCATTTTTAATTTATATAATTGATTTTTAGGGTTGATTATTCCAAACTTAGGGTAAATGATTTCTAAAATTTTCAATTTTTAGGAATAGATACTATTTATGATTAGTTATAATATAATAAATTTTATTTTTATGAAAAACATTATTAAAATTATGTAATTTTAATGTTGGCACACAAATGAACACACAATTTTGTAGTAGATGATCTCATCGGATTAAAAGTAGCCCTAATTTCCCCTTTTTTGTACAAAACATGAAAGACTCTGTTAATTTGATTCTTATTTATGGGAGTTAGTGAATTATGGTTCATTTCTTTCCACCAATTTTCGTGGTAAGTAAAAATTCACAAAATTCATCTTTTTCTTTGAATTGCAAAATGGAAAAAAAGTTTGCAAGTGTGGTGTTCGTGAAGTTCTTCGAACATTATGGACCGAAGAAAATCTTTGGGGGAGATTATACATGTCGAACTTATAGTGTAAGTGAGCAATTTTTTTTTTAATTTTGTGAAAATTTTTACTTACGACGAAAATTGGTGGAAGAATGAACTCTAACTCACTAAAAAATAACAGAGTATCTAATGTTGTGAACAAAATGGGCAAAATGGGCACTTTTAACATATGAATGGATTATGTAGCCTAAATATTTGGAGATGGGGCAATGTAAGCCCCTGATAATAGTCAAGGGGCTATATGACTCTCAACCTTGTGGGGGTGGAAGGGGGGTCAATGGGCTATTGGGTTAACTATTTTAGCAATATGATAGCTACATACCAAGTATAGGGGAAATTTTACACTACCAATTGGGGTAATATCCCAACTACTAATATATTTTTAATAGTCTTTTATTATCTATTAAATATAATTTTATTAATTTTTAAATAGTGTGTTAGTGGTTGGGGTGCAACCCTAACGGTAGGGTAGAATTTTCTCAAGTATAGTTGCAAGCAAGAAACATTAGTAGTATTATGCAATTGACTCTCTAGCTGTCTAGCAACTTCGAAGTTAATGTAATGACCCATATCAATGGGTAGGGACAGAACGGGGGATGGTGGAAGCCTTTCCCTCCCATCCCCCCATAAAAAAACACATGTAATTTTGTTTTTTAAAAAAATTGATGAAGAACAATTTGACACCTTAATGAAAAATTTATGGTTCCTCCCCTCTCGGTGGAAAAATGAAATGAAAGTATGATGCATATAATATTCAATGGACTCTCTAGCTAGCACTTGGGTAAACGAAAGTATGAGAGTGAAAGTAAAATGATATATATGTAGTTTCAATGAGCTCTATAGCAACTTGGGTTAATTATTTTGACATTTTGTAATGCAAAAAAAAAAAAAAAAATGAGCCCAATCTTTTATTTTAGAGCCAAATTGTTATAAAATGTCTTTTAATTTAAAAAAAATAGATAAGTATTGTACTTTTGAGGCTCATACTGAGCCCATCTATGAATATAAGTATTTAACGCCCAAATATTGTTGGATGCAGCCCCCCGTCCCTTTGGGACGCCCCCTCATTTCTCTTTCACATTCATCTTCATTTTTTTTAAATCACCGACAACCCTATTTCTATCGTCATTTTCGACCTCCAAAGTGCAGCCTAAATTCATGAAATCTATATATTTCATTCCTCTCATCAATTATATAGCTCTTATGAAAGAAATCATTAGAGTTGATGCCCAAGAAGTTGAAAATAAAAGCAAGAGCAGCCGAGGGTTGCTGCTCCACTGTCATTTGCTGCAGCCCACTTGTGGGGTCATTTTCGACCGATCCGCCCACCGGATTTTCTCAAAGTTTACACCTGATAAATACCTTACATCAGACTATGTGCAACAAGTTTCAGATCTTTGATCCGACGCCATTTGCTCCATCATTTGCTCGCCAAAAGATGATGCGAAATCTTTGCCGAATGTCGATCTGAGTCGTTGATGCTGCTTCGACTGCAGTTTTCTAGTAGATCCAACAATCAAATTTCATCATATTTTAGAGGGTTAGAAACCTCTCCTTTCTATCTTTTCACTTATGATTTCGGATTTTAAGTTAGGTCTTATTTGCCCTTTCATTTTTTATGTCGAAAGTTATACTTGACTTAATATACATATCAAAACTGAAGCAATAATACTACATGTATATATGAATTTTGGTGCCTCTATAATTCGATGGGACATGTGCGACGCATCTCGAGCATGCTCTCAAGGATGCCTCTGGGTATGTGATTTTCATGAGTTGGTTTGTAATAAAAATTGATTCTAATTTTGAGGGGCTGTTTTTCAAGCTAATGGTGTTTGGATGAAGATTAGTTCCTTCCTTTCCTACCCTTGCTTGCAATACCAAGCTTAGAACAATGTCTAAAGCTAATCCTTTGATACTACATGATCTCGGCCTACAAAGGGTTAATGCTACCCTAACAAGGCAAACCTTAACTCTTAATTATGCGAGCTTTAACAAGCATAAACATTAAATTACAGGAGAAGCACGTAAACAAGTACGAATCAGAGCTAAAGATAATTCCAAACATCTCATGCTAAGCATAAACAATACTTTAGTAGTTCTATCATTTCTAAACATGCTTGAGAGCTCAAGTAAAGCATAATATCTTCCTTTCTTCCTTCCTTGTGCAGAGATCAATCAGGCTGAGCAAAAATACTTTATTGGATATCTCATTTGCCCTACATGCTTCTAGAGCTTATTAGCTCAAACTTTAGATGAGTATAGATTTACCCACCTTGATTATGGGACGGAAGATGAGACAACGAGCTGGTGGTCTTCCTTAGTATTCCTCCGAGGCTCGATTCCTCCTACAAAAGTCGAATCGTCGACTTAGCAGCCTCCTTCGAAGATTTCTAATAACATGATATTAAATAATACCCAACTAATATTCCCTTAGCTAGGACTTAACATGGATAGCACGACTTTGATTTAATAAGGGTTCAAGAAGGATTTATTTTATTTAAGGAACTTCTCGACTCGATCTCTAAATTTTTAGACGGAAAATAACTTGAATATCTTATTCGAAATAAATTGAAATTAACTTGAATACCTTACTATAATTTAAACTTGAATATGGCTTGAAAGTAACATAATTTGGAAGACTCGAAAAGATCGAAAAAAGGGGTACGAAAATAGCCGAAAAGAAATGGCGAACAAAACAACACCGGAGAGGGGGAGGGGCCGCCGCAGGGTTGCCTTGCCCCGGCGGGCTCCCCCTCCCGGCGGGCTGGGCGCGGCCGAGGGGGGTGTGGCGCGGCGGCGCACCCCCTCCCCCCACGGGGCTCTCCTTTTCCTCTCTCTCTCTCTCTCTCTCTCTCTCTCTCTCTCTTCAACTGGGTTTCTTCAACTGTTCATCGTGTTCGTTGATTTCTTCAACGAACACTAAGAACTCGAAGAACAATTAACCCGAATTTTTATAAAAATAACGTACTTGAAATTAACATGCAACAACATGCTTTAAGTTAAAAAGAAGTTTGGCATTATAACGACATAAACACGATAATCCTCCGACAAAATCGTTAAATGTGGCTTGAACGGAATTTAACGGAATAAACGAGGCTAATCTTCTTAGAATAAATAATAACGGAAGTAGAATGAGAAATATAACATACACATTATTAACTTGGAATTTCAACAAAAATCAAAATGTAACTTTTAGACTAGCAATAATGAAGAACACGAAGAACGTAAAGAACGGAAAGTAAATGTGGAATTTAAAGACGAGAAAGAAATGGAATCGAGACCGACGAACAAGAATTGAGGGGGTTAGGTGCATCGAAGGAATGTGGTTAGCTCGGCGTCTCGTCGAGTCGCAACGGCGGCAGAGCCGCCTGCTACGATTTCAATGGCGCCCCTAGCACATTCCTTCACCGCATTCCTTCCGCGCCACTCCGCTCGTCGTCTTGAAGAACACTCACAAAGAACGCTTTCTATTTCGATAGAACCTTCTCGGCTTTCAAAGCTTTTCACCCTCTCGATTTAGAAGTGAAGTGAATGTGAAATGAGCAAGGAATGCCAAAGGGGTGGTCCCCTATTTATAGGAAAAGCTTTGGCTTCCCTTGGAAGCCATTGCTGTGCGGGAATACTGCAAAAGCTACCCCGGGTTCGGTTAAAAGCTGCTTTATTCGATGTCGAGGTCCAAATGACTTCAGACACGAAATCTAAAAATACCGAAAGACTCGTTGGCTCGAACACTAGTGAACCAACTCGATTCGTGAAGAAGACGGGGTCGTCAGAAGAAAGACGAGCAAAGATTCCCTTTTTGGAATTACTTTTTACTATTCACTCAGACTGACAGATTTGGCTCCCGAGCGTTCGATTGACCTCAGAATGACAATCCGTGAATGCCAACGGAATCCTTGAGTCATTTCCCATAAGAGGGGCCTGACAGAACTGAACTCGAATAAACGAGAAGGATTTCGTAAATTTCTCAAAACACGAACGCACGCAAAAGTTACTATTCATTTCCCTTTTAAATACGTCTTCCATCACCGAGAACTCAAATGACCTCAGATTTGAAATCTGAAAACACCGGTGTACTTCTCGAGTCAAAACCTTTCTAAAGAAACCATAAATGGCAATAAAAGAATTAAGATTATATTTTCCGAAAAGACGATCCTCACGAAAACTGACTCCTAAAGTCGTGACTGACATCCAATCATAGCTAACCTTAATTAAATTCCTTCTTTAATTAATTAACTAATATTAACAATTCTCTAAACCTTATTCAAAAATTTGGGGTATTACAGAAGTTTGCCTTGGTCGTTCTTTCATGAGTTCATCCTAAGAGTCATGATATCTATTCGAGTCATTTTAGACGCTTTCAAATCGTGGATTGATCCATTTATAGAGGTTATTTTGCCCAAATTTTTGGGGGCACTAATCCAAGTTCCTTAAGTGTTTCTGTTCAACAACCCCTTCCCTCTTCCCCCTTCCCCCAAGTAGCGCACCGGTCCCCTACCCTTCTCCCGGGATCGGGGCGTTACAAACATAGTATGTATACAAAAAGACAGGTCTTTCAATATACAAAACTAACACCAGAGCAAGAGCGAAAGGTGTGTAAACTTGTTAGATCATTGTATGGTCTAAAACAAGCACCAATTCAGTGGCACTTGAAGTTTGATAACACGATGTTATCAAATAGTTTTAAAATTAATGAGTATGATAAGTGTGTGAACATAAAGAACAGTTCTAATGGCTATGTCATAGTTTTTCTTTATGTAGATGACATGTTAATCATGGGCAATAGCCACCAAGTTATCGTTGAAACGAAATAAATGTTAAAACGGAATCTTGACATGAAAGATATGGGTTTAGCTGATGTGATTCTCGAAATCAAGATAGTTCAGACAAGTGATGGAATTATCTTAACACAATCTCATTATGTTGAGAAAGTGCTTAAGAAATTCAATATTTTTGATAGTCTGCCGGCTAAGACTCCGTTGGAGCTAAACGTGCACTTGAGTAATAACCGAGGAGAACTAGTAGCTCAAGAAGAGTATGCAATGGTCATCGGGAGTTTGATGTATATCGCTAACTACACTCGACCTGATCTTGCATGTTCTGTGAATAAGTTGAGTCGGTACACGAGAAATTCGAGCAAAGAGCATTGGAAGACTCCAGTACGAGTTCTGAGATATTTAAAGTATACTTTGAACTTTGGGTTTGTACTATATGAGGTATCCTCATGTACTTGAAGGGTACAGTGATACGAATTGGATATCAGACATAAAAGACTCATTCTCGACTATTAGGTTTATCTTCACTGTCGGCGGTGGAGCAATGTCGTGGAAATCTAAAAACCAGACCTGTATAGCCTGTTACACCATAGAATCTGAGTTTATCATTTTAGATAAAGCTTGTGAAGAAGCAGAATGACTTCGCAACTTTCTAGAGGATATTCCATGCTGGAAAAAGTCAGTGTCGTCAGTGATGATTCACTGTGATAGCCAAGTGGCTATTGGGAGAGCCCATAACGCTATGTGTAACGGTAAGTCTCAATATATACATTGGAGACATAACAACATGAGACATATGATCTCAAGTGGGGCTGTCTCAATTGACTATATAAAGTCAGTAGACAATCTAGCGGATCCGCTAATCAAAGGGTTAAACCGAGATGAAATGAATAAGTTGCTAGAAGGAATGGGTCTAAAATCCATAATTTGAGAATGGTCGTAGTGGTAACCCAACTATGATGACTAGAGATCTCAAGAACTTAGTTCAATGGGAAAACTAAGCTACAAACATTCGGTTAGTAGCACTTGAAAGGTTTTATATCTTAACTTTTCCCTCTTGAGAACATCAAGTGTGCACCTATCAATGTGATGAGGCTAAGTCTTATGACTTTTAATGATTCTTAGAACCTAAGCGTGGTTGAGTATGCCAAGATCCTCGGGAAAAGGAGATCACCTATGTAAGTGAGAAGTGGGCCGCTTCTAATGGATACTTATGAACTCAAAGAGGTTGTCCGTGATCAGAAATGGACATAAACGTGAGAACATATAATATTTGAGACATTACTATGTCAATCCTATTATCTCGGTGTACATGAAGGATGAATAGTTCAAGGTATCACGTCCACTAATCAGCTGGTATATCCGATATGGTTGCAAAATGAAGGTTTAAGGTCAAAAGCTACCTTTCATGTTATAGTTGTTCTCTTGAGGACTGGGTTGCTTGTCTGCATTCATGCATGCACTAATTCCACTCATGTGGGGATTGTTGGAAAATTAGATGTAATAAATTGAGTCATGACTCATTTTATTCGATTTTTGGTGACTGAGTTATTTAATTTTAGAGGAATTAAATAGCGTACGATTGTTCTATATTTGTGGTAGATAATCGTAGTATTTTTATTTCCTCAAATCTGAATTTCGGTGAGTGAGAAATTAATTATTGAAATCGGTCACATGGTTGGGCATTTATTGTGTGTAGGAAAATGTGCTTAAGACACATTTAATGATCCCATATTGATTTCTTAACCTAGTTAAGAAGTGTATTAAGTGTATTAACACCTAGTGTAATATCTAAAGTGCATAAGGATGTGGACCATGAGCCCACATACGCATACATGCACGCACCCACCCGTGCTCTGCTAGTGCTCCTCGTCCTTGGACTTAGATCTTGACAATTGGACTTTGGGCGTGCTTGGGCTTCCGGGGCTTAGTCATTACAGTTTTATGACTCAGAAACGGACGAGTCGTAGAGCGGGTCAATCAACTAATCCGCGGGTGCACTTGATGATTCACATCTGACTTCAAATCCATAACTCCCACCCGGAGCTGGTAGAGTTAGTAGAGACTGGTATCTCTTAGGGGTTACACACCTGGTCTCAATGCTGGAATAATGGTGCTTGGTAACTCATGGAGGTTACATAGCTGGTTTGATTTGAATGCCCTCAAATCCTAATTGTTGATCCCCACCTGAAGTTGGAGAGTCCTATATATAGAACATCTCAAAGCATGCTAAGATACAGAACCGAGTATTTTCATTCTGCATCATATGGTCATCTAGTGTCTGCTCCCAGTCCCTGTATTCTCTAGTTCACCGGAGTCTTACCGGTGTTGTGGCGCTACTGCCGAAAGGACGAAGCCGTTTCATCTTTGAGGGATAGAACGCCAAACTGTGAGCACTAATCGGGACAGAACACCAAACTGTGAGCACTAACCGGGGCGTATTTATCTTGTGGAGAGAGATCCCCTCGATTCGGCTTGCCAGAATTCTGCAGATTCAATATTTCAGTTTGTTTAGCAGTTCTATTCAGTTTATTATACTTGTTGCTTTCCACTCGATTCTATTATTTCTTGTACTTCAGATTATTGTAAATCTAGAAGCAATGTAATTGTGTACAACATTAAATTCATACAAAAGTACGAGAAAAATACTAATTATAACAACTGCCAACAAACAACCTTCTCTCAAAAAAAATAAAATAAAATTCGAGTTCAAAGCTTTTTGAGAAACACATAATACATTAATGATATTATTTCGAGCCACGGATTGCACGAGTTTTGTTGGATTCATGTTTTTCCGAGATGCACGTTTCGCATTGAAGGCTTTAGTTCATACGGATGGAGTTAGTTGAAGAAGAAAATAAATAGTGAAAGTTTGATGCGTTTAATTGAATTCCATTTTGTTTGTGTTTGAACTTTGAACTCAATTTTTAGTGTGAAAGTGAAATATGTTATCACTTGGTGTTTCAATATGAATTTTATAATTTTTTTGAGATGTTCACTTTTTATGCCAAAACAATGTATCCTACTATTAAATTCATTATTATAATAATATTTAGAAGCATATTTGTGTGTGATCATTTAACAGGTCTCTTACGTTAGACGAATATCTATTTGACTCATGAGCCCTTATTTTTTTCTTTTTCTTTTTTAGCGCCCCTTCCCCTCTCCATCCTTTTTTACCTTTTTTTTTAGTTTTTTTTTTCACTTTTTCACTTTTTTATTTTTTTTAAATATATATTTAATTTTTTTGAATTTATTTATTTTTTAAAATAAATATATATCCTAAAATGAAATTAGTGAATCCTAAAATTAAATTAAATTAATATAATTTTTATATTAGCGTCTTACTCAATGCATCCACTCGACGCTAACGCGTAGGCTCATGCACTGAGCTCGATATAAAATGAAAATTAAAAAATATTGAAAAAAAAGAGGGCTGTCAGACGGTTTATAAGTAATGATACTTCACTTCATTGTTAGTAATCATACTTTAATTCATATATTGTGGTACTTTTTGTTTGGTGCATCAACAAACATATTCCCAAAAAAAAAATGAATCAACTAAATTAAAAGTCCACATTATGATTTATGTAGAAAATAATTCATTTATTCTTTTTCTTAGCATGTGAAAACACTTCATAGTAGATAATACTTCAATTCATATTAATTGATACTTCAACACATAATTAGTGATACTTTACTTTATACATAGTGATATGTGATGTCTGAAAAAATCAACAAACATATTTAAAAAAAAAAGATAAATGAATCAACTAAATTAATATCCACATTATGATTTATGCCAAAAATACTTCATTTTTTCTTATTAGCATGTGAAAATATTCCATAGTTGATGATACTTCAATTTATATTAAATGATATATAATTAGTGATACTTTACTTCATACATAGTGATACTTTACTTTATACTCAGTGATACGTGCTTGGCCGTGCGTGGAGCCCACGCGCCTTACTATTTTTGCAGGTTTGAATGGATTTTTTGTGGCGTATTTGGATCCTATTTGATCCGCCTAACGTAAAAGACCCGATAGAAGGTCTCATACAAATTTTTGTCTAATATTTATTATAATAATAAAAGCATATATTATAATATAATCAACTTAATTAACATCCATTGCAAATGATTGAAATTTTTAAAATTTATATTCCCTAATTAATTATGGATTAATCACCCAGATTGATCAATTATTAAGTAAAAAATAAAAATTAAATTATAAAGAATAATTATAAATCCTTATGACGTGAAATTAAATAAATTCTAATTAATAATTATAAAATTAAAATAAATTAAACAACAATAAATTAAAATTGCAGAAAAACACTAAAGAAAAACTAACAAATTAATTAAAATTTGTTGCAAATGACTGATTTTTTAAAAATTATATGCCCTAATTATAAAATAATCATCCACATTGATCAATTATTAACTAAAAAATAAAAATTAAATCATAAAGAATAATTATAAATCATAATTGAGAGAAATTAAATAAACTCTAATTAATAATTATAAAATAAAATAAAATTAAATATAATAATAAATTGAAATTAAAGAAAAACATTAAAGCAGAACTAATAAAATTAATAGTACATGGGGCACCATGTACGTCACATAAAGTGGACTAAATGATCTTGTTTGAAGTTTTTCTTCAATTTCAATTTCTTGTGGTCGTGTAGTTAAATTTTACAATTATTAATTTTGGTTTAATTTACTCCACCAAATTAGTGTTTTATAATTTTGTTAATACTTAATTATTATGGTTGATTAATTTATGGTGTGACAAAATATTAATTAATGTGGACTCTTTTAGTGGTCTCGTCGGTAGCTAGATAAGTCGTGTGATTCTTGCCAACTGCGTGCAGACTGCCATGGATTGGTTTGCTACTAATTAACTCCTTAATTTTGTAATTGGTGAATGGTGGACCATCATATTTAATTTAATTTATTACACTTGAGACTGTAGTCAAAATATATATTGTCAATTTTGGTGGGTCGATATATCTGTCTGTCCTTCTTTTATTTTTATTTTATAATTAAAAAAAATTGAAGAATTAATTTGACTAGTGGTCTTCCCTATATAAAGGGGGTGGTGATAAGTGATGAGGGATAGTAGCGGAGGAAGAGAAATGGCTACAAAACCAGGTTTGCTTACCGACTGGCCATGGAAGAATCTTGGAACTTTCAAGGTACGTATATATAATATAATCTCTATTTAATTTGTTGTTTAATTAATATTAATGAATGAATAATGAAGTTGGATTAATTTTGTTGTTTGAAGCATGTTATAATCTTGGGGCCATGGGCAATGCAAAGCATTTACTACTACTCCCTTGCAAGAAAAGGCAGTGATGAGAGAGACTACTTCAACTTGCTTATAATACCATTTCTAGTATCAAGGGCTCTCCACAACCAGATTTGGATATCCATTTCTCGTTACATAACAGCCAAAGGCACCAAAAGGATTCTTGATAGAACCATTGAGTTCCAACAACTTGACAGGGAAACCAACTGGTAATTAACTAATTATATTGGTTTCGACTACTTTAATTAATTCGATTCCAGAATTAAATATATAACAAATTGCATGCATTGCAGGGATGACCAGATTCTGCTTCAAGGATTGTTGTTCTATATTTTGAACAACATATTTTCAGGTGCTGCTTTCGTGCCTAGTTGGAGGAGTGACGGTCTCATTCTCACCATTTTGCTTCACGCGGGTCCCGACGAGTTCCTCTACTACTGGCTGCACAGAACCCTCCACCACCATTTCCTCTACTCCAGATACCATTCTCATCACCATGCCTCCATTGTCACCGAGCCCATTTCCTGTACGTAATTATATATTTATATTATATTAATTATTTAATACATTCATTCATTCAATATTAAAAATATATATATATGTCTGCAGCTGTTATACATCCTTTTGCGGAGCACATTCCATATTTCCTGCTGTTTTCGATTCCAATTCTTGGAACTATTTTGAGCGGAACTGCTTCCTTAGCTTCCCTCTTTGGATACGTAACCTACATTGATTTCATGAACGATATGGGGCACTGCAACTTTGAGTTCATACCTAAATGCCTATTTTCCATCTTTCCTCCTCTCAAATATGTCATGTATACGCCCTCGTAAGTCCATCGATATATCTATCTATATATCATTAATTGATGTATATTAATAATATTGCATGCATGCATATATATATATATATATATATATATATATATATGCAGGTTCCACTCCCTGCACCATACTCAATTCCGGAGCAACTATTCCTTGTTCATGCCCTTGTACGACTACATCTATGGAACCATGGACAAGTCGAGCGACGCTTTGCACGAGGCGTCGCTGGACAGGAAGGAAGATGTTCCTGATGTTGTGCATCTTACAACACCACTATCCATCTTCCATCTCCAACTCGGATTCGCCTCCTTCGCTTCCAGGCCTCTACAATATTCTTGTTCCAACTCCCCTAGGCCTCTATCATATTGCTTCTCTCTTGTGCTCACTTTCATCTTCCGCCGCACTTTTATCGTTGACAGAAATTTGTTTCATCACAATCTCAACTTGCAAGTATGGGCGATCCCACCTTACACAATTCAGGTTAAATAAAATATTAAGTCCTCGATCCATCGATCGATCTCCTATATACCTTAATTAATTGTTCCTTATAATTAATCATGATATATATATATACTAATATATGTGTGTGTGCGGTCTTTAATTAATTGTTGTTTAATTTGAAATATTACATGTGCGTAGCAATATTTCCCCAAATGGCAAAAAGAAGGTGTGAAATCCTCAATTGAGGAAGCCATACTC
This sequence comes from Perilla frutescens, assembly GCA_026008535.1. Classification (NCBI taxonomy): domain Eukaryota; kingdom Viridiplantae; phylum Streptophyta; class Magnoliopsida; order Lamiales; family Lamiaceae; genus Perilla; species Perilla frutescens. The sequence goes on along the minus strand of BRKX01000008.1, from coordinate 33,256,511 downwards.
GAAGCCGACAAAGTAGGTGCCAAGGTTTTAAGCCTAGGCCTATTCGACCAGGCAAGTTTCTAAAATTAGTATATATAACGTAGGTACATTAATTCGAGATCTATATTGTATGTGATAATTAATTAATTGATTAATTAATTAGGGGGAGGAGGTGAAGAGATATATTAATGGAGCAAGATGGATTGAAAAACATCCTTTGTTAAAAATAAAGGTTGTGGATGGAAGTAGCCTGGCAGTTGGTATAGTCCTAAACAGCATTCCTAAAGGCACAGCACAAGTCATGTTCCGTGGCGCTCTCTCCAACCTTGCTTTCGCCATTGTATCTGCTTTGTGCCACCGGGGTATTCAGGTGGCTACATTCTACCAGATGGAGATGCTTAAACTATCAACTGTAGTTTCAGAGGGTCAAGTACTACTCTCCAAAAGTTACACACAATACAAGGTATGTATGTATATAGCTAGTTTAGTTTTATATTAATTCTTAATTAATTTGTTAGCTAGCTAGGGAATAAATGGTGAATATATATATGCAGGTATGGATAATTGGAGATGGGGTGTCGGAAGATGAACAGCTAAAGGCCGAAAAGGGGACTTTATTCATCCCTTTCTCTCACTTCCCTCCAAAGAGAGCTCGCCACCACGCCTTCTACTCTCACACTCCTTCCATGATCGCCCTTCCCTCCCTCCTAAATCTCCATTCTTGTGAGGTATTCCATCCATCCATCCATCCATCATAATCCATTAATTAATTCATGCTGAACTAAACTCATTCATTTTATTATATATATATATATATGTATATATGGACTGGACAATAATATTATTTTATATATATTTCATCTCTCTCTCTCTCTCTCTCTCTCTCTCTCTCTCTCTCTGTAGAATTGGTTGCCAAGAAGAGTGATGAGTGCATGGCGCGTGGCCGGAATAGTGCATGCATTGGAAGGATGGAATGTTCATGAGTGCGGTGACTCCATTTTCGACGTCAACAAAATCTGGGAAGCTGCTCTCAAACATGGATTTCGACCTACACCCATTTCTCTCAACCATGCATGAAATCCATATCACATTTTACATATATTTTCAGAATAATATATATAATAAATATCATAATAAGTATAAAAGAATTTCATATTGTTTATTTATTCAAAGAAAAAGTTCACTGGAAGACGCGAGGCATGACATGGCTATATAAGTTGCAATGCCACTTTATTTTTTTATGTTGTAATATGATAAAAACTTGTGTGTGACTGTAATACGGATCAAAATCTGTAATTCGAGTCAAAAACTCATATTTAGTTTATATTTATAATTTTGTTGATTTTTTATTCCTAAAATGAGTCCTCCACAAGACTCCTCTGATAAGAATAGAATCAAATGGCCAGCTGGGTCCTATTCTGAAAATATAAAATTGTGGGTCATTAATTCCAGATTCTTAATTTATATATATTATATAATAATGTCAACTATGCATAAACATCTTTTGTCTTTTACATAAATTTCACTGCTTAAATAATCGAACACTACGTCTTAAATGATGTATATATACATGCATCATACATTCAGATATGAACATGTAGTATTAGAAATAAACTTCAATATTGTAGAAACATATATTTATATATGGAAATAGTTGTAGAAATGTTTCATACAATTAATTAGAAGCACTCTGTTGCCAACTACAAGTTGTTGCAGCATCTCATTAATCAACATTTCATTGTGATCAAGCTATAGACGTCGTAGTCGTAGTAGTAGTAGCAGCAACAGTAGTACGTCTATAACGAGGCACAGGCACCAAAATACAATGTACAACGAGGAGCAAAACAAGTCACGAATGCTGTATAATTTGAACGCAAAAATATAGTGACTAACCCTATTGGGAGATCAGAGATCTTGTTTACGGTAAAGAATCATCTTCTGATAATTTGCTAGTTGGGATTACGTCAATCTTTTCTACATAAGCAGAGGGAAACCATCCAGCTTCACCTTTGCATTCTCCTTCTGACCATCCATTTGATGATACCTACAACACCTCCAATCACGAATCCGTTGTAAATTTACGAATCAAATATCTCTGCACTACCCAGTGAATTTTGTGCAGACTCATAGACATTGTTCTGGGATAATCAAGAGCGTACGTATCCATTCGAGCATTATGACTTTTGGAAACGAAGAATAAAAAATCAAAATCAAAGCAGCACATAAAACTTAAATAAATGTCGACTTCTGAATTTGCGTTAAGATAGTACAGTTTTCACATCTTTAGTTACCATAGTTACATATATATAAGATATAAGTACCGAGTTTATATGTTTATAATAGTTTTTACTAGTACCGAGCTATGTACAACTAATGTTGAAATGCAACAAGCTAAAATGAATTATTCCCTAGGATTTGAACCGAAATATTAGATAAAAAAACGTAAATCACGTAATCCATCGAGACATGGGTAAGTAAAGAATGCACGACTGGAAAACAGCATTATCCTTAATTACCTGTCGAACTACGACATAATCATCAACTTCAAGGCTTAGTTCACCATCTGATTGAGCATCAAATGAGTGTATGACCTGACAACAAATACAGGAATTTCCTTCTCTTTTAAAAAAAATAAAGAAATGCGTATGAAACAGTAAAAAATAAGCTACCTTCCCGATGAAGTACGAATCACTTTTACTCTCATCATCATGACCATTTGATCTATTTGAAACAATCCTGTCATTAGGAAATGGAACATTATCGTCTTTTGTTGGAACTTCTGATTGTAATGAAGAGTCTGTGGTTTCCTCGTCCAGAATCATCTAACGAATAAGCATTGATGTTATAACCAAATATCAGCCAAGATATGTTGATGGGAAAAATGAAGCACAAACTAAACACAGAATATACAATGAGTTTCATCTGTTCTGAAGAAATGCTTAAAACATTATCCCCTAAGTTTATGCTAAAAAGGACAGTATAGATATAACAGACCTCAGAGTGTAGCTTCTCCAAAATAGAAATAACATGTTGATGATAAGTTCTTTCAGCATTGACCTGCGAGCAAAGCTAATGAAGATCCCACGTCGAAAAATATTTCATAGCAAGTTAAGTTATGATTGGACACAAATGTTCCGGCAAGAATGATAATTATCATTAAAAATGGTCGTCTCAGTGTTTCTGAAGCATCCATGGTATTGTGCATGTGAGATAATGTAGCAGAGTATCCAAAAAAAGATTTTTTGATCCATCATTACCTTTTTTATTTACATGATAACAGAAACAGAAAAAGTTTAATATGAAGACAGATAAACAGCAAATGTAATATAGGAAACAAGTACAGTAAATACTTAACTAGACAAGGTATCCTTTCTCGGATATTGCATAAATATGAAATGGGATTCATCTCTAAGGACTAAGGTAGACCCCCAATAAGTACTCTGAGCGAGAAAAGTTTTGAAGAACATTTAGATTTCATTAACATACCTGACATACAAATCAATTATTAAGTTTTAATAATAATAATAATAATAATAATAATAATAATAATAATAATAATAATAATAATAATAATAATAATAATAATAATAATAATAATAATTTAGAATCTTGCTAAAACATCAGATATTAATTAAAGCAATGCCTAGTGTTTCCCGCAAATTAAAAAGAGAGAACAGACAGAAAGGATAAAATGAACAAGAATGTTGTGAGTATTCCCAAGGAACATATAGACAATCCTTCACTTTACTCCTGAAACAATTAATGAGCAGCCTTTGGAGAAATGAGAAAACTGTTCATCCAAGAACAACTTGATGATTACAGCTGTCCATTTCTATTAAAGGAAATAACTGCACCTATTGGTTTATAGATTTCCCAGTATACACGAAAGCTAATGCTGTAAAAAAGAAGAAGAAAAATGATAAATGCGACTTTAAGCATTCATACCATGGTAAGAAGCTTTTGGAAAGTTGTCTCCTGTTGCTGATCCTCTACTGATGACATAGCAGCAGTAGCTTCTCTCCCAAGTGTCAACATTGAAGATTTAAGTTCTGTCAACTTTTTTTCAGCAGTTTTAAGCTTTAAGGCACTTTCAGCAGAAGTATCTCTGGACTTTGATTGCCGTCTTATTACTTCAGCTGCCTGAATGGGAGTTTAAAATTCATTGATTGAATAACTAAATTAACTTCAAAATGAGGTTCATGAGGAACGTGAAGAAACTGAGACCTGAACTTCAAACTCTTGACGCATTCTGTCATAACGGTGAGTTAAATGACGGGCATCTTCCAGAGGAGCACCATTAATTTGTGCACGAAGTGGCTCGGAAACCTACAGGTCAGAATAAATTATGGTTGCTTAGAAACTTATAGGGATTAGCGGGGTTCTTTAGTTTTTATTGCAAAAATTTGACAATTTATGCCGCAGCGTATTGTCAATAGAAGCTGCTCTACTCTGGCCAAGAATATCCATATTCTACGTGAGGACAAGTCAAATTGTAGGTGTTTGGTGTTCCTTAAAGTCAGATGGTGTGAAAAAGGAAAAAGTGTTCAAGATTTGTGTAATCTTGATATTATAAGATAGTTTTATAAATGATGGTATCAACATCAAACTTGGGAAAAATTATTCATTTCCTAATAAAGTTATCTTCTATCAACTATGTATATCTCAAGCTTTTCTTGTTGCATAACACAGTGCATTCAAGTTTAAGATGGGGAATGGATGAGGATATTCTTATCCAATCCCCATGATGAAAAGACAGTTGCAGGAGCCCCGCTGTTCAGATTCATAAACTTGCACTGGACTCATAGAAGAGGAAAAACTCATCAGGTTTTCATGTGTCTGCCTTGAGTCCAACCAAAAATAAAACACAGGAAAAAGGAAATAACAGAAATCATAGGAAAGTTTGAGACTTTGAAAAATATTTACATTGTTACTTGATTTCTCAACAGCCACCTACTTTACCTGATGACCAAGTATGCCAAGCATTCTTTCTCTATGATCTTCCATTGAAGCATGTGAGGTACCAAAATCCGAGGCAACCTTTGCAAGCGGAGAAGCAGAATCTTGATTTTCAATACCATACTTGCAACAATCTTCAGCAAACCTTCTAACTACACAGAAAAGCTGAATTTACTTGTCCATCTCATCACCAGTATAACTCAAGCAAGTGCACGAGACTACATACCTATCTCCATTTGCTTTTTGCTCGTTGAAATGAATCCTTCTAAGCCACGTATAATATCCCTCTGGAAATGCTGTGCAACAAAAAGCTCCTTAAATGTGACTGCTGAAGTTATATAAGAGAATTCATTAGATTCAGAAACCACTAGACAGGGTCACATGTAAAAAGACATTCATTTATGAATTTACCTTGGCAGTCCTTGTAGATTTGTACAAATTCTGCAGTTGCTGATGAAGTTCGATGTCAGCATCATCAATCATAAGCCCTCCATGACCCAACTGCCCCAGTTGTCTTAAAATTGCCTGCAGTGAAGCACAAGCATATATTTATAATAAAACAAAGCAGTCATGAGAACACATTAACGCTCGAGTGCTTGACAACTGCTTACTTTTCTACCTACAGTATATGAGAAGTAACTCCGGAATAAAATAATTAAAACTTCCATCGAATTGAGTATGATTGTAATATAAATATAGACTCTCAAATTTTCAATCAACGTATCTGGTCTAATTGCTTGCAGTTACTGATATAAATCTAACCAATCATCATTGATACCAAATGAGGATAATAAGATCCGTCACACATTAGAGGAGAAAATGCTGCATACTGCACCAGAAAGAAGATTTACTCATAAAATCTACAACTACAAGATTTAAAGAGATATAAGAGCACCTTTGGGCATTTAAACATATGTAGCAAATACAAAAATATGAAAAGGTCTGGTCTTTGATCCAAATTATTGGAGCATCCTCAATCATCCATCATAAAGCATGAGCTTGTTCAGATATTATACAAATTAGGTAGCATAGTTTTTAAAAATAATATATAGCACCAGAACAAGCATAGCTCTTTTTGATAATAGCTGATGAGTATTGTCTCCCATATGTCTTGCTACATTTATTTGTTGTACTGATGATACAAGGAAATTCTGCCTTCTACCAAATATATTCATTTCTCCATCAAGATATAATGAAAAGATTACATTTCAATCAATCGACCTTCTTCTCGCACTTGCTCATTTTGGATCACCATCAATTAGGGAAATATTCAACATTTGAGAAGAGAACTGATATCATGGCTGATAAAATCACTAGGAACCTAATTAATACATATCTAATAATTAAATACACTTTTCCAACTTCAAGCCACAATTTGAGGGCCTTTACATTTTCCTTTTGCTCAATCTATTTCTATCTGAATTTCTTAAGGCCTGCACCATGCATCAAAAGCTAGAACTAAAAGGCCATAACTACAATTTGGCTAATGATGTATATAGCTCAATCGAGACTTGAAGCCACCAAATAGTACATAACTAAATAAATAAGACCCCTCCAAAAAAAAAAAAACAAAACAAAACAGAGAAACTGCGGCAAAACCTTTACATGTTATCCAGGAATAAATTAAGACAGGATTATTTAATCCCGCGATTCTAATTCTATTTCTCCCTAGTCTTTTATCCAAGATCAATAACTTTTCAATAAATATCACGAATGAGAAAAAAAAAAAAAAAAATCATACCTGTTGCTGTCTGGCTACTTGCTCTCTCAATTTAGTTGCTTGCTTCTTTATTGCCTCCATATTTGCAGTAATAACATAAACCAGTTTCCCCCAATTATTCACTACGTACCTATTATCACCTAGACCTCTCTCTCTCTCTCTCTCTCTCTCTCTCTCTCTCTCTCTCTCTTCACACAAACACAGAGACGCGTGGAGTCAGGTACAACGGATGAAAATGAATGAACAAGATGAGAAAATGATGGAAAAGTAGTGGGGTGTTTATGGTGTGCTGGAATTTGGAATAAATTCGGACAAGAAAAGTTGAAGTGTGTGTATGTGTCGGTGAAAGCGAGAGTTGGAATTCAACTGCCCCACTTTGCCAGCGCAACTCAGCAAACTCTTTTCGAACAGAGGAAGATCATTTATAGGCATAAATTTCGGTACAAAAAGTTGTCTTTACGCCGATCTAAACTTTTCTTCTGTATTTCTACCTTCCTTCAAGAATCAAGATTCTGGCACCACAATCCCCACTTCATCTCATTTTTATGATTTTATTATTATTATTAAAAGATTGAAATACCAGCGATGCACGGGACATTTTTACACATTTTAACTTTAAATAATATAAATTATTTATAAATACAAATAAATAAGTGTAAATGGATACAAGTATTCAAATTTCAAATAACAAATATTTTTTTAGCCAACATTGATAACTCATACTTTTTTATTCAAGCTTTTTCACAGTGTCTTAAATACCTTTACTAAATGGTGGGTCCAGTCAAATATTTTTTTTGACCCCTTCATTTCAAATTCAATCTCTTTTTCATAAAACATAATAACAACAAAATAGAGACCCAAAAAAAGGATCCCTTTGGCTTATTCTCACGAAACTAGCAGCAGCAAATAGAAGCCAAAAATTTTCTCGAAACCCAGCCAAAATTTCCTCACGAAAAAATTCTAATGAAAACCGGCCAAACATACACACGACTTCAAAGCTAAAATCCTCATGAATTCTGCCCAACATACACACGAATTCAAGGGTGAAAAACTCATGAAAAGAGATTGAATAATTGTCGCGAATACTCACGGGACTCTCGTTGACGGCATGGAGAATTTGGAGCCTTGGGCTGTCGAATTTCAACAGGTTAGGCTTCTAAACTCGAACTCGAATGATTTCATGTCGAATTTTCGTCAATTTGAATCTGTGGAATTGGCTGCGTTTTTTTTTCCAATTTAAATAAGATAATATGTTCGAATTTTAAGGTATTCATTATGAGAATATGTTTGAATGTTGGGAAGTTTTGAAATATGTTGAATTTTATGGAATTTGAATCGTGTTTGTGCCCTGTGAATTCTAGAAACTATGGTGATATCGTGAGAAAATTTACTCACGAAACCGATCTCGTGACAATATATACACACGAGATCGCTTCTCGTGACAATTATTCTCACGAATTCTCTCTTTTCGTGTAAAAAAATTGTGAGAATATATTTAGACGAAATCTATTCTCGTGTAAATATATTCTCACGAGAACAAATCTCGTGACAATATATTATCCCGAAAACTAATCTCGTGACAATATATTGTCACGAAATATATTTTTTTTTATAATTGTTTGTGCTTAGGTTTTTTATTTCATAATTAATTCTTCTCAATCATTGATAAATTCTCAGCATGTAGATATCTATATCATGTCCAATTAGTTTTAATTTAATTATATTTGTTTTATTTTTTTATTATTTATTGCTAATTTTATACGCACCAGAATATGTCCTGTGCACAGTTCAAGATGTATTCTAGATCAGAAGAAGAGTACCCTAAATCCATTATTCATGCGATTTGAATTCAGTTGGATAAATAGAAAGAAATGTGCACGATCCCACACCACTGAGTACGTTTTAAGAGTGCTCACCCCACATTTTTTAAATGTTTTCAGGTCAATGAGCTTGGAGCATCGTGAGGGAAATGGGATGGACATACTTTTAATGTTTGGCTTGATTAATTCGATCTTTTGACAATATACTAGAAGTTAGTTATTTTGAACTAAATATTTTATGACGATTTCCTTTTAAATTAACCCAAGCTACTAGTCGAATATTATGAATTTACCTATGACTTGAATATAAGTTTTATACTGTAAATTATAAGTTTTCTCTTTGAAATAAACTTTGTGTTTATGAAACGCATGTATTTTGATTTAAGAATTTATATTCCTGAAAAAAATATAAATATTGTGGTCTACTTTCCTACTTGGGGATTTCTAGTGTGATTATTATTTGAAAAAAAATACTAAAATTATTATTATTGTTAATCGTCTTCCGCTTTAAAGAATAGAAAGAGTAACATTTTAAATTATAGAATTTAGGGTATTACATCCAATGTTATATAAAGAGTAAAATCTACATACATTTAATTTTGATTCAAATATTTATTATTTTTACAATTAACATTTACTGTGTAATTCATACTACACTTTTCATTAACATTTATTGAGTAATTCATATTACACTTTTTATTAAATTAATTGAAATTTTAAAATATTTTTTTAATAATTAAAGTATATGCTAAAAGCAATTACTTATCAAAGAGATATGGTTGTTATAGATGACAATTAAAAAAAATCAAATACCTCAATCCCAAACAAAATTCCGTGCTACACAAATTGCTTAATATAAACATGACTTATTTAAACAAATTTATTATAATTAAGCGATTTCTATAATTAGATGTAGTTATAATTAATATGTGGATATAATTAAGTAATATATTAGCTATTCAAGGTAATTAGACATTATCTAGGAGGTAATATCTATTTGGTAATTTATATGTTAATTTGGTATGTATGATGTATATATATATTTGTATATTGGCTAGCTACTTCATTTTAAGATTATAATTAATAATTAAATAATATAATAATTAAAATAATTGTTAATTAGTAAAATGGTTTCGACGGAAAAAGTATGTTTCACAACTTTGTTATAATATAGATGTGGATGTGGATATAGATATATAAATTGTTGAAAAATAACAAAATTATAATTTGTTGTTTTTCCAAACAATGATTAAAATAGAAAATTTGTACCACGAACAAAATGGCTAGTAGAGTATAGCCAACTTCACTAGCACAATGCTCATATTTTATGGGTACCAAGTTTTTGTAACAATGATTAAGACATATTAGCTCCTATAAATATTAAAAACTATATAAATTACATGGAATCTATTTAAGATAAAGAAAGTGAATGCTTGAAGCACATGACGTTTCACCAATTATGTCGTGACCTTTGAAGACTCAACTTCCTCAACATATATTGTTGGATTTCTTTTGAATTTGTGTTGTTGACATTTTCTGAAATGACTTCAATTTTTTCTTCTTGAATTTGTATTGAATTCTCACTATTTCCTCTTTATTGTTATAAACAAAATAATATATTTTGATTTAGACAATTATGAATGCACAAATCAAGAAAATTAATCAATACGAATTTCATACAAAAGGTTCAAAAACTATGACACAAATTCAACAAAAATAGATAACACTAAAAAGCAATTGGGAACACAAAAAATTATAAATAAACGAAAAATCTTACCTAATATAATGGGTAATATCATAAATCTCAACATAATTATGAAAATACACCCTTCTATCAAAGATAAAGCAGCATAATAGTTCACTTTCTGGCAACCATCATTTCTGCAACCATTTTATGTTCTCAACTTCTCTTTTCCACCGCTCGCTACTAATTATTATTTATAATCTGAATAGTAATTGCTAGATTGCTGAATTGATGCCAAATTGATTGATAATTAATCTACATGTGCATTGCCTTAGAGTTGATGTGACCACTATTATATATTTATTTGGAAATGCCTATTATGAAAATAGACCAGAAAATGGTTATTCAATATCTACAAGCAATAAATTCAAATATACTCCTAAATAAAAAAAATTCAAATCTATATATAAAAATATGAAATATTTGGGAGTCTACTATACCAGTAATTATGAAATCAAATTCGAAATATATATTTCTACTGATTAAAAAAAAATCAAAATGTATTATCAATACAATTATTAAAAAATAAATTAAATAATCACAGTGACATCGACGAATTAGCATGTTAATCCCGCATAAATTATTTATTATATAGACATTTAATTATAGATATCTCGAATTATTGGATCCTTTCTTTGAGCAAACATATGTTAATTATATATAGTAACAATCAATTTGGTTTAATGCTAAAAATATTATTATAGAAATTAAATTAAATAATTTATTAAATTATATTTACAACAATATTAAATTGTCTAAAATACTCTTACAAATGGGCGGGAAAAAACTTGTTGTTGAAGTGTATTATAATATATATATATATATAGATATAGATATAGATTATATATCTATTGCTAACATTTTTCATTAGTTTATATAATTTTTCATATGAATTCTTACAATTGATATTCAGGTTTTTAAGAGTATAGTAAGTTATTTACTTTCCTTTTATATATTTGATTTTATAAAAGTTATGTTTAATGAGTGAGAACGCGGATTTATTTTATCTATATTTAGTGGAAATTCTTTTTAATCCTCAATTATGTACAATTTCTTAGAATGATATCTCAACTTATACCTAACAACAACCGGCCTCTAATATTTCTTCTTCTTTTTTCACAATTATATATTTTGTCAAATTCTCCATCAACCTGAACTCATTTCGTATTGTCCATGTCGAATTATGGCGGCTTGGTCAATTTTCAATCATCGAAAAAATTAATGAATTGTATAATTGTGAATAAAATAAAATGCTAGGAATCGTGTTACTATCAAATATATGTTGATGGGATGAAATTATCTGTTACACTTTGTGCAACACTCCATGCTACACTATTAAATTTAGGGATAAAGACTAAATAGGCCATTAAACTAATTTGAAGCTCAATTGAACAGCTGTAATTTTCTTGGCTCAATTGAGCCATCACGTTTTTAAAATCGTGTCAATTGAGTCATTCTATAGCTGAGCTCTAACGGAGGACGTTAACTCATCTCGAAACGACATCGTTTTCTTTAAGTTTTACCCTACCCCATAACCAAACCCACCCCTAACCCCTAACCTGACCTGAAGTGTTGAGGGTACACGTCGATTGAGAGGGTGGACAAAAATTCGATCGGCGACGGGAAATTTCAATTGAAAGCTTCGATGGGAGATAGGTTTGAGCAATCTGAGATTGAAATACCCTAAAGGCCACCTGGGAATCGATCTGCAAGATTGGCCTTCCATTTGCGACGACAATGAAGTCGTCTTGTGCGGGGAGTTCGCTGCGAAGAGTTCGGCTAAAGCATCAAATGTCGAGACATTCAGGGAAGCCACCGGCCTCACAGAGCATGTTTGCGGTAACGGTGGGGGTTTTCTGGCCATCACACGAGCAAGAGGGAGGTCATTTTCCTCCGAGGAGCCTCCGACGATGAAGAACCAGTCAAGATGAGATCAGGTGGCCTGATGATAGGTAAGTTTCCATATTCTTGTCGATCTTTGTCTGACTCTTGAGGCCCATTTTCTTTTTCTGGGTCTTCGAAATTTTGCTCAAAATCTATTGTTTCTTTGGGATGTGAGGAGATTAGGTTTGAAGTTTTGGTTGAAGGTTGTGATTGAGGTTCTGGGTTGGAGGATTTGTGTGGAGAGTATCTGGGAGAGTAAAGATGGGAGAGGGGAGTCGAATCAGACGGTGATGATTGTTCTGAGTCCGATGACACACTCTCCCACCTTCACCGATCCTATCATGGCCTCCAACTCTACCAGCTCCACCTTTAATGCTCTCATTGCCATCAATGTTAGCGCTCAAACTCCAATCAAACTAACATCCACCAATTACCCTGCATGGCGGATGCAGTTCACAACAGCTCTCATAGGCTACGATCTGCTTGGTTTCATCTGTTGGGTGCGGAAGCAATGATAGGTTTAGAATTGAAGCTGAAGCGAAAATAAATTTTGATAGAGTAGAGTAGCTACTGCTCACTCTATTTTTAATATTAAAAGCTTATAATTTTCTGATTGGATTACAAATGAAGGCAACACTATTTATAGTGTGCAATGGAGGATTCCAGAAACATAGATTTCAAGAGACAATACATGAACTAGCAATTACTTGACTCTTCCAAAATAAATGCTTAGACATTAAACATTTGACTACATTTTCTCTAGACCATTTCCCATTCAACGAATCTCCTTTGTTCATTGAATTGCAAATTAACCTTTCAACACTCCTCCTTAATTTGCAATCTTGACTTGCTTCTTGAATTTTTCAAATTTGTCGGCGGTGACAGCTTTAGTTAAAACATCGGTCGGTTGATCATTGGTGTTGATGAACTTCATGCATATCTTCCCTTTATTCACAAGCTCACGGATGAAATGATGTCGTAATTCGATATGCTTGGAACGAGCATGAAAAACTGGATTTTTTGTCATAGCAATTGCTGACATATTATCACAGAAAATTGTAGTTGCCTCATTTTGCTTAAACTTCAAATCTTCCAAAAGTCTTCTTAGCCAAACTGCTTCACATGCAGCTTCTGTTGTTGAAATATATTCTGCTTCTGCAGACGATAAGGCAACAGATTTTTGTTTCCTTGAACTCCATGATATAGCATTTGTTCCAAGACAAAACACATAGCCGGATGTGCCTTTTCAATCGTCTAGTGATCCCGCCCAATCACTATCTGTGTAGCTAACAAGCTTGAAGTTCTCATCTTTCTTTAACTCAATGCCTTGATTCTTTGTGCCCTTTAAGTACCTCAAAATTCTTTTTGCTGCTAAAAAATGAATTTTGCTTGGTTCACTCAAAAAACGAGAAAGTAGACTTACAGAGTGAGTGATGTCCGGTCTTGTGTTGAGATAGATCAATGATCCAATCAATGTTCTATAAAGGGTGGCATCAACTTTTTCTGCATCATCGTGAACTTGATATTTTTCATTTAATGCCATTGGAGTAGAGACGGGCTTGCACTGACTCATGTTGAATCGCTTCAAAAGATCATCGATGTACTTCTCTTGACAAAGAAAAATTTTTCCAGGGCTTTGCTTTACTTGAATGCCAAGAAAATATCGCATGAGACCTAAGTCAGTCATCTCAAAATTTTCCATCATGTTTTTCTTGAAATTTTCCACCAAACTTGTGTTTGTGCCGAAGTAGATGAGATCGTCTACATAAAGACATACCACAAGAAAATTTTTTTTAATATTTTTCACATAGAGGAAAAAATCACTTGAGCTTCGTTTGAAGCCACTTTCAACAAAATAGCTGTTAATTTTGCTATTCCAAGCACGAGATGATTGCTTTAGGCCGTAAAGGGCCTTCTTCAGTCGATAAACCTTTTCTTCTTGTCCTTTTATCTTAAATCCTTCCGGCTGGTCGACATAGACCTCTTCCACTATATCTCCATTTAAGAAAGCTGATTTCACATCGAGTTGATAAACACACAGCTCCAATTGAGCAGCCAAAGCTAGAGCAGTTCGAATTGTTTCGATTCTAGCGACTGGAGCAAAAGTTTCAGTGAAGTCTATTCCAGGCTGCTGAGAATACCCTTTAGTGACAAGTCGAGCTTTGTACTTCTGAATTTCACCCATTTCATCGTACTTGATTTTAAAAACCCATTTTAACCTAATTGTTTTCTTTCCATTGGGAAGATCGACGAGCTCCCAAGTCTTGTTTTTCTTGATGGTGGATATTTCTTCATTCATCGCCCTTTTCCAATTTTCATCGGTCGATGCAGCTTCAAAGTTTTCTGGTTCACTAGAGAATAATCCAAATTCACAAGACTCATAGATTTCACTAAGCAGTCGTGTCCTTTTTGGAGGACTTTCACCATCTGATTCAACTCTTGGAGTAGGAGCTGCATCATTTTGTGTTGGCAGTGGATCTTCATAAACTGGTTCACTCACAATTTGTTTTCCTTTCCAATCCCAAGCAACACCTTCATCAAATGCAACATCTCTAGAAATTGTGATTTTATTTGTTGTAGGATCAACGAGTCGAAATCCCTTGGATTCATCACTGTAGCCAATGAAGAGAAGCTTTTTACTTTTTTCATCAAATTTTTCACGAGTGTGAGATGAAATTAATGCATATGCTACGCAGCCAAAGACTTTGAAATGATCCACTCTCGACTTCTTCATGGACCATGCTTCGTATGGAGTTTTGTTTCTCACAGCTTTGGTAGGAGAACGGTTCAAAATGTACACAGATGTGTGTACAGCTTCTGCCCAGTAGAGATTAGGAACTCCTTTTCCTTTCAACATGCTTCTTGCCATCTCCACAATCGTGCGATTTTTTCGTTCAGCGACACCGTTTTGTTGTGGTGTATAGCTGACTGTCAACTGCCTTTTTATTCCATTTACTTTGCAATATTCAATAAATGGATTGTACAGATACTCACCTCCACGATCGGTTCTCAAGGATTTTATTAGAAAACCACTTTCTCTTTCGGCAAGAGCTTTGAACTGCAGAAATGTAGAGAATGCTTCTGATTTTTGGTTTAGGAAATAAATCCACATCATTCTTGTGTAGTCATCAACAAAGAGAATAAAAAACCTCTTGTTTCCTGGAGTAGCAGTCTGCATTGGACCACAAATATCCGAATGAACAAGCTCCAAAGGTTCTTTAGCACGCCAAGATGTTTTTGGAAATGGAAGCCTGTGCATCTTCCCGTAAATGCAGCCTTCGCACACATGATTATTTTTCTAGATTGTCGGAAGTCCCATCACCATATTTTTCTCCTTCAGCAATAGAAGACCTTTGCTATGTAGATGACCATAGCGCAGATGCCAAAGATGTGAGGAATCATCACAGTCAGCTTTGAGTGCAAGATTTTTATCAAACGGCAACATCAACGGAAATGTTTTATTCTTCATCTCAATATTTGCAATGACCACATTCCGCTTTTTGTCAAAAATTTCACATTTATTATCATCGAAATGAACAGAGAAATTATTTTGAATGAGCTGACCAACACTGAGAAGATTGTGTGAAAGCTTTGGTACATAGAGAACATCAGTAATGAGTTTTCGAGTACCTTCATTCATTTGGATAGCAATTGTTCCTTTCCCTTCTGCTCTTCTTTGCGATCCATCACCAAGTATAATTTGAGATGTGATGTTTGGATCAATTTCAACAAAAAGATCACGATCACCTGACATATGATTGCTGCAACCACTATCCAAAAACCACATACTCTTCGACTCTTCAAATGTACTAGAATAGAACATAGTTTCTTCTTTTGATTCTTCCAAGTACTTCGCGTCCTCTGCTCCTTTATTTTTATCCTTTTGGAACCAGCAATCTCTTTGCGAATGGTTCGGGATTTTACGTCTTTTGCATTTAAAGTAGCAATCCTTGGATTCATGGTTAGATTTTTTGCAGATAAGGCAACCAGAATTGTTACCAGGATTTTGAGATGGCTTTGCTTTCCAATTGTTTTTCTTCTCATTTTGCCTTGAATGGGCTGACTTGTTGTGATTTTGGCCTCCTCTGAAACCAGTGCTTGGTTTTGATATTTGCTTTGATTGGAAAGCTTGTTCGGTTGACGGAGTAGCCGAACAGTTGATTCGTTGCTCATGTGCGAGAAGAGATCCCGTCAACTCGTACATTGTCATTTTTGTTAAATCTTTTGATTCTTCGATTGCAGCTGCTGCATGATCAAACTTTGGAGGGAGGCAACGGAGGACCTTTTGCACGACTCTCTTTTCTTCAATCGTATCCCCACAACCTTTGATTTGGTTAATAGTCTCTGCGACTCGAGTAGAGAAATCATGGACTGATTCTCGATCTTCCATTTTGAGATTATCAAAATCTCTCCACAAGGATTGAAGCTTCAAGGCAATTGTCTTTTCGTTTCCTTGAAATTCTTTTTTCAAAATTTCCCAAGCATCTATGGCATTTTTTACGCCAAAAATGCGCGGAAAAATTGTTTTTCCAATACCTTGTTGAAGGTATCGCAATGTCATTGCATTTTTCTTCTTGAACTCTCTTTGCAATTTTTCATATTCTTCATCTTCTTTGCTTGGCTCCTGAAGTTCTCCATAGATCACCTCAGATAATTCCATGGACTCAAAAAATATTGTCATTTGACTGCTCCAATACTCATAGTGGTCTCCTTCGAAGATTGGTACTTGACTTGGTGAAAAAACGAACAATGGCGTAGAAGAATTTGTTGCCATTGTGGTAGGAATATGCAGAATAAAAAATGGCTCTTGATACCAAATTTGTTGGGTGCGGAAGCAATGATAGGTTTAGAATTGAAGCTGAAGCGAAAATAAATTTTGATAGAGTAGAGTAGCTACTGCTCACTCTATTTTTAATATTAAAAGCTTATAATTTTCTGATTGGATTACAAATGAAGGCAACACTATTTATAGTGTGCAATGGAGGATTCCAGAAACATAGATTTCAAGAGACAATACATGAACTAGCAATTACTTGACTCTTCCAAAATAAATGCTTAGACATTAAACATTTGACTACATTTTCTCTAGACCATTTCCCATTCAACGAATCTCCTTTGTTCATTGAATTGCAAATTAACCTTTCAACATCATCAATGGCACCAATCCATGTCCGCCGATAACCACGACAGACTCCACTACTACTGCCACTCGATCTCTATGGATTCATCGGGATCAACTTATTCTTAATGCAATAGTTGGTTCTCTGTCTTCAAAATTGGTTCCGATCATCGCCACAGCCACTACCTCCAAGAAGGCATGGGATCTGCTCTTTGCAGCCTACACGAAACCTTCTCGTGGCAGGATCATGCACCTACGCTCTGCTCTTGATCGATTATCCAAAGGAACACAATCCATCACTGACTACATGCTCCAAGTTAAGTCTCACAGTGATGAACTTCTTCTTCTTCATGCCCCATGTGACGATGATGATCTTACGCTGAAAGTTCTCAATGGTCTTGGCGACGACTATCAAGGCCTCGTTGATGCCATCAAGGCACGAGACACCTCTATTTCTTTTGAGGAATTACATGAAAAACTTGCTGTGATGGAAGCTTAATTGCTTCAATCTGCACCAGAACTCACATTTCCCTCAACCGTAAACCCAGCGTCAAAATCATCATCTTCGAATTTTCATAACACGAGTTCATATCAGTCTTTTCCGCCACAGTCATCCATGCCCTACCAGAAGCATCAGAATGGCTCCCGCTCCAAGCAGCCACCCCGCCCATACAACGGTTATTGTCAACTATGTGGCATGTAAGGCCACACGGTAAAAAAATGCCCGAACTATCAACCCTCTTCACCTTTCACCAGACACCAAGGTCAGCAATCCCAAGTCCGTCCACAAGCTCACTTTGCAACTCCGTCTGCACCCTCTGCCAATGAATGAGTACTTGACTCCGGCACCTCTCACCACATCACGAATGACTTGACTAATCTCAGCCTCCACTCTGAGTATCACAATAATGATGGTGTTGAAATTGGTGATGGTAAACTCTTGGCAATCACTCACACAGGCTCCGGTTCCATCTCATCTCCCTCTAACTCTTTTAAGCTTTCTCCTATTCTTTGTGTTCCTTCCATTAAATGAAATCTCCTATCTATTTCTAAATTCTGTGCCACCAATAATGTCACTGTTGAGTTCTCATCAAATGCTTTTTTGTTAAGGATCTCAAAACAGGAACCCGTCTCATGAAAGCTGAAGTTAGAGATGGAGTCTATGTCTGGCCTGCCGCTGTTGCTCGTGCTTTTTCCTGCATTTCATGTCCTCCTACGACTTGGCATAGTCGACTTGGTCACCCTTCTAATAAAGTTATGTCTACTCTTGTCTTCTCTAAGCAAATTTCATCTTCCTCTAGTCGTCAAGAATCCTCTTTCTGCAATGCTTGCTCATGTAATAAAAGTTCGAAACTTCCTTTCTATAAGTCTAGCTTAACCAGCACTGCTCCTTTAGAACTTTTGTTCTCGGATGTATGGACTGCTCCTATTTGTTGCTTTAATGCCAATAAATATTATGTCATCTTTGTCAATCACTTCACACGTTACATTTGGTTTTATCTGCTGTTTAAGAAGTCTGATGTTTATAGTATTTTTCTCAAGTTTAAATCTCTCGTGGAATCATTCTTCAAACTTAATATAACAACCCTTTACACTGATAATGGAGGTAAATATCTTGCACTAAAAAATACATTGGCTTAATTTGGCATATCTCATCTCACAACTCCCCCACACACTCCTAAGCATAATGGTTTTGCGGAGCGTCGACACCGTCATATAGTAGAGACTGGACTCACCCTTCTTCACCATGATTCTCTTCCAATTTAATTCTGGCCTGAAGCCTTCTCTACAGTAGTTTATGTAATAAATTGCATGCCCATAGGTAGGGTTGTAAACGAATCAAATGATTTTAGTTCGGTTCGATATTCAATTTGATTTTTTGATATTCGAATTCGGAAATTTGTGCTTCGAATACAAATACAAATACTTTTTCTGATTCAATTAGTTATCAAATTCAAACTCAAAATCATGATATTCGATTCGATATTCGAAAATATTCGATTTGATTTATGTTTATATATATATAATGGATTCTGATATATAAATATCCAATAATCCAATGGGCCGGCAATTGAGATGGCTTAATACAATATATATATATAAACTAAATTAAGAAATAAAATTAAACAAAAATAATCCCAATACCTAATTCTCCCTTACGCAGCGTACAAACCCATTTCTCATTCTCACTTCTCAAACCCTAAGAAATTATCGCCCGCTTCTCAAGTCTCAACTCTCAAGCGGCTTATTGCCGCCTTCATCGAAATGCCGCCACCGCTATCACTACTACGCCTCTCGCTCATGCCTACCGGACCGTCGGGCGACCTCCGCCGTTCATGCCCTCTCCAACCTCTCCAGTTATGTCTCTCTATAGCACAACCTTCTCTCTATCTCTCTCTGCAACTTCAATGATGCTATAAAATCTTTGCAAGTGATATACATTTGGCACAATTTTGCTGAAATGGTCGACTTAACAAGCTTATTACAGTGGAAAAAAAGTGGTTGATATTATCTGTGTCCTTACTAGTTACTATTAAAGGCAATTTGTGTTGTAAAATTGAATAAGTGGTATAAAAAAATCCTTTGTATTGTCTTCTGAAAATGAATACAATTTTATCCCTTTTTTTGCATGTAATTACGCCATGAATTTTTTATGCAAAAAGAATTTTTCCTATGTCTTTTTTTAGTTTTTTTCATTGTATCTGGCTTCTATCTTTTTAGATATTATCTTTACTCAGAAATCATTGCACATTATATACTCACAAATCTCTGCAACTTCAGTATGGTTGTCACAGTGAGTGTTTATGTATTTATTTTTTTTTTTTTTTTGCTGATTCTAATTCCAACATTATTTTCAACTATTTATTCAGCAAGATATGGAAGCCTCAAATTTAAAAGATAGAAGAACAAATCAAGAAGAGGAGATTAGAGAGGAAAATCAGGGGTAAGTATTATAGCTATCCAATTAAGTATTGTGGTTATTTGGAATATAGAGATATAATTTAACTTTTTATAATTTAATTAAACACTTGAAAATTGTGATGATAGGTGCCGAGATGTATCGTCGAGATATATTATGACGGAGATGAAAATATGAGAGATCAAGATGATAATGATGACCTACAAGCTGAAGAGGAAGAGAAAAATGTTGATGGGGAGAAAGATAAAGAAAAAATTAATGATGTAGAAGACGACAAAGATGGGGATGGTGAGGAAAAAAAGAGTCAATTTGAAATAAAAAAAGAGAAAAAAGTGTTCAAAAGCATATCAGGATTTCATTGATGTCACTGCAAATGGAGTTGCAAAATATCAATGTATACATTGCAAGACTTTTCTTGCAAAGTTAAAGAGTTGCACAACAACTCATCTTTGGAATCACTTGAGGAGGTGTCTGCAAAAAAAAAAAAATGCACAATGAGAAACAAAAAACCTTGCAATTTCAGCCTGTCAAATCGAAGTTGGAGTTGAAGCCTTTGTCAGACGGTAGATATGATCATACGAAGCAAAGGGAATCCATTGCCCATTGGATTTTAATGAACGAGTAGCCATTTAATGTTGTGGAAAATGATGGTTTTACTTTCATGATGAGCATCAACCAACCACAGTTTGAGAAGATTTATCGTGCCATGACAATGAATGATGTCAGGAATGTTTATGAGATAGAAAAGAAAAAGTTGCAGTTGGTGTTGAAAGACATCAATAAGATTTCATTGACCACTGACATTTGGAAGTCAAAGGTTCAAAAGATTTCTTATATGTGTGTCACTGGATACTTTGTTGATTTACAGTGGCAGCTTCAGAAGCGACTTCTTAGCTTCATACCTCTTCCTCTTCCACATGCTGGTAATATTATTAGTGTGTGTATATATATATATATATATTTGTCTAACGTTCTCTTGCATTACTCTAATCGATACTAATTTGCTATTGACATACTTCAGGTGTTGATATCTATGATGGGCTTATAAAGTGCACAAAGGATTGGGGGATAGAGCATAAAGTCTTCACTATCTCTGTGGACAATGCATCGAAAATGATGTGGCAATTCGAATTGCTAAAGAGACATTCTCAAGGAGCCATAAGCTGTCATTGGAAGGTCAGTTGTTTCATGTTCGGTGTACTGCACACATATTGAATCTTGTTGTTCAAGATGGTCTTTCTGAGATAAAAAAATCATTGATGATGTCAAAAACAGTGTGCGGTTTATTAATCAATCAGAGTCTAGGTTGAGGAAGTTTTCTGATGTCGTGCATCATTTAGGAATTTCAGTGAAAAAATTGATCATTGATTGTCCAACTCGTTAGAATTCTACATATGAGATGTTAGTTGATGCTTTCAGAGTTAAAGATGCATTCCCTATATTTCAACACAGAGAGCCTTCATATGAGTGTTGTCCTAGTATTGATGATTGGAAGAAAGTGAAGGATGTTGTTAATATTTTAGAGGTCTTTTTTCAAGCTACCCATGTCATTTCTAGTGTTGATTATCCTACCTCTAATGTTTATCTTGCTGTTATTTGGAGAGTCAAACATGTATTGAATGAGTTTATTAGAGTGATGATAAAAAAGATGAAGCAAAATTTTTATAAATATTAGGAAAGTTGCAATCTTTTGATGGTCATTGGAGCAATAGTTGACCCTAGGTTCAAAACGAGGTTGGTTGAGTTTGCTTTTAGTAAAATATATAGTGAGAGTGATGCACATACAAATTTGATGAAGGTTTGAGATGCATTACATAGCTTGTTCTTTGAGTATGTTGAAATTGATAATGCAAGGGCTCGAAAGACTACCACTACAGAAAATTGTTCTTCTACATCTGCAAACTCCTCATCTAAAGGCAAATTAGTGCCTTCTGGTATGTCTATGTTTGATGATTATTTGAACAATGTTGAGATGCATGGCCCTTTCAAATCGGAACTGGACATTTACTTAGAGGAGGGGGTTTTTCGATGTTAAGATAGGGGTGCAAGTGTAGCCACTGAGTTTGATGCCTTAGCTTGGTAGAAATCTCAAGAGTTAAAGTTTAAAATCTTATCTAAGTTAGCTCGTGATGTCTTGGCTATTCCCATTAGAACAGTAGCGTCGGAGGCTACATTAATGTAGGAACTCGAGTATTAGATTCTTATCGTTCAAGGTTAAGTTCTGATGTTGTAGAAGTTTTGATTTGTGGAGCAGATTGGGTTCGCCGGCTTCACGGGATCAAGAAGCCCCTTATGACACATGTAAGTTCTATTTATTTCTTTAATTTATTTGATTTATTTGAGATATATATATATATATATATATAAGTACATGTCTTTATAAAATTGATTTTTAATCGACTTTTATTCTTATTTAGGAAGAAGAAGTGCCTTATTATGTCACGTTGCAAATCACTTGATTTGCAAATTTGG
The DNA here is from genome assembly GCA_026008535.1 of Perilla frutescens. Classification (NCBI taxonomy): domain Eukaryota; kingdom Viridiplantae; phylum Streptophyta; class Magnoliopsida; order Lamiales; family Lamiaceae; genus Perilla; species Perilla frutescens. The sequence goes on along the minus strand of BRKX01000008.1, from coordinate 33,233,897 downwards.
TGGAAGATTGGATGTTTGCCATTTGCGAATGATTTTAGTGAAGTGTTGTTTTGATGAACTTGATGACAAACTTTTATGCAACTAAAATATTGACTTGTTTATGTTTAACCTTTTGAATTTGTGACTTGTTAGTATGTGATTTATTATGATTTGTGAACAGTGAGTTGGAACACATAAATATATTTTTAGCATCTATTATTGTGTGTTTATTAGGTAAATGTATCAGAAATATCATTTATTATTGAGGTTTGTGTTTAATTGTTTATTAGGTAAAATATTGGTTTAAAATATTGTTTTAGGAAATTTTCTTCAAAATTGTGAATTGAATATATTCGAATTGAATCGAATAGCGTAAAATTAAGGAAATTTCGAATCGAATCGAATCAAATCGAATCGTATTGTATGTTTATAATACACTTAAAAAAAATCAAATCGAATATTCAAATCGAATCGAATATTTGCGAATATCTTATCGAATCGAATACGAATAAAAAAAATATTCGAAGTCGAATCGAATACCGAATCGAATATGCAATAATTTTTTCAAATCGAATTGAATACATAGACATTCGCTCCGATTCGATTTGTTTACAACCCTACCCATAGTGCTGTAAATGAACAGAGCCGCTCGCGAGCCATTCGGAGTTCGGTTCGAAAAAAGCTCGTTTGAAGTTCGTTCATTTTCTAAATGAGCCGAGCTCGAACATAGTAGTATTCGACTCGGTCAGCTCGTGAACATGTTCGAGCTCGAGCTTTAATCAAACATGTTCACGAACATGTTCATGAATATTATAAATAATTCAAACGGGTAAATAAAATAAGCTATTTTTTCAAACTCGAGCTCGAATATGTAAATTAATCGAGCTTTTTTTCAAGCATTCAGACTCAGGCTTGTTTAGTAAATTTTTGAGCATTTCATGAACCGAGCTCGAACCGAATTCGAACATGATAAATATTTATCGATCCGAGCTTGAACAAGAGGAAAAAAGATCATTCGAGCTCGAGCATCAGGCTATTCGGCTCAATTCGGTTCGTTTACAGCCCCACATGCCCAAGTTCAATCTTTCCTCTGTGTCAGCTTATGAAAAATTATTTCAAACTCCTCCTAATTATTCTAAGTTGCGTGTGTTTGGGTGTCTATGTTATCCTTGGCTTAAACCTTACTCTCCGAATAAGTTCACTCCCAAGTCTCAACCTTGTGTCTTTTTATGATATTCTATGTCCCAGAGTGTGTATTACTGTCTTGAACCAAAAACCAAGTGTGCGTATGTCTCTCGTCATGTTCATTTCATTGAAACCATCTTTCCGTACTTGAATCTTCTTTGTGTAGGTGACGACTCTCACTCTCCATCTCTATCCTCCCAATCTCCTCTACAACTGTCATTATTTCCCAACCCTCCTCACAACTGCAACCATCTTCTAGCCTTACTCCCTCACAACCCATCCCCAGTAGCTCATCATTATCTCGTTCACCACCACCACCACCACAACATTCAAATCCATATAAGATTCACCCTATGCTTACTCGTTCCAAAACTAACTCTCTCAAATCTATGGTGATATAGGCCCAACTGCTAATGGGCTTATTTTTTACCCAAGGCCCATTTAACTGGAGGCAACACTTGGCCCAGGAGATTAAGACCTAACCCAATACTCTAATGCATATTTAATTGTTGTTGTTGTACTGTTTTCACAGACTTCTCATTCTTGTATGTGTTCTAGAGAGCTCTTCATCTTCTCGGAGTGAAATCTGTGAGATCTGTGAGACTTGGATAGTTTCTGTTCTTCTCTTGATTTCTGTATAGATTGAGGGTTTCTAGATTCACTATCTTGGTGGATCGTGTTTGAGTGTAGGTTAGGGTTTGGCTAGGGTTTTCTTCTTCTGGGTCTGTGAAGGTCCCAACAGTTAGGGTTTTTGATTGCCATTCTCATCTTGTGGTTCGTGCTTGTAATTGCTTGTAAAGATTCAGCCATTCCTTTGTGGAACGAGTCTGAGCCAATCAATACAATCCACTATGATTCTTTCTTGAGCTTAATCGGTTGTAATTAGGGATGGCTTTTGAGGCAATCACTTTGATACCCAACAGTGGTATCAGAGCGGGTTAAACTCACCTCTGAAGCCCCCGCAACTGAGGCCTCCCTCATATGTGCCTAAAAGCAAACATGTACTAGAGTATGTGCATGCTGATGTATGGGGACCTGCTAGTATTTCTACCCATGGTGGGAAAAGGTTTTTCTTGTCTGTAATAGATGATTATTCTAGAAAAGTTTGGGTGTATTTGATGATTAATAAATCTGAAGTTTTTGATAAGTTTAAAAATTGGAAAACTTTCATTGAAACCCAAACTAACCAGAAAATCAAAACCATAAGAACTGACAATGGTCTTGAATTTTGTAATGTCCAATTTGATCAGTTATGTGCTAATCAAGGGATTAAGAGACATAAAACTGTTCCCTACACACCCCAACAAAATGGGGTGGCTGAAAGAATGAATAGGACTCTTTTAGACAAATTTAGAAGTATGAGAACTATGTCTGGCTTGTCTAAGAAATTTTGGGGTGAAGCTTTGTGTACAGCTGCCTATCTTGTGAATAGATCCCCATCTGTCCCTCTTAATGGCAAGTGTCCTGAATCTGTATTTCTTAATAAGCCTGTGGATCTTTCTAATTTGAGAGTGTTTGGATGCTCTGCCTTTATGCATCAGAGAACTGATAAATTAGAACCAAGAGCTAGAAAATATGTGTTCTTGGGGTATCCTGAAGGAGTTAAAGGCTATATATTGTGGGTTAGAGATGAACCTGGATTCAAAACTGCAATTAGTGGAGATGTTATCTTCAATGAGTTTGAATTTCCATGTTTATCTTTTGCTTCTAATGTGAACAAACCCCTTTCAAATTCTGAGTCTAATGATGCTTTGTTTGAGGTGGAGTCTCAGTCTGTAGTCACTCAACATGTTCCTTTACCTGCTGTGATGAATGAATCTGTTGAAACTGAACATGAGCATGCAAACCAAAATGAACAAATGCATGAAGAAACTGAGCATGAGTCTACTTCTGAATCTGATGAGCATACCACTGAAACTGATAATGATGACTTGAGAAACTATCAGCTAACTAGAGATAGGGGGAAAAGAAACATTGTCAAGCCTATTAGATTTGTAGGTCATTCTTCTGAATTTGACTCTTGCATGTTTAATTATGTTTTCAATGTCCATGAATCTCTAGTTAGTGATGAACCTAAGACTGTTAAACAAGCTTTAAAGTCTGATAAGGCTAATGAATGGCTAGGTGCTATGAAAAATGAAATGAGGTCTCTCAAAGTCAACAACACTTGGATTTTAGTTCCTAAACTTGTTGGTTGCTCTGTGGTTGATTGTAAGTGGTTGTTTAAAGTAAAACATGAGCTTAAATCTGTTAGATACAAAGCCAGACTTGTTGCAAAAGGTTTTACTCAAAAAGAAGGTGTAGATTATGCTGAAATTTTTGCTCATGTTGTTAAATTTACTATTGTTCGCATGATGCTTGCTCTTGTAGCTCATTTTAACTGGGAAATGAAGCAAATGGATGTAACTACAGCTTTCTTAAATGGTGAATTGGACAAGACTATTTACATGTCTCAACCTGAGGGTTTTGTTGATGCTTCTAAACCTGATTATGCGTGCTTGTTGAAAAAGTCATTATATGGTTTGAAGCAATCTCCTAGACAATGGAACATTAAGTTTGATCAATGTATGAAGTCTCTAAAATTTGTAAGGAGTAAGTTTGATCATTGTCTGTACTATAAGGATACTAATTCTGTAGTACCTATGTTCTTATTGCTCTATGTTGATGACATGTTAATAATCAGTCCTTGTGCTAAGTCTGTTGCTCATGTTCAAGGTTGTCTTAGTGAAAATTTTGAAATGAAAGACTTAGGAGATGCTAGGGATGAACATTGTAAGAGATAGAAAAGCATGCACTCTTGTTTTGAATCAAACTTCCTATGTTGAAAAGATTCTTGAGAAGTTTTCTATGTCTTCTGCTAAAGCTGTTAATGTTCCTCTTGCATCTCACTTTGTGTTAAGTAAGAATCAGTGCCCTAACACTAACTCTGAAATGCTTGCTATGAAGAAAATACCTTACTCTAATGCAATTGGATCTGTAATGTATTTGATGGCGAGTACCAGACCTGACATTGCCTATGCAGTTAGCTGCTTGAGTAGGTACATGTCTAATCCAGGTAAACCACACTGGGAGGCACTGAAATGGCTTCTCAGGTACTTGTTGTCCACTGCTAAGACAGGTATTAGTTTTCATAAGCATGAAAAAGGTGTTACCCTATGTGGTTATGTAGATTCCAATTATGCTGCTGATAGGGACAATAGGAAGTCAAATACTTCTTATGTGTTTACTCTTTGTGGTGCATGCATAAGTTGGAAGTTCCAACTTCAGCCTGTGGTTGCTCTTTCTACTACTGAGTCTGAGTATGTGGCTATTACTGAAGCTATTAAGGAAGCAATTTGGCTAAAAGGTGTTCTATCTGAAATTGGTTACTTAAAAGATAAAGTTACTGTTTTTTTAGATAGTCAATCTGCTATCCAATTGTGTAAAAACCCTATGTTTCATGATAGAACCAAACATATAGATGTTAGGTTTCACTTCATTAGAGATGTAGTTGAAAAGGAGCATGTGTTACTTGAAAAAATTCCTACTAAATATAACCTAGCTGATATGGGAACCAAATGTCTACCTGTTGAAAAGCATGTGTCTTGCATGTGCATTCTTTATATAGATAATGGTTAAATGCTCATTCTTGTGTGATGTCTGCATGCTTTGTGCTTGCTTGTCTGTGTATGTGCTTGTTCCTGTTCTATTACTGTGTGTATAATAGATGGTGGCTGGTTACTTTCCCTTGGTGCAAGCTCTGTAGCTTGCTGGTATAAGGAACCTTGTTGATCAAGGAGTGTTTGGTCTTCACTGCTTTGTGCTTTGATCCTCTCACTTAAAATAAGGGGTCTAATATTCCCCATACAGACTTAGTGTCTGATTCTCTCTATTTAATATTTTCTTTGTGATTATGTTGAATAGGGAGATTGGCAATGATGCAAGTGGTGCTATTTCAAGCTTTGACATGCAGCTGGACCTAAGGTGGAGAATGTGGTGATATAGGCCCAACTGCTAATGGGCTTATTTTTTACCCAAGGCCCATTTAACTGGAGGCAACACTTGGCCCAGGAGATCAAGACCCGACCCAATACTCTAATGCCTATTTAATTGTTGTTGTTGTACTGTTTTCACAGACTTCTCATTCTTGTATGTGTTCTAGAGAGCTCTTCATCTTCTCGGAGTAAAATCTGTGAGATCTGTGAGACTTTGGTAGTTTCTGTTTTTCTCTTGATTTCTGTATAGATTGAGGGTTTCTAGATTCACTATCTTGGTGGATCGTGTTTGAGTGTAGGTTAGGGTTTGGCTAGGGTTTTCTTCTTCTGGGTCTGTGAAGGTCCCAATAGTTAGGGTTTTTGATTGCTATTTTCATCTTGTAGTTCGTGCTTGTAATTGCTTGTAAAGATTCAGCCATTCCTTTGTGGAACGAGTCTGAGCCAATCAATACAATCCACTGTGATTCTTTCTTGGGCTTAATTGGTTGTAATTAGGGATGGCTTTTGAGGCAATCACTTTGATACCCAACAAAACCTACTACCAAACTCTCTCTCGCAACCATTTCTTCACCGTTGGAACCCACTTGTGTGTCTCAAACCATCAAAGATCCACTTTGACACCAAGCTATGTCGGACGAGTTCAATGCACTTGTACAAAATAACACCTGGAAATTGATTCCGCCTAACCCTTCTGTCAATCTTGTAGGTTGTAAGTGGGTTTTCAGAATCAAGTGGCACCCCCATGGCTCTGTGGATCGCTATAAAGCTCGCCTTGTAGCTAAGGGCTTTCATCAACGCCCTGGGCTCGATTTCTCTGAAATCTTTAGCCCCGTTTTTAAACCCACTACTGTTCGGGTTGTTCTTACTCTTGCTGTAACTAAAGGTTGGCCTCTTCATCAACTCGACGTCAATAATGCATTTTTGCATGGCCAACTCGAGGATAGTGTTTTTATGAAACAACCACCATGTTTTGTTGATTCTCAACGCCCAAACTTCATCTGCAAGCCCAACAAATCTCTCTATGGTCTAAAACAAGTGCTACGAGTTTGGCATACAGCAATTCGGGACTTTCTTATCTCACTTGGTTTTGTTTAAACACAGTCTGACTACTCTATGTTCGTGTTCAACAAAGGCGACTGCATTGCTTATTTTCTTGTGTATGTTGATGATCTTATTTTGATAGGAAACTCTCAATATTTTCTTGATGACATAATTAAGAAGCTTGCTGCCCATTTCTCCATCAAAGATCTTGGCCATCTATCGTACTTTCTAGGTGTCAAAATTCATTCAACCACGACCGGTCTCTTGCTCTCCCAAAGAAAGTATATTCTTGACTTTCTCAAGCGTGCAAAAATGCTTGAAGCTAAGTCAGTCAACTCTCACATAGCTTCTTCTCCAATAATCAGTCTCATCTCTAGAACAACCCTCTCCGATCCCTCTGATTATCGATCAATGGTTGGAGGTCTCCAATACTTATCTTCACATGATCGGACATTGCATTTGTTGTAAATCAACTATCCCAGTTCATGCACCAACCAACGAATGATCATTGGACAGTGGTTGAATGAGTCCTTCGTTATCTCAAAGGAGCATCTGATCATGGTTTGTTTCTTCATCATGATTGACCCCTCCAGTTGCATGTGTTTTCCGATGCTGATTGGGCTGGAAATCCTGATGATCGTACGTCTATCTCTGCTCACATCGCTTTCTTAGGGGCAAATCCAGTGTCTTGGTCCTCAAAGAAACAACGTGGTGTTGCTTGCTCTTCAACTGAGGCGGAATATCGCGCTATCGCATCTGCTGCAACTGAGTTAGTTTGGCTAAAATCTCTTCTTCATGAACTCGGAATCACAACTCTCTTACCCACACCAATATATTGTGACAACATAGGCGCCACTTATGTTTGTGCTAACCTAGTTTTTCACTCAAGGATGAAGCATATTGCTCTTGATTTTCATTTTGTTCGTCACAAAGTTCAACATGGAGAGCTCCGAGTCACTCATGTATCATTCACCAATCAGCTTGCTGATGCCTTAACAAGGCCTCTCTTTGCAGTGTGGCTTACCCCCTTTCGTTCCAAGATTGACGTTTTCCCGATCTCCATCTTGAGGGGGCGTGTTAGAGATAATATCTCTTGTGTTGTTTAAATTTAGTTTCGTATTTATCTTCTCTTACTTGTTGTAGTTGTTATGCTTATTGTGTCCTCTAGTTTGTTAGGATGTGATTTGGTTGTATAAATCTCTGTGTATAAAAGGAGTGGTTTCTCCTTCTTTGTAAAATAACAAGAAATATGTTTCTCCTTCAAATTCTATAGTAAGATCTAGAATGGGTGATGAAGAAGAGAGGGGTGGAGGTTGGTTTTTTGTGTTGAGATTAACTGTAGTAGAGGCAGTTGGGTTTTTGTTTGGATTTTTGGCACAAATTGGCTAAGTTGATTTTTTAAATTTTTGTGTTTGTTTTAGTTTTGTTGAACTAGTCAGAGAATCTGTAGCATGACTGGATTCTGATTCATAATTTTGTGATGTTTTTTTGGCAAATTTTCTGGCTGATTGGAATGCAATTTTTGCCAGCTTCTTTTGAGATTTTTTGGAATTGGAGCTGGAAGATGTTATCAAATTCTGAGCAGATTGCCCAGAAATTGCTTTTTTTTTTACCCATAACACAAGATTATGGAGATGAAGACTAAAACATATCTAGAATATGATTTTTGGAACAAGAACAGAAAATAGACGGAAAGGAAAAATAAAATTGAAAAATATGGTAAACCAAAAAATTAAAAGGAAAGAAGAACCAAAATGGATCTAAGGGGAGAAAACACATGAACTCGGATGAGCTTCATAGTTGTTTGTGAAAAACACATGAACTTGTGTAGTTTGGACGAGTGGGTCGAGTTAGGGGTTAGGGGTGGGTCAGGTTATGGGTTATGATAAAAACTTAAAGAAAACGACGTCGTTTCGAGACGAATTAACGGCCTCCATTAGGGCTCGCCTCGGTTGTAGAATGGCTCAATTGACACAATTTTAAAAACGCGGTGACCCAATTGAGCCCAAAAAAATTACAGTGGCTCAATTGAGCCCCCAATTAGTTTAGTGGCCTATTTGGCCCTTATCCCTTAAATTTATTAGTTTTTCTTTCATTTTTTATTTGATTTTAATTCAAGTGCTTTAGTTTAATTTTACACGTATTAATCAGATTTCATTCTACCCAATTATGGTACCAAAATATTTTTTAATGTTTTATTTCAATTTTTAATTAATAGTTGATTATTTTGTAAAAAAATAATTATATACCCTAATCAGGTATAATAAACCATAATTAACAAGTGTTAAATTAAACCAAAACACATAAAATTAAAATCAAATAAAAAATAAAAGAAAAAATAATAAATTTAATTGTGTAGTATAGAGTGTTGCACAAAGTGGCAGATGATTTCATCCGCTTGTCGGGTTATTGTTAAATTCTATAAATGCTAGAATATTAAATACAATATTCCCTTTTTTTTCAAAAAAAAAAAGAGTTGGACTACTTGTGTTTGGACTTCACACCCATATATTTGTTAAAGGCTTAAAGCTTTAAATACTCAAAAAATAATTGTCAAATAATTTACTATAAATCAAAGACAAAAACTTGTATGAGACCGTCTAACGGATCTCCTTACGTTAGATGGGTCAAAACCCATCCAAACCCGCCCAAAGACCCGCTTTGTCCAGTTTTTTTTTCTTTTTTTCTTGCCCTACTGGCAAGGCACGCTTTCTCCTTTTTTTTTTCCTTGCCCTGTTGGGCGCAACACTCTCCCTCTCTCCTTTTTTTTTCTTCTTCTTTTTTCCTTGCTTGGTGTGGCAATCTCTTTCTTCTTTTTTTTCTCCTTTTTTGTCCGTTTCATTTTTTTCTTCTTTCTTCTTCTTATTTTCTTTTTTCTTCTCATTTTTTTTGTTTCTTTTTTTTAATAATTATAATATAGTCTTCTCAAAGTATACATTTTTTTAAATATATATATATATATATATATATATTTCTAGCGGTTGACTAATTATTGAGTAAAAAAAAGTATCATTAATTATAAGGTAAAGTTTCATTAACTATGACCGGAGTATATCATTAACCCAAGTATCATTATTTATGAGGTGAAGTATTATTAACTTACATGTGAGTATCATTATTTATGGGGTGAAGTGGAGTCTCATTATTATGGAAAAAAGTATCACTGATTGCAGAATAAAGTATCAATAATTGAAGAAAAATATCACTAATTAGAAAAAAAAGTATCACTAATTGTAGAAGAAAGTATCACTAATTAGAAAGAAAAGTATAACTAATTACAGAAGAAAGTATTACTAGTTAGAAGACTAGTATCACTAATTGTAGAAGAAAGTATCACAAAAGTATCACTAATTGCAGAAGAAAGTATCACTAATTAGAAAGAAAAGTATCACTAATTGCATAAGAACGTATCACTAATTAGAAGAAAAGTATCACTAATTGTAGAAGAAAGCATTACAAAAGTATCACTAATTGCAGAAGAAAGTATCACTAATTAGAAAGATAAGTAACACTAATTACAGAAGAAAGTATCACTATTAGTGGTGCTTCATTTTTTTATTACTAGTGATACTTACTTCATAATTAATGATACTTCTTTGTTGTTAATTTAACTAGTACGCGGCCCGTGCGTTGCATGGTGGAAGTAAATTGATATGTGAACCGTGCGTTGCACGGTGGCAGCGAACTGTTTTCACTATTGCATTGCACGTGAAAGAAATTTAGTTAAAATAAAAATTATGTTATATTTTTATGAAATTTTACATAGCTTAGTATTTAATTTTTTTTAATAGGTACTTATACACTTCTTAACATTTTAAATTAATATAAATTCATAATTAAATTATATACACTTTATGTTATAAAAAATCAAACTGAATATTAAAAAAAAAATTAAAGTATAAAGTTTACAGATTTTGAAAAACTTCTCTATACACAACATTTATAGTGGTATTTGTATCATTATCATCAAGTAAGATCTTCAATCCACCATGACCTGTAACCCTTGAAACAACAACATAGAATTATCCATGAGAGAAAACCGGCTTCTGCAACAATAAACCAACGTGAGATAGTGATTGTCCTTGGCTCTTGTTTATCGTCATTGCATGTGAGGGCATGAGAGGAAATTTTCTTCTCTGAAACTTAAATGGCAATCTTGGATCAGCAGGCGTAAGAGACATTCTTGGAATTAGTACAATTTGTTGTGCATTTTGGCCACCGATAAATCTTGCTTCAACAACATGTTTGCCAAGCCTTGTGATCATCAATCGAGTCCCATTACATAAACCATTTGCATGATCTATGTTTCTCAACAACATAATAGGAGTACCTACTTTCAAAAATAATTCATGATTTGGAACCCCTGAGCATCTGATACTGTTTAAGAATTCCGGAGTATGAACTTCTTGCAGCAAACCCGTATTCTTATCTGAGTTGTATGTCGAGTCAGAACTTAAGTACAATCTGCCCTCACCCTTGTTCAGAGTAAGCATGTATTGATTTACAGATTCAACCGCATTTAAAGTTGGAGCAAGAATTGCTCGTTCTTGTAGATAAGTTGTATCTGCAATATCAATATCATATGATGGAAAAGTACTATGAATAATTGCTGAAATTGGATCTCCTGACCATTTCAATACAATATCATTAGGGATGTTAATATTCACATGTCCATCATTTGGGCCACCGATTGTACCATCTCCAATACCAGCAATCCAATTTGCAAATTGTTCAACCTCAGCAGCTACATCATTAGGCTGCAAATTCGACAGTCTTAAATTTTTTGTTAATCTTAAGACTCGGCAGTCTTTTCACAGATAAGAAGAATTTATTGTGGCATTAACAATATCCTGTCTACTTCTTTTTGGAATAACTGGTAAGATCTGTCGAAAATCTCCTCCAAAAATGATTGTTTTTCCTCCAAAAATTCTACGTGCCTTTGAAGAATCACATACACGCATTATATCTCGAAGTGTTCAATCCAAAGCTTCATAGCAATACTTGTGCATCATAGGTGCCTCATCCCAAATTATCAGCTTGCATTTAAGAATCAGTTCTGCTAGCGGACTTCCTTGGATAATATTACAGGTGGAATCCTCGTTTGAATTTAAAGGTATCTTAAATCTTGAATGCGCTGTCCGTCCACCTGGTAATAATATAGAAGCAATACCACTTGATGCAACATTTAAAACTATTTCTCCTTTTGATCTCAACGCTGCTGATAATGTCTTCCATATGAATGTCTTTCCAGTACCTCCGTATCCATACAGAAAGAACATGCCCCCTGATTCCGATGATATAGCATACAATACAATTCGATACACATTGTGTTGTTCATCTGTTAGTTTGCTAACAAACACTTTGTGATCATTTTCCAATTCCGTCCTATCATATCTCATTTCATCATTTATCAATCTTTTTTTCTGAGATTGAAAAAAGTCAGAACTTGAAAATGGCATACCTTAAAGTCCTTCCAAAACTCTTAATCAACTTTTCAATTTCCACCAGACAATAACTTTGAATTTGTTCATCAGTCAAGTGCAATTCTGTACATTTATAAAAATAGTTAATAATGGAAGTTAATATATTATGAAAAAATTAAACAAAGATTAAACAATTATAATTTGAAGTACCAGGGTGTTGTAGTATTGATCGTTGCTTATATAATATATCATCTGCTAAATAAATCCAACAATTATTCCACACAACTTCTGGACGTCCAATTAAATCAGAGGCTAACAATGTAACAAATAACTTTCTCTGAGATTCAGCAGATGACCAATAACTTGCTTCGACAATCCCATCAATAAATTCTTTATCGTCATCTAACAATCTTAAAGCATAACATGCATCTCTGAATGAAGCATACTGCACACCGTTAATTTTTTTGATGTCTTCATAACACGTAGGTCCCCACACAACATTAAGCAAACACCTCAAATAATACATCTCTCCACTCCCCGGAGGAACAAAGAAAATTCTTCCAATTGAGAAATTTTGTTTCCTCGGCACCCATTCTTTTTTAGCTTGTTTCCAAACAAACTTTGTTGGAAATTGAACATAAGTAAGTTTCCGCACTTCTGGATACTTCTTATTTGCTTCAAACCAAGCTAAAAACATACTTTTATGGATAGTTGGTCTGTTGAGGACTTCATCCATTGAATCAGAATCTTGAAAGAAAACTGTCTGTTCATTTTCAAGATGAAAACTTAATCTCTCAACGGGAGGGTATTTGTATTGAATTTGAAATCCAAATATTCTCCATGCAGCCTCGCAGGGGGAAATATATCTGCAATCATAATACATACTTATTTTATCAATATTTTTCCCACTTTCATCATCTTGAGTGCTCTGATAAAATGATGCGGTGACACGATCGTGACCTTTGTTCACATATTTGAATAAATATTTTATTAATCTTGACTGATTGCACCATTCCACATTTATATGGGCAGCATACTTCATCAGAAGGAATCGATTGTGAGGAACTACATATCTATTATCCATCAACATTCCATTCTTCAAAATTGTTCTTCCATTGTCTCTGTGTCTATATATTGGATATCCCTCTTCATCTGTGGTTGTTGTCTCAGTAAAATTTTTTGGAAAATATTTACTGCAGCGACCATTTCTCATGCAGGGTGATTTTTTTTTTCGCAACACCACATGGACCATGAATCATGAATTCCTGTACAGCTGTGTAATATTGTGGATCTAGATATTTATCAGGTATTTCAGATGATATAATTTGATCAATCACTTCTGATCCTCGATTTTGATCCTCTTTCGATATGAAAAGCAAGATATGCGCATGTGGAAGACCCCTCTTTTGAAATTCAATAGTGTACACAACTAAAATTCAAAGTAAAAAAAATTAAATTTTATTAAAATAAAACTTTGAAAGAATAATTTGAATAAAATTAAGATATACCTGCTTTAACATTTCCAAAGACATTGTTTTGGCGTAGATCGTAAATCAAACTGTCCAACTTCATTTTGAACACTCGACAAACAATATCGGGACGATCTTCAGGTTTCAATCCTTTTTCCTGCACATATCTTACAATTTCTGGCCACCTTAGATTGCATGTGAATGTGATGAATAAATTTGGATATCCAGCCCACTGACAAATAACCATAGATCTTGGTAATTTTGAATCATGTATCGAGCTCCTCTAGTGAATGTTGAAGGCAGGATAACTCGTTTTCCTTAATTTGCGGGATTTCTTTCACCTCTTGTTAGAGCCTCTTCTAAACCTTTGTACACATGACATCTCAATGATTTTTGATGTGTTCGTATGTATAAAAGTCTAGCAGATTCAACCATTGTGTAGGCATCAACAATAAATTGTTGAAATAATCTCCTTGAGCTTAGAATGGTTTTTGCATCACAATCTCTTTCATGCAATCGATATGCAAAATATCCTCTGATGCTGACCATCTTTCTACCGTTAGTTGCTGAAGAATGCAAATATGAAAATGGTATATCTTCTCTATAACCGTCTTCACCATATGGAAACAGAAGAGGATATTGTAAACCCAAATAGGCTGTATTTAATTCATTAATGCGTTTCAATTCTCCAGTTTGAGTTTCCAAAATTATGTCTCTATCTCCAAAAGACTGATCAAAATCTCCAACAACTAATGCAGCAACTTCAGACACAGTTGGAAGATTATGCATTCTAGCCTCGCCTCCACGTCTACCAATAAGTTTCAACTTAACATCATGTTGACCAAGATCTACAATGTTGTGTTTTGCCATCCTAAATGACTTCGCAAAAACATTATATTCATCCAACATGCTTTTAAGTTCAGAAACAATCTGTGCATGAAGTGTGCTTAGGCTTTTTTTGTTCCTATATAAACAAAAAATATAAAATTGAATTAGAATGAACGTACATAATATTAAGAGATATATTCAAAACTTTATATTAATAAATATAAATTACCTCACAGAAAGCATTCTATTTGCAACCTCGTTTTCAGTATCATAAATATATAACTGAGCAAACTTTGGTGTAGACCCTTGTGTTGGCAGTAGACTTCCAATCATATGATAATTCTGACCGTGCAGTCGAAATGTCGGTGGAGAATTACCATTATTTAAACTCAAATCTATCTTGCCTCTCATTGATGTGAAAGAAAACATACTATTGTAGGAACGAATATTATCAAGAAAATGTTTACTCTTATGATTATTTTCATAGAGCCAACTTTCCAAAACTTTTGGAGGCCTTTGAACAGGTGGTAATTTAACTTTTCCTCCGACACAACACAATGAGTATTTCGGAATGCGTGAATTTGAATTTTTTCCCAATCTCTCATCATACCAAAAATGTGCTGCACAAAATGAACAAATAAAAATCGAATCACCAAGATCGGAGTAGTTTGAAACTGTTATGAATGTTAAATGTTAAATAAATATTTAATATTATTCATAATTAGATTGATAATTGTTGTAAATTCATATATTGGTAAAAAAAATTTAGATAACTCAATTTTTTAAAAATATATGCTAAATTTACAAATAAAATTATGAGACCCATTTGTATTATTTTGCATTGCTATAAATATTGACAAAATAACAAATTTAATACAAATAAGTTATCAAATAAAAAAAATCAAATTTAAATTTTACAAAATCATTAACTTACATGTACAATATTGAGTCCAATTACGATCATATTGTTCACCTAATCAGCAAAAAAAATATTCACATCAGATTCATATAATTAATATTATAATTTGATATTTAATTTTTAATTTAAATATAATGCATTTATTACCTATATCAGACATTTGTGTAACATGTATATCAATTAATTGGTCATCCTCCAGTGATTCATTAACTGTTAAATCAACCATCTGTTCAACCGTTTCTTCACCTGTATTTCATTAATTTAATAATGATTTTTGGTATGTAAAGTAATATAAAAATAATAATAAGAATATTTCTTCTAAAAAAATTATATAGAATTGCAAACTTACCAATCCGATATATTCTAAATTTACCAATAGAAGTGTGATTCCCAATTTTTTTAATTTACTATAAATAAAAAAAATTACAAATTACATATAAATAAATTATTAAATAAAAAAATAATTAAGATTGGATATAAGTAATAACTTACCAGTACAATGTTGATGAAAATTACGATCATAATGTTCACCTTACATATAAAAAAATTATTAACATGAGATTCATATAATCATTATTATAATTTAATGTTAAATTTTAAAATAACATATAATGCATTTAATACCTATATCAGATATTTGTGTAACATGTATATCAATTAATTGGTCAACATCCACTGATTCATTAATTGTTAAATCAACAATCTGTTCAGATGTACTTGTTCCTTCACCTATAATTGAGTAATTTAAGAATGAGTTTAGATATCTAAAATATTATGAAAAAAAAATAATATTTATGTACATATAAAATATACATTATCGAATTGCAAACTTACCATTAAATTTTAGAGAATCACTAACATCAATTTCTTTGAAGACTGATGAAATCAAAAAAATTTATTTTGGATCAATATGAATGATTTAAAAACTATTAAAAATATAAATCTGATTTATAATATCATAATATATTATTTCAAAATCTAATACAAAAAAAAATAATACCTATATTAGAAATCTCTTCAACATGTATGTCAACTAATCTTGTATTCTGCAGTAGTTCATCCGTTATTGAATAACCTGTAGTGAAAAACTATAATATAATTTAAAAAAATAAAAAACAATATACATTAAATGTTTAATATATTTGTTTACAAATATTTATTACAAATGAGAAATAGTTTCTTAAATTCTATTAAGTACTGAAGAATTTTATTTTATATATAGTATCGATTATACACAAATTAATCCACAAATTATGTAATACATAACTACAATCATACTGTTCACATTACATATTAAAAAATTATTAAAATCAAATTCATATAATCATTATTAAATTGACTTGCACTTGCTAAATTATTATTTATTTTATATATAGTATATATTAAATGTAACAATTTATTTTATATATAGTATAAATTATATAGATAATCATGGACTAAATATATAAATATTATCTTATTTATATTAATTAAGTAATATTTAATGAAACGGTCAAATATCAAATATTTTATTATCTAAATTAATTATAAAATTTTAATATCTATATATTATATAAAAACAGAATAGTAGGGTTAATTTTGTAAAATCACAATTACTTATATTTTCTGAAAAATAAATATTGAATTGCATAAATAATTTTACTGAACACTGCGTATTTGCGTAATTAGTTTTACTGAAAGAACACGTATGTTCGCTTTTCTTAACAATTCTTTTTTTTTTTCACACAACTTAGGAGTCTCTAATATTCATAGTAGGGCAATTTTGTAAAATAATATATATATATATATATATATATTAAATATTCTAAAAAATTGACATCATGAATTGGGTAGTTATTTTCACTAAACACGTCTATTCATTTCTCCATGGCTCTCTTTTAAATTTTTACACAATTTAGAAATCTAATATTCTTTTAACCTAAAATGGCTAGATGTCTCTAGATTTGAAAAATAAAAAGAAGTTATTTTTTTGTCCTTATCAGATTTAAGAGCCACCGTTTCGTTTGTGTCGTTTCAATTGTAAAAAAAACTATATAAACAATATCCTCCTGCTATTTTTCATTCCCTCGAAACTTTTTCATTTACATACCGAACAATTAGAACGCAATCAATCAAAAGAAAAAGCATGGCGCCTGTATTTGGAGTGATCGAAGATTTGCAGCCTGGGAAGGGTAAGATTGGTTTACAACTGCGACTCGTGCGTTGCTATAATGTTCCCGATTTCAAAAACAAAAATCAAGTATTCAGTTTGGAATGCATATTCCATGACAAACAGGTACTAATTTTGTAATGTTTAGTTGTTCACGCATATCATGAAGGAACGATAATCAGAACCTAAAAATATGTATGTAGGCTATAACTGATTTATTTATTTATCATTGTGACAGGGTGATCGAATACATGCTTCGATCAACCGTTCCGTGATCTCCAAATTTCAATCACTATTAGATGAAAAAAAAGTATATGCAGTGTATGATTTTGTTGTTGGTAGCAACAATATGAAGACCAAAACCACTAACTGCATATACAAGTTATTGTTTTTCAAACAAACAAAGATTTGTGAAGTGTTCAACGACACATTCCCAAGCCATATATTCAATTTCAGTACCTTCACCGATGTCGTATCAATGGAAAATACGTATGATAGTGTGATGTTCGGTAAGTTGTTCTCATATAAATATTTTTGAAATATAGTTACTATAAATTTGATATTTGAATTCTCTATTTTGCAGATGTAATTGGTGTCATTGTTTCTACATATAAACTACAAGTGAAAGAAATTAATGGGCAACAAACGAAACTTTTGGATTTTGTATTGGAGGACAATGAGTAACAAATCTTTTTTGATCATTTTATGAATATGATGTACTAAATCGTGTTATATTTTTAATTTGCCCTATGATAAATGCTTTTCTAGGCACAATACATTGGCATGCACATTGTGGGATCAATTTGCTGAAGAGTTTTCTAATAAGTTAAGTGATAATGGACTGATCTCACCTGTCGTCATGATCATTCAATTCTGTTGTGCAAACACTTATAGAGGTATTTATATATTATACTACTTAATTAAATGATATAAAAGGTATTCCAATTTAAAAAAAAATATATGAGAAGACGAGATACTTATGCTGAATTAGGAGACTCATAGACTGTTAAGAGTTTGCAGTGACTGAGACTGTATTAAAAGATTTTTCTTGTGTTGTAGATTTGACTTCCTTCTAATTAACCAGTGAATAAAGTGATACATGTTGTATATCAAAACTTTAATTTCTATTTCCATACAATGTTATTTGATGTCAAAATTGACAAAAGTTCTGTTGCTCTCTTTAAAAAATACTCAATATATTTTGCTCTATTTCTTTTTTATATATGTTTAGATTCTAAGAATTAACTAAAATTTTATTTCTTGCTTTATAGGTGAAAACAGAATTGCAAATGCCTACTTTGCTACAAGGCTCATCTTTGACGATAATATTGAAGAAGTCATCAACTTCAAAAATGGGTAATTTATAATTAAGCTCTCCAAGTTTACTCAACTTGATGCGTGTTTGTTTCATATTATAAATTAAAGTTGTATTCATTATTATTATGCATATATATTCTGATGTAAAGTTGTAATAGATGTTGAATATCTATTTTTTTATGCTTTGAACGTACAGATTCCTGACTACCAATAGCAGACCACTCTCTATCACAGCAATGACAACATCCTGTGGCAGGAACAATTCTGAGGATTTTATTTCGGGACAAACTATGACAAAGACAATATCACAGCTCTATGATGATGAAGAGGTATGCTTGATCAATAAGTTTTCAATTATTCATATTCAAATCTTTCGATAATATAGATGCTACCAAATACTTATGTTTTAAATACTTTCAGAGCGGCAATTTCTGGGTCTGTGCTGCATCGAAACTATTGGAGCATGGGCATATTTGGCATGTAATGTTTGTTTAAAGAAATTAAAACCAGACAGCCAAAGGTTTTATTGTGAGAAGTGTGAGACTTACAATATTAGTGGAAGAATGAGGTAAATAATTGAAGTCAAATAATTTGAAGCCTTTTTTCTAAGTTTGTATTCAAGTTTTTAATGACTCATAATCTATATTTTTTAGGTACAAACTAACAATACGTGTTGTTGACGACACGAGAACTGCGCCATTCTTATTGTGGGATCGGGAATGTCTAATTATGATAGGCAAAACAGCTGCTGAACTAACATCTGTACGTGTTCTCTCTTTTATTCTATTATATTACATTTCAAATTTAATAAAATCATCATATTATCTCTATAATATAACATACTGAAATTGAAATATATAAATAAAAAAATTTGTTTAAGGATGGAGAGTTACATGATTTGCCCGTGGAAATCGAATCACTATCTGATAGAACAGCACTATTCAAAGTAGAAGTAAAACCCAAGCAAAAAAGGAATTACACCGGTGCATTCACTGTACTTAAAGTGAACTGTGATCCGGATGTTATTGCAAAAGTATGTGGAACGAAATCTGATGATAAGGATGATGAGGTTTGTCTTTACGAATTGAATGTTTGCAATGATATAATTACTATAAATATGTAATTGATATTGTCAAATTCTTTACTTTCATAGGGTTTGAAACCTACTAGAAAGTTGGGTGACAACCTGCAAATCATTAGTTCAATTGATCTTGAAAAGGATGCATCGATAAAGAGGTCATTGCTAGATGAGTTTTCAGTAACAGTTGCGAAGAACAGAGGAGCTTCTGTAAAAGAAAAGAGGCCACTACAGAGGTCATTAGTGGAAGAGAAAAGAGGCAGACAACCCATGAAGAAGGAGAAGACTTAATTCGATCATTCAAGATTCGCAGTAGCAATTATGGCATATCATCAGTATAATTGTATTTAGTAGTTTGGTTTGACATTTTAGGAATCAAGGTTTGCTTTAGAATTTATGGTATTATCAATAAATACTCAATAATCGTAATTAGTAGTTTGGATTGACATTTTAGGAATCAAGGTTAATTAGCATTAATGGTTCTATCTATGTTGAATAATTGTATTATGACGTTTAGTTTGTATTAATGAAATCTAATATCTAGAATTATTTTCTATGTTTCATGTTTTGTCGATTTTATTTCTCTTAACATGTGGCCTTCAGTGTGTGTTTGGTAGAGAGATGTCATGTTTATGATAGCAGAGATGAGAGAATTATGTTGAATTACAACTTACGAGACTTATAGTCTGCTGGGAGTTGGTAATGCTTGGGACTGTATTAAACATTGTGCGCTTGTGTTGTAAATTAGACTTCCTTCTAAACAATGAATAAAGTGATACTAAAGATCAAAACTTTAATTTTATATTTCCGTAAGACGTAAAATGAATATTGATCTCAAAGGAAGCGTATCGGTAGACTTTATGAATTTCTTTATCTTCTATGTCGGAGCAGCCAAGAGTCCAAGACTTTACGCTTAGGACAGGTAAGACATTAATTTTTTTCGCAACACGTCACGATTTCTATCCACTTGACATGAAGGGAAATGAGATTATACAAATAGATGATTTTATTAACTACTCATAATTACTCTTCCATTTCTATGTGTTACCAACAGAATTTATGCAATTTGAGCTAATTCTAGAAAACAGACTATTTTTCAAGATCAAAAATTATAAGCAATCACTTCAACAATTAAGAAAAGTACAATATATGTGCTTCTCTTTTTTGCAGAATTACACGAAATAAATTCAAGATTTCCTAACTGGATGTAACAGCAACAACAAACTATAAACTTACGATGATGGTTCTTGATACAAAAGAAAAAAGAAAAAAAGAAGAAGAAGATAGATGAAGCAGTATTAATTATATTATTACAAAGATTAAGGAGACTTCTCTAGCAATGCAGAGAGAAAGACTTCATCCTTTGACTTGGAAGCAATAGCCCACTTATGTTTTTTATACCTACACTGTAAAAATATATACATATAATCATCCGAATCCTTGAGCTATCACTAAAAGAGCATCAGGAAGCGGGCCTTATTTGCTTTCTTAGTGAGGTAGGATTCTTTGTGAACCTCTTCTTAAATAAGCAGATCTACAACCTTTCTTTCACAAGAAGAAAGATATGGGAAAGAATGGGCATTTATTCTCCTACTTGATTTTGATTTCGTAAAGTAAAGAGATACCATTTACCTTTAGTTTAATGGGAAGACTTTTACACTAGGATCCGAAGGAGAAGGTTCTGTTCCAAGTAAGCGAGATTTCAATAGGCTTAGCCAGATCCAACTTTGCTGAGAAGCCAAGGGGAAAAGGAAAGGGTGATTCACCAACAAAACCGGCTTTCTTCACCCGATTCTTCCTCCAGGTAGGGTGACTGAAACTACCTTATGCTACCTCTCTTTCCACTCTCTGAGGTGAATCCAATAGTAATAGTGACGATATCCCCGCACAGATGTTCTCGAATGTGCCGTTCTCTTTGCTTTGTTAGAATGTCCTCTTGCTGCTTGAGGAGCTCATGACATAAACTGACACTATTCAATGTCTCGAGTAGGTTTGGAACCCTGATTAACTTTATCTTTAAGTAACTGTTAGATTTGTCTTTCCCGATCTTAGTATGAACAGATTCAGGGCTTCTTTGATGAGAAGGAATTGGATCGGAAGCATCGAATGCTATTGTTACAGAATAGGCTGCACATATGCACAGACTAAGCTGTTGGCGGAATAAGCGCAGTTCTTCTTACACAGACTGATTATGGTCTTGAATCCTTCCTCTTGCAGAAGAAACGATCGATCCACAGCAAACCCCCGGCCTCAACACTCGATCCCAGTTGAACAATATGATGTCGAGCAGCTGCATTTCTCCAAGCATAAACGAGCTATGCAGGCCCCATAATTTAATTAAATGTCCAAATTTGACATCAATTAATTGCTTTTCAACATCTATAACATAATTTCAGATGCAGTCATGTAGTAAAAATTCAATTTAGAGAACTATACTTTTAACTGAAAAAATCATCATTATGGATTTATAATCAATTTGACATCTATCTATTCTATAATAAAGTGACAATGATTTTAGAAACTCATAAAAGGAGAATTTTTTTTTTTTTTGAGGAAACATAGGAGAATTGATTTACTGCAATTAGGGCAGTTTTTTATAGCAATTTTTTTATGCCTTTCCAAACCGAGCAAAGTCAATTCGAGCCCTTTCATATCATTTGTTTAGTATGTAACCCACCATCACCTTCCAACACAGCAAAATCAAAGTCTAAACGTTCAGAAGGCAGTAGCAATTGGTTTCCATATAAAAAAATGCTCACACAATAGGGGCAGCCCTTAGACACATTTCGTCAAACAGATTAAGTGCAGCGGGGTAGAGTTACATCTTAATACCAACAATAAAGACTTTCGTTATCTCACCATTTATCGAAACAAGTATATTATTAAGTCCATAATATATAGATTATATTTTTATAATTTTTTTTTAATAACAGGAGCACCCCTTAGACACATTTCCTCAAATAGATTAAGTGCAATAAGGTATAGTTGCATCTTAACATCAACAATAAAGATTTTCGTTATCTAACATTTGTTTTAAGGAAACCAAAATCTACACATTTTATTTTATATTATTAAGTCCATAATATAATAATTATATTTTTATAATTTTTTTAATAACAAGGGCACCCCTTAGACACATTTCCTCAAACAGATTAAGTGCAATAGGGTATAGTTGCATCTTAACACCAACAATAAATAATTTTTTTTTCTTTTATTTTTTCATTTGATCGAGTTTCTCTGTTGATTGGAGATCAAAGAAAATGAAGTTGATTTGACTCATATGATTGGGATGAGAAAGAAGGCCGATCGATGAGGTGAGTTTCTAGATTTACAAAATATATAAATGAAATTCGAGTTTTATTTAGCGAGATATCGAAAGGGCAGATGAATATTGAATAAATTGCAGGGGAAGATGAGTTTTTATGATTTAAATAAGTTTCTAAACCATTGAACCCCGCTTGAATAGTTCCAACGCTTCAACTGTTTCCTTTCAACAGACAAATCAAACCGGTTTGAATAGTTTCTTCCACCGCTTCAACTTTCAAACAGGAAAATTCAAATTGGAGACAGTTACTTTAGTTTGAAAAATATTAAACTCGCTGCCTTTAAATTCTTTGTTTCGCTCATATTTTGTTAAAAAATTTAAAACATCAGAGAAAACTATTTATTATTCAAAGGCTGTGAAATATTTTCCGATATCGATTTTTTGCATGAAATTAGACACAATGATGAATCCATTTCTTCCTACAACAGATCCTAACAAAAAAGATTGGTCATATCAGAATTGGAGAGTGGTATAATATAATTGTGCATTTATGTACCGATCATGATGATTCTACTTTCAAATTCTGTAATGCAGATGCGTAATTAGAAAAACCTAAACCAAATTATTTATGCTTTATATTTAATTAGATGTCTAATGATCACACTAAATATAATATTCTTTATTTGCAGAACTCATGAGCGTGAGACCGAAAAAAGTTTCACGTTCAAAAGTGAAGAGTAACTTCATTCGAACAATTGATGAGTCAGAATCTTCATCACGTATAAATAATAGCACAAATGGTAAGTATTCAAATTTTATCAGTTTTTATTATAACTAAATCGTATATATAACATGTTATTGAATTGAATTGAGAATTTATACGACTGATTCATCATCTGTTCATAGATTCACTTTTTTTTTAACATTCAAGACTCCATTTTGCTAATTGGATGGTGTGTATATATGTTGTTGGAATAGTTGTCTTAATGGAAAGTTTTGATATAGTTTGCAGAGTAAATTGGAATAAATGTGTTTGACATTTGATATTTATTAGTGATGTGTATGTGTGTAAGCATGCGTTTAATGATTTGAGGCTTTAGTATTGAGGCTGGGGGGGTTGCTATGGATCGATCGTTTCTTCTGCAAGAGGAAGGATTTGGATAATTACATGTATATATTTTTGCAATTTATGTATAAAAAACATAAGTAGGATAATGCTTCCAAGTCAAAGGATGAAGTCTTTCTCTCTGCATTGCTAGAGAAGTCTCCTTGATCTTTGTAATAATATAATTAATACTGCTTCATCTATCTTCTTCTTTTTTTTTTCTTTTTTCTTTTGTATCAAGAACCATCATCGTAAGTTTATAGTTTGTTGTTGCTGTTACATCCAGTTAGGAAATCTTGAATTTATTTCGTGTCATTATGTAAAAATGAAAAACACATATATTGTACTTCTTTTTAATTGTTGAAGTGATTGTTTATAATTTTTGAACTTGAAATAGTCTGTTTTCTAGAATTAGCTCAAACTGCATAGATGATTATGTTGGTAACACAGAAAAATAGAAGAGTAATTGAGGAGTTAATAAAGTCATTGCTATTGGAAATTTAGAGTGTATGGTTTGTCAAATTATGAGTTGGAGATTGCATCTGATCTGACTATTACATTTGTGGAATATGACATGAAACCTGAAATTGTAAAATGAGATACTTAATGAGTAGAGTTATTTTTCAACATGTAGCCACTAAGGTAGTCGAGATTATGAAGATAATATATTCTCATGTATAAAATTGCTGATAAATAGTTGAACCAAAATCTGAGTTAAAAGTGCAGACAAACATCTCATAAGGAAAACTTATTACACCTACGATAACTAAATTATTAATTACAAATGTGAAATAAATAGCACAAAAATAAATTCAATCAATATAGGTACAACTATGTTTTTCAGTATCGTATCAAAAATTAAGCATAACTATTTAATGTTATAAATTATATTATTTAACCATAAATTCTAACATCACTTTTACATAATCTTTCTTTAGTTTTTAACAATTCTGAGAAAAGTGAATATGTTGGCTTCTAATTTTCTTCTGATTATATTTGTATTTCATCTAATTGATGTGTAACACATTTATTAAATTTCAAATTTCTAAACTACATAACCTTATTTTTTTATGGAATTTCTTAAATTTACAGAATACTCAGATATTGGGGACCCGGTTTATAAATTTACATATTGTGGAGCCATATTTTGGTATGAAGAAAGATTGGGCCGAGCTTATAATACATGCACTCCAAAGTACTCATTATGTTGTGTAAATGGTAAAGTTCAATTGCCAATTATTCGAAGACCTCCAAAATTTTTGCGAGACTTGCTATATGGGAATGATGAAAAGAGTCGACATTTTATTCAGAACATTCGCTCTTACAATAGCATGTTTTCATTTACATCAATGGGAGGCAAGATAGATAAGAGTTTAAACAATGGTAATTCACCGCCAACATTTCGACTAAATGGTCAAAATTACCATATGATAGGAAGCTTGATGCCAAATGAAGGTGACACACCAAAATTTGCTCAGCTATATATTTATGATACCGAAAATGAAATTGCAAACAGAATGCTATCTGTCAGGTAAATAACTTATATATTAAATTAGTTAAATATATTGAATATATTATTGTTTCTACTTTTATCTAAATTACGTTTCATACTTATGCAGGCAAAAGAAAGACATAAATAGTCTACATGCAGAAATTGTATCTGACTTGAAGAACATGCTAGACGAGAATAATGTTTTTGTACAATCATTTAGAATGGCGAAAGAAAAAATTATTGATGATGCCCAATTAAATGTAAAACTAAAGCTTATTGGTAGACGAGGAGGTGATGCTCGAACCTATAATCTTTCATCAGTGTTTGAAGTGGCACAGCATTAGTAGTAGGAGATTTTGATCAATCATTAGGAGATAGAGACATAATAGTAGAAACTCAGAGTGGCCAATTGCAGCGTATAAATGAATTGAGTGCATCATATCTTGGTTTGCAATATCCATTGCTCTTTTCGTATGGTGAAGATGGGTATAGAGAAGATATTCCTTTATCAAATTTAAAGACAACATCTAAAGTTGGTAGAAAAAATGTGAGTATAAGAGAATATTTTGCGTACCGCTTGCATGAAAGAGATTGTGAACCAACAACCATTTTACAATCTAAACGACTATATCAACAATTTGTTGTTGATGCATACACAATGGTTGAATCGGCTAGATTGTTATATATACGCTTACACCAACCGCAATTGCGAAGTCATATGTACAGTGGTCTAGAAGATGCTCTTGTAAGAGGTGAAACAAATCCTGCTAGCCAAGGCAAACGAGTTATATTGCCTTCTACATTTACTGGTGGAGCTCGATACATGATTCAAACATATCAAGATGCAATGGCTATTTGTAAGTGGGCTGGATATCCCGATTTATTCATCACATTTACTTGCAATCCAAAATGGCCAGAAATTATCAGATATGTAGAAAAAAGAGGCTTGAAACTTGAAGATCTTCCAGACATTATTTATCGAATTTTCAAAGTGAAATTGGACAACTTGATTAGAGATCTACGAACAAAAAAGGTCTTCGGCAGTGTTAAATCAGGTAATTATTAATATTTTAACTTTATATTCTTTTTACACAATAATATAAATTAATCATATAAAATTTATATTTTTAATTGCAGTTATCTACACTATTGAATTTCAAAAGCGAGGACTACCACATGCCCATATTTTGTTATTTATAGGTAAAGAAGATAAACATCCAGAACCAGAAGATATTGATCAAATAATATCAGCTGAAATACCTGACAAAGATTTAGATATGGAATATTACATAGTTGTACAAGATTTCATGATTCATGGGTCATGTGGTTCTTTAAGAAAAGAATCACCTTGCATGAGAAACAGTCGTTGTAGTAAGTATTTTCCTAAAAAGTTTACTGAGACGACGACGACAGATTCAGATGGTTACCCAATATACAAACGCCGAGATAATGGATGAACTATTCTGAAGAATAGTGCGCATCTAGATAATAGATATGTTGTTCCTCACAACCGATACCTTCTATTAAAGTACAAAGCACACATTAATGTAGAATGGTGCAATCAGTCAAGATCGATTAAATATCTATTCAAATATGTTAACAAAGGTCATGATCGTGTAACCGCAGCATTTTATCGAAGTACACAAGATGGAGAACATAAAAAAAATATTGATGAGGTAAATATGTACTATGATTGTAGATATATTTCTCCATGTGAGGCTGCGTGGAGAATATTAGGATTTGAAATTCAATATAGAGATCCTCCGGTTGAAAGGTTAAGTTTTCACCTTCCAAATAACCAAAATATAATTTTCACGGATTCTGATTCAATTGATGTTGTCCTTAATAGACCAACAGTTAATGAGAGTATGTTTCTAGCTTGGTTTGAAGCTAATAAGAAATATTTAGAAGCAAGAAAGCTTACATATCCAGAGTTCCCAACAAAATTTGTTTGGAAGCAAGCTACAAAAGAATGGGTTCCAAGGAAAAAAAGATTCTCAATTGGAAGAATATTGTTTGTACCTCCCGGCAGTAGAGAGATGTATTACTTAAGATGTTTATTAAATTTAGTACGTGGGCCGACATGTTATAAAGACATAAGAAAAGTTAATGGAGTTCAATATGATTCGTTTAAAGAAGCTTGCTATGCATTGGGATTATTGGATGATGATAAAGAATATATTGACGGAATTGTTGAGGCAAGTCATTGGGCATCTGCTCAAGCCTTGAGGAAATTATTTGTTACATTGTTGTCTTCAGATTCATTAGGACGCCCAAAATTAGTATGGGATAGATGTTGGATATATTTATCCGACGATATCTTATATAATCAACGAACTATTCTACATTTTCCAAGTAAAATTAAACATAACTTAATAATTAATTTTCAAATATTTATATTTTATAATTACTAATTTTCTTGCTCCAATATTTAATTTAGTTATATATCTTATAATTTACAGAGTTGACTTTAAGTGATGAGCAGATTAAAAATTATTATCTTGCGGAAATTGAAAGAATGCTGCAAGGTTTTGGGAGGACTTTACATGAATTTGATGATATACCGTTTCCAAACCTGAAATTATTTGAATCACAAGAAAACAGATTAATACATGATGAAATGCAATATGATCGGAGAGCTTTAACAAGAGATCACAAAATTTTTTTGGGTAAGCTCACAGATGAACAACATAATGTGTATCAAACAGTAATGGATGCTATATCATCAGATTCAGGCGGAATGTTCTTTATATATGGATATGGAGGCACTGGTAAAACATTTATATGGACGATACTCTCTGCTGCGTTAAGATCAAATGGAGAGATAGTGTTAAACGTAGCCTCAAGTGGTATTGCTTCTTTACTATTACCTGGTGGAAGAACGGCTCATTCACGGTTCAAAATTCCAATCAATCCAAATGAGGATTCCACTTGCAATATTAACCTAGGAAGTTCATTAGCTGAACTTATTGTCAAATGCAAGCTTATAATATGGGATGAGGCTCCAATGATGCATAAGTATTGTTTTGAAGCTTTAGATCGAACCCTACGAGATATAATGCGCGTAGTTAATCCAGCAAATGAATGTAGAAATTTTGGTGGAAAAACAATTGTTTTTGGAGGGGATTTTCGGCAAATATTACCCGTTATTCCAAAAGGAAGCAGACAAGATATTGTTAATGCCACATTAAATTCATCATATCTTTGAAAAAATTGCAAAATATTGCATTTGACCAAAAATATGAGGCTTTCAAATGTTGGTTCCAATAATGAAGTTATTCAGTTAAAAGAGTTTTTAAAATGGATTGCCAGTATTGGTGATGGTACGATTGGAGGTCCAAATGATGGGCATGTAAATATTGATATACCAAATGACATCCTACTAAAATGCTCCGAAGATCCAATATCATCAATTGTTAGTAGTACTTTTTCATCATTTACAACTGGCATTGCAGATGCAAAATATCTACAAGAACGTGCAATCCTTGCTCCAACACTTGATGTAGTTGAATCTGTGAATCAATACATGATTTTATTGAACAAATATGAAGAACAATTGTATCGAAGTTCAGATTCAACATGCAAATCAGATTCAAATATGGATTTATTGCATGATGTGCATACCCCAGAATTCTTAAATAGTATCAGATGCTCTGGAATACCGAATCATGAATTATTTTTGAAGGTCGGTACTCCGGTTATGTTGCTAAGGAATATAGATCATACGAATGGTTTGTGCAATGGCACTTGATTGATGGTTACAAGACTTGGTAGTCATGTTTTGGAAGCAAAAATTCTAACAGGCCAAAATGCTGAGCAAAAGATACTAATCCCAAGAATGTCTCTCACTCCTGCCGATCCAAGATTGCCTTTTAAATTTCAAAGGAGGCAATTTCCTCTCATTGTTTCATATGCAATGACAATTAACAAAAGTCAAGGCCAGTCACTTTCTCATGTTGGTTTGATTTTACAAAGACAAGTTTTCACTCACGGCCAATTATATGTTGTAGTTTCACGAGTTACAAATCGCAGTGGACTGAAGATCTTAGTTTGTGATAAGGATGATGCTGAAACAAAAAAAGCTACAAATGTGGTGTACAAGGAGATATTTCATAATTTGTAAAGCTCTATATATAAATATATAAGTATCTGCACTATAAAATTTATAAATATATTTCCTTTTAATATTTAATTGTAGTGTATAATTAACATTTAATTATAATTTATGCTCGCTGTGCAACGCACAGGTCAGGCACTAGTATTCTAAATTTACCAATAGAAGTGTGATTCCCAATTTTTTATTATGTACATTTAGTATAAATGAATTAATGTTCTAATTTTTTTTACGTAATTAATTATATTAAATAATTAATTATCTACATTATCTAAATTAATAATATTTAATTATCTAACTCCTTATCTGGGCCTAAATTAATATTTATAATGGATCAATAACATTATTTGGGCCATAGATCTGAATGCTTTAAAATTATGATTGGGCCGGATGTTTTACAAATTTGTACAACTAAAAGTTGCTTCTTAATGCTTTTATTTAGCCAAAACCCTACATTGGGTAATAATTTAATGTAATCATTTAATGATATATACACAATTAAAATATTTAATTTAATGTAATATTTTTTGCAAATTTATTTTAATATTTTAAATTAGGTAAAAAAATTGGGTTCAAAAATATTTATTAAAATTATAATTAATTAAATTTATATTTAATTTTAAAAATATGTGAAACAACTCAAAGGGAATTATATTTAGAATAAGAGAGATTAAATAATTTCTTTTACCCTAATATTTTTTTTATAATTAGTTATTAATTATTTAATTATTAACATAATATTTAAATATGAACTCAAATATGAAGATTATGAATTATTAAATTATCTGCAAGTATTAAACCCTAATTTATCTAACTAATATATAATTATATAACTAATTTAACCGAAAATCTAAAAAAAAAAAAACAAAACAAACAATTAAACTATGGAATATATAATTACATATAATTAATAGTTGGGCTGGTATTAATTTAAAAAAAAAAAACATAATTTCAGCCCACTTCATGCATCCTTAGATATTTTAAATAGCCCGGCCCATCATCAACAATTTATTATATATATATATATATATATATATATATATATATATATATATATATATATATATATACAGTTAGCGGATTATGGTGAGCTCATTTGAGCTCAAACCCTATTCCGCCTTCCCCTTCCTCTCCGCCTCCCCCTTCCTCTCGACTCTACCTTCAACAGCCTTTCTACTTGACTCTGTATGAGTTCTGATTTTTTTTTCCGGCAAGTGTCAGTGCTTGACACTTGAGCAGCCGCTGCTACAGTCCTCGTTATATGTCTTCCTTGCCGAGGGAGAAAATTTTCCTTTTATATATTCATCTCTGTGTCACTGTAAATATATCCCTTCACCAGTTCTGCCTCAACGATGCGCCAAAAAAGGTAAACATTTTAACATTTTTTAAATTTTTTTTAAAATTTTATTCATGTGTTCTGTTTTTTCGGATATGATTTCTGATTATTGTACATAAAAGTTTCAGAATTCGTTGTTGTAAAGATCTGTTATCTGCGATTATATCTTTGTATGTTTCATCTCGGCCTGCTTCTTACTAAGATACGTCTCTCTCTCTCTCTCCCTGCCTCTCTATCTCTCTCTCTGGTTGACGTTGTGTAGCAATATCTATCTTTATCTCCATCACTCACTGAAATCAGTTTGTTAACATTTTTTTCATCTTAAATCGTAGATCCTCTGAAGAATTGTAGATCTAAGCACATATCCATCTGTAGTAGTACTACTACTACACGAATGATATACTCTT
Source organism: Perilla frutescens (assembly GCA_026008535.1). NCBI lineage: Eukaryota > Viridiplantae > Streptophyta > Magnoliopsida > Lamiales > Lamiaceae > Perilla > Perilla frutescens. Next base: position 33,202,816 of record BRKX01000008.1, on the reverse strand, counting down.
TTGTTAGATCTATGTAGATTGACTGTGCATCTATGTAAATATGTTGTGGATCTAATTACATCTACTATGTAAACCATAATACCAGAGTTTTATGCACGGATTTCAGCTAAAAAAGATGAGTTTTACTCATTATATATATATGTATACCACTGAGTAAAACACACACAAACACATCGTCAATCTATGCCTTCATATATTCATAGATCTGTAGAGTTTACGTCACTGCATCTATGTTTGATTTATGAAATACACTTACTGCATCTATGTTTTATTTTATATCTAATTTTTCGTTTCATAATTTGCAGGAAATATCCTGACTATCAAGCGGCCAAAACTGAGCAATGCAGTATGTGAAAAAAGATAAGTAACACACACAAATCTTAAATTTACCGATTCTAATATATGCAGATCTAGTCTTTGTGGATTTGTGTATTATATAAGCTTAAAATTTTTATTTTTCTAATTTTTTGTTTTTTTTTTTTTTGCAGCCTCTGTGTTGAATCTGTCTCAATTATTCAGCATGTCAGATACAAACTGACAGAAACTTCCAAATCCGCAAAAGAAATGTGAGTTACTTACATTTCAGATACAAATGCCCAGCTTTTAAACTAAATTGAGACATCCCAGCTTTTAACAAATTTCTACCCGAACTAAATTTCAGATACAAATGCCCAGCTTTAAACAAATAATCCAGTTCACATTTAAGATGCAGTTTGTTAAATCTGTGTTTAACAAAGTTCTTTTAAATTTTTGTTTCCTCATATTAAAATTTTTGAAAAATTCATCAAAGTTTTTGTTAGAGTTAAACCATATATAGGCAGTAATCATACCTGGGCATGATTGTGACATGATTCTTCTTCTTTTTTGTTCATGTGTTTCATCTAAGAATGGTTGATACTTGTCTCTGTTTGCCATTTTCGTTTTTCTTTGTAATGTGGTAATCTCAAATTTTGAATTTTTAAATTTTGATGGCAGTTTTATTTTCAAACACAACCCACTAACAATTTTATTTTTAAAAAATTTAATTCGCATATAATTTTATTTACTTTTTTTTACATATTTATAAACTGTCCAGTTAGTTGGATTTTCTGTATATTTTAACATGTTTTTTTTAATTTTATTCCAATTTAATTTTAAAATGTCCCATATCATGTAATTTATATATCTTCACCTATTTCTTATTTCTAGTAATTTTTTATGCTTAAGTTAAATGTATTATTTAATATCTATGATATCATAATATATATGTATAATATGTACATATTTTTTTAAATAACTTTATATTCCTTTAATTATTTCGTTTAAACATTCCTATATTTTAAATTGTATATATGTATAGTTGAATATATGCTTGAATGTTAAATGATAAAATCTGTTATTTAATTTATATATGGTTCAATGTTACTGTTCCTGTTTGATGGTTTTAATGTTATTTAACATGTTAATGTTATTTAACATGTTAATGTTATTATCACCTGTTCCTGTTATTATTACATCACATGTTATTTAATTTATTTTATACCTGTTCCTGTTATTAAAAATATGTTAGTGTTATTTTGTTTAATTTACTGTTACTGTTATTTTTGTTTTGATTGCTTGTTTTATAATTATATGTTATGGGTGAATATTTTAGATTAACATCAGATAATATATATGATGTACTATTTATATATGCATCCTTCCATGGTTGTATGCTTTTAATTTTTCAGTACATGGTTGTATGCTTTGCTCTGTGCTTTTGAATCTCAGATCAATGTGATCTTTGACTGTTCTTTTTTAGAACAGCTTGCGAAATCTCTCGATTAGAGATTTTGGTTTGGATTATAGTGTTTAACCCGATAGGGTCATAGACTTTATGTGACCCCCTGCGCCCCCGTTCAAACGGGTGATTGTGAACTGGGAAATCCACTTACTCCTTAATGGTTCTTGAAAGGTTAATAATCTTTTATCCAAATCTTTCGCACTCATTGACCTCGTATGTAATTGGTCCTTAATATGCTATTGCATCATTTCTTGAATGTCATCTTATATGTATTTATTATCGTTGTGTTTTGATTAAATGTCAAATATTTAAATTGCATTTTACGTTTAAATTTTATTACACTGCTCTTTTAATTATGTTGTATGGATGAGCTTGATGTTATATGTATTGTAACATCCCACTTCTTCGTGATTTAAAATTATGAAAATTATTTTCTTGCTTTAAAAATTGAGTTTTTATTTATTTAATAATGCTCAATAGAATTAGTTGGAATTGAGGGAGTTCGAAGTTGCGCCCCTAGTATCAAGAATATTTGTAATTATTATTATTTAGGTTTTAAAAGTTTAGTTTGAGCCATATATATATATATATATATATATATATATATATATTTTCTAGTCTTGTTTAGATAAAAGTTATATAAGTTAAGAGTATAGTTTTATTTTTATTACATAAATCACTTATGATTAATTATATATGTTAATTCATGTGTATATATATTTACACATTAGATAAATTCATTGTATGATAATAATAATATCAAAGACATTAAGATAAAATAATAATAATAATAATAATAATAATAATAATAATAAATGATAAGGATTAGAACTATATTAGGTGTGGGATTTAATAATATAAAATAAAAATACTTTGTAAAGATAATTATAATAGTAATAAATAGTGATAATGATTATGAATACATGTGTCCTAAGTATAGGTCTTGAGGTGTAATTTATTATTACCATATGTGTGTGTGCATTAGAATTTTTAAAACAACTTTGGATATACAATAGCTAGTATAGTTGGCTATGAGCTAGAGAATTAAATATATATATATATACACACACACACATATACACTTTAACTAGATAATTCCAATTCCAAAATGATTTACAAAACTAACCGACTCATTTTTATCCCCTAAAATGCAATATTATAATATATACAAAATTAAGTTGATTATGAAGAAAGGAGGCGGCGGAAGTTGAGATGATTATCATGAAGAGGTGAGGCGGCAAGTGGTGATGGTTTATATATATATACGTCTATTGCTCCATCTCTGCTTATCAACCATTCACTACAAAATTCTAATAAGGTGGCTAAAACTTTAGTGAACCGAAGATACAACATAAAAAAAAGAGGTTAGTTTCCAAATCTAGTTTAATTTCTATTTTATAGATTTTACGGTACTAATTTGATCTTTGATGTGAATAATAATAATAATATAGTTTGTACATTGGAATTAGATATCCTTGAGCAAGCACAATTTAGAATTTATTTAGTCCTAAAATCTATAAATTTCATATGTAATAGATTATAATTCGGCACAGATTATTTATTGATATTATTTTAATACTAGGTGCGGCGCAATTAAGATCTTCGTCGACTCTGTGATTCTCTATTTGATTTTATGTGCTCCCTTCTATCAGGTGGGTGAAATTATTATTTGTGAAATAAAAGTATATGTTATATGCTCTTTGAGTCAGAAATGTTTTAATCCAACTTGAATTATCGTGAATGGAATGTGGATAGCGTTTTATACGCATCAGATCAGAACAGCGTTTCGTACGCATCAGAATATGTCCTATGCATAGTTCAAGATGTATTCTAGAATCAGAAGAAGAGTACCCTAAATCCATTATTCCTGCGATTTATTTCAGTTGGATAAACAGAAAGAAATGCTCATGTTATCCCACCACTGAGTACACTTTAAGAGTGCTCACCCCATATTTTTAAATGTTTTCAGGTCAGTGAGCTGGGAGCGGCGCGATGGAAATGGGGGTGAACTTTCTCAAAATGTTTCCAATGCTTGACCTTAACTTTTGCACTTGTTTCTGAAAGTAAACTATTTTGAATTTAGTATTTTTATGTTTGTTAGCAGTGTTTGGTCTAACTTAATGTAGTGGTTGAATGTTATGGTTTTATTAATATTAGGAGTTTGAATTTTAAATTTTAGAACTTATGAGTTACTTTTTGAAATGAACTTGGAGTTTATGAAATGCAGGTACTTTGTTCTGAGTACATATATTTCTGAAAAATATATATGGTTCTATTTTCTTAGAATTGTTGGCAAGATTATTTTGGAAAGGAAAAGAAAATAAAATTACTTGACCAATTATTATTGGTAATCATTTTCTGCTTTAAAGAATAGAAAGAGTAACATTTTAAATTACTGAATTTAGGATGTTACATGTATGATTCAATGTTTGCAGAAAAAATATTTGTGATGTAAAAATATAGATTTTACCATGTTTGTTAATTAAACGTATCTTGTATAAATACATCACATTAAAATATAAACATAAATCCAATATCACAACATAAGTATAAATGCTTCACTGTATATCATAATAATAAAGCTTAATAAAAATTTGAAAACATAATGTAACATAAATTTTAAAGAACTTAAAACCGAGCAATATAATGTAAACCAAAACCAATACATGCAAAATCAAAAAGTCAAAGTTCAACCACTGAAAAATATTAATAAGCTGAATATAAAAGCCAAAATAAAAAAAATAATGTCAAATACTTAAAAGCATCTGCAAAAACGTGAAAAAATTAAATTGTTCATGTACTGAAACCATTAAAAATTTAAATTGTTCATATACTGAAAGCATTAAAAATTTAAATCTGATCCCCTCCAATTCTCTTCAGCTCACATTTTATCCTTCTTCAGCAATCTTTTGTTTCGCTTCTGGGTAGTGGCTGAAAATTCATCATTTAGCTTTCTCTTCACATGTTCATCATCCATAATATTGACTGCATTACTCTTATTGGAGGTCATCTTCTTTGGTGTGAGTAATGAGTCTCTTAGCAAAATATCCTGAAATATTAAAAAAAAATTGAATTATAAACTATATTATATGCTGGTTAATAATTTATAATCTGCTATGCATAAATCTATTAAAAATAAAACAAAAATAATTTATCTATAGTAATATACCTCATCTGCAATGTCATCAATCAGCTCCTTCCCTTTTTTTGATTTCAATGGTGATTCCTACAAAATATAATTTTAGCTAAAAATTTTATATTTCGCCTGTAAAATTTTTTAATTAAAATTTGCACCTGATTTAGTGAAGTTTCTCCCACTATACTATCCTCATGTGCAACTCTAACAACTTCAAAAGGTCCGTTAAAATTCTTGACCTGCTCCGGCAGGACAATTATATTAAACAGCGCTTTCTTAGTTGTTATGCCTTCAACTTTAGTTGGAAGTAAATCCAGTATTTCATCCTATAAGAAAACGTAAATTAGTTTATATTTTTATAAAAGTAATATCCATGATAAAATTACCTCTGATGAATTTTCTGATTTTTGTCCAAGTAATTCAATGCATTGATTTTCCCACATCAGAAATGTTGTACTTGCAGTGCCGTCGCTCACTCCAACATTCAATTTGTATCTATGGTTGTTTTAAAAAAAATAAATGATTTTATTTAGTATGATAAAAAATAATTTAACTACTAAATATAAATTAATCAATAACCTTGTTTTTCCACATATAGCTTTAGTTTCACATTGTTCGCAAAAGAATTTGAGTCCATTGTTAACCTCCAATTCCTTTTGACATACTTTGCATATAAGGTATGTCATGGCGTTAATGTCTTCAATTGAGTTGATAGTGGCAAACACTATAAACTCTCCACTCTGAATTTGATAAAAAAAAATTTATGTTGATGCAATATTAAAATTGTTATTTTCAATGTAAAAAATAATGTAAATGTTTTTCTAACCTGCCCATCTTCTAGTATCTGCTGAATTGTTTTGCTGATAACTTCAATACTTCTTGATTCAACAACAGATTTTGAAGATGATGAACCAATCTGGAAAAAAAGGTTTTCTTATACATAAATATGATTTTCGAATTAATAATAAATTTTAAAAAATTAAAATGAGGATACCATCTCTTCTATCATTTCAGCTCCATTTATTGAAGCTGAAGCCTCATCCTATAAAAAAAAGAATTTTTTTAAAAATATATAAAGATATTGATGTAATAATTAATATGCTATGGGTTTCATTATTTTTTTACCTCAATCACATTTTCTCCACAAACTTTGTGGATAATTTGTCTGTCAGTTGAAATCCTTGCTACACTAAAAGACCCTGTGTAATTTCTTGTCTTCCCTGGGTCAACTGAGACATTAAACAAAGCCTTTTTGTTAGCTAATTGTTCAATGCCTGCTGGAATTCCCTCAACACTTGGACCCTAAAAAAAAATCCAATTATCATTTATGTTGTCTTGTTTAATGTTACACATTTTAAAAATTATTATTTACCACACTCAGTTCTAAGGCTGCTTTTCCAATTAGTGATACACTTTCCTTATCCCACAGTAGGAAAGTAGTAGTTCCAGTGTCATCCACAACCCTAACAATTAACTTGTACCTGTAATTTAAAACAATAAATATTATAATTTTTCTAAAACTGTACAATAATTAATTAAATTTTATGTACCTCAATTTTCCTGTAATGTCAAAGGACTGACATTTCTCACAGAAAAATTGACTTCCACTTGGTCTCATCTTTTTCTGACATCTTTTGCAAGCTAAGTAAGACCAATCTCCAATGGTCTCTACGCATAAGATGGTTGCAAATACCCAGAAGTAGCCAACCTAATTACAATAAAAAAATTAGTGAAATATTATTTCAAAATAAAAATAAATCAATGTTATTCCTTTTATTTATAATACCTCTCCATCTGTCATGATTTCAGATATTGTTTTTAGCACAAAATCCCCATCTCTAATTTCATCATTCAATGACCTCGTTGATGATGATGTCAGTATAGATATAGTTGTCGATCTCACTTTTCCACTGCTCAGATAACTTTAAAAAATATTTTATAATTAATAAATATTAACATATTTTAATATACAGTTTACTTAACATGTATATTATGTAATATTGTAACCGAAACTTAATATAGATTACCTGCTACAGAATTCTAAAATCTCTAAAATATTATGCTCTGTGACAATCTTTGTAATATTAAATAAAGATGAAATTCTGACCTCACCTGTTTAAATATTAAAATAATCATAATCCTTAACATAATTGAGATTGAACGTTTTAATATTTGTTAACAGAATACATAATAATATTAAAATAATCATAATCCTTAACATAATATTCTTACCCCTATAAATGTTAGGTCTGTAAAACTGCAGAATAATAACCACTGGAGCTTTAGGTGCTGAATTTAAAAAATCTATCATGTCTTCTGCATGCTTCTCCCACAGTGTCGCTGTTATCGTATTTCCACTGTAAAAATTGAAAAAAAATTACTATTTATGTTATTTCTATATTTCAATTGATAAATAATTACATAAATAATAATTCCAACTTATAAGTTAATATTAACATTACTATTACAGAAATAATAACTCCAACTCCATTAAAATATGTTGATGTATTTTATAATTTTTATAAAAAAATTATAAAACATTCAATATCAATGAAACTTTAACAGTGAGATAAATATATATTTATAAATTCACAAATATAGTAATGAAAAGTAATAGCTTACTCCAAATCTTCCAGAACCAAGTCCATCAACTTTGTAAGCTTCCCATTAATTTCTCTTGTAAGTGGTCTATAGTGAGAAACTATAGTTCCAATTACATCTGGCATAAATAATTAAAAAAATAAATTATCTGTTTATGAACTTTCTGATACATAAAACTTTTTGTATGTTTGATAAAAATCTTACCAAACATATGCGCATCTCCTAGCTGTTCCATGTTCGCAACATCAACAAACGACTTCATCTCGTATAAAAGGTTTGGAAAGTCATCATGAAAAACCTCAAATAACCTACTCTGATTAAAGATGATAATCTTGTACAGCGACGCAGTTGTTTTGTATTTCATGACATTTATGTTAGTTTTGTATACTAGAAGACTTGTCTTTGTATACTTTTCTGATGATATGATGATATGAAATGAAAGTTATTACAGTCACTATTTGCATTTAGATTATGTTCTATAATTGTTTTATGCAATGTTCCATATACTTACATTGTAGATGATATGGTGTGGGAAGTCACACGGTAAGATCGTATCATTAGAACCTTGTAATGTATTAAAGAGCTCACGGCTTAGATGGTCCTGAACACACCATCGGTACACCGTAGAATAATCTGATAAGTTAGTTTATCTTGGCTAACTGATTATTCTAGTACACTAGTTAGTGTATTGAGGAGGATCACGATAGGATACTATTCTCTGTCTCTGACCCAGTTACTGAGAGAATAAAGATCCACAGAGTTCGGGTTCTGAACTCATGTGATATTGGCGAGCATATGTGTGTGTTGTTTATTACTTTGATTTATCAATGGGTGAGATCTTTTCGTAGATCGAATTCGATATCTTGGGTAATAACAATGTATACATGATGTCTCGAGCAGTATGCATGAGCATTGTGTCCTGGTGCGCCAGGTTGATGATGTTCTCTTGAGGAAGCACAAATTCATGTTGAAACCCTGCAGGTGGAATTTATTCCGTACATGAATAAAGCTTGTGTGGTACTACTCAAGGTTTTAGATGTTAATTAATTATAGCTGTCAGAGGCTTACATAATTAATTAATGAACATTATATCTTAAACACGGGGAATGGCTGGACTAAAGGAGAAAGCATATTCGTAAATATGTATTAAATTGGTAGATCAGTTTTACTTCTTTAGTGGAATAAAAGTAAAACTTAATTTATTTAATTATATCCTAGGTTTATTGGATATTGGATATTAAATAAATTAGTGGGCCAATTTAATATTCTTCTAGATCCCTGTTGTAGCCCAATTGACTGAAAGTGGACTGGATATTGAACTTGAGATAGAGGCCCAGCCCAATAGGGCTAGAACATGAAATTTCGCCCCTCCCTATATATAAGGGGAGGGGGGGCATGAAATTTTCATGAATTTATTCATAGGAAATCAGCCCATCTTTGTCTCTCAAAGTTATCCATAGATTTCACAACTCTATCTAGTATATTTCAGCCCACTCTGAATCTAAATACAGTCCGGGAATACAACAGAAGATCTTGGAGTGGAATACTGTGGTGCACGATTTTAAGGTCATAGGTGGCGCCATTACTGTGCTCATTCAACAGCAAGATTAGATCTTTAATCTTGTCCACAGACCGTCTATCGATTTGTAAGTAGATTCGTTTTCTATGCCTTCCGCTTTATTAGAATCGAATCTGCTTTGCATGTTTTTTGATTAGACTGTGATAAACATGCATGTTACATAAAATTATGATTTGCATGAACATGGATTAATGAACAACCAAATGGTCATGCGGTGGTTTAATTCGAAAAAACCCCAACAACTGGTATCAGAGCGGGTTTTGGCACTGTTCTAGGATTAATCCGGGCATAATTTCGAATTGCATATTAAATTTGATGATAAATTTATGGTGTTTAAATTTTCAGATTTAATTGGCTATGTATTTCGATTTTATGGTATTCAAAACTTGGAAGAATTTGAGATGTAAAAATCGAAAATTCTAGTTTTGAGGGTACTTGAATTTTCGGTCACTATGGGATTAAATTTGGGATGATATTTGATGTTCTTCAAATTTCCAGATTTAATTCTCATAGGGGTCGAAAATTTGGTGTTCAAAATTTCAATTTTGATGTGTTAAAAATTCCCTAATTTTTGTGTTAAAATTTTCGAACACTATAATTAAATTTGGATGGATTTTTTATTTACATCAAAATTTCCAGATTTAATTTGGATAGGTTCGAAATTTTTGATGGTTAGATTTGGATTTGGTGATTTTTGATGTATATCAAAGATTGCCTAATTCTAATCTAGATAGGTTTGAAATTAGAATTTTAAATTTGGTAATTTTTGAAGTGGATCAAAATTTTCAGATTTTTATTCTTGAAAATTTCGAAACCTATAGCTATATAATTTGGAATAGTTTTTTGATTAATGTCAAAATTTCCAAATGTGAAATATAGTGTAATTTTCGATTTTAATAAATTAATTTGGAGAAGATTTTGATGAAAATCAAATTTCCAGATTTATTAATTAATGTGTATCGAAAATTTGGATGTGTTGGATTTAGATTCGATATTATTTGATGTATATCTTAATTTACCTAATTTTAATCTAGATAGATTTGAAAATAGAATTTTAAATTTGGAAGAATTTGAAATGGATCAAATTTCCAGATTTATTATTCTTATGATTTTTGAAATTTATGGATTAAAATTGGATAAGGTATTTTTTGGATATATACAAATAATTATCAAAATCCAATTGTGATAAGATTTTAAATTTGGATAAGTTTTGGAAGATTTTGGATTGGAATCAAATCTCCAAACTTTATCCTTAAAGATTTAGATTCTTATGGATAATATTTGGATTAGATTTTTGATTTATATCAATATATCCAATTATTATTTAATTAGGGTGGTTAGAAAATATTAAATAAATTTGGTGGATAATTATTAATAATTTTCAGATTTATTTTGATGATATTTTCAAAATATACAAGATTTAAATTGGTGGATAATTATTTTAATTTCCAATTTTTATCTTGTGGATAATATCGAATTAATTAATTTAATTAATTGTAAAATTCGATTATTATTTAATATTCATGCATAGATATCATATGTTATTTTATGTAGATCATATAATACATGATTGTTGGTTTTGTAGACTGTGTTTGTTTGCAGGTTTACCAACTATCATGGCTCCTTTATTTTATGTGATGTATGTTTATGTTGAATGAATGTTGGCCGTATGCCGGTTTGGCTACGTGATTTTAATCCATGAGAAAATCCATGGATTAGGTCTAGGTTTTATTTTACGTTGGTTTAATGTAATAGATATAAAGCTGTTAGACCGAGTTTTTGAGTTGTAATTTTTATTCTAGCATATTAGATTTTTCCTTTCGGAATAGATAGTCTGTATTGAATAAAGATCGGAGATCAACTCAAAAGAAGGAAAGTGGTTCAGCACCAAAAAGGAAGGTTCACCGGTTCACGTCCCGAAACCCTAAATGGAGCTAGGATTTTTGGCGAGGCGCGGTGAAGGGGCGGCGGTTCCAAGCCCTATTTCCGGAGCTGACTTTCCAGTTTTATCTCATCAATCAACATGAGATATAAGTCATGATAGTTGGAATATTACTGTTGCTTATTATGTTGAAGCATGCAATGGATGTTTATCATTTTATGTGATGTTTGCATGTTCGATAATGGGATAAAATGAAACCTCAAACATAAATAACTAAGTGGGAGAGATTCATACCAAAGTATGTAGAAAATCTCATACGGTCTCCATTAAAATCTGGTTTAATTGAGAAGTGATGGGCATACGCGTTGACATTGGTCTTCCTCCATATCGGATGTGTCATATCACAGATTTCTCTAGAAATTAAATCTCCTAAATGGATAGTTGTAGAACACTATTAGGACTAACTGACTCCTCCATCTGGAGCGGTTAAATTCGAGTAGTGATCTTAGTGCGAAGATAATGGTGTGCACACTTAGATGTAATTTATTGATAAACGTCCACACGATCGTGGCTTATCAGTTAGAAGATTACATGACCGTGTTAATTATCCGGCTATTAATTTGCTTGTTGTAAGGAAACTCAACTGGAGGCAAATTAAAGGTTTAACCTATTTAAAGATATTTTTTATAAACGTCCACACTATCGTGGCTTATAAAAGATGTTTTTAAAGTGTCGGTGGAAAAGTATATAATTTTTATGAGGCTTTCAATTATATACTGTTTATCCTAAACGTGTTTTGCAACCGTACTGCATGTTTAATTTCAGTTATTTCATATCATCAATGGCACTCTCCAATCTGTCCTCAATCCTCAAAGAAAACAAACTTGTCGGTGAAAACTACAATGACTGGATTCGTAACCTTAACTTAGTTCTTGTTGCTGAGGGACACAAGTTTGTACTTGAAGAGGTATGTCCTGACAAGCCAGATAAGGGTTCTGACGAAGCCCAAAGGGCTGTGTATGACAAGTGGGTCAAGTCTGATGAGATAGCGCGCTGCTACATTCTGGCTTCCATGTCGAATGTGTTGCAACATCAGCATCAGACTATGAAGACTGCTTATGATGTCATGCTCAACCTTCAGGAGCTCTTCGGTTATCAGAACCGCTCGGCTTGCCACTTAGCAATGAAGAAGAGAGGTACATCTCACACTTTGGTTGTGGAAACATGTTTAGCAACTTGTTCTACCCAGTCGTGGGTAGTAGATACTGGAGCTACTGATCATGTTTGCATGTCTTTACAGGGGTTCCTGGTAAAAAGACAGCTGAGTGAGGACGAGATCACCGTCTACATGGGCAATGCTACGAGAGTGGCGGCTGTTGCAGTGGGAGACGTTGTTTTACCTTTCAGTAGTGATAGAACTTTGGTTTTGAAAGATTGTCTTTATGTGCCTGGTTTTAGGCGAAACTTGATTTCAGTTTCTAAATTGATTATGGATGGATATTCTGTTTCTTTTGATAACAAAGTAGTTATCTTTAGTGGTAAACATTTTATCTGTTCTGGCACATTGGATGGACACTTATACTTTCTTAAACCAACTGAAAACACTACGCATAGACAACTGTTGAATACATCGATCATAAACCCTAACAAGAGAAAAGAACCTTCGGAATTGAATCAAACCTATCTTTGGCATCTAAGGCTAGGTCATATTAACCTTAAGAGGATACAAAGGCTTGTAAATGATGGACCATTGTCTTCTTTGGTACTGGAATCTTTTCCTTTGTGTGAATCCTGTTTGGAAGGTAAAATGACCTAGCGTCCTTTCCAGTCAAAAGGAAATAGATCCGAAGGGCTATTAGATTTGATTCACTCTTACCTATGCGGCCTTATGTCAGTTCAAGCTCGAGGAGGGTTCGAATATTTCATCACTCTCATTGATGATTACTCTATATACGGTTATATCTACCTGTTGCGTCGCAAGTCTGAATGCTTTGAGAAATTCAAAGAGTTTAAGGCGGAAGCGGAGAAACGAACAGGCAGAAGTATCAAGTCACTACGTTCCGATCATAGTGGTGAGTACCTCTCAAGCGAATTTAGGGATTACATGACAAAGAGTGAGATTACATCCCAGTTGACTGCGCCTGGAACGCCACAACAGAATGGCGTGGCGGAAAGAAGGAATCGTACATTGTTAGAGATGGTTAGATCGATGATGAGTTATTCTGAGTTGCATATTTCGTTCTGGGGATATGCCCTAGAAACAGCAGCCTATATTCTTAACTTGGTTCCATCGAAATCAGTTCCTACTACACCTACAGAACTATGGGCTGGACGAAAGCCCAGTTTGAACCATATTCGGATTTGGGGTAGCCCAGCACACGTGTTGGACAAGGAAGTTGATAAGCTGGCTCCTCGTACTGATGTAAGGCTGTTCGTTGGATATCCTAGAGGAACGAAAGGTGGTTTGTTTTATAGTCCTAAGGATCAGAAGATCATTGTTAGCACCAATGCTCGATTCTTAGAGGAAGACTATGTCATAAATCACAAACCAAGGAGTCACATCATCCTTGAGGAGTTAAGGGGAGGAACGAATCCTACACCAGTTGTACAAGAAGAGGAACCACCAAACACTGCACAACGTGTCACAGAAGTACAGGAACTGCCTCGTCGCAGTGGGAGGGTTGTACGCCAACCTGATAGATTCATTGGTCTGGGAGAGGCTTCAGATTTCCCAGAGGGTCTCAATGAATTGGATCCCAGGACCTATGACGAGGCAATTCGAGATAAAGATGCAGATTCTTGGAAAACTGCAATGGAGTCTGAGATTGGATCTATGGATCACAATCAAGTCTGGGAACTTGTAGAACCACTAGATGGGGTAAAACCCATTGGCTGTAAGTGGGTCTACAAGCGCAAGAGAGGATCTGATGGGGAGGTTGAAACCTTCAAAGCTAGATTGGTGGCAAAAGGGTATACTCAGAAAGAAGGGATTGATTATGAGGAAACCTTTTCGCCGGTAGCCATGCTTAAGTCAATCCGGATTCTCTTGTCTATTGCCGCTCATTTGGATTATGAGATCTGGCAGATGGATGTCAAGACGGCTTTCCTAAACGGAAGTCTTGAGGAAAACATTCACATGAAACAACCAGAGGGATTCATTGCTAAGGGCCAAGAGCACTTGGTGTGTAAGCTTAAGAGATCCATTTATGGACTTAAGCAGGCATCGAGGTCTTGGAACATCCGATTTGACGAGGTTATCCAGTCATATGGATTCGTGCAAAGTCCGGATGAGAGCTGTGTGTATAAGAAATGTGACGGAAATGTGGTGGCATTCCTCGTACTTTATGTTGATGACATCTTGCTTATTGGAAACAGTAAGAAGGCGTTATCAAACATTAGGGTGTGGTTGTTCGAGCAGTTCGATATGAAGGATCTGGGTGAAGCCGGACATGTCCTTGGCATCAAGATCATTCGTGATCGCCAGAAAAGGATGTTATGTCTGTCCTAGGCGACTTATATCGATACAGTGCTAGCTAGATTTGGCATGCAAGATTCCAAGAAAGGTTTTATACCTTACAGGCATGGAATTCATCTATCCAAGGAAATGTGTCCCCAAACACAGTCTGAGATAGAGGAAATGAAGAAAGTACCATATACTTCGGCTGTGGGAAGTTTGATGTATGCTATGCTATGCACTAGGCCTGATATATGCTATGCCGTTGGCATGGTAAGCAGATATCAGTCTAACCCTGGACAAGGTCACTGGACTGCGGTCAAAAACATTCTCAAGTACCTTAAACGGACTCGAGATTATATGTTGGCTTTTTGCTCTGATAGTCTAGTACCTTTGGGTTACACAGACTCAGATTTTCAATCTGACAAAGATCAGAGTAAGTCTACCTCGGGCTATGTGTTTACATTAGGAGGTGGAGCCATCGCATGGAGGAGCATTAAGCAGAAATGCATTGCGGATTCCACCATAGAAGCTGAGTATGTAGCTGCCTCTGAGGCTGCAAAAGAGGCTGTCTGGCTCCGCGGGTTCCTAGTGGGCTTGGGCGTGGTTCCTGATTTGCCTAAGACTATCACGATATACTGTGATAATTATGGTGCAGTGACAAATTTGAAGGAACCCAGAGCTCACAAAGCAAGTAAACACATAGAGAGAAAGTACCATCTTATACGAGAAATCGTTAAGAGAGGAGACGTGGCGGTGGTCAAGATTGCATCTGAGGACAACCTGGCTGATCCATTCACGAAGAGCCTGGCGACTAAGACCTTTGATGGTCACGTGGAGAAAATGGGAGTGAGATGCAGACCCGGTAGCGCAGTTTGAGTTGATAGTTTTAGATTGGAGAGTTTGCCAGTTATTTATTATGCTTGAAAGACATGCTTCAAGTATAAGTGGGAGATTGTTAGTTTTGTATACTAGAAGACTTGTCTTTGTATACTTTTCTGATGATATGATGATATGATGATATGAAATGAAAGTTATTGCAGTCACTGTTTGCATTTAGATTATGTTCTATAATTGTTTTATGCAATGTTCCATATACTTACATTGTAGATGATATGGTGTGGGGAGTCACACGGTAAGATCGTATCATTAGAACCTTGTAATGTATTAAAGAGCTCACGGCTTAGATGGTCCTGAACACACCATCGGTACACCGTAGAATAATCTGATAAGTTAGTTTATCTTGGCTAACTGATTATTCTAGTACACTGGTTAGTGTATTGAGGAGGATCACAATAGGATACTATTCTCTGTCTCTGACCCAGTTACTGAGAGAATAAAGATCCACAGAGTTCGGGTTCTGAACTCATGTGATATTGGCGAGCATATGTGTGTGTTGTTTATTACTTTGATTTATCAATGGGTGAGATCTTTTCGTAGATCAAATTCGATATCTTGGGTAATAACAATGTATACATGATGTCTCGAGCAGTATGCATGAGCACTGTGTCCTGGTGCGCCAGGTTGATGATGTTCTCTTGAGGAAGCACAAGTTCATGTTGAAACCCTGCAGGTGGAATTTATTCCGTACATGAATAAAGCTTGTGTGGTACTACTCAAGGTTTTAGATGCTAATTAATTATAGCTGTCAGAGGCTTACATAATTAATTAATGAACATTATATCTTAAACACGGGGAATGGCTGGACTAAAGGAGAAAGCATATTCGTAAATATGTATTAAATTGGTAGGTCAGTTTTACTTCTTTAGTGGAATAAAAGTAAAACTTAATTTATTTAATTATATCCTAGGTTTATTGGATATTGGATATTAAATAAATTAGTGGCCCAATTTAATATTCTTCTAGATCTCTGTTGTAGCCCAATTGACTGAAAGTGGACTGGATATTGAACTTGAGATAGAGGCCCAGCCCAATAGGGCTGGAACATGAAATTTCGCCCCTCCCTATATATAAGGGGAGGGGGGGCACGAAATTTTCATGAATTTATTCATAGGAAATCAGCCCATCTTTGTCTCTCAAAGTTATCCATAGATTTCACAACTCTATCTAGTAGATTTCAGCCCACTCTGAATCTAGATACAGTCCGGGAATACAACAGAAGATCTTGGAGTGGAATACTGTGGTGCACGATTTTGAGGTCATAGGTGGCGCCATTACTGTGCTCATTCAACAGCAAGATTAGATCTTTAATCTTGTCCACAGACCGTCTATCGATTTGTAAGTAGATTCGTTTTCTATGTCTTCCACTTTATTAGAATCGAATCTGCTTTACATGTTTTTTGATTAGACTGTGATAAACATGCATGTTACATAAAATTATGATTTGCATGAACATGGATTAATGAACAACCAAATGATCCTGCGGTGGTTTAATTCGAAAAAACCCCAACAATTTATTTCGATTACAAAATCGATAAGAGCATAAACATTACCTTCAATTAGGCGATGTTTGAACTTTTCAACATTTACTTTAGGAATGGTTACATGAATACGTGTGCCCTGCAAAAAAAAAACTTGCAAATTAAGATTGATAAAAGTAAAAAAAATCGACTCTTTAAGCAACTGATCTTACCTCTCGATCATGGAATACGCATTCCATACTGTATGAATTTATGTTTTCGTAACATCGTATAAGCCGTAATTCCAGACCAAATGTGCTCTTTCCGGGTTTCAACATTCGCGTCGTTCCAAAAACTGGAGCCATATCTGAAGTTCAATCTGAAAAAAATAGAGATGCAGGAAAATGTTTTAGAGGAAATGCAGTTTTTGTTTTGTGGAGTTCGATTTGTAATACTAAATTTTGTTATTTATCTATCACTTTGCAATATTAAAAGTGGTGGGTGGTAGGAAGTGGTGTATAACTTCCATGTAGTGGCTTATTTCAGTTTTATTTTACTTTCTGAAATGTAATTTTTTTTTTCGTGTCTAATTATTAACCTAATTTGCTCCCTATAATTACTCAGTATAAATCTGCATTATAAATATTTATATATTATATAAATATTCTGAATGTCAAATTTCTTTTAATTATACAAAAATAAACGTTGTAAATTTTGAATGAAAACATGTACTACACACGTTTTCATGTTTCATAGTGGTTGATTATTAAAAATATTTAATTAATATTTTAATTGAATAATGAAGCCAAATTTAATGATCTCATATTTTTTTTTTTGAATAATAACACGCTTATTAATTGAAAAATAACCGACGATCAGTTTCAAAATACTTGATTAAATTTACAAATATTTAATTAATATTTTAACTATGTTGAAACCGTATGGTTTATTATTTTGGATATAGTTTTTGTTTTTGTCTTTCTTTTATTTTGCAGGAAATTTAATATATGGATGGACATGTGATTTGACCAAGTCTTGAAGATAAAGTCCAAGATATGTTTGTTCCTATTTTCATGGGAAGTTTGTTGTTTGTGGCTAAAGTCAAGGAGAGATGGAGGGAGTGGTGTTCGTGCAAGATATATGAGTAGAGATCAAGTAATTAGTTTATATAAATAGGGATTAGTCGTATAGAGTTGAGATACGAATTCTTAGAGATATTATCAGATCTGTATTGAGAAATATTAGTTTTTCTACAAGTGTTAGTTAAGACAACTTTAGTCACAACCTTCTGCGAAGGAAGAGATAAAGTGTCTTAAGTTTAGTAAGAGTTTACTTGTACTGTTTTTGTAATTCACAAATTCATATAGTGAATATTTTGCCCTGAGGCACTTCGCGAGATTATAGAAATATAATCTCGTGAAATTTTCCAATCCATTGTCTGTTTCCTTATTTTCGCTGCGTATACAAAGTTGTTTCAACTTTGGACACAACTTTGATCATAACTCTGTCAGAACCGAGAGTTCGGTTTTTACAATTGGTATCAGAGCAGACACTTGACACACTAAATGGTGATCCTGTTTTCGTAAAGCACAATGGATTGCACAAACCCGTTGTTCAACAAACCTCCTATTCTGGATGGCATGAACTATTCCTTCTAGAAAGTTCGAATGAGATCATGCATCAAATCGATTGATGCAAGAGCATGGAATGCTATACAAAAGATATGGACGCATCCTAAGACTGTGGATGCTGATGGAGACTCGTACCGCACCCCTCCGTCAGAATGGACCAGAGAACAAAATAAAGAAGCTACCTACAATGATAAGGCACTCAACGCAATTCAATCCTCCTTAGATGTTCAAATGTTCAAACTTATAAGAAATTGTGAGTCGGCCAAGGAAGCGTGGGATATACTTCAGCAACATTGCAAATGTGATGTTGGAATTAAAGAATCAAGGCATCGGATTCTTACCACGAAATTTGAAAACATGAAAATAGAGGATGATGAAACCGTTGGAGACTATTGCAACAAGCTGCTTGAGATAGCAAATGAATGTACTAATCTTGGTGATCCAATCACCAACAAAAGGTTAGTTTCTAAGGCCTTGTGAACTCTAACACCTCGTTTTGATATGAAGGTTGTTGCTATTGACACGGCAACAACCACTGGATGTTTGGACTTCACAAAGCTGATGAATGACCTGAATACCTACGAAATGGAAATGAATGAGAATGGTGGGTCAAAGAAAAAGAGAATTGCCCTGACAGCTGGATCAACTTCAAAGTCAACTTCACTCTATGACGAAGATGATGATGAAGATCTTGAAGAAATCAGTGAAATGAATCTAGACTATGCTCTTCTCACCAAAAGACTCAACACTCTCATCCGAGCAAATAAAGGAAAACAACAGAAGGGAAGTTATGAACAACGTAAGCCTTGTCATAACTCGTCCGGACCTTTGGTGATTTATGAAAAGATGAACTCACCTGGAACAGAACCCAAGATTATAAAGCGTGCTGCATCAGATCACTTTAGACCAAAGGAAGTGAAAGATTTCTCCAAAGTCTAATGTTATGAGTGCAAAGGCTATGGACACTTTGCTAACGAATGTGCCAACACTTTTAGGAAACTTGGAAAGCCTGTCACATTCCTATCTCTTAGCGACACTGAGCTGGACACCTCTGGAATATTTGTGGATGAAATCTCAGATGAAGCAACCAACGAACACGCAGCCTTAACTGCAGTATGTTCTAAAATGGTTAACTCAAAGCTCACAGAAGTTGAGATAACTTCAGACAGGTATGATGAGTCCTATTATGAAACTCTTTTCTGTTTCAATACTATAATAACCACTGCAGATGAGGAAGATGAAGTTACTGAGGAAGAAACTCTGGAGTTGCTAATAAAGTTGCAGGAACTCTACAAGGAGCTGTATGCTAAGTGGATCAAACAGTGCAAGGAAATTGAGTCACTCAATGATGAATCCACTAATCAGAAGGCGTCTCTTGCAAAGTTGGAAGTAATGTTGACAAAGAAAGATGCAAAGATTGATGATATGAGGATTCAACTCAATCTTGCAAAGCAAACATTCAAAAAGTTCAACGCAGGTACTTCTAAACTTGATGAAGTCCTTGCACACACTCAGGTAACTTCTCATGGCATAGGTTATGATAAAACTATAAAAACTGCATTTACTCAAATTCTGTCCACAAGTGGAAAACCCTTTGTAAAAGCTCAAGAAGGTCACTCCACTTCATCAGTGAGTAAGAAGTGTAGAAGATTTGTTTGTCACTATTGTTTTCTCTCTGGACACATAAAACCTTTCTGCCATAGGTTTCTGCAAGAACATAAAAAGGAGATTCATTTGAGACCACAAGCCTCAAAATCAGGACTTTCAGTCAAAAGTGACAAAACAAAGAACTTGGTCTGGAAGCCCAAAGCTGTCTCCAAAGACACCTGTAAAGTTGTCTTCACTGCATCAATATCTGATGATTCGACAACTTGGTACTTTGACAGTGGGTGTTCTCGCCACATGACTGGATCTCAACGTTATCTGACCAACTACCATAAGATCAATGGTAGCGAAGTCACATTTGGGGGAAGAATGAACGGCAAAATTGTGGGACATGGTATCTTGAACATTCCTGGTCTTCCAATGCTGGCCAATGTATCACACGTCCAAGGTCTTACAGCAAACCTCATCAGTATCAACCAGCTCTGTGATGACAACTTCACTGTCGTCTTTGATAAACAAAGTTGTACTGTGGTTGACACCGATGGTAAACATGTAATCTCTGGGGTAAGATCTTCTAACAACATTTATGAAATTAAAAGAAAAAGTTGTTTGAGTGCGCAGGTAAATGACGTACAACTTTGGCATAAAAAATTGGGGCATACCAATTTTCGCAACATGGAGAATCTTCAGAGACTCAATGCTGTACTTGGAGTACCAAAACTGAACGTCTCAAATCCAAGACTGTGTGGAGACTGTCAAAAAGGAAAACAAGTAAAAGCCTCACATCCAGTTGTGACAACTTCAGAGAGACCTTTTGCTACTCAAAGTTGCTTTGAATTGCTTCACATGGATCTTATGGGGCCAGCTGAAGTAGAAAGCCTTGGAGGTAAACGGTATTCCTTTGTGATTGTCGATGACCTCTCCAGGTACACTTGGGTAAAATTTCTAAGTTACAAAGGTGAAACCTATGATGCTTTCTTAGAATTATATGCTAAGGTTAGAAACTTCTATCATTCTTGCATTAAAAGAATTAGATCTGACCATGGTAGGGAGTTCAAAAATTTTCAACTCCTAAACTTTTGCATAAAAGAAGGCATTCATCATGAATATTCTGCTTCTAAGACACCCCAGCAAAATGGTGTAGCTGAAAGAAAGAATAGGACCTTGCAAGAGATGGCCACTGTCATGTTACACTCTAAGAAGTTGTCCAAACGTTTTTGGGCTGAAGCTTTAAACACTGCATGCTATGTAAGTAATTGTGTAAACTTAAGAGCCGGAACCACCATGACATCATATGAAATTCTAAATGGTAAAAAACCCAACCTTAAATACCTACATGTTTTCGGTTGTGTTTGTTACATTTTGAATGATAGGGATTATTTGTTCAAATTTGATCCCAAAAGTGATAAAGGTGTGTTCATCGGTTATTCTCTTAATAGTCATGCTTACCGTGTCTATAATCTCAGAACAAAAACTGTTATGGAGAGTGTTAATGTAAGATTTGATGATTTTGCCAGCTTATACACTCCTGAAGAATATACTAATGATCTAATTGAGATACATGGAAGGACAGAAAAGATCATTGAGTTAGAAGGAAGAGTTAATACTGAAGTTGAGCCCACTTCAGAGGCAGATGAGGATACAACTACAGAAGGATTTGGATCAATTTCCCACTTAAATGAGTCAGAATTTCCAAAAGTAGTTCAGGGAAACACTAGGAGAGACCCACCAAGGAAGATTCGCAGAGATCATCCAATTGATCCAATTGATCAAATCATTGGAGATGTACACGAAGGGGTCAGAACTAGAGGTAAAACTCCTGCTAACTACAAAGAAATGGTAAGGATGGTATGCATGTCTTGTGTATTCAATAAAGTTGGTGCTGTTGTCTTCTTATCTTTGGTTGAACCCAAAAATGTAAATGAAGCATTAAAAGATGAGTTCTGGATTAGTGCCATCCAAGCCGAGCTACTTGAGTTTGTTAGAAACAAAGTCTGGACACTTGTACCTAGACCTTCAGGGATAAATTTGATAGGAACTAAGTGGATATTTAAAAATAAAACTGATGAATTTGAAAATGTCATTAGAAATAAAGCCCGCTTAGTTGCCCAAGGTTACACTCAAGTAAAGGGCATTGACTATGATGAGACTTTTGCTCCAATTGCACGAATTGAGTCCATCAGGTTATTGTTTGCCATTGCATGTTATCTTAACATTACTCTTCATCAAATGGATGTTAAGGCAGCGTTTCTTAATGGTGTACTAGAAGAGGAAGCATACGTAGAGCAACCCAAAGGCTTTGAAGACCCAACCAATCCAAATTATGTGTATAAATTACATAAAGCGTTGTACGGACTAAAACAAGCTCCAAGAGCTTGGTATAATCGGTTAACCGAATTTTTGCTTGAGTTTGGATTTTTCAGGGGTCATGCTGATAGAACTTTATTCCTCAAGAAAGAAAAAGATTTACTCACGATCGCTCAAATCTATGTCGACGATATAGTGTTTGGATCGACAAGTGAGAAAGCTTTGAAGGAATTTGTTGAAGCAATGTCCACATCATTTGAAATGAGTATGGTCGGTGAACTTAGCAACTTTCTTGGACTTCAAGTCAAACAAAAGGAAAATGGTGTTTTCGTCTCACAGATAAAATATGCCAAAAGTCTTGTAAAGAAGTTCGGTTTGGAGAATGCAAAGCACATGAGGACTCCCATGAGTACGACTGAAAAGTTATCAAAGGATGTAGTTGGATCTGAAGTTGATCCAACTTTATACAGATCAATGATCGGAAGTCTTCTTTATCTGACCGCTAGCTGACCAGATATCATGTACAGTATATGTGCATGTGCTCGATTTCAGTCCTGTCCCAAGGAGGAACACCTTAAGGCGGTAAAGAGGATTATTCGGTATGTGGTCGGTACATGTGAATTGGGACTATGGTTCACAAAGGACACAACTACAGATCTAGTTGGGTACAGTGATGCCGACTGGGCTGGAGAAATAGATGATAGACGAAGTACAAGTGGAGGATGTTGCTACCTAGGAAACAACCTCATCTCTTGGCACAGTAAAAAGCAAAACTGCATCTCTTTGTCCACAGCCGAGTCCGAATATGTGGTCGCTGGAAGCTGTTCAACGCAGTTGATATGGCTGAAGTCGATGTTGGATGATTATGGTCTGGAAAGCAATCCCTTGGTAATGTTTTGTGATAATACAAGTGCCATCAACCTTGCAAAGAACCCGGTTCATCATTCCAAATCCAAGCACATTCATTTAAGGTATCATTTTTTTATTAGAGATTTAGTTGAAAAGAAGCTATTAAAGTTAGAGTATATTAGTACAGATAATCAACTGGCAGATTTATTTACAAAAGCCTTAAGTTATGAGAGATTCTCAATTTTGAGGAAATCTCTTGGCTTATGTTCTATATGAAACGTACAGTTGACTAAACTGTTGTCACACTTTTGGTATATCATAGTTAACTATGAAGTTGAACAGATTCGAGGATGAAAAAGCCTGTATCAAGGTGAAACCATGATCGTTCTTATAAAATCATATAACTAGATCAAAGATCTTAGATAAATGGTTTTGATAAGATTCTTTTGGTTATTCATCTATTCATCATCTGTTTCTCTTCTTTAAAAGTTTTCTATGATGTAACAAAAGTATTCTGATAATAAAATTCTCTTGACAAAAGTTGGCTTAATATATATAAAAAAAACCGGGAAATTTTTGAAAGTCAGTTGAATGTATCTGGAAGTGTATCTTACTCTATCTTTAATATCTGGTTTGACTATATCTTTAATATAATTGATTCCTATTTTGAAGGAGGAAAGTATCTAATAGATATATTTATATTCCTCTATATATTTTCTCTTGTCACTCTCATTCTTGTCACTATTCACAAAACCCTCTAAAAACTCTTCGTCTTCTCGGAACCTTCCTTCTCAATTCTTCCACCATGAATCCCGATAAGCCGAGACAGATTCAGGAACTCTTCAACGACCCTGAAGCGTCGGCCTACCTCCGACACTTATCTATCTTTCCCCCCTAGCCTTCGTTCTCTCCACTGCAACCTATCATATCTAACCCTTTTCGATTTCTGTCGCCTGATTCTACCTCAATTCTTCGACCTAAAGTGCTTCTATCTCCGTCTAGAGGAAATACGCCGATGGAGATTTCTCCAGAGATTGCCAGTTGCTCAGAGATTCAATCACACCCGCTTGCGCTACCAGCCTCCTCTCCGACGGTCGACTCATCACAGACAATAATACTCGCCCCTGACGGTGTCATTATGCAACCTCTTGATACTCCGGTACTCGCCAAAGAAACCCTTGACACTCCGGTGCTCGCCGAGGAAACCTTAGACCCTCTTTTTCCTTCCAACGAAGGGAATACATACAATGAAGGTCCGATTGAGGTGCCATTTTCTGAAATTGAAGAAGATGCTAATGAGGAGGTACCTGAGAAATCTACTTCGACACATACGCCGCCCAAGAAGAAATCGACCAAGTCGAAGAAGGCCCCTCCAACTAGACGGTCCAAGCATCTTCATGTGACCGGCAGTTCCTCGAGAACTTCAGTGGAGCCAATTGATATCATCAGTGAAGCCGAAGAGGAGGAGGAGTGTGAAGAAGAGATGTCAGATAATGATGTGGGTGAATAGACTCTTTCAGATTCTGAGGCTGATGATGAAGTTGAAGAGACTGTTGCTTCAAAGAAGGGCAAAAGAAAGATATCTTTCTCTTCTCCCTCGAAAGATCGTGGAAAAGCTGTGAAGAAAGTTAAGCGGAGTGTTGCCCAAACTGAGGAGGATGCTGACTCTGATTCGGATTTAGAGGTATCAAATGCTAACTCAATTTTATTTTATTCAGATCTTGCTAAGCGTAATTGGAAATTCTTTAAGAATAGGGAAATCTTGAATGATCGAGCAGTAGATTTAAAAGATTTTTCTGGATATAATTTGGTTGAATTTTTGAAGAAAAGAAAAGTGTTGGGGAGTGTAACTTATGCTAGGCCTTATGTTGCTGAAGTAGTTAGGTATTTCTATGCAAATTTGACACATGATTTTGGGAATCCAGCCTCTAAGCAATATGGTAAAGTCTTTGTACGTGGGAAGGTATTCATAGTTACTCCGGCTAGGATTAACAAATTTTTGGGAATACCTAATGTTATTGAAGCTGATGAGGGGGTTGATGAGGAGTTAGAGGCTAAGATGGATGATGTGTTAACTGGTGGCCAAACTGAGATGTGGGTGGCTAACAAGAAGTCGAATAGACTTGCTTCAGTTCTTACATCACTATTCTCAACACTTCACAAAATCTCTGCGTCAAACTAGATTCCTACTTCGAACACAACGATGGTGCTATTCGAGCATGTTTGCCTATTGTATAAGGTGTATATGGGAGAAAAGGTGAATCTAGGGCAACATATTTTCAATTCAATTGCCGAGATTGCCATGACAAAGTCCAACAAGAAGTTGGTGGTTCTCTCTCTCATTTACAACATGCTTCTGGACCAAGGGTTTAAACCCACAAAGAAGGATATTCTCACGACCAGACTTCCTCTCCAGACTATTCAAAAGGCTTTTCTTGCTGAGTCCAAAACTCGTGATCTTCCATGGAGTGATGCTGCTGAGACTGCTCCTCCATCTTCAGATCATCTTTGTTCTATCCCTATATTTGTTTTGCAGGAACAGATTGAGTTTTACACTGCCCAGATAGAGATCTTTGCCAAGCAAAGGAAAGTATTCCAGCGCCTTCTTTCTTCCCAAAAAGGGGGAGAGGTTGGTGGTAGAGAAGGCAGTAGCAGAGGCAGAGGAAGGGCAAGGGCAGCAGTAAGTGAAGATGAAGGAACTGATGAGCAAGAGGAGGAGAATGAGTAGATGAAAAGAAGAAGGAAGAAGGAAGAAGAGCTGCAGTCTGTTGCAGACAGTTTTTTGGTTGATGTTTCTCAAACAATTTCTCTCTAACAATTTCCGTTATGTTTGTTTTAAACAACTATATGTTTGCTGAAGATCTAATAAGATCTTTCTTTTGTTGATGTTTTTGTTGATAACATTTAGTTGTTTTTGATGGTATCATATGATTATCTAAGTATGTTTTGAATATGTTTATGATATCTTTTAGAAGTATGCATGACAGGGGAGTGAAGTGTGCATGACAGGGGGAGCATTTGAGTAATTGTGTTTGTTTTAATTATGCTTGTTCTTTTGTTCCAAATACATGTTTAGGGGGAGTTCAGATTGTGTTTGACTCTGTTGTATACTTGAAGCTGTTTTGGGAAGAAAGACAAAAAGGGGGAGATTGTTGAAACCGTATGGTTTATTATTTTGGATATAGTTTTTGTTTTTGTCTTTCTTTTATTTTGCAGGAAATTTAATATATGGATGGACATGTGATTTGACCAAGTCTTGAAGATAAAGTCCAAGATATGTTTGTTCCTATTTTCATGGGAAGTTTGTTGCTTGCGGCTAAAGTCAAGGAGAGATGGAGGGAGTGGTGTTCATGCAAGATATATGAGTAGAGATCAAGTAATTAGTTTATATAAATAGGGATTAGTCGTATAGAGTTGAGATACGAATTCTTAGAGATATTATCAGATCTGTATTGAGAAATATTAGTTTTTCTACAAGTGTTAGTTAAGACAACTTTAGTCACAACCTTCTGCGAAGGAAGAGATAAAATGTCTTAAGTTTAGTAAGAGTTTACTTGTACTGTTTTTGTAATTCACAAATTCATATAGTGAATATTTTGCCCTGAGGCACTTTGCGAGATTATAGAAATATAATCTCGTGAAATTTTCCAATCCATTGTCGGTTTCCTTATTTCCGCTGCGTATACAAAGTTGTTTGAATTTTGGACACAACTTTGATCATAACTCTGTCAGAATCGAGAGTTCGGTTTTTACAAACTGAATAATATAGCCAAATCTAATAACCTTAGAATTTGAATCTATTTACAAAATTGCCATCAATCAATTTCAAATCAATTTCAATTGAAAACCTTCTTTTTATATATAGTATAGATAATTAATGCTTAATCATCAGTAATTTTCATTTTAATGAAAATATAAATTTTATCTGGTGAAGTATCATTAACATTGATGTGAAGTATCATTAATTATGGATAAAATATCATTAATAAAATCATTACAAAAAAACACACAACTTCTAACTCTTCATAGTGAAACGTAAATTGGAGCAGGGAAAAAAAAACTGGCGAAAAAAGAAAAAAAAAACTAGACGAAAGTTAGAGAGAGGGTAGGGGGGTAGGGTGAGGGTGGGCAAGAAAAACCGACAAAAAAAGAAGGAAAAAAAAGAAAAAAGAAAAAGAAAAAATTAAAAAAAAACTGACGAAAAAAGAAAAAAAATGAAGAAAAAAAACTGGACGAAAGTTAGAGAGAGGGTTGGGGGTAGGGTGGGGTGGGGGAGAAAAACCGACAAAAAAAGAAGAAAAAAAAAAGAAAAAAAAAGAAAAAGAAAAAATTAGATATAAAAAAATAAAAATTGAATATCAAATAAAAGAAGGGAAGGGGAGAACATTAAAAAAAATAAAAAAGAAA
The DNA here is from genome assembly GCA_026008535.1 of Perilla frutescens. Classification (NCBI taxonomy): domain Eukaryota; kingdom Viridiplantae; phylum Streptophyta; class Magnoliopsida; order Lamiales; family Lamiaceae; genus Perilla; species Perilla frutescens. Next base: position 33,175,243 of record BRKX01000008.1, on the reverse strand, counting down.
GAGAAAAGGAGGAGGACCACTTTGTGGGTCAAATAATATCCGTCTAACATAAGGAGATTCATTAGACGGTCTCACACAAGTCCCCCTGAATCAAAATGTGGTGATATTATTAAAATATTTTAAAGTCGCGATAAAATATAAAATGGGTCATAAATAGTTATTTATTTGACAATTAACAGAATATAAAACATAATATTTAAAATTCCATAATCATTTTAGATGTGTTTGGGCTGATGCTGAGGATTTTGATTGGACGCACTACATACATGATACATTTGATTTGAGTAAGGCCCAATAATCTTTCCGAGCTCTTCAATTTCACCTCCGTTTGTTCAGCAGTAAAAAGTTCGCGGTGAAGCAGAATTTTTTTCGATTTTCAGCGTGTTTTGAATTCCGTTATTTTTTTCAGAAAAGTAACAGTGAAAGAGAAGGGAAATGGGAACAACAGAAGAAATTTTAACGGAGCTTCTTGGCGTTGAAGTGGAGCTTCAGGATGTTCAAGGTTTTTTTTTTTTTCGTTTGATTTTATTTTTAATGTTTTTCTGCTATTTTTCTTTGATCATTTTCCCTAAATTATTATTTTTATATAGTATTTAATTTTTCTATACGTTTGGCATTTTTAATCTGTTCCTTTTTTTTAATTGTGTATTTAATCAACCTTCTTGAATGTGGCCGATAATGAATTTTGATTTTTCCACCAGTGGTGTGACTGGTGTCTTCTTCTCTTTTCTTGAAATTAATGGTGTCTTCTTCTTGTTATACTAGTTAAATCCCAGAACTATATTTCTCAATTCTTTTTGAAAAAAAATATTTTTGTTGCACGTGTTACATGAACTATAATTATTTTTTTTTAAATCTTTGGTGGTTTATTCTGTTATAACTTATATCAAGGTCTAAACTTTTCAGATGATCAGCCAATGTAGCTAAGTACACTTAGATTGTTTGAATTGAGTTGGTATCCCGTATCAGTTATGCAGATGGTTGCTAAGTTTATAACTGTTATGTTTCTGATGTTGCCCAGACCAAATAAATGCGTTGCTCGAACAGCAAGAAAAGCTATATGACAGACAATCCGAACTTAAAGCGCTGCTGGAACATAATGAGTCAGCTAGATGCTGTGGAGGAGATGAAGCTTCTGTTTCTGTGGAGAACTGGTCTGGGCCGTTTGAATGGGACTCTCAAGTTGATGATGTTAGGTTAAATGTCTTTGGCATATCTGCCTATCGTGCAAATCAGCAAGAGGTTGGCGAAACCTATCTAAACATAATTGCCAGACTGTTTTTCTTCCTAAAAACAGTTAGATTGAACTTTTCTTTATGATTTTGGGTTATTTCAGTGCAGAATCTATAAGTGTTGTTTTTGGCAGCCTATGTTTAGTGCTTCAATCGATTTCAATGATATAATCTCACGTCTATTAAATCATTGGAAAGATTCTTGCTCTGTCTGAACCAAACCCATTTGGCATTCAGAGAGGAGTTTGATCATTTGAAAAGGCTATGCAAAACGATATCTGCAGGCTCTTGTATCCTACCTGGGATCAAGATATATTTACATATTGCAGCATTTCTCCTTCTCTGATTCATATCAAATCAAGTCATTCAGTTACATGGAACAAAGAATGTATATTAAATAAATTCACAAGCCGCTAATTTGTCAAAGTTTATTCAATATTTGCATGCCAAACTTGATGGTATCATTTAAACAGATCTTAAACGCAATCATGAGTGGAAGAGATGTTTTAGTTATCATGGCAGCTGGAGGAGGCAAGAGTTTGTGTTACCAACTTCCTGCTGTCCTTAGAGAAGGAGTGGCTCTTGTTGTCAGTCCTTTGCTGTCACTTATTCAGGATCAGGTTGTTTTTGTTCAATGCATTTTTGTGAATTGCTTAGAGTTAGGTAATAGCAGTTCTGATTTTAATCATTGCTTCAGGTAATGGGTTTGGCTGCTCTGGGTATCAAGGCATTCATGTTAACATCAACAACAAACAAGGAAGATGAGAAGTTCATTTATAAAGCTCTGGAAAAGGGGGAAGGAGAGCTGAAAATATTGTATGTCACTCCAGAAAAGATATCAAAAAGCAAAAGATTTATGTCAAAATTGGAGAAGTGTCACCATGCTGGTCGCCTATCTCTGATTTCCATTGATGTAAGTTTATGAATAGCTGAAATTTTAACCTTTTTCGTGAAATAACCTGTGCAGCTCTTTCCCCTGCATTGATGTGTTTAGATTCTTGCTTTTCTTTTCATATTTTTTCCTTGGTTGTGGGGTGTGGGTTGGTATGTTGGGAGTTCAAGTGATGTATATTTCTTTGAGGGACAAGAGGCAATTTTGTGTAAAGTTCTCTCTTTTGTTTTATCAGAAGATTTTGGATTCCTGAAATTTTAATTTGGCTTTCAGATTCAGGTGTTGGTAGCAATTCATCAAGCTTTATCATGTATGGGGACTAAAGTAGTGGCCCTTTGGCATCATTTCTGCATATTTTTTACTTGGATCTTTCATCAATTTCATGCGAGATTGAGTAACTAATGAGCCACAAATTGGACCAATTATTAAGAAGTTGGGCAACTGGAAGATTGCTCGTTATCAGAAATTGAAGATCGGAACTGTCCCCTTTAAATTATTTACCTGGTCCATGTAGCTTACATTTTTAAAAATTATTTACCTTTTCCATGTAAACCATATGGCAGCATTTTTTACAATTCACTGTTTTTTTTTCTTTTATCATAGTTTTTGTTATCAATGTGGCTATCCACACTTAATTGCAGTGTCGTATTTGGAAGGGCTACATTATATTGTTAATTGCTTGCTGATATCTAGTGGTAAATATTTTTCTTATCACTTTACAGGAGGCACATTGCTGTAGTCAATGGGGTCATGATTTTCGTCCTGACTACCGGAATCTTGGAATATTAAAGACTCAGTTTCCTGATGTTCCCATGGTTGCTTTGACTGTATGTCTTGTTGTTTATTTAATTTACATATAACCTTCGCTGCAGAACTTGGAAGGTTACTAAATTGTTTGTATTTGATGGCTCTAGAATTCAATTTGTCTTGTTTCTAGGCCACCGCTACAAAAAAAGTACAAGAAGATCTGATTGATATGCTACATATTCCAAAATGTGTCAAGTTTGTTAGCTCAGTGAACAGGCCCAATCTCTTTTACATGGTATTGCTTTCATTCTTTCCTTTCTCCCAGTATTTTTAGGTGAATTGATTAACATCTTGAATTAATTGCTTGTGTTGTGCACCTTTGTTTAATTATAAAGTAAAATGCTTGATAGGTACGAGAAAAATCATCTCTTGCGAAGTCAGTGGTTGATGAAATAGCTGAATTCATACAAACATCATATCCAAATAATGAATCTGGGATAGTATATTGCTTTTCTCGAAAAGAGTGCGAACAGGTATGTGATCTCTTCTATTTGTTGACTGGTCCTTCTTGATCATTGATGTTCATCAGAGAAATAAGCTTCACTTGTGGCTTTATCTAAACTGCTTTAGTTAGTTAACAAGTAGAGCTGTCTCTAGGTTTCTGTACAGGATGGCTGGGGAGCCTGGGTTCGGGTAGTTTATAAAGATCTGAAGGTTTTAGTTGATATTATTTTATTTTCTGTTTTTCGGAATCTTACTTTGCTCCATAGGAACTTCCAACCTGAATAGTACTCAACTGGAACCAGATTTTGATCTATATGATTCTTTTGTTCCTGAGGTTTATTATTTGAGATGGAGATTGGGCACAGGAACTCTGTAGGTAAAAGATTCTGTGCATGTGTATTTCTGTAATCTAAACTTTGAAAGTCATTTTAATTTTTTAGTGGCCATGTTGTTCTGTGACTAGTGCTGCAGCAGAAATGATGTTCTTTTTGACATTTTGTTAAATATGTTTTCTTTCATATGCCCGTTAGTGTTAGGCATATAAGATAGGGAGCCCTAACTTAACCCAAAACCATGGTCAAAGGTAAAGGGTTGACCCCCCACTTATATGCCTTTCCACACTTTCATGTGGAATCGATGTGGGATCTTAACAATCCATCCCCCTTTCGAACTGGACGTCCGCGGATGGCACACTCCGCATGGCCATCATGCCAAGGCAAACCATGCCAAGGCCCACCATCGGGTAGCCCCTTTCCGCAACCGCAGCCGCAGCCCGTCCGGATCCGGCAGGTCGGACCAAATTGTTAGCCATTTAAGATAGGGAGCCCTAACTTACCCAAAACCATGGTCAAAGGTAAAGGGTTGACCCCCCCACTTATATGCCTTTCCACACTTTCATGTGGAATCGATGTGGGATCGTAACAGTTAGTTCTTAGTTTCGGATTATTAATCATCAGAAATGATAGGTAGCAAAAGAATTGCGCGGCAGGGGAATCACAGCAGATTATTATCACGCAGATATGGATGTCCATGCACGCGAGAAAGTTCATATGAGGTACTAATTTTCAAACTGCTTGTTCATGTTATTGATGCATGACATTTGTATTGAGTGTGCAAATTTCTGCTGCCAGGCCTATGATATCTTAGACCAAAAATTTGATTTTTTTTTTTCAAATTTAGGACATTCTACTTTTTCTTAATCTAGTACAGCAACAAGATGAAGAATTGCTGCTCAATATCATTGATGGTTTTGATGACTGATGAATATCTTTCATTACTTAGGAATATGATATGGGAAATGAATTAGTGCCTTTAAAATTTCATGAGTTCTGATGGCATCAGAGAGCATACCTTTTTCCCTGGGCCTTATGTTGTTATACTTTTAGTTGGGTTTTTTCTAATGGATGAACCACTTGTATACAGCATGATTGTAGATATAAACATATTAAACATGACTATCCTCACGAAGAAAGTCCTTGCTAGAATAAATTATCCAATTGTTGTTGAAATCTGGCATTATGAGCTTGTTCGTGCTTTAAACTTCGAAACTGTTTCTCAATGTCTTACAATTCTGGTGCTTATTTGTTTTATAATATGGTTGCCTTAGCTAGTTTGTCTTTGTGATATGATGTCATAGGTGGAGTAACAGCAAGTTGCAAGTCATTGTTGGCACGGTATGTTCATGATATTTTCTAACTTCAGTATATGTGTTGCGAAACAATCAATGTGGTCTTTGACGTAGTGCAGGTGGCTTTTGGAATGGGAATCAACAAGCCAGATGGTTAGTAAATCCTGTTTAATTTCTTATTGTGCTGAGCTTTGGAGAGTCACTTGGACCATACAGTTATGTTTTGGTGAATAAAATGACTAACTCTTCCTGTAGATCAATATCTACAGAATTATGACTTGTCAGAGAACCCAACCCAAGCTTCTAGCTATCCCATTGTCCATTGATGTAGGGAATGATTAAATTTCCTCAAATACTTTATTTCCTTGGTCCATAGAGCTTTCAAAATCTAACTTAAATTTAATTTACTGATAGGTTTTGACTTTTGAGTTTTACAACAGCACAGTTTTGGCAATGCAAGTTGTTACGTATATACTGGCCCTTTTATTCATGCATAATTATTAGAGATTTTCCTTTCATTTAATTTTTAATTAAGAAGCTGGTGCCTGGTTGTAGTCAGGTTTGTCATTCATCACAGCTTGAGCAAATCAATGGAGACATATTACCAGGTTTGTGTTGACTGTTGAGTGAATTTGGTTTTGCCTTTGTGGTCATCCCTTTCTGTATTGTCTCTTATTATTGGAGAGTGTAATTTATCTCATTTAAAGGAAAGTGGTCGAGCAGGAAGAGATGGGCTTCCTTCAGAATGCTTGCTATACTTTAGACCAGCTGATGTTCCTCGACAGGTAATTAGTTAGTGGCTGAATTCCCAATTTAGATATTCACAGCATTATGGATCTCATGTCAACAGTTTTTCTGCAGAGCTCAATGGTCTTCTACGAAAATGCAGGGTTGCAGAATCTTTATGACATTGTGCATTATTCTATGGTATGCATATTTTAGCTGAGTGAATGTCTTCTGTTAGAAACAGAGATTAGATCATTAGCTTCATTTCCCATCTCCGTGTGTAAATCTCTGTTGGTATATTCCAATATGACAATATCTTGTTCAATGAAGTGCTTATTTCACAATTCTATCGTTCGTTGCATTCATGGATATCCGTGTGTTGAGTGGTTCTTAGTAAAGAAAATAATATCTTTAAGTGAATTATATGAACATATGAACAAAGGCTACTAAGGTTGTAACATTATTTGTCTCAGAATAAGTGACCATGAGTTCTGAGTTAAGTCCTACTCTGATTTGCTAGAACTACGAGCTTAGACTTTAATAGTCTGCTTCTGGAAGCACGTAGTTGTTGTTTAAGCTTTCATCGCTTTTCTACAGTCTAAACGGCAATGTCGGCGAGGAGCTATCTTTAAACATTTTGCGGAGCCTTTACGAGATTGCAATGGTACAACTTGGTGCTAGCTTCAATCATTACCCATATATCAATTGCTTTTGCCTGCAAAAATGCCCATCTAAATTTTCTACTCTTCTTTCTCAGGGATGTGTGATAATTGTGCCTCCAATGCTGAGATCAAGGAACTGGATGTATCTGGTATGTTAAATATGATTTTATGACTAAAAGACCAACTCTGTACGGCCTAATTAATAGTTCAAGCTGAAAATTGATTCATTTTTGGACAGTTAACAAACTTTATGAAATGGAAGAAAATTGGATTCACATTTTTAATCATGTAAGCGACAAACATGTTGTCTGTGGCCAAGTGAAAGAAGTGCTTGATTAGCCTTAACCATACCCCTCTTATATGGACTGCAGATCATGCAAAACTTGTAGTATCAATGTTACAAGAATTGCTAGAGAATGATCAAAGGGCAACAATGTTGCAATTAGTTGACAAGATGAAGATCAGGAACAAGGATCTGGGTGTGTTCTTCTGCCGATAATTTTAAATAAAATGTGCATTTTCATAGTCTCAAGATGAGTTACCCTACTTTCTTTAACCATGAAAAAAATTCTAATTGGCTCTCTTGCTCTAAAGATTAGAATTTCTTGGAATTCATGCAGATCCTGTGCTAAAAAAGGAGGAATTGGAACAATTAATAGTTCAGCTTGTGGTGGATCGTGTTTTGGTAAGATTTCAAGTTCCAGCTCTTGTTTATTCTTTAATTACCATTTCCTACTCCTATTTGATCTACTACGATAAAATATTTTATCATTTTCTTTGATCATCTCTGAAATTAGTGCAGGGCGGTCTTCAACTAGACCATTCTTCTATGATCTTTGATTTGTAATTTTTTTGAAAATAATAGTTTGCCAGATCATTTATCTCTTCATTTGTTGCCCTCTTAAGTAAAAGTCGACTATACCGAGCACTTTATGTCATTTTCCTGTCACGACTTGCTCCTCTCATGCAGAAAGAAGAATTCCAGCACACTCCATATACGACTAATGCTTATGTCACAGTAGGACCTTTGTCAAAGCAAGTATTGCATGGTAAGGATGCTCACTGCTATTTAGTTCAAATTCTATGCCACTGTTTTATCTGCAGATCTCTGCGCATTTTCCCACTCATTATCAGTTTCCTTTAATCATCTTATTGCATGAAAATGCGCCTACATATCTTCGAAACCTGCTAGTTTTCTGCATTCCTTGCTGTATTTCTGAAGCAATGCATGCCTGTCTATGCCAGTAAACCAAATTCAAACAGATGCTGAATATTTCTGCAACACATCAGCTGCGCATGAAAGAAATTCAGTAGCAAATAATGTTATATTTTCCAACTGTAACTGCATTTCTTGCAGGGAAGAAAACAGTTAAGCTTGAAATTCGTAGTGTACAGAAAAGTAGTTCGACCAACTTGAAAACTAAAAAGCGCAGTAGATCTAGTGGTTTGGAGCTTAAGCTTGATGAGCTGCGAAAGGAACTTGCTTCGCTTGATGGCGGGATTTTCCCTCACTCGGTATTATCCACTCAACAAATTAGCGCGTTGAGTGCCAAGAAGCCGAGTTCAATGGAAGAGGTGCAATTTCTTAACATGTGCTTCTGTCATAGTATACTTTTAGAGCAAAATCATGAACGAGTGCCCCCTCACATTGCTTGTTTCGTATGTGCAGTTGGAGAAGATGATCGGAAAGCTGAAAGCTGAGAAATACGGTGGCAAGATTCTCGATGAAATCAAAATTTACGAGTCCAATGAGATAGACGGCGAGATTTCAGGTGGCGGCGGAGGCGGAGCTGTTGAGAAGAAAAAGAAAAAGGCACTAGTTGTCATAGAGAGCAGTGAGGATGAAGCATGATAACAAATATTAGTTTTTAACCCATTTTTAATTTGGATACAACAAGGTGGACTTATATTGCCTTCTCCTTTTCTCGACTTTAATCAATCTAATTTATTTGATTCCAAAAGTATTATTTTATACTTTATTTGGTATTCCAGATTGGCTTTAGGGCTTTAGCTGAATATAAAACACAACAGTACTGTTCTAAAAAAAGTAACAGTATTAAAAAAATTTAAAAATCATGTATCGGTACTGTATATAAGAAAGTGATAATGGAAAACAAAAAACTGAGGAAATTTTTTTAGTAAACAAGATAAAAATATACTTTTTCAGTAATATCATCAAAAGGTCTTGCGTCAATCGAACCTTGTAAGAAATTTCATCAACTTTTCAGATGAACATGTTACATTTTGGTCAAATTTGCGGGTCAACTCGTACAATTTATGGGTTGACCCGCTACATTTTAAAAAAACTAGCGAGAAAAATATATCAATGGTAACACTAAAAAGTATCACTCAAACGTGCAAAAGTACCACTCGTAACTTTAAAAGTTTCAAATTTGTTACTTTTTTTAATGAGTTTATTTAATTCAAATTAGAGTTTATTCCATTACAATTAATGTTTAGAGTTTAGGGGCTTATGGTTTAGAGTTTTTTTGGGATTTTAATTTTTTTTTTGGGAGGGGGGGAAGGGGGGGTGTTGGGGTTTATTAATTCAAATTAGGGGGCTTATATTTAATTGAAAATTTTTTAATTATCGAGCATAATGCATGAGCCCACTCGTTAGCGTCGGGCGAGTGTATTGCTCGAGTTGCCGAATTAAAAAAAATATTAATTAATTTTTAATTTTAGAGTTCACTAATTCCATTTTAGAGTATATAATTATTTTTAAAAAAAATTATCGCGCGTCGTGCACGAGCCCACACGTTACCGTCGGATGAGTGTACCGCGTGAGTCATTAAAATTAAAAAAATTACATTTATTTTTTAGAGAAAAAACAAAAAAAAAAAACAGAAATTTTTTTTTAAAAAAAATTGACAGCCCACGCGCCCGTCTGACTGGCTGGGAAGGTGCATCGATTGCCCTGAAAACCTACCGTAAAATACATGTCGTTTCAATTTTTTTTAACAAATCTACCATAAGTCCCAAAATTCAACAATTTAAATATGACTGGAATGGCAATATATGTATATTTGTTTTTTTATTATTCTTGATAATTGCTTAATTACGACAACCTTTAATTATTGTTCATTGATATTTGTTTTTAAAATGATGTTTTCATCTTTTTTTATTACTTATATTATGTAATTTCTCAAATAAAGTTTTTAATCAAAGAAGAAAAATTACATCGTTACAAACATGTAATTTTGTGTCGTGTCATCTCTCTTATTTTTTAGTCAAAATGACTATTTTACCCCTGCGTGTTGCGCGCATTGCCAGAGCGCAGTGTCCAGAGCGCAACCCTTACGCGCACATGGGTATTTTCGTTCAAAGTGGCTAAAATAAGTATGTTTAAAAGTTACTGGCTAAAATAAATATATTTTAAAGTTTAAGTGGCTAAAATAGTTTTTACCTCATTTTTTTATTACTCTCTTCGTCCCGTTTGCAAGGTCCAGTTTCTTTTGGGCACGGGGATTAAGGAGAAATGGATTAAGGTGTTAAATAGTGGGTAGAAAAAGTGGGGTCCATTTCATTAAGGAGTGGTATATTTTATTGTTATTTTAATCCATTCCTCTTGACTTTTTTTTCCCATTTCTTTTTGGCTCATTTTTTTACGTTTTGTCGAGCAATATTTTTACGAGTGTTTTTTTGTCGAGCAATTTTTATCGAGCAATTTTTGTTGAGCATAAGAAACGAAAACAGAACCACAATTAAAAAAAAATGGGAGAGGCTGCCATTAAATAGAATTAAAAATGTGAACACTTACAAATGTTGGATACAATTAAAAATGAGGTTAAGTATATTTGGCCGAAAAGTTTGCCACCAAAAATTTCCCACCAAAACATTTCCCACCAAATCTAAATCCTATAAATACATTAACCAAGCATTAAATTTCCCACCATAATTCAACATCAAATACATAGTCCGAAAATATGAAGAAGCAGAGCTTCAGTGATTCTCAAAAAAATATGGCATTAGAATTCCTTCTTCAATGCAGCCGCAATGAGAAAATACCGAAGGGCAAAATGACTGAAGTTGCGGCCAAATTTCAGGTATGCAACCGATCTATCAGTCGACTATGGGCTGCAGTAAAAAAAAAAGAGAAAAAATAATGAGCAAATGCATATTGAACCACAACCAAAATTCAGTAGAACTAAGAGAGTTGCTCTTGATTTAGAGAGAGTATCCATGCTGCCACTTAAGAAGAGAAGCAGTATAAGAACATTAGCAAAGGGGATAAACTGCAAAAAATCCACAGTTAGGAGGTGGATTAGACAAGGGCTGATCAGAGCTCACACATCAGCTATTAGGCCTAACCTAACAGCTTCTAATAAGTTGTTGAGGTGCAAATATTCTAACGTTTAAAAGCATGTACAACACAGTTCACATAGATGAGAAGTGGTTTTACATGAAGAAAGAGACACACAGATTCTACTTGACTCCAGAAGAGGCTGAACCACACAGAACATGCAAGAGCAAGAAGTTTATCTCAAAAATAATGTTCATGTGTGCAGTGAGTAGGCCTCTCTTGGCAGCAGATGGTAGTGTGTTATTTGATGGGAAGATTGGAGTGTTTCCTTTCACTCACAAGGTCCCAGCAAAAAGGGCAAGCAAAAACAGAAGCAGAGGCACACTAGAGACTAAACCAATTGAGTCAATAACACAGGAAGTGATCAGAGACTGTCTGATCAATCAGGTAATAAAACAGTGTTTCTGTTTCATCAAATGATCATTGTAATAAATGATCTCTGTTGCAGTTTTTGCCAGCTATAAAGGCAAAATGGCCAGCAGAAGCAAGCAAAGTGATTTACATACAACAAGACAATGCCAAACCACACATTAAAGACTCATATATAAATTTCAGAGAGGCATCAAGTTCAGATGGCTTTGTATTCACTCTGATACAACAGCCACCTAACTCACCAGATCTAAGTGTGAATGATTTAGGCTGGTTTAGGAGTATTCAGTCACTGCAGACTGAAACAGAGACAAATACTGTTGATAAGTTAGTGAATGCAGTGGTTACATCCTTTGAAAATCTATGCCCTACAAAATTAAACAAGATTTTCTTGACTCTGCAGAGCTGTATGCTTGAGATTATGAAAGTTAAAGGGCACAATGACTATAAGATCCCACACATGGGGAAAAATGCTCTTAGTAGGCAAGCAATCTTGCCTCTGAACTTGGAAGTCCCACCAGAATTGGTGAGACAGAGTATAGATCATTTGATTGAAGCTGGAGTGGGGACTGATATAGAAGAATTGAAGAATTCCCTAGGTGTTGACAGGCTAGAGGGGAATTAACTATCACACACAACCATTTTTTGCAGGTTGAAGTGATTATGTGCAGATTGAAGACAAGTTTTTGTGAAGAAAAGTTTTTTGTGAAGATACAGTGCATTGTTTAGATTTAGGCACTTGGTTTTTTTTTTGTAAAGATGCAACTGAACATTTCATATGTTCAATGTTTTTGTAAAGATGCATTAGATATGAAGTGAAAACCTTTTTATGAATCAAATTTTACACTCAATTCATCACATTCACAGCACTGAAACACATAAATGCAATCCTAATCTAGGATCTAAGGCATGACATCTCATCTCATTGATGTCATTGGCCAATAACACTTAGTGTGAGCACATTTTACAATCATTTCAGCCCAACAATCCCAATATTCAACAATTAACCTCCAATATTCAACACAGCCAACAATCCCACAACCATAATCCAACCATTTAACAATTAACCTCCAATTTTCAACAGAGCCAAAATCTCAATTAACCTCCAAAATCCAACAGAAACAAGATCAATCAAGCTTCAACAGAACCAACAACCAACCACAGAGGCATAATCAACAAGCCAAACACACAGAGACATAATCAACCAACCAACAAGCCAACACACAGAGGCACAATCAACAAGAACCAACCAAGCTCACAACAACAGAGCCATAAACCAACAATAGAGCAGAACAGAGGGTTAGATCTCACCAGAACAGAGGCAAGAGACAGATCTCACCGATTCTAAGTACATATGGAGGAGTATTCGGAGCATCGCAGTGACAACATCGGCTCTCCAATCTGCGCTGGCCGCTTCAACCACCGCCGCCGCACCCGCCGCCGCCGTCACCAGGTCACCCGCCGAAGCCTCAGCCGTCTCAGCAATGAACTCCTCCATCAAGAGGTATTTTGGAGTTTCCAGTACGATTTCATCGGAATCAGGAGCCTCCTCCACCAGCGGCCGGCAAAGATCGAGGCAGAGGGAGATGTGAAGCCGCATATTCGCGGCGTGCAAGGCAGAGGACTGCAACAAGTCGGAAACATCACAGATGTTAGGGCTTTCGCCCGAATCTTGCCGCGTCGGGGCCGAAACATCACAGAGCTCCGATTTACGGTGGGAATCGCCACCGCTCTCAGATATGGTGGCGGAATTGCGAAGGGTTAAGGTTAGGGTTTAGGTGGACCTTGCTGTTTGGGACAAAGGGTAAGTGAGAGGGAGGAAAGGCTGTCACAGGCGGTGACAAGGAGTCAGTGATAGGGAGCCCGACGGTGGTGTTGCAGGCGGAGAGAGGGCGACGGAGAGAGCGAGAGAGGGAGACGGAGAGAGCGAGAGAAGATATTGAAATGAAAGACCAAATGCACAGTGAATCAAGAGAGGGGAATTAGGGTTAGGGTTTTCATATGGGCCCACAGTTTAATTAAGCTAATTGAGCCTTAATAAAGCCCTTATTTTTTTGCTAATTTTTGCCATTTTTGGAAGTGGACTTTGCTATTGGGACAACAAAAAATGGCATTGTGGACCTTGCGGAGGGAGTATAAGTTTGGAAAATGATAATATGTTTGTTTGAATATTGTTTTCAATTTAAATATGTGGTTGGGATGAAAAGATAAATATTTGTGTGGTTGAGATGGATTGATGAATATTTAAATGATGGATCTCATTGTAATAATATTTACATGATTGAATAGATTGTATATGATTAGAAAAGGTGAAAACTAGAATAAAAAATGAGTACAACAAGCATGTTTTTAGAGTTTTGAATAGTAAAAATTAAAAAATTGTAAATTTCCACATGTAAATAAAATCAAACAAGAGCTAAAAGGTTTAGTGGGACCTCATTAAAACCGGCTAAGAACTATTATATATATTTGTCTTTATGCCTTAAGTTTGAATTCTAGTAATGTTGATAGTTCTGAAAAAATACATATTTATACATACAATTATACAAATACATGTTTATGCATACAAATATGTATCCTAAAATATAATTTGCTTTTAATTTTGTAGCAGGACTGAGATTAAACATTACAATAGAATGAAAAAAAAAAACTATTTAGAAACTGTAGAACCGATTGCAATAGACAATAGTAGTAAATTATTATTATTATTATTATACCCGGCCTCTCATTCTCACCCAGTCGTGTCACCCACAAAAATAAAAATAGGTAATTAGAAATTGTGAGCGTGAGGTTTGGGGTAGGGCTTTTTCAACTTTGAACCAGATATTTTCCCCCCGGCGCTACTCAATCCAGCAAAATGGCGGCGGCAATGGGGATTCAGAGAGCCGACGCCGGCGGGAGGAGAGCGATTGACGACAACGATTCCAAGCTGGTCTTCGAGACTTCTAAAGGCGTGGAGCCGATTTTGAGCTTTGACGAGATGGGAATAAAGGACGATCTCCTCAGAGGAATCTTCAACTACGGCTTCGAAAAGCCTTCCGCCATTCAGCAGCGTGCGGTTCTCCCCATCATCTCCGGCCGTGACGTCATAGCTCAGGCGCAATCCGGCACCGGCAAGACTTCCATGATTGCTCTCGCTGTTTGCCAGATTGCCGACACCAAGTCCTCAGAGTACGTTCCCTGATTATTGTTGTGGTTTTGATCTCGTGCATGATTCTGCTTTGTGCTGAAAAGGAAAATCTAGATTGATGCTTAGAATTGTTAGGAAATAGGATTTGTGATTTTGAATTAAGATAGTATAGTTTGTGTTTTTGGTTGATGTTGCTTCGCTTGCTCCACGTCGTTGATTTTATGTGCTACTTGGAACTGCATTGTGACAAGAGATTGATAATAATATTGCTCAGATATGTGTGATGGTTTTATTGGTGTTGATCAATACATGATATCTTTTCGATAGTATTTATTTTTTATTTCTTTTTGCTTAAAATTAGAGTTCAAGCCTTGATATTGTCACCTACGAGAGAGTTGGCTTCCCAGACAGAGAAAGTAATATTGGCAATTGGTGACTATATAAATATACAAGCTCATGCCTGCGTTGGAGGCAAAAGTGTGGGCGAAGATATAAGGAAACTAGAGCATGGAGTTCAAGTGGTGTCAGGCACTCCTGGCAGAGTTTGTGACATGATCAAGAGGAGAACTTTACGCACTAGATCAATTAAATTATTAATCTTGGTGAGTTCCACTTTCTTCTCAGTTAATGTACTTGGCATGGTTGAGCATGACATGGCGCGTTTCTATGCATTAATTCAGTTTTCATATATATTATAATTTAATATTAGTCTGGTTCTTACCACATTAACTCTTTCTTTAATATCTTAAGGATGAGTCTGATGAAATGTTGAGCAGAGGGTTTAAGGATCAGATTTATGATGTCTACAGATATCTTCCACCAGAGCTTCAGGTGATCTTTGCGTGTGCATCTGTGCATTTAAATTCATTTTTACTAGATATTGACTCCATGCTATGTTATAAAGATGTTTGTGTATTCCAAAATTTTGGAAGTAGGTGTTAGCACAAAATGTATTCACAACTTCCCATTACATATGGATTATCACCTATTCTATTTTCAGGTTGAAAGTAGTAGTAGTAGACTAGTAGTAGTAAATATATGCCCTGGCATTTTACTGGGATCCTGCACCAGTAGTTTATGCATTGTTTTGTGTAATTGTATTTTCAATCCTTATTAAGAAATATATTAGTTGATTTGCTGCAGGCATGAAAGTTGATGTCAATTTATGGTAATATTGTAAATTTTTTTGTAAGAGAGAACTTTGGATTGCAGACCATCTTAAGCTGATTTAAACAAAGATCCCTCTTCATGGGTTCATGGTTTCTTCTTGTCCTCCTTGGCTGCAACCTTTCTTTTTCTTTTTTAATGTATTTTATTGCCAAGAAAAAAATACTACCTCAATAATTTGGCTAATATGCAAATGGCTGACAATCTGGTTGGTGTTACGTACAAATTTGAGGTTATATACTTATATCTTATTACCTGACTTAAGCTCATGTGGATCTTGTATGTTGTGGAATTCCTGAATAGGTTGTGCTAATCTCTGCTACCCTTCCAAATGAAATACTGGAGATTACAAGCAAATTCATGACTGATCCAGTTCGTATCCTTGTAAAGCGTGATGAATTGACTCTTGAGGTGGATTTGCTTTTATTTGCACTATTTTGCATAGATGCCTTATATTTTTGCTCCCCAGATGAGGTCTTTTCATCATTTTTTCACTTTTCATTTATGATTTTCCATGTTTTATTTGTGACAGGGCATTAAGCAATTCTTTGTTGCTGTAGAAAGAGAAGAATGGAAATTTGATACTCTATGTGATTTATATGATAACCTTACAATTACACAAGCTGTTATCTTCTGTAACACGAAACGGAAGGTAACTTTTTTATTCACGCGCCTCATAACGTAACTGTTACAATTAGTAAAGTGTTATCTGGTCTGTCCTCTTATGTAGTATATTTTTTGAACTGCTATATGCTTTAGTATTAGTTGATTGCTGATAATTGTCTAATTCTTGTTTTGAATACCCTGCATTGTAGAATCCGCTGAAACTTAATAACCTTTGATATTAGTTCCCATTCTTCAGTTACCTTTCCTTTCTTGACCTTGGGAATTGGGATGCTATCAGACTTCTGGTTGGCTGAAAATTTATTTTGAGTGTATTTCTAATACTTATTAAACCGCTCACTTTAGTCTTCCTTTTCAACATAGTTGAAGCAGGACTAGTTTGACAATATCACTGTTGTAAGTCTCAACCTTTCCTATTGCTGATTATGATATTATTTCATTTACACTCAAAATTACTCTACCAGTAACGCTACTTGCAAAAAACAGTGTGTAGAGTTGACAGTGTTTTAAAAGAAAACAGTCAGGATGACGGGTAAGGTACTAAATTATTGGATAGTGTTTACTTGTCAATAAAAGAAGAATCGTATTTCTTGGGACATAACAAACCTGAAAATGATTTAGAGTTTTAGAGGAAAGACACCTGCAAATGCTTGGTAAAAAATAGCCCTTCTTTAACAAGAAAGCTAAGAGTTTGTGGAGTTACGGTGCTCTAGTAGTTGATAGTCCATGCAAATTTATGGTTCTCTTTTGTGTTGGACAGGTGGATTGGTTAACTGCAAAAATGCGTGAGAATAACTTTACTGTCTCATCTATGCATGGAGATATGCCACAAAAGGAACGTGATGCAATTATGGGAGAATTTAGGTCTGGCCAGACTCGGGTTCTTATCACAACAGATGTATGGGCTAGGGGACTGGATGTACAACAGGTAACCAGACCAGACCTTCTTTCCTTTTCACAACATTAGAGGCTTTTGAGTATTTATTCTGAAAAAATTACATATCCCATGCTCTAACTTGTTTTTCTCTTACACCCGTTGCCAGTGCATAAACTCTTCATTTGAAAATTGATTAATATGATGAATGCAGTTGTGACGAGCTTTGTTCTAAGCGGCGCTTTTTTTGAACAAGTTATAATATCTTGTTAAATTTTGATTGGCACTTTTACTTGTCGTCTCACATTTCTCTCAAGCCTCCAATTAAACAGATTGAATGCATTTTTGATAACTCCGTCTCTGTATTGGATTGAATAGGTATCTTTGGTGATTAATTATGACCTTCCTAACAACCGAGAGCTATACATTCACCGCATTGGGCGATCTGGCCGTTTCGGGAGAAAGGTAATAAAGTTGAACCTACTTGCTAGATTTTCTGTTAGTGTTGCCCATGATATTATACTGAGTTAAATAATGTATTTTCTTGCAGGGTGTTGCCATAAATTTCGTAAAAAGTGATGATATCAAAATCCTCAGAGATATCGAACAGTACTACAGTACACAGATCGATGAGATGCCAATGAACGTGGCTGATTTAATTTAAACTTTGTTTTGGATCGGTAAAAAGTTGGATGCTGGTTTTAGTTTTTTTTTTTTTTTTTTTTCAGTTGATACATGCTCTATTTGTACAATATATCCCAATTACTAATCCATAAAGATCCTCCACCTAATTATTATTGTCATATGTCTGTATTCATTTTTCGTATGGTTTGTAAATTACACCTTATTAACAAATCAATTGAGACCAAGGCTGCTTCCTGATTGAACTTGCAAAATTAATGTCAGTCCTCATTACTTCCTACTGTAGTACAAGCTGAAAAGGTTAGACGAACAATACACTGTATAAGGAACTATGTAAGTCTTTTATCATGACCTGCCAAGCAACGTGTTGTAAGTAGGGACAAATTGCAAGATCCATAACCAATTGTAGAGATTCCACCTTTAAAACCATGCTAGAACCCTTTGTTGGTCATATCACTTCCTCCAACGCAGTGTCCTCCACCTTTGCCAGGACACAGATGCAAACTCATTATCTTTCTTTGCCTACAACTTCCTTTTTTTTAGGTGGGCTATAACTTCTTAATAATAAGTAAAAGTAAACATCAAGCATACCCATGTTAAGAATATGAGTAACGCTCAACAAATTAGTTTGTATATACATACACATGAGATAAGCAAAAGCCGTATAGTATAAAAAAAGGTCCAAGTACAGGAAAGATCTAACAAGCACTCACATTCCCAAAGGTTTGGCTCACCAATGTCATCAAAACAGAAGGATACGAGTAGAACAGGCTCCTGCCTACATATGTTTTGATTCAAGCAATGGCTGGGGGGTATCAAGTCTCTTAAATAGCTTTCCTATTTATATCAATCTAAAACAGATAGAAAATAATTGCAAATGCTATACCCTTGGCCTTCACCTGAAGGATCATGTTTCGTGTACTTCTATTTCTTACGTAGTAACTTATAAATTGCCTACAAATTTGATCACCGACTTAATGTAACTCATAGGTCTCTTTGCCTATACCATTAAACAACTTCTGTAAGTCCGTGATAACATTCAGAATGATAATATCAACTGGTAAACGTTTTTAGTCATTCAACATTTTACATACGAGCACAAGGAGAAAACGGTATAGGTTAACAGGTGCTTGCTTGGATGAGGAGTACCCAGTGGGTCAGGGCTGAATAAGAAGGTAGGCTTATTCGAAGTTTCAAGTGGATAGAATGATATATGGGAACGAGGTGGGCGAATCAGGAACCTGATGAGGGCTCCAGCGAGAAGCAAGATATAGTGGTGTGTTCTCTATAGAGGTGGAGGCACCATCCATTAAAATGATTTACACTTAGCAGTTGTATCCAAATAGTCTGTATTTAAATTTAAAAAAACAACAAGTTCCTAGCATAAACCAGCTTAGATAACATCTAAATAATGTGTGGGGGCATAGTAAAAACACATTCTCTATAAGGGTCTGTATTTAAATGACAAGTTCCCAGCATAATGTATAAACCAGCTAAAATAATATAACATCTAAACAATACATGTGGAAGTAGTAAAAGCACATTCTCGATAGTAAGACATAATATTGCAATCCACAAGAATGCCAACACTAGAATATAAGAGATTCAACTTCTGCAAAAAAGAGTAATAGGGTCACATGAAAAGGCCTTAATTATACCTTGCACCTGCAACGCTAACAATAAAGAAGTCTGCTGGCTTAATAACCAATATCGCTTGGATCTCCTGTGTATTCGGCAACTTGCTCAAGCTTCACATTGAGCAGCTCATGAGTCTCAGCATCTCGGATCACTCCAGTCTCTTTTTCTGAATCTCGTTCCAGCAGACTCCCATAGACACCCTTGTGCCTACCATATAAAACAATCACAGGGCCTCCACGCTTGGGAAGTGCAGTCTCTAGTAATTCCTGATCCACTCCTTGCACTAACTCCCTGCTCTCATCAACTGATATGTCACAAAACCCCGGCCCCACAACATCCACCACAACCGCTTTCTTCAAGAATAATCTCCCACCCTTCAATTCCTCACTAATAATCCTTACCCTTATATGATTCCTCAACCAATTTACACTATCACTCCTTGCCTTCTCTTCTTTCCCACTCTTCCTCGCAAGATTTCTATCCTTTTTATCTTTATGTATATCATCCTCTTTAACTCTTAATCCCTTCAATTTTCTCATACACTTCTCCTCCTCCACAGAACCCACCTCCACTACGTCCCTACTGTGAACTTTCACCTTTTCATTGCTCTTCGACATCCTTACAACCAATACATCTCCACCATTTCTCAACTCCACAATTTTAGCTTTCATCCCCATCTCTCTCCCCTTTACTATCCTAACCTCTTTCTCTTCAACAAACCCTTTTTTATGCTTCTCATTCCGGCCCTTAATCTTCTCCGGCCTGCCATTGGCCTTCACAAGATTCTCACCAGCATTAACATTGGTTTTAATCGGATTCTCTGGCTCCGGCAAATCTCCAGTAAAACCTAACCCCCCTCTCCCCCTCTTCCTTGTAACCTCAGAAATGATCACATCCTGTTTCGCATTTTTGCCAATCCCTCTACCCTCTTTCCAACCGTACCCAGACAGCAACGCTGCACCAAAACCCTCCACGGGCACATCTTCGAATTCATCTAACCCTGGACCATCCGGAAGATTCTCTAAATCCTCCCTCAATACTCTCAACTCCATCTCCGAAATCGTCTCGCCGCGATCGCCAGTAGGAACATCGATCCCAGTGCCCGACGGCTCCCGAAGATTGAGGCCATAACTTACGGAACTATCGCAGGCTTCTGGATTAGAGCCGGTATCCAACTCGAACTCACGGGGCGCCCCATCCTCGCCGTTCGATTGGGAAATCTGCTGGAGATTGGGGAGGTTTTTGAGCTTTTTATTGTGGCGCCAGGCGTTGGGGATCGGAGCAATCGGTTTGATCTTGGATTCAGACGGCGTAGCTTCGCCGGCACGGAATTCACTGACGTAGTTGATATCTGGAGAATCGGTCGCGGCGGCAGATGGCTTTTTCAATCGATTGGATTGGGGTTTGGCGTTGAGGGAGAACGAGATACTCATCGTAGCGATCGCGCAACAAGATTACGAAGGAAAAAACCTAATTAGGGTTCGCAAACGATATTTAGGGGAAGCGAAAGAACTAGAGGCTCGAGCCCTTCCAAAACACCAATTTCGACAGGTCGTCTCCCTAATCTTGCCGGGAATTGGTGCAACACCAAATTATTATTTTTAATCATTATTTAATAAATTTAATTTAAATTATAATTTTTCTCAATAAGTGTAGAAATTGAAAGGAGATTGAACGTAAAACTTCTTCATTTTAACAAAATATTCGATACAAAATATGGAACTAGCTTACAACCAAATAGATTTGATTGTATCGAATATTTTGTTAAAATGAAGAAGTTTTACGTTCAATCTCCTTTCAATTTCTACATGGTACCAGAGCCATAAAAATCTGGTTTGATTTTGATTTGTTGATTGATTTAGATTCACCGATTGTGAATCTTCATTGAGTTCTGATTTTGAGAGACTTTATCGATCAAATAAGAGTACGTAAGATCAGTCGCTTAGGTGTTCGATAAAATGCCAAAGCAAAACAGAAGAATGCCATGGAATAAGGTTGTTCTCGAAGAAAGAGGATTTCAAGTAGGCAACGATGAAGATGATGAACATGCTGAAAGTAGTCATCGATCGAATGTACATATGACTACTGATGCAGCTACTATTCGATGTGGAGTGCGTGATGATTCTCACAGAGAAATAGCTTCCTACCGTGCTCAAAGCAATGATGTTTTACATCTCCATCCTAACGACCATCCAGGTATGGTTCTTACCACAGATTTACTCACCGGTAAGAATTTTCATAGCTGGTCAAGGGCGATCAAGCGTGGTTTAATTGCGAAGAACAAACTAGATTTCATTAATGGAAGTTTGTTAGAACCAAGTGAGGATTCTGTGGACTATAAACAATGGCTTAGAGTCGATTATTTGGTGTTCTCGTGGATTGTAAACTCAATTTCTAAAGAATTAGGTCGAGGATTCCAGCATATAGAGAATTCTAAAGATCTATGGGATGAACTTAATAGGAGATTTGGTAGATCAAATGGACCGCAAATTTATAAGCTGCGCCGAGAATTAGCTACCTATGCTCAAGGAACACAATCTGTTCTGTTATACTATCATAATTTGCAAAGTTTGTGGGATGAAATTAATCTCCTAGTTCCTACTCATGTGTGTTCCTGTGGAGCATCTGAATTAAATAAGAGAAATGAAGAAAATGAGCGGTTAATGCAGTTCCTTATGGGTTTAAACGATTCTTTTGAAGCTATTAGGAATCAGATTCTTATACTTGATCCTCTACCATCTGTGAGTAATGCATATGCTATGATATTGCAAGTGGAGGATCAGAAGGAAGTTTCAACATGCTATGCAGATTTTGGTGACCAAAATGCAATGTATACTACTCCTAAGACACATGCAGGAAGGTATGAAGGGTATAGAAGAAGATTAAGCAAAGAAGAAAAACAAAAATTGAAGTGCAGTCATTGTGGGGGCAATGGGCATGAGAAAAGTGATTGCTTTGAGCTGGTAGGAATCCAAGATTGGTATAAAAGATTCAAAAGTGAGAAAGGAAAGAATAATAGAGCTAATTGTGTTGATAATGAAGATACATTGAGTGCCAGGGATGAGGTTTCCAGTCAACTAGGGGAACAAGCTCATGATATGAACAAGTTTTTGCAGGAAGAATTGAGTAAGTATCTTGGAAACTATTTTAAGAGTGTTCAATCTGGAGTAGGAAACTCATCAAATGCAACAACAAACATGATAGAAACTGGTGACATGGACAAGGATGATGGAAGCATGAGTCATTATGCTTTTGGATTATCTCAGGATACACAGCAAACTGAGTGGGTAGTAGATTCTGGAGCCAGCATACATATGTGTTGTAATCCAGTACTTATGCACACCATGAGGAAGCTTTCTGAGCCTCAAAAGATTTTCTTACCAGATGGTTCTAATTTGCTTGTACACTACAGTGGAGAAGTTCAGTTAAATGAAGACATTACACTTCAAAATGCGCTCTTTGCACCAGCCTTCACTCATAATTTGATTTCTGTTGGACAGATGGCTAAAGACATAAAGGGAAAGGTGTTATTCTTACCATCTCATTGTCTGATACAGAATCAAACTAATGATCACATCCTGAGGATTGGGAAATTGAAAGGGAGATTATATGTTTTTAAACATATAAAATCTGAGAAAATTTACTCAACACAGAACAATAGAGAGATGACACTGCAAGAATGGCATGAATATCTTGGTCATCCATCAGCTGGGAGTATGAGGCACATGCCTCATCTCAAGAGATCTTATGCAGAGACTGGATTTGAGGGATTCCATAGCTGTGAAGTGTGTTACAGGGCCAAGCATCAGAGACAACCCTTTCCTTTGCTACAGAGAAGGTGTGACTCACCTTTTGAATTAATCCATGGAGATTTATGGGGACCATATAAAGAGGAGAATATTACCAACACAACATATTTTTTTTACTCTTGTGGAAGATAATTCCAGATCTACATGGACTTATCTCTTACAGTCCAAATCTCAGGTATTCACAGTGATACAAAGCTTTATAGCTATGGTGGCAACACAGTTTGGTTACAACATAAAGAAATTTAGGTCTGATAATGGGATAGAGTTTGTTAACTCTGCTGTTACACACTTGTTTCAGACAAAAGGAATCATTCATCAGAAATCTTGTATCTACAGTCCTCAGCAAAATGGAATTGTAGAAAGGAAGCACAAGCACTTACTGCAAGTTGCTAGGGCACTTATGTTTCAAAGTAAGCTTCCTAGTAAATTCTGGTCTTATTCAATACTTCATGCAACTTGGTTAATCAACATGACTCCTTCTGCTATTCTCAACTGGAGTTCACCTTATGAGATCTTGTTTAAAAAGGTTCCAGATTTACAGACACTTCAACCATTTGGTTGTCTGAGTTTTGCAGCAAACGTTCTTCCCTCAAGAACAAAGTTTGATTCGAGGAGTTATAAATGCATATTCCTTGGATATGCAGTCAATAGAAAGGGTTACATTTTGTATAATCTGGATACTGATAAGATTTTTATTTCCAGAGATGTTAAGTTTGTACCACAGTCCTTTCCTTTGCAAAGCACGGATTCCATACCCTCTCTACCTTTTCCAAGCTTTGATGATTCCTTCCCATCACCTTCTGCTCATTTACCTTCTCCAAGTTCTTCCCCTATATTACCTGTTGAAAATTCAGCTATTCATTCACCAACAGCTTCATCTCTTGTTCTTCCATCTACTCTTGTGTTAAGAAAGAGTCAAAGAATTCACCAACCTTCTTCTTATCTACAGGATTATATTTGTTCTGTTTCAAACTCCACTTTTCATTCATTGCCTTCTCTTCCTACTTCACTTACACCTCTTACTTTTCCTTTTGTTTCTTCTACTTCATTTTCTCCTGAATTCCATTCCTTCCTGCTCAATGTTGATTTTTTATTTGAGCCTTCTTCTTATAAGGAGGCCAGTAAATATGTAGAATTGACTACTGCTATGGAACAAGAACTCCTAGCTCTGGAGTCTAATCACACTTGAGAACTCACCAGTTTGCCTCCTGGCAAACAAGCAATAGGCTCTAAATGGGTATATAAGGTGAAACTTAATTCTGATGGGACTGTAGAGAGGTTCAAGGCAAGGCTCGTTGCCAAAGGGTATAAGTAAGAATATGGTTTGGATTATCAGGAAGTGTTCTCTCCAGTTGCTAAACTAGTAACTGTGAGACTGCTTATTGCCCTTGCTACAACTTATTCTTGGCTATTGCACCAAGTTGATGTAAATAATGCTTTTTTACATGGACATTTGAGTGATGAAATCTATATGCTTCCTCCACAGGGCTATCACAAAGCTCAACCCAACCAAGTGTGCAAACTGATCAAGAGTTTGTATGGGCTGAAACAAGCATCAAGGGAATGGAACATCGAATTCAGTAAGCTCTTGTTTTCTCTTGGCTTTTCCCAATGTCCCGATGATAATTGCTTATTTATCAAAGGTCATGGGGATCAGTTTGTAGCATTACTTGTATATGTTGATGATATTCTCATCACAGCCCCTTCCATTGATGCCATTGCTGTGGTTAAACATGCTCTTCATTCAGCCTTTACAATCAAAGATCTAGGTGCAGCTAGGTTTTTCCTTGGGGTAGAGATTGCTAGGAGTGAAGATGGTACATATTTAAGTCAGCGAAAATACATACTAGATCTCTTAGATTCTGCAGGACTCCTAGGATGTAAGCCTGCTACTACACCTTTACCACCTGGTCTTCATCTCAGCTCTTCTTGTTCTCGTATGGCTGATCTTGAATCTTATAGGCGGCTAGTGGGAAAACTTTTATACCTCAACCTCACGCGTCCAGACCTTTCATATGCTGTGCAACAATTGAGTCAATTTGTTGTTTCTCCCTCTGATTCTCATTGGGATGCTGCTCTTCACGTGCTTCGTTATTTAAAAGGTTGTCCTTCTCTCAGCCTTTTCTTTCATGCTTCTGACTCCATACCTTTATCCGCGTATTGTGACGCTGATTGGGGTTCTTGCCCTGACACACGAAGATCCCTCACTGGTTATTGTGTTTTTCTTGGTTCTTCTCTTGTTTCTTGGCGTTGCAAGAAACAAACTACTGTCTCTATGTCTACAGCGGAGGCTGAATATCACAGCATGAGCTCTACAGTTCAGGAATTAATGTGGATTAGCTATCTTCTACAAGCCTTTCATGTCTCCTTCTCATTGCCTTTTTCGCTTTATTGTGATAACCAAGCAGCGGTTCACATTACAAAGAACCCCGTCTTTCATGAGCGTACCAAGCATCTTGACTTGGACTGCCATTTCTCCCGTGATCAATACAAGAAAGGGTTCTTTGTTCCTACTTTTGTGGCTTCTCAATCTCAGTTAGCAGATCTTTTCACCAAGTCCCTTCCCAGCTCACGTTTCCGTCTACTACTGTCCAAGATGAGTGTCGCTGATATCCATCGTTCTCATCTTGCGGGGGGGGGGGGGGGGTGTTGAAATCTCCTAATTTTATTCTGCTGCATGGCTGGCTCACACATTCTATTCCCATGCATGCAGAGATCAAGCTTGCCTCCTTCTCCACGTCAGCATGTTATATCTTCTATATTAATACTTGCAGGACCACTTTGGAGATATTTTGCCCCAATTGTGATGATCTCAGCCGTCCACACAAACGCACGTGGATTATATAGCTACACCGTTGGATTCAACAAGATATTTTCTATGCTCAGATATTTTTACTTTCTGTTCTTTTACTGCATTGTATAAATAGGAATAAACACATTGTGGCTATGTAGATTTTATGAGAGAGAACTCTGAGAGAATTTGGTTGTAAGCTAGTTCCATATTTTGTATCGAATATTTTGTTAAAATGAAGAAGTTTTACGTTCAATCTCCTTTCAATTTCTACAATAAGTACATTAATAAATAATTTCAATAAAAATACAACTAAATAAATATGATGCATAGAATAAAGTCATATCATAAATCACTACAAACTAACTTAACAACACACTATAAATAACATAAATTTTTTTGAAAAAACACATTGATGATCGTTTAAAATACTTTATTATTCCAAACACATTATAGCTGTAATTTTTAATAACATATAATTATTTTATAGTATTTTAATTTTTTAATATTATATATATATATAAATATATAATTAAAAATTATTAATTTTGAGTAATTATCATTTATAAACATACTTAATTATTAAGCACATTCATATTTAAATTATAAGACAAAATGAAATATTTTTTAAAATATTTTTACGTGTAATATTTAGTACAGATGGTTCGAGTCGTCAAAATAATTAATGTTAAAATTATATGTATTTGGTGCATAATCTGCACGGACAAGTGTTTCGAGCTTTGACTATGCCCAAAAAAATATAGTTTTATATTTCCTGTCATTACAGAAGTAGTTATTTACTTTATTTTTTAAATGATTAATTGAATAAAAAAAAATTTCACAACCCTCCCATTAATTTATAATATAACAAGAAAACTGACGGATGAATAACTGTTGTATTCATGCCATAAAATTCGCTGACCATTGTGATGTGCAGATAACTGCAAAAAAAAAAAAAGCACACAACCGTGATGTGCATATATCTGCAAATATAAAATTTGGCGCAAAATTTGAATTAGCAGAAACTGTGTTTTTATATATATATATAGAATATAGATTTTCACATATAACTTATGAATGGTAATAATGGCCATAGTTTTACTGTAAAGTGTTTACCAGCGATTGAAACATTAACATGGCATGGCACCAAAGTGAAACGATACCACGTTTTATATCTTAAAGTTTTATTAAAAAAAGCTCAAGTATTTTCTACATTTTCTTTTAATAAAATTGGCATATATATTTGCTATTTTTTGTGTGTAAATCTATGTAGTGAAAATAGATAAAAATAAGCAAAAGTAAATAGAGATTGAGGGGAAAAAAGAAGCAAATTTTAATAATAGGGAGTTTTGTTGTCAATTTGGATTGTATCTCTTATACCCCTGTGACATACTTGTTCCTCACATCTAATCATTGTGTAAGTGTACTTTGATATTATTTACTCTGTAACACAAATTCTTGTATTTAATTTGGTAAAACACAAAACAGTGTACAATAAAATATGATTTCGGATCAAAAGTATTTATACGGATCCAATCTCTATTTTTCCTCTGATTCTTCTCTTCAAAACTTGATCTTCAAACGGTCTTTGAAATCTTCAGAGTAAATTTGTCTATTTGATCTTCTCGGACTTGTTGTTTGAACTTGGTCTTCGAAATTTTCGGGGACGATTTGTGTCTTCTATCTTCTTTGACTTTGTATTTGTACTTGACAACATTAATTCGGAGGGCCAACGCCTTATTTCCGGATCAAACGTCAACTTTGGGTTGAATTTGATGAAGAACGTCTTTGACTGCCTTGCTTATAGATCAAACGCCGTCTTCAGAATGAATTTGGTGAAGAACGCCTTGAATATTTGAGAGAATTTTACTTATGGAATTTCTTCTCAAATTCTTGAACTCTTCAAATGACTTCTAGTGTGTTTTTCATATGATATGGAGACCCCTATTTATAGTTGCAGGAGGATTTAATTTAGGAAAATTAGATTTGGACTTTTATGACTTAGATGGAGTGGCCATGGGCCTGGGCTTATGTGGCGCAATCCTATTGGTGTATCTTAATATGGAAGATCTCCATATTAAATATTTTATTTTCTGTGCAGATTTGACACATGCCAGCTTCTCATTAGTCAGTAAAATCCATGTAATAAATATTAATTATATATCTATTTAATCTTGGAATCATATTTAATTTAATCCCAAAATATAAATAAAATATAATAAAATATTTAATTCATTATTTTACACATGACATAATTGATAGGCAATAAATTTAATTTGCCTACAAATGCCCCCTTGAGACTTGTTCATTAGTGACTTGTCATGAAAATGGACGGGTCTCAAAAATTTAGTCAATAGTTTTATCTCATGTCTAGGAGTTCTTCAATTTGAATTTGAGTATCAAATTTATTAGATAGTTTATATTCGTATCAAGGAGTTCTTGAATTTAAAATTTTTGAATTTTAAATTTATTAGATAGTTTATACTCGTATCAAGGAGTTCTTGAATTTGAATTTGTGGATAATTTATACTCGTATTCAAGAGTTCTTGGATTTAAAATTTGAAATTTATCAGATAGTTTATACTCGTATCAAGGAGTTCTTCACTTAAAATTTGAAATTTTAAATTTATTAGATAGTTTATACTCGTATCAAGGAATTCTTAGATTTAAATTTTGAATTTAAATTTAGCAGATAGTTTATACTCGTATCAAGGAGTTCTTCAATTAAAATTTGGAATTTTAAATTTCAGATAGTTTATACTCGTATCAAGGAGTTCTTGGATTTGAACTTGGAATTTAAATTTATCAGATAGTTTATACTCGTATTAAGGAGTTTTTAAATTTTTTTTTTTTCAGATAATTTATACTCGTATCAAGGAATTCTTCAATTAAAATTTGAAATTTACCACTCAAATTTGAGTTTGCAAGAATGGGCCCTAATCTCATTAGCCTTGTAAGATTAATTCATTACATAGGAACGAAAATAAAGCTTTAGGAATGGGCCCATATATTTTAACTTGGTGGCCCAATTCATCATTGCTACACACAAGCCCACATCTTTAATTTGCAACTAAATGGAGAGAAATACGTAGTTGACAATTCATCTGGAAGGAAATTCGTTTCTGCTTGTCAACTTCCTTTGCTGCTCAAATAGCGAGGGTAATTTTATCATGGGAAGCTCCTTTTTGTGGTGAAGTCAAGAATTAAAATTGGTGATAATAAATCAAAATTGACCATTCTTCACCTTTAGTTCGACGAACGAAACAATTTCATGATATTTCTTCCCTATTCCAAACAATTCAAATTAAGGAAATTTTCTGATCATTGTTGTATTAGGGGGGTGTATTGGATTGAGATTTCATTAGATTTTAAAGGACTTTTAAAATCCGGGTGTATTCAATCTAGCCTTTTAAAAGTCCTTTAAAATCCTGGTGTATTCAATCCAGACTTTTAAAAGTCCTTTAAAATCCAGATGTATTCAAAAATCCATGGACTTTAAAAAGTCATTGACTTCATTGGATTTCACTAGAAAATGATGTGAAAATTACAAAGGATGAAATTCGACCTCTGGACACGAGATTTCGATGGATTTGGAAAATCCGGCAAGCGCTGTGTCCCAGCAGCCGGTAAGGAGTTGAAATCGGGCACCCCAGCCGTCGCCCGACCCCAGCGGCCGCTGGCTTTGCTGATGATGGCACTCCAGCGGCCGCTGGGTGCCAGCAGTCACTGGGAGCAAGGCCGCTGGCTTCTAGCGATCGCTGGGTTTCTTTTTTTCTCGGGCCCACCGATCGCTGTGTTCCATCGAGCGCTGGAAAAAATGATTTCAAATCCGTTGAAATCGTCCAAAATCGATCCGAAATCCATACACAAAATCCGCCAGACTCTGCGTGGATTTGAGAGACTCCATGTGGAGTTTTGGGAGACTCCATGTGGAGTCTATGGATTTATAAAATCCATAGAAATCCATGGACATTTTAAAGTCCAACCAAATCCATCAAAATCCCAATCCAATACACCCCCTTAGACTCGTGTCTTGGTGCACAAGAAAAATTAAATATGGGACGATTTATTCGTGTTCCCTTTTCTGCCAATTTGTTTCTAGAATTTTTCCAAATCAAGCAATGGTCACCGGGCCTATATATGGGGGTGTCGCTGTGTATATTTTCCACACAAATTGGAGCAGGTGCAGGAGCGGGAGTGAATACATCTTCTCTCTCGAATCTTTTACTTCCCTCGATTGGTGCTTGTTGATCATTGGTAAGATTCTTCCCCCATATGTTTTTACATTTAGCTTGTAGTATTTCTGCTCACCATGTGTTTGATAAATTTTCTGAGAGAAAGCTATCCACCTCAATGTTCCTTTCCTTATCCAATTACATTTTTTGTTTGCTTTGTAGATATAACCTATAGCAACAGACACGTATTTGGAGTGACAACATTTGTCTCTTGCTATCTCAAAGATATGTGCTTTAATTTTTGTTTTTTACCTCATGTGTACTCTTTCGACTTCTTTCTTCCTTCTTTATTCATCATTTTTTTAGTTGCAGATAGATTTTCTGAAGCCGAGTTAGGTAAACTTAAGGGACTTCTTACAAGAGAAAGTTTAAGGTATATTGCTGCAACTTGAAAATACTATGCTTCTTTCTTCCATTCTGCTCTCCGTATGCAATATTGTGGCCCTATTTTTAATGCATGTCCATGTATGTGTATATACATGCAATATTTTTTCTTCTTGCAACTAATGATTTGTTGTCCTTTGTTAAATTCTGTTATTCTTCCTATGAATTTGACTTTATTTCCAAAGGCTTCAAATCAAGAGGTGAGTTCTCTAAGTAAATGATCTATTTTGATTTCGATCAAAAGGTGATTTTTCTAGAGAACGATCTATCTGTGATTTCGACTCATCTTCAACTTCGACCGAGAGGCTACGAATCAAGAGGTGAGTTCTCTAAGTGAATGATCCATTTTGATTTCGATCAAAAGGTGATTTCTCTAGAGAACGATCCATCTGTGATTTCGACTTGTCTTCAACTTAGACCGAGAGGCTACGAATCAAGAGGTGAGTTCTCTAAGTGAATGATCCATTTTGATTTCGATCAAATGGTAATTTCTCTAGAGAACGATCCATTTGTGATTTCAACTCATCTTCAACTTTGATCGAGAGGCTACGAATCAAGAGGTGAGTTCTCTAAGTGAATGATCCATTTTGATTTCGATCAAAAGGTATTTTTTCTAGAGAACAATCCATCTGTGATTTTGACTCATCTTCAACTTCGACCGAGAAGCTACGAATCAAGAGGTGAGTTTTCTAAGTGAATGATCCATTTTGATTTCGATCAAAAGGTGATTTCTCTAGAGAATGATCCATCTGTGATTTTGACTCGTCCTTAACTTCAATCGAGAAGCTACGAATCAAGAGGCGAGTTCTCTAAGTGAATGATCCATTTTGATTTCGATCAAAAGGTGATTTCTCTAGAGAACGATCCATCTGTGATTTTGACTCGTCTTCAACTTCGACCGAGAAGCTACGAATCAAGAGGTGAGTTCTCTAAGTGAATGATCCATTTTAATTTCGATCAAAAGGTGATTTCTCTAGAGAACGATCCATCTGTGATCTCGATTCGTCTTCAACTTCGACCGAGAGGCTATGAATCAAGATATATCAATTTTTTTGGTTCTATGCATATGTATGTCTGGAAATAAGCTTGCTTACTTGCATGTTTGATTCTTTATCTCCAAATATATGTGTGTATCTACTTCATGTCTCTCTTTTCTTGTCTTTGTTGCAGTCACAACATGGTTGTTTTCAAGGATATTACTATTTCTGGAAGGAAGCACTTGGTGGTTTTGGATGATGAAGAGCAGCGAACTCAGGAAGAGACGCTTCGAAGAGTCTATGATCCTCTCATCGGTAAATTTGTGAAGACCTGGCCTAAGCTTTCCAATCCTCTTCATCAAAATGGGTGGTCACGTCAGCTTGAAGTATCCAAGATATCAACAGTGTGGACTCTGCAATCAACTTATCATCGTTTGACCGGTGATGTGAATGTCTGATGACTTTAAGACATCGTCTTACTGCTGAAAATGTCAAATGAAAAGACGGTGTGGAATTTATTGGAGAGTTCCGTTACCTTAGTGGGTATTGGGAATGGAGCGAAGATGTCCTTAGTCGATGTGCTGATGATCTTCGTAAGGCCGGGATTTACGACGCAGTCTACGCTTCTCTCTTCACATATGATCGGAATACTGAAATTATCAAAGCATTTTGTGAAGCTTGGTGCCCAAAGACAACACTCTGTTGACTTCACTAGGCGAGATATCGATCTCTTTGTGGGATATACATTTTTATTCGGGCTTCTAATGAATGAGAAACTTTATGATGAGGTGATATTGAAGAACGATTTGGCTGAGTTGGAGAAATAACGATAATGCGTATCCAAGTCTTTGAAAGAGCACCAAGATTCACAGAAGGCTATCTAGTTGAAGATTAAAGAGTTTGAAAAAGAACTTGCTGAGCAGAAGAGCGCCTTTGGAGCTAAAGCAGCTGAGAAAGTGGCTAATTTGAGATCCCACCTGGAGTCTGCTAAGAAGGCTTTAGAAGATCAAAAACCATTTTGCTTAGTCTTTGTTTAGTTCTACGCATTTTCTTTTCTCGCATTTCAATTTTATCTTTTGTTTATTGAAACGACATTGTTATGCGGTTTATTTAAATTAATGTATTGATTCTTTTTCATTTCACGCATTTTTTGTTCTCCAATTTCGATTATCTAACTGAAATAGCAAAACACAAATCATGACTGAACTTAGAAAATCTAAGCTGCCTACGTACCATTTAAAATGGATCAAGTCAAAACGTAGTTCAAATGATCAATTTTTTTTGGGTGCCGTACGCAGTTTAAACTCATGCGGACCAGGAGTGACTATTCTTTAACCACTATAGACAAAGTGAGTGTTTAATACTTTAACCACATAAAACATGTTGGTGGGATAAATAACAGTTTAACCACATATATTTAACTTCGGTGGGGTAAATTAGCATTTTAACCACATGCATTTCCTTTTGGTGGTTACCGTACATAGTTTATACTCATGCGGGTCAGAAGTTTCTTCTTCTTCTTTTTTTTTTCTTTTTTTCCTTTCTTTTGCTTCTTTTTTTTTCTTTTTTTTTTCAGGGATAGTAGCGTTTCAAGAACTTCCCATTGATCGGCCCAACTCTTACACGATCTTCAGAAATAAGACGATAAGCTCCATTTGTGTAGACTTCCTTGACAACATAAGGGCCATCCCATCTTGATATAAATTTGCTCCTAACTCGATGAGTAGTGATGATTGGTCTTCTTATTGCAAGTACTACATCTCCAATTTGAAAAGATCGTGGTCGCACCTTCTTGTTGAATGCTCTTGAAAGACGAGCTTGATAACATTCAAGCCTTTGTTGAGCTTCTAGTCTCTTCTCATATAATGCCTCTAATTCTTCAAGCAGCAACCTTGCATTTTCTTCTTCAGTCAAACCTTCTTGGATGGCAATCCTTAGAGACGGAAGTTGTTGTTCGAGGGAAACGACAACTTCCACGCCATATACCAATGAGTAGGGGGTTGTTTGTGTGGGTGTTCGATGAGTGGTTCTATACGCCCATAATGCTTCTCCAATTCTTTCATGCCAATCACGTTTTGACTTTGATAACCTTCTTCAACAGGTTGCGCAAGGTTTTATTGAATGCTTCAGCAAGTCCATTGGCAGCCGTATTGTACATGGATGACTTTCTTTATTTGAATTTGAAGTCTCCACATAGCTTGTCTATCAAAGCATTACTGAATGGCTTTTCATTATCAGTAACAATGTATCTAGGAACCCCATAACGATGGATAATGTTGCTTTTTATGAAATTAGCCACAATTTCTTTCTTTACTTCTTTCAAGGGAACAACTTCAGCCCATTTGGAAAAATAATCAGCTGCGGCCAGGATATACAAGTGTCTTCCCAATGAATTTGTCATTGGTCCTACCATGTCCAATCCCCAAGCATCAAATGGCCAAGAAGCAACTGTAGGATGTAGTGGCTCCGGAGGTTGGTGGATGAGATTTGCATGAAACTGGCAAGGTTGACATCTTTGTGCGTAGTTCATGCAGTCTTTAACCATGGTTGGCCAGTAGTAACCCATCCTTTTAATCCGAAAGTGCAGTTTTGGACCAGATTGATGAGCCCCACAAATACCTGAGTGTGCTTCTTCTATGACTTGTGTTGCTTCTTCATCACCTAGACATCTCAAGAAAACCCCATCGAATGAGCGTCTATAGAGTGTACCTTTGAAGTAAATAAAACGGTTGACTCGACACCGAATGTCAACTCTTCAATGTGGTTCACTTGGCAACTTATCATATTTCAAGTAATCAACAAATGGCTGACGCCAATCTTCCTTGCTAATTTCAAATATCTCAACAACATAACTATCTTCTTCCTCATCATCCTCGTCTTTGAGAATAGGCGGCAAGACCTAACTTTTGCAAATTGGGATATGAACTTTACTGTCGGGCATGGCCATTGTAGAAGTGAGTTTAGCTAATGTGTCTGCTTGCTTATTATCTTTTCTTGGAACATGCTCGAGTTCCACACCTCCAAGCCACCCGATCAGTCTCTGAGTACACTTGACATAAGGTAATAATTCAGGCTTCTTGACTTCATATAATCCCATTATTTGATTGACTACCAATTTGGAGTCTTCATACACCTTTATATTTAACCTCTTTACATCTACTGCCATCTCCAATCCTAGGATAAGTGCTTGATACTCAGCTACATTGTTGGAGCAATTTTCAGTCAAAGTGAACGAGTATGGTAGCACTTTCCCTTCAGGTGTGATGAATACAACTCTAGCACCCGCTCTTTCTCTATGTGCAGCTCCGTTGAAATACATTTTCCAAGGAGGTGAAACTTCAATTGAAAGGAAATCTTCATCAGGGAGATCATCAGTCAACTTCCATTCGGCAGGGATGGGGTGATCAACTAAGAAATCAGCTAACACTTGTCCTTTGACAGCTTTTTGAGGAACATAGATGATCTCGAATTTGGAGGTACCGGCGTGCAAGTCTATCTAACAGAACCGATTGTGTCATGACATACTTCAAAGGATTTGCCTTGGAGATCAACCGAACTGTGTGAGCTTGAAAGTAATACTTTAACTTTTGAATAGAGAAAATCAATGCCAAGCATAATTTCTCTACTAGAGAATAATTAAGCTCATTTGGAGTCATCATCCTACTTAGATAATACAAGGTATTCTCCTTCCCTTTTTCATTTTCTTGAGCCAGTAGAGCTCCAACATAGCGTTCTTGAGCTGCAATGTAAAGGATTAACGGGTGACCTGACACTGGTGCGACTAACACTGGAGCTTTCATCAAGTATTCCTTGATACTTTTGAAAGCATTGGCGCATGCTTCATCCCATTCAAATGGAACTCTCTTTTTCATGATTCGGCTAAAAGGTTGGCACCGATCGGCCAAATTTAAGATAAACCTCCGCAAATATGTCAATCTTCCTTGCAGACTTTTAAGGTCGTGGATGTTACGTGGCTCAGGCATTTTCAATATTGCATCAATCTTTGCTCGCTCGATCTCTATGCCTTGATGTTGGACAATGAAGCCAAGGAATTTGCCCGATCTTACCCCGAATGCACACTTTAGAGGATTCATTTTGAGTTGGTATCTTCTGAGTCGTTCAAAAACCACTCGTAAATCTTCTAAGTGACTATCTCTTTTTCTTGATTTTACCACCAAATCATCTACATAGCATTCAATTTTCTTGCATATCATCGAAAATCTTTTGCATGGCTCTTTGATAAGTGGCACCAGCATTCTTTAATCTAAACGGCATGACTCTGTAGCATTATATAACTTTTGGGGTGCGAAATGCTGTCATTTCCTCATCTTTTGGTGACATCCGAATTTGATTATAACCTGATGACCCATCCATGAATGATAATGCTTCATGTCATGTTCTAACATCAATCATTAATTCAAAAATTGGTAATGGAAAATCATCTTTAGGACATGCTTCATTTAAGTCCCTAAAATCAACACAGACTCGGCTTTGTCCATTCTTCTTTCTTACAAGAACAATACTCGAAATCCATGTTGGGTACTTGACTTCTCTAATGAATCTGACTTCAATGAGCTTATTGACCTCAGCTTCAATCAGGGGAATGAGATCATGCCGAAATTGACATTGAGCTTGTTTGATGGGTCGTGCCCCTTTCTTGATGGATAAGTGATGGACTGCAACTTTTGGGCCTAGTCCCACTGGGCGTGCCAACATTTGTAATACAAATTCTTGTATTTAATTTGGTAAAACACAAAACAGTGTACAATAAAATATGATTTCGGATCAAAAGTATTTATACGGATCCAATCTCTATTTTTTCTCTGATTCTTCTCTTTAAAACTTGATCTTCAAACAGTCTTTGAAATCTTCAGAGTAAATTTATCTCTTTGATCTTCTCGGACTTGTTGTTTGAACTTGGTCTTCGAAATTTTCGGGGACGATTTGTGTCTTCTATCTTATTTGACTTGGTATTTGGACTTGACAACGTTAATTTGAAGGGCCGACGCCTTGTTTCCGGATCAAACGTCAACTTTGGGTTGAATTTGATGAAGAACGTCTTTGACTGCATTGCTTATGGATCAAACGCCGTCTTCGGAATGAATTTGGTGAAGAACGCCTTGAATATTTGAGAGAATTTCACTTATGGAACTTCTTCTCAAATTCTTGAACTCTTCAAATGACTTCTGGTGTGTTTTTCATATGATATGGAGACTCCTATTTATAGTTGCAGGAGGATTTAATTTAGGAAAATTAGATTTGGGCTTTTAGGGCTTAGATGGAGTGGCCATGGGCCTGGGGCTTATGTGGCGCAATCCTATTGGTGTATCTTAATATAAAAGATCTCCATATAAATATTTTATTTTCTGTGTAGATTTGCCACATGCCAGCTTCTCATTAGTCAGTAAAATCCATGTAATAAATATTAATTATATATCTATTTAATCTTGGAATCATATTTAATTTAATCCCAAAATATAAATAAAATATAATAAAATATTTAATTCATTATTTTACACATGACATAATTAATAGGCAATAAATTTAATTTGCCTACATACTCATTACACAACAACTTTATCTTTCTTATATATATATATATATATATTACATTGTATGTGAGTACAAATTTGAATTTGAAATACGATTAGATATGCATACGATTATGGGTACGATTACTTATGGCATTTTGAAATAAGATTAAAGATGCATACGATTATTTATAATTTTTAAATACGAGTATTTATATAGCTCATGCATACGATTAAATGTAATGCCCACAATTATTTTTAAAGCTAATGCCTACTTTTAAAAGCAATCCCTACGATTATATTTTAAAAATCGTCGACTCATTTTTATAAGCTACGATTAAATTTAAATATCTACGATTAAATTTAAATTGCTACAATTAATTTTTTACAAGGATATGATTACATTAAAATAAGTATGATTAATTATTTATAAAAATATCTACGATTAAATAGATACAATTAAATAGCTATTTAAGTAGCTACAATTAAATTTAAATAGCTACGATTATAAAAAAAATTATCTACGATTAATTAGCCATGATTAAATAGATACGATTAAATAGCTATTTAAGTAGCTACAATTAATTTAAAAGGCTATGGTTGTTTTTTTAAAAATGGTACGATTATTTTGTAACAACAAAGCTACGATTATTTTTTAAAATGTAAGATTAATTTCAAACATTACTTGAACACATACGTTGAACTATGCTACGATTAAATTATAATTTCTAACAAACATAATGCTACGATTAATATTGAACAAAATTCAAAGCATTTGCAAGTCATTTTTCAACTTCTAACAGTGATATGAAATACAATTAAATCCTAAACCCAAACAAAGTATATTATCAAAATTCATAACATATATCCCAAAAATACAAACTTGAGAAGAGGTAGATGTCTTCGGATTCGTTCCTCGCTCCATTCTCGCCAATCTATAGATTTACGTCGAGTTGCCGGTGATCCTTCTCATTCTTCAATTCACAATTTCAGTTTTTTTTAGGAGACGAGAGAAAAAGAAAGGGAGCCGTTTTAATTTTTGGCCAAAGAGGTTTCTTTAAAATTTTCCAACCGTAATAATGATATTTCTTTGTGGTAGTTGAATTCAAGTCAAAACTTATTTTATTCTTGTGTCACAACTTTTTCAGACAAAAAAATCAGGGGCCACTCTCCTGTGCCAAAATCCAGTCTAAATAAAAAAATAGAAAAATAAAAAAGACGAGAAAGAAGAGGGCGAACGCAACTCACGAATTTCAATACCATTCATTGCCATCACCGCCGACATCACCACCGTACCGGAAGCTTGCGACCACCGTTCGTCGACAAAATGACGACATCATCATCGACGTATTCGTAGCCAAAACAGGAGATGATTTTCGATTTCTTTTGCTCCAACTTAATATATTTGAAGGTGATTTTCAAAAATTTAATCCAATCTGTCAAGAGACGATTACCTCACCAGATTGAGAAATGGAGATTTGGATATTGGATTGAGAAGAGAGGCTCTCTATTGGATGTTCAAGGTGAGTTTTTTTTTATTATTATTATGTGATTTTGTTCAATCTTAATTTGCACATCGTTCCTCCAAATACATTTGTGTTGCCATTTTGGCAAAATTCTTGATTCTTCTCAACATTTTCCTAAATAGGATTTTATCATGACTCTTATTAAAAAAAAGGGTCATGCGCTTTACAGGCTTGCGCTACTTCAATTTTGGAGAGATGTGTTTGTACTCACCAATCAGCTATTTTGATCGGTTTCTATCGATCTACGAATTGCCTCTATCATCACAAGAAAGAGTACAAACCTACCATGTTGATTAATTCTTCATCCACATTGAATCAAATTTTGTTGTATTGTGATTTGAATGCCAATTTTCTTCGACTTCATTTGTTTTGCAACAAGGAGGCAAGAATTAGGCTATTCGATTAGTTGCAGTTCTTGTTTATCCCTTGCGGCCAAGATAGAGGAGGTAAATATTCCTTCCACATTGGATTTGCAGGTGAAAATTAATCAATCAATCACTAGTGTAATGTGTGTGTTGTTATTGATCAATCTCATTGAGCTTGTCAAGAGTAACCTCAATTGTGGTTTTGATGAAATGTCAAAACATGCCAAAATGCTTTGAAAAACTGAAAGAAAATCAAGCAGAAAACCATGATGGATCAAACAAAAAGTTGATCTGAAAACATCCAAAGCATGATCAATCTAATGGAAAGAAAGAAGCAGATCAAGACGAGTTAAGAACTGAAAAAAGAAGAAAGCAGAAGCCTGATTGCTAAAACCGCTAGTAAGTTAAAGAAACTGAAGATGCAGACTGTCAGAACAGTAGAACTGACAAGTCCAAGGTACCAACTGACCATCAGGGTCAAAATGGTATGCATGTCGATTGAAGCATTTCAGTCTGTAGTTCATGATCTGTAAAGCTGAAGAAAGTGCCAGCTCAGAATTCCTACTGAAGATATACCAGCTGAAGATACCAGTTCAGAATTCCAACTGAAGGCATTCCAATTGAAGAGATGCCAGTTCAGAGAATTTCAACTAAAGACATTCCAGTTGAAGAGATACCAGTTCAGAATTCCAGCTAAAGAAAGGCCAGTTTAGAATACCAGCTGATGAAGCACCAGTTAGAATTCCAGCTGAAGAAAAACTAGTTCAAAATTCTAGCTGATAAAATACCAGTTCAGAATTGCAGTTGAAGAAACACCAGTTCAGAACTACTAGTTAAAGAAGCTCAAAACTGCCAACAAGATGCGCAGAACTACTAACTGAGGAAATGACCCAACTGGAGATCACAACTGCCATCTGAGACCTGACAATCAAGACAATTGCTGAAACTGGAAATCAAATCTTCCAGAACTACCGACACAAGGATCTTGAAGTTAATGCACACCAAGATCTTGGAGTAAAAGCTTGTCAGAGATCAAGTAACAATGCAACGGCTACTTCAACAAAAAGCCTCTCAACGGCTTTAAAAATCAATGAATCATTTATGATCATTTGTTGATTCACAAACAGTCACAAGCTCACTTTTCTATAAAAGATGGGTGATTCAACTTGTGAACGTGACTCTTGAAAAAAAAGACTCTTGCAAAATAGACTCCTGCAAAAAAGATCTATGTTGTATAAACTTCCTCACAGCTCAAAGATCAAGTGCTAATCATCTGCAAGAAAAGAGTCCCAACTGAGAAGGAGAAACCAAATGCTCACCCAGCTAGCTGTTGAAGAAGTCCAGCCAAGAGCAAGCCTCTTAGTTTGAATATATACACCGATCAACTATCCAGCTCAAGCCTAAGAAGCACATCAGTTGATACCAGTTTCAAGACTGTATTCTTGAAGATTGAAAGAGATCTAAAACCTTGCAAAGACGAGCAATAGCACCTTTTCTCTCCAGCGAGCAGTTGGGGATCGCAAGTGTGAGTTTGTCGACATCGGCTGAGAAGACCGCATTCGACGAAACTGCTGTTTCAGGGACAGCACCAGTTGAAAAGGAAGCCGTAACTATTTGAAAGCTGCCGTTAGCCAGATTCAACACTTTTCTTCATTGTGTAATTGTAATAAAGAAACTTTACCATTTCATAGCAAATTGCCCTTTTCAGTAAGGAAGAAAGGACGTAGAAGTTTAAGCTTCGAACCTTTATAAACTGTTTGTCTGTTGTTCTTATTGCTTTTAAGTTGCATTCACTAACTGCACTCATACATCACACAAACTGCACTTATGAGTCAACTGATTCTCTCAACTGATTAAGTGCACAGATAAACTTTACGCGAGTCAAGGGCCCTATTCATTCGGCATTTGTTGTTAAGAATTGGAGTTAGTTTATTCACCCCCCTCTAAACTGATTCAGACTCGCCCGGGACCAATAAGAATAATGATGATGAGTATCACACATCCTACCCAAAATAAAAGAGGCTTCATGAAATCAATGTTGTTGTCAAGTTGGAAGAATGTGAAGCAAGTCATAAGAAGTTCAAAGAAGCTGATGTCAGGACTTCCACTAAAGAGAAGAAATTGAAAGAGAAAAGGAGCTAAAGTGAAGAAGATATGTAGTAAAAGAAAAAAGCTGATAAGAATATCCAGAATTTAAATGTTGTAGTTGAAGTTGTCTTTGTCCAGGACACACCAGTTCCAACATTAGTAGCTACTCAGTTTATGTAACAGCCTGGTCCCGAGAATAGGGACGGGGTTGTTGGGCGTAAAAGCCGAAGAAAATAGGTAGATTAATCGGAAATCCAGAGGGGTATTTTTAGAATTAAACTAAGTTAGCGCCTCACAACTTAGGCAACTTAACTTCATGACTTGGAAGGACTATCATATTTAACGAATCAAAGGGGTCAAAGGATTCAATCGAGTCAAAGGAATGCCAAATCATAGGCCAACCGAAATTTAAACAGAATCCAAAGACAAACATATAGGAATTTGACTTTATAACTAAACAAGACTTCCTCAAAAGCCACAATGGCTAAGACCCATAAAAAGGTCGGAGTCAAATAAATCATACTGTCCCATTCATAGGATCAAACAAGAAACTAACTCAAAACTTAACTTGAACGAACAGAATCATGCTTGAAAGGAAAAGCCTCTTCGTAGGCGAACAATAATAACAAGCATGACAGACTTATTCACAAGTCAACTGAAGATGAATAGATACCAGAATGCTCAATAGGTATGACTATTCAAATAACTCGGAATCATTAAAGGAACAACTGATATATCAAAGAACATGCTTCAAAGACTTTATTGATAACTAGGATTCATAGCATTTAAAACATGCTACTATTAAGAATCTAGTTACACATATCAAGACTAAATACTAACATCAGAGTACTTAGCAGAAACTTAGCGGAAGAAAACATGTAACCATACAGAGCAACAAACTTGAAACCTCAGACAACTCAGACAACCCCACCAGCAACACATCACCGGCCTCAGCATCTCAACCTGAAAACATTTGAAAAAGAGGGGGTGAGCACTAATGTACTCAGTGGTGTTTTATGAGAAAACTCTTTAATAAACTTTGGAATATCCAATTAATAACTGGCGGCATATGGAGAGCAAAACGCAAAAGCCCTCTCCATACCCGCAAAACCTTTTACTTCCTTTTCTGGCACCTTTCCTGGTTCAAACCTGCTGTCTACTGCACCCTTATGCCTTAGGATGAGAGAGGGGTTACCTCAAGTATCCTCTGAGTATGCGAGGGAATTACCCAGCAGTGACTCCCTTTACTTTCAAATGTTCAACTTTAGTGACACGAAGGTCACAGCATGATAATGCAAATAAACTGTTCTTTGAGCTCGACAACCTGCTTACAACAGAAGCTATATCCTTCCTTAATCTCCTTCCTTACTTAACCTTAACCTTCCTTACTTAACCTTAACCTTCTTTACTTACTTGACTTAGCTAGCAATACCAAACCTAGAGCAATTGTCTAAGGCTAATTCTTAAATTGAGCATGATCTCAGCCTATAAGGGATTTAACACTACACTAACAAGGCAATCCTTAATATTTAACTATACGAGCTTTTAACAAAGCATAAACATTCAAATACGATGAAATGAACACGGAAAAACATCGATTGCAAATAAAGCAATTCTAAACACCTCATGCTAGCATAAATTGTATATAAACAATTCTAGCATATCTAAACATACTTGAGAGCTCACTTAACTTATACTAACTTCTTTTACTTTATCTAACTCAAATAACAATTCAACATAATCATGCATATAACTTCCTTTATTCCTTTCCTTTCCTTATACAGAGACTAAACAGACAGAGCATAAAATATTTTAATTGGATATTTCCCTTGCCTTAACATACTTCTAGAGCTTAATAGCTCAAACTTTATACTTGGTTTAGAACCACCCACCTCGATGATGAGCATTTTGATAACAAGCGCGTAGACAAAGCAACGAGCCGAAAATCCTTCCTCGGGCCTCCTCGGGGTTCACCTCATCTTTATGAAAGTCGATCAATGACTTGAATCCTTATTCGAGCTCCTAATAAGACATCGAAATGATATCTAAACCCTTGACCCTTAACTATAACTTAAAACACGAGAATTTAAAAGATTAAGGTATCCGAAATTACCACAAAAGGGGACGGAAAATCCGATTCGAACAATCGAGATTCCGGATGATCGGCCACTGCTACCTCATATATCATAAAAAGAGCTTCGATTTGAGTACTTATAGGCCACGTAACTCCAACCGAGGCGAAAGTTATGGCCTCCGCACGAAAACGTGCCGGAGCTGCCGCAGCAGCCCCGCGCCCGCGCGGACCCCGCGCCCGCGGAACCCCGCACCCGTGGAATCCCCGCGCCCGCGGACCGCCCTGGCCGAGAGGGCACTCCCGCGACCACGGAAGCCCCCACGACCGCGCCACCTGGGCAATTTCCGGCGGCGGAAACTCCTCCTCCGCTCCTCCACGCTCAACTCGCCGAACAAAAACTACTCGTCTCGAAGGTGCGCTCATGAAGAGCGCTCCTCGCTCGACTTTAGAAATGGAGGTGAAAGAAGTGAGAAATGAGCAAATGGGAATGAAGGGGGGGCTCCTCTATTTATAGGGGAAAACCAAGCTTCTCCGAGAAGCTTCTTCAGTGCAACAACATTGCTTTAAAAATATCGGGTTCGGTTAAAAGGCGCTTTATTCGATGTCGAGGTCTAAATGACCTCAGACACAAAATCTAAAAATACCGGGAGGTTCGTTGGCTTGAGTACTATTGAACCAACTTGACTCAGGATAATGAACGAGTCATCTTGAAGGAAAATGAGAAAAGATCCTCTTTTCAAAAATAAAGTTACTATTCCACACAAGGGACAAATAAAATTTCCGAGCGTTCAATTGACCTCAGAATGAAAATCCGGGAATGCCAACGGATTCCTTGAGAAATTTCCTATAGGATAGGCTTGAAAAATCAAGGCTCGGGTCAACACACGAGATTTTGCAAATTTCTA
This sequence comes from Perilla frutescens, assembly GCA_026008535.1. Classification (NCBI taxonomy): domain Eukaryota; kingdom Viridiplantae; phylum Streptophyta; class Magnoliopsida; order Lamiales; family Lamiaceae; genus Perilla; species Perilla frutescens. The sequence continues at coordinate 33,131,421 of BRKX01000008.1, read as the reverse complement.
ACAAACGTGCTCCTACGAAAAAACACTATTCATATCTTCTTTAAACATGTTTTAAATCACCGGGAACTCAAACGACTTCCGATTCAAAATTCGAAAGCACCGGCATGCTCCTTGGGTCAACACCTTTCAAACATGACCAAAATCGGCTATAATTGAGCTCGGATCAAAATTCTCAAAAAGACGATTTTACGAAAAATAAATCCTAAAATCGCGGCTTAGAACAGAAACATCTTAATTATGCTCAAAATTCCTTTTAATATTTCCTAATTTTAATTAGGAATTACTTAATCATATTCTGAAAATCCGGGTTGTTACAGTCTACTTTTCAGATCATTCTGACCATGATGGTGTAATGGACAACCAATTATTCAGCACAGACAATACCTATTCCTCAGGTTCTCTCTATTATTTTATAAAAGATGTTTAGCAAATATTTTTATCCTTGTGCGATCCATGATTTATCTCAAATTGTGTCTCAATGACCAATTAAATCTGAGAAATCTAATGAAGTGCTAAGCTTTGAGAAATATGGTATGAATGTTCATCTGTGGAGAGACCTCTTTGGAAGATGGTAACTAAGTTTTGTCCTTTTAATGCTAATGTTATATTGGATATTTTTTTTAAACTTAGTATTTGATGTTGGATTCTCATGCAAGAACGTGTACGGTGCAATGTTTGTACATGACAAAGGAGATTGCACTGTGGATCTATCATATATTTTTGTTACCGCACTTTCTACTTTTACCCCACCAGAGGCCAATGTTCATGTTGCTATTGACGATGATGTTGCTGAGGGGACTAATACCTAATTAATTCAGCCGTCTGCCTCTTCCTTATGATACTAATGTTTCTATTAATGATAGAACCGATATTGAAGTCAATACCGCCCAGATGTTCCAACTGCCGGTCTTCAATTTCAAATCTTACATTGAGCAGTTGGAATCCATGATTTACCATAATACATCTCTGGACAATGATATGATGGACATGCTGGGAGACTTCAAAGTCTTTCTTTCTACACAAAAATGGGGAGTAGATTGCTGATGATGGTTGATGTTTTAAAGAGTTTAACGCTGATGCTGGTTGATGTTTTAATGAGTTTAACTCTTTATGATTTGTGAGCGTTGAACGCTTTTATTTTGCTAATGTGCTAAACATCATTTTTGGGGTGTGTATGTTGATATACATCTTTGCTTTTGATATTGACGTGATCTTTTTTTTTAATCATGGGATATGATTATTGATTTTTTTTTTTATGATTTATGATTCATCTGACTTTATGTTTAAGATGATGTGTGATTCATCTTAGAATGTATTTGACATATGCTGGCATATGACTGTTAAATTTTTAGCATGTTGCTCTAACATGTTTGTCTAGGTGTGTGAACATCTCAATGTTCACATTCATTTTTTTACAGGGGAAAATACCCAACATGTTGTATATTACCTGTATAGGGGATTATACCCACTAATGTTGTATATTATTGTACAGATAATAACTTAAGGGGGAGCAGACCTTAAGAGGGAGTTTTTAAAACTCAAAAAAAAAAATTGATCATATTCCGCTGCGACTCTAATTGTATATATTGAGCTTTTTATGTTTTGTGCAGAAATGATAAGCTTAAGGAGGAGATTGTTAAGAATGATGTGTTCCAGATGATGTTATCACTTCATCTGATAACATCGAAGTCAATGTTGTATTAGATGTGTTCCGTCATTCTCATTGCAAACTGTTCTATAAATTCATATGACAATGTTGTTGGTAATGTGAGTAACACTGACTACAACATTATATATAACTTTGCACGTGGTTTTGTTTTTTCACAGTATTTGAAGCAACAAATTCTAACAATATGCAATCGGCTCGTGAAATTTTTAATGAAATGCCGGAGAGAATTCTGTTTCTTGGACTGCATTGATGTCTGGGTATGCCCACAACAGGATGGGGCGATTATTATAGATATTTTTCAAGCTCAATTTCATCTCATAAAATAATTGGCATCAAATCCCTTTAAAATGAGCAAACACGTAACCTTACACAAAATATGAAAAATTATACACAACTTCTCAATATATGCAAGGAATGCTCATCAATTACCATGTAAATGATGGGTTTATCACAATCAATTGTGGAATTCAAATCCATCGCCTACACTGGGAAATAAGGTATAACTTAATTATTTTCAATTCTCAGCTACTAGACATGTTTTAATATTTTTAACTACTTTGCATTTCATTAACTTGCTACACACACACACACACTCTCTCTCTCTCTCTCTCTCTCTCTCTCTCTCTCTCTCTCGATCATCATTTGTAACTCTTAGGGCTCGTTTGGTTGGCAGGAAAGTAAAATTTTTTAAAAATATGATTTCTGGGGATGTGATTCTAAGGAAAATGATTACTAACAGATTCTTTATTCTGTGTTTGGAATACAACAAGAAAATTGCAATGATTCTCTGTTTATTATTGAATTAGATTTAAACAAGAATAGATAATTAAATATTTAAAATATATACTATATCTTATTTCATACTACCAATATTTATAATTTTAAATTACGAACCATATAATGTATAATTCTTCAATTTGCATTAGTACTATAGATATTGAATGCAACATATTATTTCAATTTAAATAAAATGATATCACTAAAAAAATAATCAATTAAGGTAAATATTGTATTGGTGATCCAAATATTATTTATTGAATTGAAAATCAAAATTATCTATATAAATATTTTTTTATTGAATTGGAAATCAAAATTATCTATATTGACAATGGTATGGTCATCGTTTAGTCCGCAATGTTGTCTCAAAAATGATATTATTGTAATTTTGATAGAAATGCCAAAAAAATAATTGATAAAATGGTCGAATTTTGGTCGTAATTTCTTCAATAAAAAAAGTATCACATTTTTTAATTTCTTTTTTTTCATTTATAAAATTTTCTATTTTTTTCATTTTACACATTTTTTATTGAAATTTTTTAATCCAAACTTAGTATTAATAAAAAAAGATAATAATAAATCTTATTTTTTTCAATTTTAAAACATAATAATAATTTATAAAATAAATAAATAATAATAAATGAAGAAATCGAACAATGAAATCATTTAACATCAGATTCCCCAAAACAAGGAAAAAGAATACCTACTTGGAGTAGGTATTCAGAATCCAGGAAAGTTGCATAATTTTCCTTGTTTTGAGGAATGTGATTACTTTCCATATTACATAAAAAATGAACCAAACACAGTAATGTTAAAATAGAGAATCAGATTACTTTCCCAAGTCAGATTCCGTGTCAACCAAACGGGGCCTTAGGGTATTTTTGTGTTTTTTTTCTTCTATTTAACCTTTATTTCTTGTGATCTTTATAATCACCCATCTTCAAAATTAAAGTCATTAAACAAATTAAAATTGATGTTCAAATTTCAACGTTAACGTATTTAGATCGAAATGGGTGTCTATTTTGTTTTTAATGTGAATCAATGAGTGCATTGATAAATATTTTTGTTTCATTTTTTAATGACTACAGACTATTTCACAAGTTGTTGGAGATTTATTTTTCGATCGGAGTTCCATCAAACTCATAGACAATCGTACTTTTCTGTTTGCAAATTGTCCTCTGAAATAAATTGTTTATATAATATTGAGTATCGACCATCGTGTGGAAAAAATAATCACAAAGCCTTAGCATACTAGCATAAAATGATGTCATTATAAGTATTTTTATCATGATATATATATATATATATATATATATATATATATATATATATACGTTTATGACCCCGTCATTTGTAATTAATCTTTGATGATGATAAGTCTTGATGGTCGAAAAAAATTCTCCAGAGTCGAAATTGCATTATGATTTCATATATAGTTTCACTACAATCACAAACAAGACTATAATTAAAAGTGAATTGTTGCTTGATTATACATACCTTCTTAATTATGAAAGATATTTACAGTTTTGTTGACCTCTATGTTAAAATAAAGTCACTAAGATGCCTTATTTACTTTGATGTAGCTAGCAATCCCAAATCATGCCATCCTATTGGGAATTTAATTTGTTCATTTTGTTTGACACAAAATTTAAAAAATTCTCGAAGACGTAAATGCAAATAACCTTATTTTATTAGTGAAACCTACTTCAGGGCCGGCCAGATGGGCTGGCAACCATGGGCAATGCCCAATTTTGGGCCCCCAACTTTTATATATAATTACATTTAAAAGAAAAACCCCTATTTGAGAGCTCTAACTGTGACTCAAGAGTAATTTGAAATTTATATTGTGTTTATCAAATATGTATTGTTAGTCATAATCTTTTCTTGATTGAATCATTTTTTTTAAAAAGTTTCATTGATATATTTACGCCTATAAAATTATTACAATCAGAAGCATTTTCAAAAACTTCGAGAATGCTGAAAATATTATTTGGAAAAATTAGTGAACTCAGATTCTTTTTAAACCTTAGATAAATTAGCATTATCCATTTTGAAATAAATTTTATTTCAATAATTATTCTTTAAGTATATATTTTTGTATACTTGTAGTTGTTGATTACATTTTTTCAAGACTTGTGATTATCCAGATAATAATGGAAGAAATTTCTAACTGCTAGTGAAAACTAAAGCCCCTGTTTTTCATTTCACCATGGACCCCAGAAATGTCAGAAACAACTATGCCTACTTCTTTGATATCCTCTTTAATTACTACAATTTTTTTTTTGCTCAGATTTTGTTAATTATAAGCAAGTCGGGTAAATTAAAACCGCCGGATTCAATTTAAACTTGGTTCACATTTAATTGAATGATTAGGGCGCATATATCATACACAATCGTCTATTTCATATTTGGTGTTATATTCTCTATTGCACACTCAATTTTTTAATTTTTTTTAATTTTTTCTTTGATTTGAATTTATTATACTTTAGTTTAATTTTACATTTGTTATTGAGAGTCCATCCTACCCAATTATGGTATAATGTAAATTTTTAATATTTAAGTTTTCAAATAATTAATTAATAACTAAAATTTAAAATTAAATACTAAAAAAATTATAATGTATTCTAATTGGGCAACATGAATCCTAAAAAATAAGTGTAAAATTGATCTAAAACATAAAAAAATCGATGCAAAAATTGATTTTTTTTTAAAAAATTAATTGTATAATAGAGAATCTAATTCCAAATGTGCGATAGAGAAGTTATCTCACCAAATTATGCAAGAAGCTCAATTTGATTTTACCAATACAATAATCTTATGAAGCTCTTGTCACATTGAATTTGCGCCGGGTAGGAAGAAAAGAGGGGAAATTGGTTCTTTGAGAGAGAGAGAGAGAGAGTGAGAGAGTTTTGAGCCCATCTAGAGAGAGAGAGAGAGAGAGAGAGATTTGGGGTTTGAGAAATTCTAAATAAAACTCTCATTTTACTCTTCATAAACCTCGCTATTTTATAAAATATAAATATAAATATAAAAAGATTTTTTTGTCTCTCACCCCCAATACTTAACCCTATCTATCATAACTATATATATTTAAAAAATAAACTAAAGAAAAAGATAAATTATCAATAGCACACTTATTTCTCTAAAAACAGTAATAATCAAAACACAACGGCAACACAAGTGCTCTAAAAATAGTAATATCAAAACTCATCATTGTTGATTGGTTGTTTGACAAACCCCTCTTGATCACTCGAAACTTTAGAATCGAACTTCTTCTCCATGGTGTCATATCCCCATCTTCCAAAGAAGCAACCTATTATTCACAACTATCATTTTTTGCTAAATAATACAAAGAAAAAAAGCATTAGACTTTAAATAATTTTCACAAACCTTCTCATGTAGTACAATTTTGATAAATCATCAGATTCATAATTATTTAAAAAAAGAATAATAAATTTGTTTAACGAAAAAAAAAATCGTACATCAAATATTCAAAATTGGCCTACGAAGTTGATATTCAGTATTGCTATCAACTCCCAAAATTAATATTTTTTTCATAAATCGTAAATCAAATATTTAAAATTATAATTTGTGATTAAAATAATTATTTTTTCCCAAAATAAAATAAAATGTCTATGATGAATATTTATATTTGTTTGTTATAATTATACCCACATTTTATTTTATTTTTTATTATTATTTAACCAGACTGATAAGTTATGACATTATTTGTATTATATATATATATATTGTTTAAAATAAAAATAGATAAAAATAAAATAGCTCATGCTGTGCATCGTATGGGAGAAATGCTAGTGATATTATAAATAACTAAAAGACATTACAATGTTTCGTCCATATCTTATTCTATTTTATAACTAAAAGTGGAAATACAATATTTAATTATATACACACATATTCACATATACTGGGAAAAATATTCATTGAACATAATGTGTGTGTGTATATATATACATATATATTGTATATGTATTGCATCCATATAAATATTTTTATATTCAAAGATAATTTATTGGAACAGTCAACAGATGCATAAAAATTGATACAATTGTATGCTTATGAATTTTGTTTTAATAATAAATGGTCAAGTTATATATCAAATATTTTATATATAATCAGTAATAAATTACATTGTCATGACTTAAAAAATGAATATTTTATCAGATCCAATGATAAAAGTTCCACACCAATTAACTAAAAAAAAAAACGAAAAACGGCATTGCTGAAAATAGAAAATAACATATACAAAAAAATAATGATATCCGTGCATCCAGAAGAAAAACACATACTAATAATACTAAATAAACCATTTATTCTCTTATTAATAATAATAATAATAATAATAAATTATATGAATAAACACAATAAACATTAATTGCGGGCACTGTGGTTATATAATTATTGCTATTTTCTTGGTCGGCTTCAATTTCAAAGGTTATATTCCATTTGATGAAATCTCCTAAAAATCACCATGAATCTGTTACATTGTGAAATTAATCAATATCAAATGACATATTAATAAAACATGATCTTGCACTATACACATACATAAATTATGAAAACTTGCATCAGGATTATTCTGAGATAACGGTCTTGAATATTTTTTTTCCTATTAATGCACTTCTTGGTCGATAGCAAGGACATTATATTTCCGATATATATTGTTAACTATATATATAGTTTGGGACATAAAATATTTAAAATTTCACAATATTGAATAAAAATAACAAAATTATAAAAAATGATGTAAAAAAATAAAATACCTCAAATTTCCAGAAACACGTGTCTTTTTACATCTGGCAAAAAGAATTTCTTCAACTTTGGACACTTTCTTAGAGCATCTTCATTGATGCTTCTTCATTCCTAACCATATCGAAAGTAAAATGCAGATGAATTAAACAATGGATAAGTACCACCAGTATTTATTTGAGCCGACTGGCATATACCAAATACTGCAAATTGACCTTTGCGCGATGCACATTTTTGATGGGGTAAAATAGTAAAACCGTATCATTATTTTCTTCAAAATAAGTCCATGATTATTTCAAAATTAACCCGCAAACTATTTAAATCAACCACACAAATATCACATGAATTAAGAAAATAAAATCTTGAAAATTCTAACATGTATATACGTGGATCGAAATGTAAAATGAGTGTAACTTATAAATTGGGTAAAATAAAATTTAAAAATAAGGATTCAACTTTGAATTGGGGCATAATGAATGCGGTTAAATATTAGTGCTAATAAGAGGTAGTGAAGCCTAATAATGTCAATGGGTCAATGGATCGATAACTAATAAAAAAAATTATTTATAGACAAAATTTGTGATAATTTTTTATTTGGACAAATTAAATTAACTTTAAAGATGATAATTGTATTTTGGGGACATGATTAGATGACAATTAGGACGGTTATAATAATATGCATTCAATTTGAGCATAAAATGGGCGCCTAAAATGACTTAAATTTGTTAATTGACTAAAATACAGTAGTAAATGGGCTGAAAAAATCTTACTTCGTTACTCTATTATTAAATAGATATAGATATGAATATATATTATATATATAATTATTGGATCGATTTATTTATAATGGAGTACAAAACAAACGGTTAATTGAGAAAATCATGGTCGACTAATTGAAAAGGTGACGCTTTGGGGGATTAGTGAAATATTAAATGGTGTAGATGTTCGTGCGCGTGCTTATTACATTATATCATATTAATCACATATATATATATTGATGTTGTATAAAGGAAAACTATCATAATATGTTTTATTAGATTGTTTGTATTCATTTTATGCATATAATCCTACTTGCCCATTTAGCTAATAATTGTTTTTTTAGAGTAACCACTAATTTGTATTATCTGAGGAAATATATGGATTTATACATAAATACTAAGTTATATATAATTGAATGTATAATGGGTGATGGGTGATTAATTGAAAAAAAATAAAATTAATGAATAAGAAAGATTGATTTATGATTAGGATTATAGTGTGTTAATTAAATTGAAGTTATACGGATTTCAAGGCCTCAAATTAAGTTACCATGTTATGAATTACACATATGTTTATTATCATGCAATTAATTAATTAATTAATTAATTAATATAATATCATCTTCGAAAATGAATTGCACCTACAACAATTTCTTAACTATCTAATTATTTAAATAATTTTGCTCAAAAAGAAAATTACTTAATTAATAGGATATAAAATTTCCATTTTTGGGACGTGCATTTAGGCGGGAAAATGGATGGTTACTACTTTTAGGACCATTTCGCGATATAAAGATATCTATCAGAAACACTTTGAGGTCAACTTATAAAGTTAGATAGTTAACTAATTAACTTAATCCAGCCTTAATTAAACATTAAGAACATCCTTAGGTTTCAATTGGGAGTTTAAATTGAATTGTAACATATGCATCTATCTTAATAAATCATTATAAGAACGCACAACACCCAATATATTTCTGGAAACAAATTGAAGAGATCAATATGAATTCTAGATTCTACGTTATAATTCAGATTATAACTTTCCTCGTTATTAGTGGAGTAATAGTAGATGAATCCCAAGCAAATCAAGAAATTTAATCACTTCCTAATTTGTTCAATGATAGTAGTGACTGCTACATGTTAGTATTAAGACAACATTGTGTAGAGATAGTTTTTAGTGTCTTTTGCAATAAGCGTGACAACTCCATTAGCTGATCTTAATCTTCTAAATGTTGATCAAGATTGTGTCTTCAATGAAATGGTTAAGGATGCTAAAAAACAACCCCTTTGCAAAGAAGAAGGAGACCATCTTATTGAGAAGAGGGCTCCTTATATTTTCAATTCTTGCATATATCAAAAGAACTATTTCCCCTTATTTAATACAGATCTTATTTACTACTCATTCTATTTCATATTATTTGATATTTTAGATTTTTCTACAAAAATTAAGATGTAAAAAATGTGACAAATATATCATCTTTATCACTCTCCACCTATATATAAATTATAGTAAGTTATATGAACACTTCATCTATTAATAGTAAGTTAGATGTAAGAGAGTTTATACTGTTTAGATATATGTGGATAAAATTGGAGAAGATGCGTGAAAAATGATGAACATCAAATAATTTAAAATAAATTAAAAGTCTAAAAAATAATATAAAATGGAGATAATATCATTTTGGTGATTTTCGTATACACACAAAATTATATACGAGTGATTGAGGATGCCGATTAGACCTCGTACCAACATACCCAAAATAAAACAAGTCATTGAATTTGAAGTTAGCGCTAAGTCTTCCACGAATATCCTAGCTATATGTGTGTGTGTGTATATATATCTTGTAAACGATATAAAATTACAATGGCCTGTCTATGACGCAAGCAATTTATTTTGTTCCAACTTTTGATGGATAGTCATGGACAGCTAAGAATGTCAATTTAAATAACAATATATATTATGCAAAAACTTCGGTGCTGATGAACTTTTGTGGGGCATGTTCTGATCTCTTTGATTAGTTCATTTAATCTTCATTAATTAATTATTATATGCCATCACAAAGTAAGATTAGGTTAATAGTTATATATTACAAGCACAGTGAGTTTAATTTGTGTTTCTTTCAAATTTGATGAATTAGGAGTTATCCAATATCTGATTTAATTAGTATCACGATCTTTAATAAGAATATAAAGTGGGCCAGACGAATGCTACCTGCGACTTAGAGCATCCACTATGGTGCTACCCCATAGTGATGCCACATGTGTGCCACATCATCAATTACTTCTTTTTTTAATTACTCAATATTTTTCCCACTATGGTGCTACCTCACTTTTAACTATTCATGGATCCCACTATTTAATTCAAGACCCAAAAATATAAAAGGGGAGGAGAGAGAAAGCACCAAAAATGCAAAAGGGGAGGAGAGAGAAAATTTTTGGGCCCACTATTTAATTCAAGAACTAAGTACTTGCACAAGGGACTCATTCCTTATTTTGCTACCTTGACTTGTGTTCCACTATGGTCGAACCTGGTGCTTATTTTGCCACATAGATATAAGGACCCCCTACAGTGGATGCTCTTAATTTGAACTTTCATAAGTGATTATGAAGTACTTTTGTTAAATATACATATACAAAAACATATAGCTAGTTAAAGATATGTAGCACTTACAGCGAATAAGATTAATCAAGAATGAAGAAATAATTATATATCTTATCTTGACCTATATGAAGAAAGATCGGTGTCTTTTCTAGGCTGGAGATGTGGGATTTCTGATGTTAGGCCATCGTTTAAGTGAAAAAGGTTTAATTTGTGAGATCATTTTATTTATTTTTCTTTAATTAAATGAAAATGACAATGATGGCATCTTAGTTTCCTAGATGTTTTAAAATTGGTCGATTATGGAAACAACAAGCATTAAATAAATAATTAATTGTAAAAGCACAACTTTTCACCATATTTGCAATTTCAACACCACTTTTAAGAGGCAGCAATAATTTTTCAACAATCCAATATTCAATTTGGATTTTTTTTCTACGTGTGAAAATTAATGGAGATATCAAGATTAGATCTTAATATATTATTTAGATTATATTTTAGATTTGATTATATTTTTTATCTATTTAGATTTCATTATCAATTAGGAATTTTATCTAAATTAGGTTTATTATTTCTTGTCTTGCAAGTTTCTGGTATATTATAAATAGATATGTCTAGATTGTTATTAGGGAGTTGAAGTTTAATAAAAAAAATGTGATATTTACGTGCAATTCGGTATTTTTGAGAGGATCAATGATATTGTTCTTGTGTTCTTGCGAGTATTTCTCAGAATCATCGAATTATACACGCGTTTACCTGCATTAGAAATCCAACGAACTTAAATGATTTGGAATGCAAATGATGTGTCCACGATGTTGAAAAATAGTTTAAATTTTACAGCTTACAACATTGGCAATGGTAGTATGTTAACATATAACTTCTTTTTTGCAACCAGTTTTTTTACTTACTGTGCCCATCTTGTAAACAATGTAGACACACAATTCGTATTCTAAATTGTTTAAATTTGTTGGAATTCTTTTACACGTGCAAAAAGGAAAACACGTCAGATTTTCGATCGCCAATGTTTTTTGGAGATGTCACATTTGCTACAAATTGAAAATTAATATTATTATTGCCTATTGGAATAGTTCAAAAGTGATATTGAGATTGCAAATTGATTAATGATTATATGTTTTAATTTGGCAATTAACTCTTAAACAAATGTGAAAGGTACAAGAAATGTCAAAGCAAAGTATTAATTAATTAAGACATGCTAGTTGCTTGTCTACTACCAGTGTGTGTGTATATATAAAGGGGCATTAATTCGGTTAAAACGATCAAACACAAATTGTAGTTACAACACAAAACAAGAATCTTAGAATCTAGAAATGTGGAAGTTTGATTTGAGATATGTTGCTGTGCTAGTGATTAACATAGTGAAATCACATGTGGCCATGCCATGGGAATGGGATCCCTTTGAGGTGACTACTCATCTCACTTGGACCAAATTCTGCCTACTCACCTCTCTCTTGTTCCTTTTTGCCTTCATTTTTGTTGGAATCTCTCCAAACAACATTGGATTTCTTAGAATCCAAATCAACAGCTTCTCACCCTCTCTCCTCACTTCTTTCTTGGCTTCTTTGTTCTTCCCACAATCTATCTTCTGGTACGCCTATCCCGTTATTTTGGTGTCGTGTTTGTGGTATACATGCATCTCTAACACGTTTGTTAGTTTGTTGTTGTGGGTGGGAGCTTTGCGATCCGTAATGCCGGAGTTCAACATATCCATCACCGCGACCAATAGAGAAGATCGTGAGGTGCATGGGGGAGGAGAGCGTGTTGAGGAAGGACCTAATCTTCAAATTTAATTGATAATCTCATTTCTAAATTAATTTATTAAGTCGTGTTGGTTGCTCAAGTCTTGTTTCTCTTTAATTTGATTGTGTCTTTGCATTTTCCTTTGATAAATAATGTAGCATGATCGAAAAGTTATAAAGACAATTAATTAATTTAGTATCGGAACTTGTTAAAAAATGTCAATATATGCTGTTTGATGAACTATTCTGTAATTTTGTTACAATTTTAATTAGTATTTGCATCCCATAAAAAAGCCTTTCAAAGAGGCAATTTTAGCAAATTACTTTCAAGTTGTCTCACTCAAGTTAGTAGGAAAAGGTTCGGATGCTCTCATATCCAACCCTCTCATATATAGCTACTCGTCCACCATCAGACCGTCGTACATTAAATTGAATGATCAGACTCATGATATAATATAGATTCTATTATGTGGATAAGAAAATCAAATAATTTTTGTAGTATCTTTTTATGTAAGGATTTATTCAATCTCACATCTAAGAATATTAATTCAAACAAAATTGCAAAGGTGATTCAATAAATTCGTGCCTCTTCTTCTTTGGCATTATATAAAATTCACTAATACAAAAAACCACTCAGACAACGGTTTTTAACCATTGTGTAGCCGATTAGAAAACCGTTGTCTTAGGCACCGTTGTAAATTTTACACTCACATATACAACGGCTATAAACCGTTGTAACTTAACAACCGTTTTTACAACCGTTGTAAATCTGTTCAGCTTGTGTTATTTGATGAATAAAAAGACAACGATTTACAAAAATAACCGTCGTGACCAGACAACAGTTAGTCTAAAACCGTTGTAAAGTTACAACAGTATGGCATAAACCGTTGTAAGTTTACAGTGGTTTTTGGTAAAACCGTTGTCCCTTTACAACAGTTTTAAAATAATCGTTGTAAACTTACAACGGTTTTAAAGGGACATCGGTTATTGTAAAGGGACAATAGTTTTTACCAAAAACCGTTGTAAATTTGTGTTGCCGAAAAAGAAGGAGTTTCTAAATGCACCACTAAAATTACTCTTTGCAATACACTTACTCAATGCACTACTATTTTTACTCTTTGCACCACGCACATTTATATTAATGCCCTCCAGTTTAAAAAAATATGTTCAGAAATAAAATTTCGAACACATTTAATTTCTTCAAGAATATTAATTCGAACGACACTTGCTTTGAAAAATATGGAACTGGTTCAAAAATTGAAGTTCGAACATCATCACTAAGTTCGAACTTCAATTTTCGAATACAACTTTAAAACAAAAAAAACTTGTTCGGAAAAATAATTTCGAACAAGTTCAAGTTGTTCGAAAATATTAATTCGAACGACTCCTATACTTAGAAAAATATGGAGATGGTTCGAAAATTGAAGTTCAAACATCCTCCTTGTGTTCGAACTTCGATATTCGAACACCTTGGATGTGTTCAGACTTAATTTTATTAAAGGGTATTTAAGTAATTTCAAAATTATTTTATTATTTTCATTTTTTCTTTTGTGGTGCAAAGAATAAAATCAGTGGTGCATTTAGAAACTCCCAAAAAAATCACAATGGTTATAAAATATCTGTTGTCTTTGTATTTGAAATTTTTAATTTTTTAGTATAAAACCTGTAAAATCAGTAATTAATAAAATAATTACATTAAACCTGCAAAAATTAATTAACCATCCAAAAAATAACATATTTCGATACAGAAGCATCCAGAATGTAATATATTTCGATACAAAATCATCCAAAGTGCAATAATATCTTAAAACAATTTATCTAATTAAAAATATCACGTACTTTGATCCAATATGACCTATTTAATGTTTAATTATAAAAAGTACGTATGCATCTCGATCTTGTCATCATCACCCAAGCAAAAAGCGATATCAATTCAACTTCAAACACCACCATGTCCTAAGCCAATCAACATCTCATCATAAATATTTAAACATCAATACTTAAAAAAAAGCAAACAATAGCTTATCTAAATAAAAAATACATTGCAAAATGATTTTTCATACATAATCAAGCACACAATTTGCCCATTCAACACGATCTTCATCAATCTCCTTTGCAGAATATGGTTCATTTCTAAACTGTTAACGATATAAAATAGACATATTAATAAAACTTAAGAAAACCAACATTTCATGGGTATTAGTTATGAATTACTATAAGTAATGAGTAAAATTTATTACCTATTTTGAAATTGAACCACTTTCAATTATTTCTTTCATGTAGCGCATCACGTAAAACCCACATTGCTTGGAATTAGGTTGACGAGGTACCTATGTTAAAAAAAATGTCAGTACACTTATATACAAATATACACCAACTAACATCTATAGGTATCTTCAAGATTTCCCAAATTGGTTGTTTCTTGCATTTCTTCTCCAAATTTGCATTGAATAGACTTATTGATCTTTATACCATAAGTAATTAGGGATTCAGCTAAAGACCTTATTGCATATATTCATTAATGAACATGACCGTTGCAATTTTTGACATTACAACGGTTTTCAATCAAAACCGTTGTGTACCTTGTGTTGTCTTAACCAACAACCGTTGCTTATAGACAACGGTTTCTAACTACAACCGTTGTTAACCAACAACGGTTATGTATGTAACCGTTATCTATAATGTTATAGACAACGGTTTTTAGATTTAACCGTTGTCATTATGTTTGTAGATAACAGTTATTTAGTCGTTGTCTTTCACTAGATAGACAATAGTGCGGTTTCAGCCGTTGTCTATTTATTCATAGACAACAGTTATATAACCATTGTCATCTATTTTAAAACTGTTATTTTTTTTGTGAAATTATAATATATTTTTTTAACCTGCTAATAAATATTAAAATATAGCTAGAAATTTATTGATCATCAAATAAATAGATACCAAACATTAATATAAATAAAACTTCATTTACAAGCTGGTTTACATCCAAAATACAATCCAAAAGTCATAATTTTATCTAATTACATGCCTTGATCCATAAAATTATCATCAAAATATGAGCCTCTAATGACGATAACAAACATCACCCATTTCAGCATGTCGACTTCAACAATCTAACTGTGGAAAAAACATAAAGTCTCAACCACTATTTTTTCCGCTAGCTAAAACAATATTCAAATGAGATAAATTGAAGCTATTAAACCTACATCATTTTCTCAAGCCACATAATCTTGACAACAGTTGTATATAACCGTTGTCTAAATAAATATTGACAACGGTTTCTAACCGTTGTCTATGAAAATAATTAAAAATAAATAAATAAAGTTTATAGGACAACGGTTATCTGTAGCCGTTGTCTCTAGTCATATAGACAACGACTTAAAACCGTTGTCTATATAAAAGTGCGGTCATAGACAACGTTGTAGTGGATAACCGTTGTCTGTGCTTAAAAAGACAACAGCTCACATTCGAGCCGTTGTCTTTCAACTGTTGTCCATGACCGAAATTCTTATAGTGCCTCACACACAAAGATACTGTAAAATTTATTTCCATTCCTACAAAATTCTACATAATAGCTCCATATGAAACCATATGTACCCGTCAGAAAAACATTAATAAAAGGAATTTGTGTTTGGTTTAAAAAATATAGTGAATTATATATAAAAGATAGTTTAAAAGTAAATAAAATAATCACATAAAGTATACTCCCTCTATTTCTGATTACATGTCATTCTAACATTTTGATTTTGTTTAAAAAAAGCGTCATTCTACAAATTCGAGACATAAATTCACATTTTTTCACATTTGCCCCCATTTAATGCATTCAAATATTTATATTTAACTCATTTAATGTATTCACACAAGGATATATTAGAAAATTTAATTAATTTATTAATTTGTGCGCATTCATCCAAAATGATATTTAAATCGAAACAGAAGGAGTACAAAGACTATTTATTTAAGTGAAATTTCTAGCCATTATGATTTAATAGAAACAAAAGCTTAAACAACTCAAATACAAAATTTAATGTGGTCTCATGTAGGTTGGATGTACATAAGGCCTTATATCATATGAAAATAATATAAATTATAATATTAAAAAAATATCATTTCTAATATTAAAAAATATGATGTTTATTTTACTAAAAAATAACTGTTAAAAATAAAAAGTTGGTGACATTTTTGTTAATTATTACTATACTACATTTTTCTTTTATTGAAAAAAATATCACTTTAATATCCATAAAGTCTTGCACCAGACTTTGTTAAATAGAGCCAAACCGTCACACAAAAATTTACAATACCTTTCAATATTAGAACTTAGAAGTGATACTTTTCTCAATCTAAAAAATATAACGATAATTATAAAAATGCCACCATCTTTTTTTTTTGTTTTTTTTGCCACCATATTTTGTTTATAGCATTGATTTTTAGTACAATAAATGTGATATTTTTTAGTATTGGAAATGTTATTTTTTCAGTGTTAAAAAAGATTCTTTTTTTTCTGTTTATATTGACCACCTCAAAAATATCACTTATAACACTGAAAAGTATCATAAAACTAAACAGCAGTTTGGTACAACAGATATATCAAATTTTTTGCCAAATTTAATTTATCCAAACCCAAATGAAACTGAACTTTAAATTTGAGGAAAAAGTTCACAATTTTAGTTTAATTAAGCTCACGAATCCTTCGGAGTCGCCATATATCGTCGATTGCATTCTCACCAGAAAATAGTAGTTAATTAATTAACATATTGAAAACATGTTCAAATATACATATAAAAGAGTTAGTCGTAATATAAAAGAAGAACATACACACACACGCGCACACACACACACACACACATATACATATATAATGTTAGGTTCTAGAAGAAACAAGACCTGGTATGAGAAACAAGACCAAGGTCAATGACTAAACAAACAACATGAGTTAATACACACCAGAAGTCAACCTTTGAGTAACGGCTATAATTGTCTTAAACTCGTAATGACTATCATAATCAAAGCACCAGTTGCTCTCCTCTTAGAGACAAACCAGAGCCAACAGAAAAATTACATCCCTCTTTATAAGTTAAGTAAAATAAAATTTAAAAATGGACTTTTGCTTGCTCAAACATTCTCCATCTAAGATTTGAAAGTTTTTCAAAAGATTCAAGTCCAGTCTCAACTTGTCAAAAAGCATAACATTCATCTATAAAAGTCCATTTGAGGAAGAAATCGTGCCATTCAATCAAGAGCACATCTAACTACAGCTACAGTTCAGATGAAGCTCTCCTTAACAAAGATTGATAATGAATCAACACCAGCTCAGTTCAAGGAGCTCAAGGAGTTGACAATCCATTTCAAGACCAACTATCTTGAAGATCGAAAGAGATCTAAAACCTTGTAAAGACGTCAATAGCATCTAACTCTCCAGCTAAGTGTGAGTCGCCGCTAAAAAAGCTGTCGCCGCAATAGCTAACTTCTGGAGATTGCAAGTGTGAGCCGTCGACTCAGCTGAGGTAACTTTGTAAAGAAACTAACGGTTACCAAGTTCAGCTAAACTTTTAATTCATTGTATAATTTATAAAGTGAACTCGAGTTATATAGTGAATTGATCCCTTCTGTGGAAGGAAGAGAGGACGTAGAAGTTTTAACACTTCGAACCTCTATAAACTGAACGTGTGCTGTATTGCTTTTGAATTCTTTAACTCGTAATTATCTTTCAAAGCTACACACAAACTAACACTCAACAATCACCATTGTGGCACAAACTGAAAATAGACAAACTAAACGAGTCAGGGGCCCCTAAAGTTTTCTGCATTACTTTTCAAGTTTTGAATTCAGTTTATTCACCCCCCTAAACTGAACACGACTCGTCCGGGACCAACAAAATTAAACAAAATAATAAAATTAATTAACAGAAGAAACATGAATGCAAAAGTTCAATAAGAAGAATCAAGGAATAAAATGGATTCTAGGGTGTACACACACATGGAATTTATGATTTCAATTAATAGATTAAATCAAATTTAAATCCTAAATCTGCAGGAGAATCGCAAATTTATCTAGTCCCTTTATCTCGACTAAGTTCTAGAAGTAGATTAAATACCAAAATTCATCTCTCGATCTCAGATTGTTGTTTAACTCCTAAATAGTTCTAAGATTTATTCTCCTCGCGAATACCTACCAATCTCTTAATCTAGCAAGCTCACGTTATGCATTCCTAATCCGTCAAATAATTAATCTCTCTCGAGTGATAATCAATCAACTACACATGCGTACTTGTTGGTCATTCAAATTCACAAGACAATAAACACAAGAAAGCATAAGCAAATAATTAAAGAAATGGAACAATAATATTAATCGAAATCACAAATATCTATATTTGAGTCAAACCCTAGAATCTCTAATTGTTTAGCCTCTCATCGTCAAATTACAATATATGGAAAATAAGATGACAATCAAAGCTAACATAATTAACATAAACTAAAAATCATAAAACAACTTATGCTGTGTTGAATCTTTGATTTCAATTGCTCTCGGTGTTCTTCCACCGTCTCTTCCTTTCTCTGCTCTTCAATAGGGGTAAAAATTAGTGCAAATTTCATCCAAAGCAAAGTCTTAAATATTGGGGGGTAACTGAAGCCCATGGAAGGACAAAAGACCCGGTCCAAAAAGAAATTCGTCGGGTATCATCGAGTTGAGCACGGTCCGTGCTCAATGGAGCACAGTCCGTACTCTTTGGAGCAAGAATTTCCCGTGTTGGCCGAGAGTGGAGCACGGTTCGTGCTCCTTCACAACACTTACCAACCATTGTTAAAATGGAGCACAGGCCGTGCAAGGTGGAGCACGATCTGTGCTCTCCTTGTGCCACTCGATACTTTGATTTTTGGCCTCGTTTTGCCTTCTCGACTCCAACTTAGGCACCCTTTTCCAACCTTCACCCCGTTTACCTCAAAACTCATCCATAATTAGCGGTTTTCCTGTCAAAAATTGATAAACTCGTGACCGCACAAACATATAACAAACTTGTCTAAAAAGGTCACAAAACACATGCAATCAACTCAAGGCGAATGTAGAAAAATGCCCAAAATGCATGAAAATCCCGAGTTTATAAGTGTGCTAACGGGACCCCATATACTAACGAAGCAATATCACTGCATGCACAACACTTAACATTGAACTTATAATTTATTTTGTTATAAAATAATTAAATAGCGAGTTTTATGTGGTTGGAAAACTAGTCAAGCCTAATTTTTAATAAAAAAATAATGTCAAAAAATATTAATCATGGACACAATTATGATTGTTCGATTGAAGACCATTAGTTGCATGATTTGGCTTCAACGCACTACATTATTACTTTATTAACATTACATAATACACAACTTTAGCATTAAATAATGTTTCTGCTAGGCACTAGCATACGATAATGCTAACAGAAGTAATGACTGTAATTTAATAAAATTAGATTATTGAATCCTAAAATTAATATAATAAACCCTTGTAATAGTATATAATGCTTCCGCTAGCATTATATAATGTTTATGTTAGCATACATTAATTATAATCATAGTAATTGAGATGGTAGAATACATTTCAAATTTAACTTCAATGCATTACATTACTTCATTAACATTATGTAATATATTCATTTAATATTACATAATACTTATATTAGCATAGAAAAGTGATAATGTTAACGTATGACAAATTTAACAATATCATATGACGGTGCTAACATGAATACTATATAATGCTACCATTAGCATTGATAATGCTAACATTAGCACATTACATAATATATACTAACGTCATATATATACTAACATTATAATGTCACTGTCATATGCATTATATAAGCTATTGTTATCATATTTATTCATAATGCTATACTAATGTTAGCATTATCCTATGCTACAATGCTAACAATAACATATGACAATGCTAACAGTAACATTGATTGATCAACAAACCTGAACATTTTCATTGAATGATTATAACGAGGTTTTGATTGGATCAAATACATTAACATACGAATCGAAGCAACAAACATAGATGATAATGTCTAAAAATACCACAATATAAATTCATGAATCACGATTAATGTTTAAAAACACCACAATATAAATAAGCAAGATAAGAACCAACATGCAATCCCCAAATATAAATTATGATGTACAAAACTCACTTAAACATGAATCTAACAAAGACTACGAGAACAAGAAATCAAGCCTTACCATATAGGTGATCTTCTAATACACCAAGAGCATAAATTAATAGACAAGAAACCTCTCATCTCCATCACAGCACACTAACCCACATTTTATATCATGCTGCTATAATTTAACAAGATTTCCGCCCGTGGATGCACTCTAATAAGTCTCGAACTAAATTATTACATATTTAATATCCAATATTTGCATAAATGGCATAAGCTATTAAGACTGAATTCGAGTACTAAAGTGTAAGGTGTTAGTGATTCATTTTCTACTCAAGACTTGGCTAGCAAGTCAGCCGCAAATGGATAGTTTTATTCATATCTTGCACTTTCCTAGGTTTTATTAGATTCTTAATTATACTTAGATTGTATTTAGATTTCTCTATGTAATTATGAGCCGGCCCTAATGGCCCATGCATCCTCTGTATTATGTATAAATACACTCATTGTGATCAATAAAAATTTAAGTCTCCAAAATATCTTATTCGCTTTTTGTTCGCTTTTTGATCAATAAATACACTTATCCTACATTGGAAACATTAGGATCAACTCATTATGCATGCTCTCTTGGCTTCTTGTTCGCTTTTTTATTTCACTCAAAAATGAATCACAAGTGTACGAGGTAAATTGTAGCAAAATAATGGTGATAACATATATCGTATCCACAGAGAGTGGCTATATAATTCAACTAAGTACTCAATTTAACTATTCTACTTCATCTAGATGACCAGATCAAAAGTTGGATTTTTAAGCTAAATAAAACTAAGAAATAAATTATAAATACTACGAACACAAGAATAAAATGGGAACTTTAGGGAGAAAAATGGATTCTAGGGTCTGCCTATGGATTTTGTGAATTAAATTAATATATTAGACCAAGTTTAATTCCTAAATTTGTAGGAGAATCACTAAATTATCTAGACCCTCTCTCTCGAGTAAGCTCTAGATATAGATTAGATCTTAATTATCATCTCTCGATCTCAAATTAGCACCTAACTCCTAACGATTCTAAGGATTTATTCTCCTCACGATAACCTACCAATCTCTCGATCTAGCAAGCTCATGTTATGCATTCCTAATCCGTCAACTAATTAACCTCTCTTGAGTGATAATCAATTAACTACACATGTGCATTTGATGGCCAAATAAATTCACAAGACAATTAATTCAAGGAAGCATAAGCAAATAAAAGAAATGAACAATAGTATTAATTAAAATCACAAAAATCCATAGTTGTTCTCAAACCCTAGAATCTCTAAGTGTTTTAGCCTCTCATCATCAAATTACAATCCAAAGAAAATAAATAGATGATTAAAGCTAACATGATAAACATAAACTAGAAATTTTAAATGCAACTTATACCGAGTTGAATCTTCAATCTCAGTTGCTCTCTGTCATTCTCCGTCGTCTCTTGCTCTTCTCTACTCTACTATAGGGTAAAAGTTGATGCAGTTTTCATCCAAGGGAAGCCTTTAAATAGTAGAAGGGATGGAAGCCCACAGAAGGAAGGAGAGTCTGATCCAGAAGAAAACTCACCGCTGATCGCCAATATGAGCATGGGCCGTGCAACAGGGAGCACGGTCCATGCTCCTGGAATGTGAAAACTACATCTGCTTCACTGAGACAGGAGCACGGATCGTGCCATTTTCGCCACCCGACACACTTCACCATTTTGCTCTGTTCTCGCTCGTTTTTCATCCGATTGACCCGATTCAAGTTGCTCCGTGCTCCAAACTCGATCATCTATCTTCTTAAGTACTTTTTAAGCTCAATTGAGTCTCATAAAATAAATAGCATCAAATCCCTTCAAAATGAGCAAATATGTGACACTGCACAAAATATGGAAAACTTGTGCAACTTCTTATATATGCATGCAATGCTCATCAACTATCATCTAAATGACCTCAAAAAGTATGAAAACCATGGGTTTATCACTTCTCTCATAGAGGCTGTCATCCCACTTATTGCATCATCGACTACTTTCTCGGCTGCTTGGACGCGCTTAGATCGCATCTTCTCCAAGCGTTCACAGTCGCACATTATTCATCTTAAAGATAAACTTTATTTTCTCCAACGTGGGACTCTTCATATATCTGAATTTTTACTTTAAGTCAAGACAATCGCAAATGAACTCTCCACACTCGGTGCTCCTCCTAGTGACACCGATATCCTAATTTACTGTACTCATGGTTTAGGCCATGCTTATAAAAAAAGTTATTGCTGCTCTGCGCACTCATGATACCCTGGTTACTTTTGAAGAATTGTTTGATAAACTCATTGATCATGAAACCTATCTTTATGACTCTGACACTTCACTCATATCTGCTGCTCATGCTCCTGCTCTCAAT
Source organism: Perilla frutescens (assembly GCA_026008535.1). Lineage (NCBI taxonomy): Eukaryota > Viridiplantae > Streptophyta > Magnoliopsida > Lamiales > Lamiaceae > Perilla > Perilla frutescens. Next base: position 33,108,534 of record BRKX01000008.1, on the reverse strand, counting down.
TACACCTTTGACATTCCGTCATCCCCGCACCTGGCCGTTGCGGTGTTGCTAGCCGTCCACCGCGCAACAACCGTTCCATGTCTTGTCGACCGCCATCACCGAACTTTGCTCATGGGTTTTTGCCTTCACCTTCTTCAACCCAGCGTTAACCTTCACGCGAATCTCATCGTGATGGCTCTCGTGGTTTAATTATTTGTTAGTATTGCTCTTGTTCTGGACACATCACTACTGCATGCTGGGATCTCTTTCCTCATCTTCGACCTTCTCGGCCATCTGTTAATGCTGTCGTCGCTGCCTTTCCTGTGTTCTTCCCCTAGATACTCGACTCCGGTATTTCTCATCATGTCATCTCCAATCTCTTGGATCTCACTCTCTCTGACTCTTATGATGGCCCTGACGATGTTCTGTTAGGTAACAATCTTAAACTTGGAATATCTCACATTAGTTCAGTTTTTCTGACTCCACGGTTTACTCTTTCTAATGTTTTGTGTGTCCCTTCCATGCACCGAAACATTATCTCTATATCTCAACTTTGTCAACAAAATTATGTGTTTATTAAATTTCTTCCTATTTGTTTTCTTGTTAAGGATCTTCAAACCGATCAACTCTTCCTCCGGGGTGTCGCAAAAGATAATCTCTATTATTGGTCGTCCATCTCTCCAGTCTCTCCAGCTGTCCACTCCACTGTCCGTGTCTCTCCTCTATTATGTCACAGTCGTCTTGGCCATCTCTCAGCTCCGCTCCTCAATCGCATGCTCGCCTCCAAACTTCTCCCTAGCTCCTCCTCTCCGTCAGCAATCTTTAGTTGTGATTCATGTTTCTGTAATAAGAGCCATAAGCTCCCGTTTAGTTTATCTACTGTTCAGAGTCATTCTCCTTTAGAAGTAGTTTATTTTGATGTTTGGGGTCCTAGTATTGTTCCTTCCTGTGATGGTTTTCAGTACTATGTTATTTTTGTGGATCATTATTTAAAATTTATTTGGTTTTTTCCTCTGCGTTTGAAGTCTGATGTTTGCTCTCTATTTCCTATATTTTTACATCAAGTTGAAAAATTATTGGTCCTTCTCCTAAAAACTCTCTACACTGACGGTGGAGGAGAATTCATCGATCTTAGACATATTCTCTCTACTTACGGCATCATGCACCAAATAACTCCCCCTCACACTCCCGAGCATAATGGACTTGCTAAACGTCATCATCGTCATATCATCGAAATGGGTCATACCTTACTTCATCAAGCATCTGTTTCCACTATCTTATGGCCTAATGCTTTCCAAATTGTTGTTTATCTCATCAACCGTCCACTCTCTGCTACCCTCTCTTTTCATAGCCCATTATTGCGTCTCTTTCACAAGCCTCCTACCTATACTTCTCTTCGACAATTTGGTTGTCTATGCTATCCTTGGCTCCGCCCCTATGCTCATTCAAAACTTGAACCATGCTCTCGTCTTTGTATTTTCTTAGGATATGACATTTCTCACCATGCCTACTCTTATCTCGATCCTCACACTAACAAAACTTTCATCTCCCATCATGTTCGTTTTATTGAAAACACATTTTCTTTCTCCCTTAACCGTGATCTTCTCTCCTCCAACTCCACCTCTCCAGCTCTGTGGCTTCCTCTTCCTACTCCCCTTCCAGTCGACTCATCTCCCGTCTCTCCTCTAGGGCCCTCTCTCGCTGTTACGTCACCCCTCCTGTTTCCACAGCCTCCTCTACCCCTCCCACTATTCCATTCAATGTCGTTTCTTCACCTTCTTCTCCAACCATCCCACCACCTCCTCAAAATACCCATCCTATGCGTAACCGTGCCAAAAATAATATTCATTGCCCCAAACATATAACTACTTTCTCTTCTCCTGATCCTATGTCTCTTTCTGTTGAGCCTACTTGTGTAACTCACGCTTTCAAAGATCCTTCTTGGCATGCCACAATGTTCACCGAACTCAATGCTCTTCTTCATAACAAAACTTGGGAACTCGTTCCTCCCCCTTCTGGTGCTAATCTAATTGGGTGCAAATGGGTTTTTCATGTCAAACATAACCCTGGTGGTACAATCTCTCACTACAAAGCCCGTCTTGTCGCTAAGGGATTCTATCAATGCCCGGGCATTAATTTTCATGAAACTTATAGTCCTGTCATCAAACCATCCACCATTCTAATCTTTCTCACTCTCTCTCTCTCTACAATGACTGGCCTATAAAACAACTAGATGTCAACAATGCCTTTCTCCATGGCTCTCTATTTGAACCTGTCTATATGTCTCAACCCCCTGGGTTCTCTGATTCACAATTTCCCATCCATGTTTGTCATCTAAAAAAGGCCATCTATAGTCTTAAACAAGTTTCTCGCATATGGTACATTGAACTCCAAACCTTCCTCATTTCATATGGGTTCATTACCTTCTCTTCTAACTCCTCTCTCTTCCTCTTTCATAATCAATCCACAGTCATGTATTTTCTCATTTATGTCAATGACCTTCTTGTCACTGGAAACACTCATTTTGCTATCCAACTTTTCATCACTGCTCTGCCCACTCGATTTTCTGTAAAAGATCTGGGCTCTCTTCACTACTTTCTTGGTGTTGAGATTGTTGGGACGTCATCTTTCCTCTTTCTCAATCAGCACAAGTATATTCATGAACTTCTCACCTGCACAAACATGCTCAGTGCCAAAGAGGTCTCCACTCCTCTTTCCTCTACTCCTCTGTGTCTCCATTATCATTCTCCTTCCACCGATCCTACTACATATCGCCAGATTGTTGGGGCTCTTCAATATCTCTCTCTCACTTGTCTTGATACCTGCTTTGCTGTAAACAAGCTCTCTCAATTCATGCACCATCCCTCTGAGTTCCACTTCACAGTTGTTAAGCGAGTGCTTCGCTATCTCAAGCATACCATTCATCACGGTCTTCTCTTGCGTCGTAGCTCTTCTCTTTCTCTCACCGCCTTTTCTGACTCTAATTGGGCTGGCAATCATGATGATCGCACTTCTACATCTACCTACAATACTTATCTTGGCAACTGTCCCATTTCTTGGTCTTCAAAAAAACATCGCACCATCGCTCGATCCTCTACTGAGGCTGAGTATCACGCACTTGCTACGTGCTCTACTGAAATCATTTAGCTCACAAATCTTCTCTCTGAATTTCGTATCTCTCTTCCCACCACTCCTACTCTTTATTGTGATAATCTCGGTGCCACTTATCTGTCCGTCAATCCAGTCTTTCACTCTCGTATGAAACATATTTCCATTGATTATCATTTTGTGCGGACTCATGTCGCCAATGATTCCTTTCGTGTCTCTTACATCTCAACTCATGATCAGCTTGCTGACATTCTCACCAAGTGCCTCTCTGTTTCCAAGTTTAATTTGCTTCGCTCCAAGATTGGCATCTCCGATGGCTCCTCCATCTTGCAGGGGCCTGTTAGTGATTCATCAAGAGTTGGCTAGCAAGTCAGCTGCAAATGGATAGTTTTATTCATATCTTGCACTTTCCTAGTTTGTATTAGATTCTTAATTATACTTAGATTGTATTTAGATTTCTCTATGTAATTGTGAGCCGGCTCTAATAGCCCATGCATCCTCTGTATTATGTATAAATACACTCATTGTGATCAATAAAAATTTAAGTCTCCAAAATATCTTGTCTTCACATAAGGAACCCTATAAAAATATATTAACTATGAATTTATAAATATCAAATTTTATTTGATTTAGTTATTCATTTAAAATGTTAAATTGTTAATTAACTATTTCATGTTCAAAATTAATTAAAAAATATTATAAATGTTATATCTACATATAAAATATAATAAAACGTGTTACCAATTATGATGTTTTATCAAATAATTCATTTGATTATTTTATTTAATGTATTTAATATATGTTGGAATTATTGGACATAATAAAATCTACAAACATTATCAATCACTTCTTAATATATGAAAGCCCGCATATTTATTCATTCGTACAAATAGATTTTGAATGTCATCTATATAATGAAATATGTTTTTGAATATAGCAAAAATGAATTTTATAATAAAAAAATGTATTTGACATGTGTGTGAGAGAGAGAAGATGGAGAGATATTAAAAGCAAAAAGTATAAATAATTTTTTATTTATAATAACCATAGATGATTTAATATTTTAGGGAGAGAATGTTTTTGGAGAGAACTCAATTTTATTATGTGTGTGTGTGTCTGTGGATATAGATATGATAATGCTAACAAATATTAAAATATATACTAATGATGATAGATGATTAAGCTATAGTTTCTTATGCCAACGAATATTAATTTTAATGCTAATGATGCATTTATACCTTGTATATGCGTGAAAAAATGATTTTTTTTTGGTATTTTTCAGATAAATATATGCTTCACTGATTTTAAACGAAAGAGTATAAAAATAAATTTAATTTGATGAAAAAAACTTTCAATTTGATATATTATTTGCATTGATAGGATAAAAAACATGCAACTTATGATCGTTTAAAATTTTTAAGAAATTTTGGAAATGCTGAGTTAGTATGCCATCGACCCTTTGTTTCAGAAATCCGGCAGAAATAACTTCTTACTCTCACAAAATTTGTCAAATGTTATACAAATGCCGCCGTCTTTTTTGATTAAATTTCCAATCTCAGAATTAAAGGATGTGGATTGATTTTAGTTCTCATAGGAGAATTTAGTTCTCACTTAATCCATTTCTTATATATATAATTAATTAATTGCATGTCTCATTTAGATATGACAGAATCTAGTGAGATTACGTAAAAGATTGCAGTGATCTTAATTTAGATTGCAATGATCTTAATTTAGATTGCAATCACATGTCTTTGGGGGCATAACGATAAATTAACAATCTATCCAATGAAAATACATTATAATCTCACTTTGGCAACTTAGAATATATGGATGTCTACTCCACCTGCTACCAAGAATCTAGAAAATAACATTTATAAGAGATACGCAATCACTCTCTCTCTCTCTCTCTCTCTCTCTCTCTCTCTCTCTCAAATATATGAACCCTAAAAAATTCCATACCTTTAGTTTTAGTTAAATTTCGACGGGTATTGATATTTCAACACATGCAGAGTTATTGGGATTGAGAGTAGAAAGGGAAAGGTAAATAATTATTACTACTTGGAGTTACTGGGGGAGAAAATTGAACTCACCACTTGTAGAAATACAGATGTGATTATTTGAATTGCGAAAATTGTTGACTTCGCGGAACATGTTGAAATTTATGGTTTATTTTGCAATTAATTAAAGCCAAAGAGAATCAATCTAGAAAACGAAAACAAACCAATCTAGCTAATTAATCATATTAAAAAAAAAACTTAAATCATCGAATCCCCAATCTGTTATTTCCATTGAGCATCTTATTAGTGAAACCTTGACCTATTTATAATATTGGGGCAAAAAAATTGACCCTTATTATTGCAATTAGGTTAAATAATCCGTATATGCTATTTCATGATTAGTATAGTCGGAGACTATAATAATAATGGAATAATATTGAGGGAATGAGGGGAGAGATATATAATATTTCATCAATCGAGTCACAAGAGCTATCGAATGGGCTGGGCTGATCATGGGCCAACTGCGATGAGGCGGCCCAATCGGCCTGACCTGAAGTGTTTAGGGCCTAAAAATCGTGACCTAGCTCGGTCCAAATGTCAGGTCGGATCGGGCTGTGTCATTGGGCTAAGCCAATTTTGACACTTACATCTAACACATTCATAAATAATAAAATTTTCTGTTCGGTAGAGATGGTCTAGTGGTGGACTGAGGTTGCTTAGAAACCAAATGTCATGGGTTCGAATCTCCTCAATACCATCAGGTCGGATGTGTCAAAAAAGAAAAAAAGAAAAAATTCCCACAAAGTGGTGACAAAATGTATATCTTGTACAAATCTTTCCATTTTCCAAGTGGGTATGATCCATTCCTTCTTAGAAAGGGTTACTCGATCGTAGACATTTTTGTAACATCTCCTAGAGGGATAAATCAATTTTGAAAAAAGAAAAAAAAAATACATATCGCCAACCTCTTTAAGACATGTGAATCTATCTGTTAAAACAAAAAAAAAAAAAAACCAAAAAAATCACGAATCTATCTGATTCAAAAGGAAGAGCTTCCAATATCTCTATTCAAATTGCTGATCATTGAAGGCATAAATTAATGTGTCTATCAATCAAGGACGAAATAATTAATCATATGAGATTTAAGATGTGCATTTGAAGTTCGTAACTTAGCATATTTTGAGTTCCGAGTTCATAATCCTAAATTCCTAATTAAGTTGGCGATCATGCCATGCATGTAATTAAAAGAACACACACGCACATATATTTATATAATTAATTAATTAATTAATTAATTAATTAATTAATGTATCTAGATTAATTAGTTACATACTTACATGCATCGTACAAACGCACACTATTGTACATGTAACTAAAAATTAAGAATCTTATAAGTATGGCGAATTAGAGAAAATATCTGAATGTTGTTAATATAGATCGCAATCATACATATCTCAAAAAGAAATGAGACTAACAAATCAAGTTCGAGGAAACTTAATTAAAAGATTTGCAGGATTTATTGAATTATTTAATTTGGGTTTATTGGTGACTAATTATGAATTTGGAAGAAGTGAAAGTACATTAATGGTGGTCCACTCCTCCACCTGCTGCTACTTATAACTGGGAAATAAATCTGTAAAAGATGCGCAATCTTGACTTGACTTTGAATAGTGTTTTACATCATAATTAATTTAAAACATATATATGTTCAATGTGTTTCTAGCAAGAACTCTCACTATATTAGTGGAATGGAACAATTCCTCAAATCCTTTGGGGAGATATCCTTTTTTTCTTCTGCTATTTATTGAATGATCAATTTGATTAGGCTAAGGCCATTTTTATTTAAATTTATAATGATGAGGATGGACGATATATAATATAATTAATGCATGCACTTACAATCTCAATCATTTTAAATTTCTTTCTCCTCAGAAAAAAAAAAAAACAAAAAACAAAAAATAAAAAAACAAATTCCCACATGCATGTGACATGGCTACATCAAATGAAATGAAATGTGTCTGTAACTTATAACTGATTCCATGAACTTTAATATTGCTATTTTGAGTTTTTTTGTGTTGGTTATTAATTAGTTGTACGCGCGTTTCTTAAGAAAATCACAATTATCTTGATCATTTATATAAACTATTACAAAATTGTTTATTTAAACAAAAATGAGTGGATAATTTGAAATATGGTTTATCATAACTTCGCATTAAATCAAATTTAGATTCAAGACTCATGATATCATATATAAGGGCTATACTTGCATGCAACAACCTTCCCGTGCAGCTATTTCAGGCGGGCGCGTGGGCTCCACGCACGCGGCCCACGTGCGCCCACGCGCGGCGCGTGGGGCCCACACGCCCGTCTTTTTTTTTTTTTTTTTTTCGGCCAATTTTTTCTCTTTTTTTTTCCATTTTTCTGGCAGGGTTTTGTACTTTTTTTGTCCTTTTTTATCAATTTTATTTGTTCCAAAAAAATATATACCCTAAAAAAATATTAGTGAACCCTAAATTTAAAATAAATTGATTTAGTTTGTTTGAAATGAGTATTAAATAGAATTAATAAACCCTAAAAAACACAAACCCCTAAAAATACCCCCCAAAAAACTCTAAAAAACACAAAATATACCCTAAAAAACCCCCCCTAAAAAACCATGAACCCTAAAAAAAACCCCTAAAAACATGAACCCTAAAAAATCCCTAAACTACTAAGCTCTAAACATTAATTTGAATGAAAAAAATCACAATTTGAATTAAATAAACTAGTATAAAATAACTAACAGACCCCTTACTTTTTAATGATACATATGATACTTTTCGAATGTTTTTTGATACCTTTTAATAGGACTTTTGGTACCGACTTTGGACAGATTTTTTTTATAGGTTGATCCGGTCAATGCGGGTTCACCCGCATTGACCGGGTCAAAGCACAGGTTTGACCGACCCGTCTCATATAGTGTTATTTACATTATGATGCATGCAAGTTTTTGCCCATATATAATGGAATTATTCTGACGAGCCCATAGACTTTAAATGAGTTAATTGCATAAAAAATTAGAACTTTTACTTCAAATTGCAAATTCGACATCATGACTTTTAAACTTTATAAATATAACTGCACATTTTAATTTTGGCGCAAATTAAACATGCATGTTACGTGAATTTTTTCTTCCGTTGATCAAATTATGATGTGCCCAATTAACGTTTTTATTGTATGTATACTATATATGTCATAATACGTGTCCACGTAGAAAAGAAAGTCGGTTACATTAAAATAAAATTTGATCGTTGGAAAAAAAAGAAAGTAGCATGTTTATTTTTCACCAAAATCCAAAGTTTGTGAAGTTTAAAAATCGTGTTAAAATTTACAAGTTAAGAAAGTAACTTTGGGTGCAACTAAGTTAATAATATACCCATTTAATTAAAATTTACATCAACCTAGCTCCAAATTTATAATTTACGTACCGTACATTGTTAGAAATGGCAGCTCTCTTGCCTTGGTGTTTTGCTTCCCTTCTTGAGTTTCCTTGTCCCACATCGAATAAGGAAAGAAGTTGTAAGGTATTTTTATTACCTTTTCTTGGGAAGTAGTTCAATCAATTGCCAAAGGTCTTTTATGTAGAGTCGGTAACAGCAGAGACCCTGCATGCATCGTCCGTTCATCCTGGTCGGGCCTGGTTGTTGTGATCTCATTTCGTTGACAGCCTTCAGATCTGTAAATAACTATGGGAATTGAAACATAAAGTTCGTATCTTTATGATTTTTAAGGGAAGAAATGGGAGAAGATTTAGAAGAAATAGGAGAAGGTTAGAACGAGAGAGAAGAAATAAAGGAGGAAAGTTGATACTAATTTTCTCTGCCTTTTTGATTGATAGCGGTAGGGTTTTAATACAAGGAAAAATGAGCTTCATACTACTAGGCCCAGTTGCTGCAACTACTTTAATACATAATGCCAAGGAATTGGCCCAACAACAAAAATAATTAATTAAAGGTGGTCTAACATGTTGACCAATCTAAACCACACATAACTTCACCAACTAATCAACGGTAAGAAGAGAACCCCCAACATTTCAATCCAGAGCTTTGTTAAAAATGGAATCTTGCAGTCAATCACCTTCTTCCTCTCTCACTCCATTCATTCCACTGCTAAACGGCCGGCCACCCCATCAACCTTCACAAAATGGCCTCCATTTCCAATTGCATAGTTGTCTGCCCCTTTTCCCGACCCCAGGTATACAACATTACCCCCTCCTTTTTTCAATTCTCGACCTCGAGAATATCGCTTTTCTTCTCCAATTAGATCTGCCATTAGCCCTAAAGATTTAATTTTTAACAATCTCCTTGCTCGGATAGCCACATCGCCGCCCTCCATCACTTCTTCCTCCTTCATCTTTAATGCCGGCACTGTAATGTTCATAACATTACTCCCGCCTTTGTTAAACCCTTGTCCCCAAGGATCTAATTGAGGAAACTTCCTCTGCAGAAACTCTACATCTTCCCAAGGAACGAGATCCTCACTTTCCTCTCCCCATTTTACCAAGAGTTGGGTGACTTGATCACGGCCCCGTTGAATGGTTCGAGTGTCACGTGCAAACATGGGTGCTGGCTTAAAAGTTCCTTCCTCATCCACAGATGGCAGCTCTGTTAAAGGTATAATCTCTTCACCCACTTTCTTCTTCAAGAGTAAAATATGGAACACATGGTGTACTTTAGTTCTGTCAGTTAGGTCGAGTCTATAAGCCACTTGTCCTACTTTCTCCAAAACTCCATAACAAGGTAATGAGAGTTTTAGATTCTTATGCCGGAGCACTGAGCTTTGCCTGTAGGGTTGTATCTTCAAATACCCCCAATTACCTCCTTCAAATTTCTTCTCCATCGTTGACTTGTCCGCATTCACCTTCATGTGATTTTGAGTTTGTTGGGTGCAAAATTTGAGGCATTGTAACATTAATCCTCTGTCTTGAATCTCTGTCTTGACCTCACAGTGTTTAGCTAAGGGTAGCCATTTGTACTAGTGCTTAGGATCGTGAGAGGGCATGCACCTCGGGTAATTTTCAGGGCACTTGCTAAGTCTGTTGATTGGTCCATCTATCTGCGGGTAGTAGCTAGATGAGAGATTGAGGGTAACTCCCAGGAGCTTGACTAGCTCCTTCCAAAAATGGTTGGTGAAAATCTTGTCCTTAGGTAACCCTTCTATACAATCCATGCAAATGTGGCTCCAGCAACTCCTCAACTCCTCTGCAACACCCACAACAACTCTGCCCTTAAATCTTAGAATCCCACCTGGTAGTGTAAAGTCTAGATATGAAATGGGATCATAGGTTTTGGAAGCCATAATATTTTCAAAATGTTTGTCCCTGTGATAGCTAGCTATCCAGAACTTCTTGTATCCAAAATGGAGTGACATGGCTGACAGCTTGGAATTCTTCTTGGTTATATTGTACTCTTGATAGCTTATCCAGCTTAGTGTTATCTTGCTGTGTGGGTTTCTGCACAGTAAGAACATAGATTTCTTCAACTTCCTTGTTCATCTCGGTGTGCAACATCTTGAATAATAGGTGGTGTGAGATAAACTGGCAGATTGCTTGTGACTTGTCAGCAATTAATTTGAGTTTCTTTTCCAACCACCTAATGATTATAGTCATCTTCTCATAGTCCAACTCCATAGGAGTGCAAGCCCTAAGCCAATCCCTTCCAAGTATTATATCACTCCCTTCATGTTGTAACAATCTCAGGAGATGGTGCAGCTCATCCTCCTGTATTTTCCAACTGAAATTTCCATCTTGAGAAGAGCTAATCAGCTTCTGCCCATTGGCCACTTTAATCAGCAAGGGGGTAACTAACTCAACCTTACATCCTAGCCTCATAGCATTGGCTTCTATTATGGAGTTGAATGTGCTACCAGTGTCCACCAGTATTTGTAGTTGGTTCCCCCCCAAAGTTACCACTGAATTTGTGAGTGGTTAAAGTGTCTTCCCCTTTTAAGGTGTTAAGAGACAATCGCACCTCTGAACTAGGGTCATTTTCCAAAGTAATTAGTGGCTGCACATATGTAAGCTTTTCCTCCTCAGACATCTTAGAAGCAACATTAACCCAGCTATTGTTGTGAGATTTAGTTTCTCCCTGGATGGTATCGGTGGAAATCTGCACCCCATCTTTAAATCCCGTAAGTCCTGGATCATCTTCTATTGTATTGGAAGATTGTAGACAAACAGGCTCATCTACAGGTATTTGAGATGGAAATGAGGGACTAGAAGTGACCTCCTTAGGATAGGAGTTGGTCCAGCTCTGATTGCATGCTTGGTCAGCCTCTTTTAATTTCTGAGTAGTTGCCTCTAATGTGATGAGTTGGCTTTTTCCCAATTCAGGGACTTGCTCAAGTGTGGTGGGGTTAAACATGAGGACTGCAGCCCTTAGTTCATCACTCAATCCACTCAAAAAGCATGCCACAAAATATACCTCAGAGTAGGCTTCCCTATTACACCTTAACAAGCATTCCCTCAACTCTTTAAACCTATTAACATAATCCATGTAATTCCCAGTGTGCTTCAATTTATTTAGCTCCATCACTTTCTTGGATTCCCTAATGTCTTCAAACCTTGCTGCAACTATCTCCACAAACTGCTCCCAAGAAACATTATCATACTTTGAGTTGAAATTATGCAACCATGTTACAGCTCTGCCTTTAAAGTTCTTGGCAGCTAGTGTTACTTTCTCTTTATCCAATAGACAAGGAACCCCCTTAAAATATGCATTACAATGCAACACCCACACCCTTAGATTAGATCCATCAAACTTAGGAAAATCTACTTTCTACAAATGGGTGAATACCTGAATTCCATATAATTCTGGCAGTGTTTCTTTTTTGGAAGTGAATTGGGTTCTAGATTGTGACCCTTCACCAACATAGTTCTGTTCAGGTTCACCTAGAGTAGATCCTTCATCACCTATTCCTTTCTTAGGCCTTCCATTAAGTAACTGTAACTGAAGAGTAGCAGCAGTCATAATTAATTGATCTAATTTTTTGCTTATACCTTCTTGCATTTGTGTGACTGCTGTGATTTGTTCATTTAAACTGGTCTCTCTTCCTTCACTTTTTGAACTCTCAGCTTGTCACATCTGATTAAGTTTCTTCTGATTGTCTTGCAGCTCCTTGAGACGAGTCCCATCCGCCACGGCTGAGGATAGGTGGCTCTGAATACCAAATGTTGTGATCTCATTTGTTTTCTTGTAATTCTCCATTCTTTTGTTCTATCTTCGTTGACAACCTTCAGATCTGTAAATCACTATGGGAATTGAAACATAAAGTTCGTATCTTTATGATTTTTAAGGGAAGAAATGGGAGAAGATTTAGAAGTAATAGGAGAAGGTTAGAACGAGAGAGAGAAGAAATAAAGGAGGAAAGTTGATACTAATTTTCTCTGCCTTTTTGATTGATAGCAGTAGGGTTTTAATACAAGGAAAAATGGGCTTCATACTACTAGGCCCAGTTGCTGCAACTACTTTAATACATAATGCCAAGGTATTGGCCCAACAACAAAAATAATTAATTAAAGGTGGTCTAACATGTTGACCAATCTATACCACACATAACTTCACCAACTAATCAATGGTAAGAAGAGAACCCCCAACATTTCAATCCAGAGCTTTGTTAAAAATGGAATCTTGCAGTCAATCACCTTCTTCCTCTCTCACTCCGTTCATTCCACCGCTAAATGGCCGGCCACCCCATCAAACTTCACAAAATGGCCTCCATCTCCAATTGCATAGTTGTCTGCCCCTTTTCCCGACCCCAGGTATACAACACTGGTCTGTTCTGGTCATTGATGGTTGGGCTGGGTTAGGGTCCTTTTTCTGCTCCTCTTCTATTTTTTTAATCAGTCCTGTAACGGAAATAGGGTTAAGAGCACGTCTTCTTCGTGGTGTGTGAATGGGAAAAACAGCTCTTTCTCTTCCCTACTTAATTCCGCCTTTACAGATGCTGAAAGATAGATTTTAATCGCTTCTTCTTCTCTCTTTTTTCCTCCTCTACCAGAGCAAGTGTTCGTGTGAATCCAATTCGATTTTTGTGAGTGTGCACATCAATTGAATGTTGTGTTAACCTTGGGAACGAACGACAAGATAGCTTTACACCTCGGGCTAGCCGGAATTCATTTTTAAGGCAGCGGGATCCTCGCCGCGTCGCAGCAATCCATCTGTCCTCTAGTGGTTTTCCAATTTTGTTCTTTCATACATATCCTAGTTTAACAAGAAAGTATCATATAAATGTCTAACTATAATGAACTAACAACATAAATTACTGCATTAATGATTGTAATAGTCAGTAAGTAGATAAAATCGGTTAATCGAATTGATTGGAACCTTTGAAATCGAGATGTAAAAAAGGAAAGAAGAAAAATAAAAATAAAAATAAAAGAGAAGGACTTCTATGCAGCAGCCCTTATGTGCGGCTATATAAATCACAATTTGAACTAAATAAACTTGTATAAGTTAACTAATAAACCCATTATCTTTTAAGGATACAAGTGATACTTTTGGAATTTTGAATTATATTTTTTAGTATTATGGTTAGTACTAATTTTAATTTTTTTTTACGAGTTGACTTAGTTAAAAGCGGATTGACCCGTGAAATTTGACCCGTCCGTCTTAAATAAGCTTATATACACTTGGTGTGTATGCAAGTGTTTGTGAAAATAAAAATGAAAGTATATATGCATAAATCCAGTTATAATTGGATTCCATAGTTGTAAATGAAATCTAATTTCTACACTTCCGTTTTCTCGAATGAAGTTAAATTTTGGTGTAACCTATGAATTAAATAATGCAACATTAATATGCTTTTTTTTAGTAAAATGAATTAGGGCCGCCCGCATGTGGATGGTGTACATTAAATAATGTTGAGAAGGCGACATATATGTTGAGTTTGGGCCCTCATCAGTTGGAAGCCCATTTACCTAATTAATTAAAGGCCCAAGAGAACAAATGGCTAGGTGGGTCATTCTTTGTTTCCACTTACTAGAAGTGACGAGAGTGAGAGAACACCGCAGAGAGCACCTGAAATTAAAGAAGGAAAATAGAGAAAGAAAGAGAGAGGGGTTTGAGATTTAGGAGACCAAATCATCTCGGATTTATCTGAAATTTAAGAAAATGATTCGTGACAGTTCAATTTGATGGTTTAGATTTGTTCCAAATCTTCTCCAATAGCTACTATAGGAAAGTTTTCTCTTCCTAGTTTAATTCTTTGATTCCAAGATTATTTTTCTTGATGTTTCTTTGGTGATGGTGTAATGATTCCCCTATTGTAGTAGAGACGAGACAATGTAACTTGTGATTACATAGTGGAGTTTTCTCTGGACTAAGTCCCGTAGGTTTTACCATTGATTTAAAGTGTTTTCCACATAAAAATAGCGGTGTTATTTTAATTGCATTGTGTGTCCATATTCGGTATTAATTGCTCGTATTTTGCTGCTTGATCTATTGAGTGGAAAGATTGAGATACTCAAATATGTGATTGAGATTTTCGTTGTGTATGTATTTGAGTATTTTTACATCATTAGATATAGTTTCTTCCACAACAGTGGTATCAAAGCGTTGGTTAGAGAGCAGGAACTATGGAGAATAGCAGTAGTGGGTCTATGATTAAATTGGTATCTGATAATTATTAGATAAGAAATGCTATGATGGAGGATTTGCTTCATTATAAAAATTTGTATGATCCCGTGGAGAGTGCCAGTGCTAAGCCCGAGGAGATGTCTGATAAAGATTTGACAAAGTTTGGAAGAAAGACCATTGGTACTATACACCAATGGATCGATATTAGCGTGTTCCATCACGTAACTAAGGAGACAGATCCATGTGAGCTGTGGAAAAAGCTCTGAGAGCTTTATGAAAGGAAAAATGCACATAACAAAGCATTTGTGATCAGAAAATTGGTGAATCTGAAGTATAAAGACAGAAGCTCAGTGGCAGACCACTTGAATGTGTTTTAAGACTTGGTGAATCAGATTTCTACCATGGAGCTTGTATTCGATGATGAAGTACAAGCTTTGTTTCTTTTGAGTTCTTTGCCTGATAGTTGGGAAATGATGGTAGTTACACTCAGCAACACGACTCCAAATGGGAAGTTGACATTGAACATCGTGAAAGAGAGCATGTTCAATGAAGAGAGTAGAAGAAAAAGAGAATGAAGCCAAATCCAGACAAAGGACCTAAGAGTCGTCAAAAATCCAAAGAGAGGAGAGAGGTCCAAGTACAAAGAAAAGTTCAAGTATTATCATTGTGGTGGGGCTAACCACATGAAGATAAATTGCAGACTACTGAAGCAGGAGCAAAAGGAAAATCATCAGAAAAAGCCTGATGATGAGAATACATCGGCCATTGTTACACACTTCTATGATGATCAGACAGATGTTTGTGTCAGTGATGAGTGTTGTCACATGGAAGATCCAAATGTCGAGTGGATAGTTGACTCTGGAGCTTCTCATCATTATGCTCCAAAGAGATAGCTTTTCACAAGCTATCTAGCTGTATATTTTGGCCAGTTGTACATGGGGAACAAGATGTCTTCTTCAAGCACAATAATCTCTTCAAAAACAAAAGTGTTAGAATCTCATCAAATACAAAAGTGTTATGAGTGTAAGCACACAATGCTAAATGGAACAACCCTCCAAAAAAGTACTTTGAAAAACTATAAATGCAAAAGGGTAAAGAACTACTCTGAAAAATTCAGATGCAAAAGACCAAAGATGGGATGTTGAACAAAACATGCCTAACACTCATAATAACCAAAGAACTACTCTGAAAAATTCATATACAAAAGACCAAAGATGGGATGTTGACGCAAAAGACCAAAGATGGGATGTTGAACAAAAGAATGAAAGATGTCTAGCATTCATAACAACATTGAAGGTCTGCAACAACACACATTAATATCTTCATAGATATAATGCATGATTTCTTATCTCTTCTATAATCTGAAACTTTGATCATCTTTTTATAATATGTAGTAGAGTTTGATAAGTTACCAAATTCGTGATTTTTCTTTATACAAAAGATCAATACAAAGTGAAACAAAGATTATTAAAAAGAATAACAAAGAAATATTCATATATGATATGAAACTCTACCAAATCAATATTTAATTTACAACCCTTATATTATTAGATATCAAATCAAATATTCCATGTATATCAACAAGGAGATCTAAAATATAATAAATTCAAGTATATCAATTATTTACAAAAACTTGAAAATATAAAGATAATCAATAAACTATGATAGGTGATAAACATCAACTCTAACAATATATATATATATATATATATATATCTAGTTCATAATTGGGTTCTATGGTTAAGTAAATGAAATCTAATCTTTACATTTTCATTTTCATTTTCTAGCATTAAGCTAAGCTAGTGTGTTACTCATATGATGTATGAGAACATTTTATTATTTGTAATATTTTTTAGGATAGTTTGTAATATTAAATAAATTTAAAATTTAGTGATCTAATAATTTGGGAGGTTAAAGGTTTGCCACCTTGTATATATATATATATACATACATATATATATATATATATGTATATATATATATATTAGCAAATGCTATTAAATTGTAATTTTCATTTTATTGAGTTGTATTGTATCGTATGACTACTATTAATTATTTATAATTTTTATTTTTCGTACAATTTCACATATGCACATCATCATATATCTAGAATTTTCTTTCTTATTTTCAATTTTATATTATTCTAATTAAATGAGTACAATAATTTCAATAAAAAAAGTTGAATCATACTGCACAAAATATAATATGTGAAGCCAATATAAAAAATTATATTGACAGCTAATTAAAAAATCAATATAAAAAATTATATGAATAACTTAGTAGAAAATGTGCACTCAATATAAATTGTTACTCTATTTTTTATTAATTTGAATAAATTCATTTTATTTATACATACATAGGTAACTTATAAGTATAATTTTGTGTATTTACTTTAAAATATATTCAATATAAGAAACATAATCTTTATTGCAGACTCTAAATTAATAAAACTTCATCTTTTATGTATAATTTTATATTATTTTTACATAAGGAATACTTAAACATGTGAATAATAATTGTACAATGAGATAATACATAACTAAAATATACATGTTTAGATAAAACATTGTGCCAAATAAATATACTATTTTTAGTTGTTATCTTATTACATTGTGAATATACATTTGGGCGGAAAAATAAAATCTTACTATTTATAGTGACTATCTTGTTATTAGATGTAGTATAAATAAATTTGACAATAAATATATATAATCAAAATGTTCTACAATCAATCATTCCAGAATACTTCTAGCTAGTTGAATGGCTGTGATTTAATCATTCTATTTTAAATTGTTGATTTATTTTTTAAGAATTTTTAGTTAGAATTAGTATATATACTTCTAGTGCGATGCATAAAGAGGAACATAGTTATATTGAGGATAATATTTAATGATTATATTATATGAAATGGTTTAAGTAAGAACTCATGATTGATGTGAGAAATATGAATTAGTCTTAACTATTCAAAATAATGATCTGATGGATAAGACGAGTGATGTCAATTTGGTGAATATCTTAAACAAATAGTCAATTTATATTATGGTACATAAAAAAGTATAGGCAAATACTTAAATTATAATATGAGATCTACCTCCTGTTTTTTAGGAAAAGATTCTGAAGTTTGAAAAGTTAACAACAATAACCGCGATTCCAAAATTTATTATTACTCATTTTACAATTTGTTACATTTTTCTTCAGAATCTATTTGGCTTATCCTATATAAGTGGAGAAACCTGATACGAGCAATACATTGAGAAATAAATAGCAATGAATATTTGAAGTGACAAACACACAAAATTTTAGATTGTGAAGCATAAAGCAATATATTGTGAATAATATAACAATAAATTATGAAAAATATAACAATAAGAAATTAGGCAAATGTATGTCTTTATCTTATGGTACACCCAAATAAACTTTTCAAATGAAATTGACAAATACATCCCTTATCTAGTGGTCCCCTCATATCACTTGGTCTCCCTCGCTAGTTATGTTTAAATAAGAATTACTATTAAAAATATAATTAAATAGTTATTATATCTCATGTAATATGCATTTTTTGATTAATAATATATTAATTTGAATATTTTTATCTATTATTGAACAATATATTACACACTTTTAATTATTTGCACTTTTTTAATAAAAGAATTGTGTGGCTATAGGCCTTTTTTCAAAGAATTTTAAATAGTAAAGTCTGCAAGGACAAATATATACATTTAAAAAATATTTATATTTGTAGTGAATCCATTATTTTTTCTATTTTTTGTGGTATTTTTCTGTAAATTAGAGAGAACTAATAAACTAATAGAAGAAGAAGAATTGAGATAGAAGCTTGATGGAGAGAAAGAGAGTCACGATAGATGAGGGAGAGATATAATTGCCACAATTTTCTTAATTTTACTCTAGGCTCAAAAGACCAATATATGTAATACAAGAAAAGATAAAAACACATTATCACTACTTAAAATTAAAAGGATAACAAGGCCAAGTGAAACCTATTTCCATTAACCATTTACTACATATATGTGTCCATGACAATATTTTAATTATAACTTTGTAAAATTTTTTTCCTTCAGCCTAGATTCATTATTCCATTACATAAAAATCTTTACAGAAAAATAAATTTGATGTGTGTGTGTGTCCAATTAAATGACAACATATCATTATGTGCTACAATAGGTATAAAATTATAGATTAAATTTATATTTATACAATATTTGATGTTATTGTCATATTGCCATTATTTTAATATTAAAGGTAAATTAATGAAAAATAGAATTCAACATAATTATACTATAAAATTAAAAAATACGGTGATTAAGTTTTGAAAATGCATATTATATGCGATTAAGTTTTGAAAATATATATTATTGAATCGAGATAGGGTAGAAAGCTAAATTTAATATTTATTCTCACTATTCATTATTAAGTATGAATTGAATTACTCATTAATATAGTATATAGTATAATATGACTTGCCCGAGATATTATTTATGTCAAAAGAAATCTAAAAATATGATATGGTGGTGAAAATTTGAAAAGATGTGTTGATTAATGTAGATTGTTGATAAAAATGAAAATAGAATATTTGGAGTAGCTTTTGGAGAACAAGCCATTTCATTTACAATGTGACAGTTGTGTATTTTACACAACTTTTGGATATGAATTGATGATGTTTAAGTTGATAAGTTATGTGATTTTCATAGCTTTTGTGCTCATTATATTATCATTTGGGTTTTTTTATGTATTTACGAGTTTTGTAGTAATAGTGATGAATTTGATGATTATTTGATGTAAATGATCAAATATGTTCTTACAGAGCTAAAGGAGGGACCAATTAAATTTTTGGACCGAATTTAAAGAGTAAAGCCCACAAGAATAGTTGGAAATAATTAAACATGATCCAAATGGGTATTTTAAGAGTCTAGGAAGATGGAGAATCGAGTTAGGAGCGTTGTGCAAATTGAATCGGCTTAATCAGACGATAAATGAGTGAGAACGGATCATTTTAGTGAAGCCCACGGGCACAGGGTGGCCTCGGGTCGACCCGACCCTCTAGTCAACCCAAAGGGCTTGTTTTGCATATGGTCACATCGACCTGGGGGTCGACTAAAACCACTCGACCCTCCAATCAACCCAGACGGATCCACTTCGGGATATTTAAGGATTTTCTCAACTTTGGTCTTGTTTTAACGCTAGGTTCTCTCCAACACTATAAATACTCCCTCTACTCATTAGAAAAGGCGGACAACTCAGCTCAGTTTAGTACCATTGAAATAAGATGTGAAGAGCTTAATGCAATTATGGAGGCAAAACAGAGAGGCTTTGGAGAAGTGGAGATTTTGACTATATCAAGATTGAAGACTCCGGGTTCTTTATTGTGTTGAATATTATTTTATTTATCGTGTTCATGTTTTTTTCTTTCTATTTAATCATACCCAGGTAATTAGTTTGTTGGATTCTTGAGTTTGTAAATACATTGGAATTTATGATTTGATTTATTGAGTTATATTTTTCGGTTATCATTGAGTATTTGGTTTCCTAGTTTGGATTTTTTATGTGTATGTTGACGGTGTTGGGGTTTTATCGAATTACGTCCCATAGGATCTAATCGGATAATCTATAATCTATATGCATGCAAATTATGATTTTATGTGTGATGATATAAAATACACACGTTGAACATACCATGCAAGATCATCGAATTTAACGCAGCAGAAAAAATAAATTCGAAGAACCAACTTACATAGTGCATAGGGTTGACGATGAGATTACAGGTCTAATCTCGTTACTGTAGAAGAAACGATCGAATGGCCTTTTCCCTCACTGTAATCGATGCCTCTTGGAGCTGTAGTGATACTCCTCGATCTTCTACTGTATTCGCAATACCTATTTAGATGTAGAGTGGGCTACAAGCTACTAAACTGTATGGATAACCTAGGGAATTAAGTGTGCAAGAGAGGGGCTGATCGTGTGTCTATAATACACGCCTCCTCCCTCTTTAAATACAGAGGGAGGCGTGTATTATGACTCCCAACCCTGATGGGTTTGGGCCTCTCCACTTATTCCATTCCCACAGTCCATTAAGGTATTATTTGGGCTACAGTATGGATCTAGAAGAATATTAAATTGGCCCACTAATTTATTTAAGATCCAATATTCAATACCTAGGATATAATTAAATAAATTAAGTGTTATTTTTATTCCACTAAAGAAATAACACTGATCTACCAATTTAATACATTTTACTCAATGCATTCTTCTTTAGTCCAGTCATTCCCCATGTTTAAGATATAATGTCCATTAATTAATTACTTAAGCTCTGATAGCTATAATTAATTAATTCTTCCATTCCTAGAGCATTACCACACAAGTTTTACCATGTACGGAATAAATTCCACCTGCAGGATTTCACATGTACTTGTGTTTACTCAAGGGGACATCATCAACTTGGCGCACCAGGACATGATGACCAAACAGAGTGCATGACCCATCATTTGTGAATATGTTACTACCCAAAATATCGAGATTATTGACACTATCAAGAATCTCACCCATTGATAAATCAAAGCAGTAGACATAACACACATATGTTCGCCACTGTGCAAGGCTTAAGAATCCAAACTCTGTGGATCTTTATTCTCTCCTTTTAGGGTCAGATTAGAGAATAGTATCCTATCGTGATCCTACTCAATACACATGTCAGTGTATCGGAATAATCAGTTAGTTAAGATAAACTAACTATCAGATTTTTCTACAGCCTACAATGGTTGGTTCAAGATCATCTAAGTTGCGAGCCTTTTAATACTTTGCAAGGAACCCGATGATATGATCTTCACTGTGTGTTTACCCACACTATATCATCTACAATGCAAGTATATGGAAACATGCATATATAAACGTATAACATAGTAAATAGATGCACAAACAGTAACTACAATGATAATCAATCTATATCGTGAAAAAACATTGTTAACAGTATACAAAGACAAACTTTCAGTATACAATCCTAACAGACGGCCACAACATATGTATGCAAGCTAATTAATTAGAAAAATCTCACTAATGAGGCAGTGACTGATTAATTTAGTGGGATAAAATAAGATAATTAATTTATATAATTCTTGGAAGAACCGACCAAGTGAACAAGTATTGCATATGAATTATAGTCCAAGGCAATTGATTGTGAGTAATGATGTGTGTGAAGAACCGACCTAGTGAAGTGCACGTTCGTTATTTCTATGTTATGACATGTGTTCGTAAGAACAGTTTGATAACAGTTAAATGATTTTTCACCATTGATAAATTAAATAAAGTTAAGTAGTCAATAAATTAATCATAAAAATCACTGTATGAACTCTCTTCTATAATCCTTATTTTCATTAATTATTTTATTTTAGTTAATTATATTTTTACTTTTGAAGTTGTTATTTATATGTTCTCTATTCAATTATTTAAGTATCTAGATATTAACGAGGTGTCTATATTTTATTACTCACATTGTTATTTTTCCATCATAATTCTCATATATATGATATTCGTGCTCGTTATTGTTTATTATTATACCGTACACTTGCATATGCTTTTGTTGTTAAGAAAATAGTGGTTAATTTTTTGGTGCCATTGTCGGGAATTGTTTAGAATAATTTTATGATATTTTCTGACACTAAGTTAGTAGGCTAAATTATTTTTTAAAATGAAAATTGAAATAAAAACTAAAAAATAAAATAAAATTCTATGTTTCTGCTTTTAATTTTTCTTCTATAGATTTTGGGTAAAAAAATGGTTGAAAGAGGACAAACAAATCTTTATACCACTTATGTTGAATTGGACAGAGAAATGACTCTGTTGAAATTGCAGTTGGAAGCAGCACAATTGCGAAAGGAACTAAATTCCATGATTCGAGTTGAGTCAGAAAAAAAATGAGATAATCATATGGAGTTGCTGAGTAGAAGTATAATTAGGAGTTGAATTTTACCCAACAAAGAAATTTCAATTCATATGGGGTTGCTGAACAGAGATTTAGAGAGGAGTTGAATTTTTTCCACCAGGAAAATTTCAACAACTATGACCAAGGCTTTCAAGGAGAAACTTATGATTATTATTCAGGTAATTATAATTCTTCCAATTTTTATTATGCTAACCCGAATGATACATTGCAGTTTTCATCTAGTTTTTCTATTATATATGGAGATGAGGAAAGTAGCCGAACTTGGAGGAATTAAATAAAAATTAAAAGTAACTATATATCATAATCATGTAAAGTAAAATCAACGGTAAATAAAAATATATTAACTAAAAACTCTTTAAAATATTAAACCTTAATCATGAAAATAATAAATCGTAGCTAAAAACTAAAAATAAAAATTTTTGAAAATTCTAATTAAGAAATAATCAACCTAAATTAATAAATATAAACTAAAAACTAATAACTCAAGTCTCAATAAAACCCACTAATTTTGGATAATCAAACTTATTTTTCAATCATTGAAGTTGGTTCAGATTGATTCAATGGTGTCATTGCACTATGATTGTTTATCAAGAGCTTTACATTGCTCTTGTTATAAGTGGTTGATTGTCATTCATCTTTATGACAATTCATAAATCACTTTAGTATTTGGTTTTTCAAGTACATTACCACTGTTCTGGACAACATTCATAACAATGTACGTGAACGTGATTTGAACTTTCTGATGACAGCTCAAAGCAAGGAGTTTGGATTGAGTTGAGAAGAAGACTGTTGTGCATCGTACCACAACATATATAGATTGTTCAACATGCTGAGTACTGCCAGTTAGCTTGAGTGATAGCCTGAAGTCAGCCTGTGAACATACAAAAAGATTCCACTGTGCTACTTGATGTGAAGAATCAAGATCCACAATGTACATTGCAAAGTACATAGATGTCTGCATTGAAGAGAAGACTCAAAGATCAATAATGTTTATTGTAACGTTCTTGAACATTTACATTAACATCATTTATCCAGATTATTCTTCCAAAGATCAATGGAGCTGTTCAAGGTTTACAACCAAGAGAAGATTCAAAGATCTATCCAGAAGTTGCCATATTCAACAGAAGAGTTCAAGACTGAAGTCAAAGGCGGAGTTCTATTGTTGGAAGAATTCCTAACATGGTTCGAGTTTGATCTCGGTTCTAAACAAGAAAAGTTACCTTATTTATTTCCAAATCAAATTAGGACATATGTTCCCAAGTTTAGTTTATCTATGTTCATCTATAAATAGCCTGAGATACAAACATGTTGGAGTGCAGAGAACATATCGAACAAAATCACTGCACAATTATTGTTTAAGAGCTCTAACTGTTTTGAGCCACTTAGTTACGGTTGTGTCTTAGACTAGAGAATAGTGTTCTAGTCATCGTGTATTGAAACACTCTTGTTCATACACTGTTAAAAGGAGTCTCGGGAGAGAATTTCTGTAGGAACTAGATAGGTTAGACATCTAGTTTGTGAGGGGATCTCACAATTCAATTCAACGAAAGAGGGTGTACGGATAGAAAGGATAAAGAGTGATGGGAGGTCAGCTGCGTGTAAAATTCTCAGTAAACATTATACTAGAGTAGTGAATTATTTTCCACGGACTTAACAAGTCCCCCTGATGTAGATCGATTGATTGAATAGGGTTACCAAACCTCTGTGTGCTTTACTTTTCTGCAAATTGTATTAACGTTCACAATAACATTCTTGAACTTTATTGTGAACATCTTTCAAACATTCAACAACTTTACAGTGAAGGTTGTACAGAGAGATACTTCTCACACGAGTGTGCACTTTCAATTGGCATCAGAGCAAGTTGTTTTGCGTTCAAAATGAAAAGATCACATGAAGTACATCTCTGTGTGAAGTATTTGGTTTTAAAGCCATGAGTACTATTAAAGAAGGAGGTTCCACTGCTAGGCCACCTTTTCTAAAAGGCAACAACTATCCCTACTGAAAAGTAAGGATGAGCGCTTTTCTCAAGTCCATCGATGATCAAGCATGGAAGAGTGTTACTGAAAGATGGACTCAACCTACAGTTGCCAAAGATGACAAGTATACTCCCATTGAAGAGAAATACTAGACTGAACCACAAAAGAGATGGTTCAATGCTAACTGTAAATCTCTCAATGCCACATTCTTCGTTGTGGATCTAGAGTCATTCAGTCTGATCTCAACTTGTGAGTCTGCTAAAGCTGCATGGGATGTACTGGAGACAACTTTTGAAGGAACTAACATTGTCAGACTTTCAAGACTTTAGAATATTACCTCTAAATTTGAGAATTTGAGAATGACAGACTCTGAAACTATTTATGGGTTCAATGCTTGACTAAGGAATATATCTAATCAGAGTTTTGCATTAGGAGAAGTCATGTCAGATGAAAATCTAGTAAGGAAACTCTTGAGGTCTTTACGAAAAAGATTTGCCTACAAAGTTGCTGCCATAGAAGAAGCTAAGGATATCAGAAGTTTGAGGTTAGATGAGCTGATGGAATCTCTCAGAACTTTTGAGATGAATCTTGGAGAAGACAAATACATGGAGAAAGGCAAAGGGATTGCCTTAAAAGCTGAAACATCTGAGAAAGTTCCTGAAAATGTTCTCAAAGATGTTCCTAATGAAGATTTGATGAATTATATGGTTCTGATTACTAAGAATTTCAGAAAGATGTTGAGAAGAGCTGAAAGTCAAGGCATCAACAAGAACAACAACAAGAAATAATTTCATCGCAATTCTTCCAACAAGAACATCACTGATCAAGATGAAGATCATGGCAAAGGAATAAAGTGCAGAGAATGTGAAGGCTATGGACACATTCAGAGAAAATGTGCCAATACTCTAAAGAAAAAGGAGAGCTACAATACCTCGATGATTGATGGAGGATCAAGCTCCAGTAAATCAGACTCAGAAGATGAAACCAATGCCTTCATAGCCAAAAAAAATCAAGTTTCTCATTTCGATCCTTTTGAAATCAACCAGGAATCAGATAATGATGATGATGTCAGTGACTCAAATATTGAGAAAACTTATCAAGAGATGTTCAACAAGTGTCTGCAGGTTATGGAGATCAATAAACCACTTGTTAAACAAAATTAAAAGATCAGTCAAGAAAATAGTCAAGTGATCATCAAAGAAGCAGCTTTACAAGAAAAGATCTGTGATTAGAAGAAGGAGCTTGAGCAATCCAATGAAGATCTGAAGATGTTTATGAGAAACATCAGGATGCTCAATAATGGTACTAAGAATCTGGATGAGATTCTAAATTCAAGACGGACCATAAAGGTACGACATGGTCTTGGATATTCTGGACAAAACTCAGGAGAAATCAAGTTTGTTAAAGTAAAAGATGAATCTGAGAAAAAAGAAGAAGTCTATCAGAATGTTCTGAACGTTGAGAAGAACGTCCATCCTCCAAACATATCTCACAAGAAGATCTTTAACAGAAACAAATCCAACGTTGCCTTTCACAACACATCAGATAAAAGAAAGATAATCTGTCACTATTGTGAAGTTGTAGGCCACATCAGACACCATTGTAAAGATTATCTTAGAGATTTTAAAAGAATGAGGAGAATGCTTGTACCTGCCTAAGCCAAAGCTGCAGCACCTTGTCAGAACTGAAGAAAGGATTAAAACTCACCAAAGAAGCAGTGGATGGTGAAGAAACAGCGTGTGAACATGATAGCTCACACATCTCTCAGAGTAGAAAGTACTAACAGCTGGTATTTTGATAGTGAATGCTCTAGACATATGACAGGTGATAGTATAGTTGTGAAAAACTTGAAGACCTACACATCAGACTTTGTTATCTTCAGAGATGAAAAGAAGGGCAAATGAGTTCTGAATGTTGAAGGAATGCCCAACTTGAAGAAAGTCATGCTGATAGATGGACTAAAAGATAATCTGATCAGCATTAGCCAGTTTTGTGATGATGATATGACTGTCATCATCACCAAAGATGATTGCAAGTTCTACAAGAAGGATAATGAAGTCTTCATGGAAGGAAAAAGATCCTCTGACCACTGCTGCAGATTCAATGTTTCTTCTGAATGTTCAATAACCTATCAGAGAACATCCTTAGATGAAGCTGAGTTATGGCATCAGAAGCTTGGCCATACACACATTAGGAATCTACGGAAGCTGATCAACAAAGATATGGTAAAAGGGATTCAAATGATCAAGGTCGACTACAACAAAGTCTGTGACCCCTGTCAATTAGGGAAGCAAGTCAGATCTCAACACAATGATGTCCAACACATCACCTCTGGCAGCGTCTTAAATCTTCTTCACATGGATCTAATGGGATCAATGGCTACTGAAAACTATGGAGAAAAGAGGTAGGCGTTTGTTTGCATAGATGATTTCTCTAGGTTCACCTGGGTTAAATTTTTTAGGGACAAAATAGAAACTCTTACAGTCTTTAAGAAATTAGCTTGTAAAGTTTCTGTGGAAAAAAAGTATTCCAATTAAGAGTATCAGAAGTGATCATAGAAAGAATTCGAGAACAAGCCATTTGATGAATTCTGTGAAGAGCATGGAATTAACTTTGAATATTCTATACCAAAGGCTCCTCAGCAGAATGGAATTGTTGAAAGAAAGAATAGGACTCTTCAAGAGATGGCTAGAGCAATGATTGCTGGAAATAACATTGCTACTCACTTCTGGGCTGAAGCTATCAACACAGCATGCCATATCAGCAATCGAGTTCACTGTAGACTAGAAACTCACAATATTCCTTATGAGTTATGGAATGAAAGAAAGTCTACTATCAAATACTTTCATATATTCGGCTGCACCTGCTATATTCTCAATGATAGAGAATATCTTACCAAAATGGAGAATAGAGGAGTTGAAGGTATCTTTCTTGGATATTCAAGAAACAACAAGTCCTACAGGGTCTACAACACTAAAATAAGAGTTGTTATTAAGTCTGTCAATGTCAATTTTGATGATGCTCAAGATTTCAGAAGTGATGATGAGGAAGTTCATCAAGATGTCTATGAACATCCTGAAGAACGTTCAGAGAAGTCAGACTCACTCAGCATAGAGCCTACTGAGACTCCTAGAAGGACATACAAGCATCTTGTTAAAAGTCATCCAACAACAACAATCATAGGAGATGTGCATGACTCGCTGAAGACAAGAAGTAGAGCAAAAGTTTAAGAACTAATTGCTAATGTCTGCTTCACATCAAAGATCGAGCCTAAGAATGTGAAGGAAGCTCTGCAAGATCAGTACTAGATCGAGGCCATACAAGATAAGATGCTGCAATTCAAGAATAATAATGTTTGAGATCTTGTTCCAATTCCAGATGATGTCAACATTGTTGGAACAAAGTGGATTTTTAGAATCAAGTGTGATAAAAAAGAAAACATTATAAGGAATAAATCAAGACTGGTTACTTAAGGCTACTCTCAGATTGAAAAAATCAAATTCGATGAGACATTTGCTCATGTGACAAGATTAGAATCAGTAAGATTGTTTCTTGCTATTGTCTATCAACTGAAGTTCAAGCTACATCAGGTGGATGTGACGAGTGTCTTCCTAAATGGCTTTCTCAACAAACCTGTGTATATTGCTCAACCAAAAGGGTTTGAAGATCCTCACAATCCAGATCATGTTTACAAGCTCAAGAAAACTCTTTATGGTTTGAAACACGCTCCTAGAGCATGGTATGAAAGGCTTGTAAACTATCTGCTATGCAAATGATGCAAAAGAGGAGGAGAGGACAAGACTCTTTTCATCAAAAATGAGAATAAGATAGTGATCATTTTTCAGGTATATATGGATGACATTATATTTGGATCAAATTCAGAGAAGATGGTCATGAACTTCATCAAGGACATGGAGACTAAATTTGAGATGAGCTTGGTAGGAGATCTGAAATACTTTCTAGGGCTGCAGATCAAGCAAACAGAAGAAGGTATTTTCATATCCCAATCCAAATATGCTAAAGATCTTGTCAAGAAATTTGGACTTGAGAGCAGCAAGCACAAGAGGACTCTAATAGGGACAACAACCAATATTTCCAAGGATGATGCTGGAATTGGAGTCAATTAGACTCTTTACAGAAGCATGATTGGAAACCTGCTATATCTTACAGCTAGCAGACTTGTCATTGCATACAGTGTGGGAGTATGTGCTAGACATCAAGAATGTCCAAAGAAAAGTCATCTGAATGTTGTGAAGAACATTATCAAATATGTTAATGGAACAACTGAGTATGGTCTCTGGTATTGCACTGATACAAATTCAAGCATTGTGGCATATAGTGATGCTAATTGGGTAGGCTCACCAGATGATAGAAAAATCACATCAGGTGTTTGTTTCTTTGTAGGAAACAATCTTGTTTCCTAGTTCATTTAGAAGCAAAATAGTATCTCTCTCTACAGCCGAAGCTGAGTTCATTACAGAAGGAAGTAGTTGTACTCAGATTGTGTGGATTTTACAGATGATGAAGGACTATGAAGCTGCTCATGATGTCCCAATTCTATTTTATGATAACATGAGTGCAATAAACATATCCAAGAATATAGTTTAGCACTCAAGGACCAAACACATTGATATCAGATATCACTACATCAGAAGTCTAGTTGAAGAAGGAGTTCTAAAGATTGAACATGTTAACACAGAAGATCAACTAGCAGATTTATTCACCAAAGGCTTGGATATTGCAAGATTTAAAAAGCTTAGATCCTCATTGGGTCTTTACATTCACCATTAATCAGCCTAATGGTATGTGAGTGTGTTTATTTCACACTCAGCAGGTTATTGAGAGATCCTGCAAAAAGAATGAGTTAAATTAGAGAATCTATGTATAAAGTTCACCATAGATGTTCATAAACATCTCCTAGAAGATAATCATGCACTTTGTTAGTAACGGCTAGTTGGCATCCCTGCAACTTCAGAACTGGAAAAATACGAATTTCGCTCCAAATTTTCTATGTCTAACAGAACTATTGATGGATGTCACTAGAGAGAAGAGATCATCTGCTTAAAAGGATACGCTTCCTGTCCAAAATCTTATTTTTTTCATTATGAGTTTCTATCATCAAACATCTCTCTCTCTCTCTCTCTCTCTCTCTCTCTCTCTCTCTTTAAAAATTTACCATTGCCATTAAAATTCTTTGCATTCTCCAATTTGTTCTTCTTTTTCCCTACTCTCTCAATGGCTCCCAAAATAAAAGTCCCTTCTAAATCCAGAAAGAGACATGGAAAGGTCACATATGTTGGAAGAACTTTGGATGAAGACACGGGTCTTGATGATTTTGATAGACAAGTCATGGGACTTGATACTAAAAGGCAGAAGGTGTCTGGAAGACTTTGTGATGAAGAAGATGACTCTGGAGACTCTGAAGACCATTATATTGAAGAATAACACGAAAGTGATGATGAAGAGGTCGTCTGAGAGAAAGAAGAAGAAATAGAGGTCGCCTCTTCGAAGAAGGCCAAGAAAAGCAAGCCGTTAAAGTTTAATGATCTGAGTAAGCAAGTAACTCAGACCTACAAACTTGCCACTGCTGTAAAAGCTGAAATGAAGAGTAGTGTCAAGAAGAAGACCACCGCAAAGAAATCAAAGAAGATCGTGGAAGAGGTTTCCAAGAACCTTAATCAAGAAGTTGAGAAAGCTTCTGCTATTGCTGAAGAAGAATCCATTCTAAAAAATACTGCAGAACCATCCAAAGATGTTCAAGAACAAGTTCTTAAACCTACTGATGAAGATGAGCATGTTTCTCTCGCTCAGAAATTCAATTTGTCTGTAAAGAAAGCTGCTGTCAGGAAGAGAAATGCCAAGATCATTCATAGATCTGTGGTTACTGAAGATCCATAAAAGGAGATTCAGAGCTCTTCTTCCTCTGAAAAGGAAGCCCCCACACCTCAAGCAGAGAAGATGCTTACAAGTGCTCAGTACACTATCGAGCCTTTCACTGTCGAATTTCTATCACCAGGAATATCCATGAAGAAGAAAATCTCATGGAAGTCTACCAAGGGATCTGTACATGTGTCCACCAAATCTCCAATGACTAGAAGCCAAGCCTTAGAAGAGATTTTGGGAAGCTTCTGTAAGAAATCTACTGCTGGAAGGGGGACCAGAACCAAGGCTGCTGTCGAGAAGAAGAAAATTCACAAAGATGTTCGGGAACAAGTTAGAGGATGTTCCAGACAACTGGAAATCATTCAAGAAAAAGGTAGTTCTTATGGTCTTTTTAGATCAGTTTTTCATGCTTCATCAGGGGATAAGGTGAAGAAAAGAAATGTTATAACAGAAATAAGGGTAGATACATTTGTATTGGTAGAGGCGGGTATCTACACTTTGGTTGAGGCTGCCGATTTGTTACAAACCGTATTGAAAGTTGGCGATTATGTTCCAATGGTTGTCAATGAGTTCTACTGCAACCTAACTAAGGATATGGACAATCCTGCTTCAAAAAACTTTGAGAAAGTTTTTTGTTCGAGGACAGATGGTGGAGTTTTCCCCGCATTTGATCAATCAGACGATTAGATCAACTATGGAGGAAGAGTTTGAAGAAGTTGAAGACTGGGGCATCATCACTGTTGAACACACATGAGGTGAGTATGATTATTGGCCAACAAACCCCCAGACCATTCTAACAAGCAAGCTAACTTCTATCAACAAGGCCCTGTTCAGAATTGCCACCCACAATTAGGTGCCAACTATTTAAATTCCGGAGGTACCTACACATGCACAAGAACTAAGAACCGAACCCGCAAGAGGACAGAGTAGTTGTAAGATGGTAAGCTAACTCGGGTCATGTCTCTCGAGAAAAGCTTAGAGGAGACTATGTTTCTATGCTATGCATGCAAACATGTACAAGAATTTAAATACAACCTAAATATTCGAATCAAGAGATTGGATGGTTTTGACTAAACTACCAAATTAAAACAACAAGAATTAATTAGCAGTACCTAACAATAGCAAAGATTGAAGAAAAGATTGTGAGAAGAGCATTAGGGTGTAGATTCTTTCATTGGTTTATCTCCTAGCTTGTTTCGAATCGATTATGTTAATCCTACATGTACAATAGACCCCATTCAAGAGTTTTAACTTCATTTACTGTCACCATCAATCCATTAAATCCCCATCAACTATATCATACAAACAAGATTAACAATTAGGCTTACGAAACCCGATTCACCTAATGTTGAAGGAACCTAAGTCGGGCTATAAAATCTCCTCTCGGTCTCATCTAAAGCCTAGCAATGCCAAGTAGTGATCAAGTACTCAACAAAAAAAGCACAATTCCAACAATAAGAAATCAACTATCACAAGCATGGATCGAAACCAAATCAATTATATACCCCCTAATGAGGAAATTAGCCCATCATCATGGTCAAAACAACATACGAACCATAAGATTTGTCCATTTCATAAATCAAAAGACAAATAAAATATAAACTTCTACAATATTATTGTCTCGAGAGTTTTAGGACAAATCTCCACAAAATGAGCTGAGCTAAGAACGAAAATACCAAGAAGTAGAGATCCTTGAGCAAGCCTCGCTTCCGCGGATGGCTTGGAGTCGGATTCTTTTTCTCGTGCCCCTCGTCCTTAAGCTTGAGCTTCTTTTCTCTTTCTTTCCCCTCTTCTTCTCTCTGGAACAGTAAAGTGTTATTTAGAGTGAAGATGGAATGTATCCCACCTTGATAGAGTGTGTGGAGAGAAGTTATGAAGATGAAATGTGAATCCGGATGATTGATTGAGAATGGTTGAAGAATTTGGGATTAATTGGTTGATCAAAAGAAAGAGAGAGAGAGAGAGAGAGAGAGAGAGAGAGAGAGAGAGAGAGAGAGAGGTGTAGTTATTAGGGGAATTTAATCCCAACTCCATCAACTCCTCTAGGCTTCCAAAAGTCTTTACCTCTTTAATAATCCAGTAGGCCAAGTGGGTAGAAAAATACTGAGGATTAAAGCTCACAGACGTAGCTTGAAACTGATCGAAGGAGGCCAAAACTGATCGCGGCTGAAACTGATCACGAGAGTCTAGAACTGACTGCCCCGCACCGGCGGCGTGCCCCGCGCTCGTGGGGCTGGAGTGCCGCACGCTCGCAGGGGTTCTCCGCCATGAGTACTGCCGCGCGATTGTGGAGGTCTTCGCGCCGACGGGGTAGGTTAGTTTCAGTTTTGGCTTTTCTTTTAGTCGAGCTTTCCGCCTGCAGCTTCGACACTTCAGCTGAGCTCTTTCAGTTCTATTGGGGTTTCTTCGAATTAAACCACCGTAGGATCATTTGGTTGTTCATTAATCCATGTTCATGCAAATCATATTTTTATGTCACATGCATGTTTATCACAGTCTAACAGAAATAGCATGCATAGCAGATTCGAATATAATAAAGCGGAAACATATAAACGAATCAACTTACAAATCAATAGACGGTCTGTGGACAAGATTAAAGATCTAATCTTGGTGTTGAATGAACACAGTAATTGACGCCACTTATGTTAAAATCATCCACTGTAGATTCTACTCCAATATCTTCTATTGTATTCCCGGACTGTATCTAGATTCAGAGTGGGCTGAAATCAACTAGATAGAGTTGTGAAATCTGTGGATAACTTTGAGAGACAAAGAGGGCTGATTTCTGATTGCCAAATTTTCATCCCCCCTCTCTATTAAATAAAGAAGTGGGCGAAAATTTGCTTCTCAAACCCTACTGGGTTTGGGCCTCTATCTCAAGTTCAATATCCAGTCCACTATCAGTCAATTGGGCTACAACAGGGATCTAGAAGAATATTAAATTGGCCCACTAGTTTATTTAATATCCAATATTCAATAAACTTAGGATATAATTAAATAAATTATGTTTTACTTTTATTCCACTAAAGAAGTAAAATTAACCTACAAATTTAATACATATTTACGAATATGTTTTCTCCTTTAGTCCAGCCATTCCCCGTGTTTAAGATATAATGTTCCTTAATTAATTAAGCCAATCTCTGACAGCTATAATTAATTAACATCTAAAACCTTGAGTAGTACCACACAAGCTTTACTCATGTACGGAAGAAATTCCATCTGCAGGGTTTCAACATGAACTTGTGTTTCCTCAAGAGAACATCATCAACCTGGTGCACTAGGACACGGTGCTCATGCATACTGCTCGAGACATCATGTATACATTGTTATTACCCAAGATATCAAATTCGATCTACGAAAAGATCTCACTCATTGATAAATCAAAGTAATAAACAACGTACACATATGTTCGCCAATATCACATGAGTTCAAAACTCGAACTCTGTGGATCTTTATTCTCTCAGTAACTGGGTCAGAGACAGAGAATAGTATCCTATCGCGATCCTCCTCAATACACTAACAAGTGTACTAGAATAATCAGTTAGTCAAGATAAACTAACTTATCAGATTATTCTACGGTGTACCGATGGTGTGTTCAGGACCATCTAAGCCGTGAGCTCTTTAATACATTACAAGGTTCCAATCTCAGACTCCATTGCAGTTTTTCAAGAATCCGCATCTTTATCTCGAATTGCCTCGCCATAGGTCTTGGGATCCAATTCATTGAGACCCTTTGGGAAATCTGAAGCCTCTCCCAGACCAATGAATCTATCAGGTTGGCATACAACCCTCCCACTGCGATGAGGCAGTTCTTGTAATTCTGTGACATGTTGTGCAGTGTTTGGTGGTTCTTCTTCTTGTACAACCGGTGTAGGATTCGATCCTCCTCTTAACTCCTCAAGGATGATTTGACTCCTTAGTTTGTGGTTTTTAACATAGTCTTCCTCTAAGAATCGAGCATTGGCGCTGACAATGATCTTCTGATCCTTAGGACTATAAAATAAACCACCTTTCGTTCCTCGAGGATATCCAACAAACAGCCTTGCACCAGTATGAGGAGCCAGCTTATCAGCTTCTTTGTCCAACACATGTGCTGGGCTGCCTGAAATCTGAATATGGTTCAAACTTGACTTTTGTCCAGTCCATAGTTCTGTGGGTGTAGTAGGAACTGATTTTGATGGAATCAAGTTGAGAATATAGGCTGCCATTTCCAGGGCATATCCCCAGAATGAAATTGGCAACTTAGAATAACTCGTCATCGATCTAACCATCTCTAACAGTGCTCGATTCCTTCTTTCCACCACGCCATTCTGCTGTGGCATTCCAGGCGCAGTCAACTAGGATGTAATCCCATTCTCTGCCATGTAATCCCTAAATTTACTTGAGAGGTACTCGCCACCATGATCATAACGTAGTGACTTGATACTTCTACCTGTTCGTTTCTCCACTTCCGCCTTAAACTCTTTGAATTTCTCAAAGCATTCAGACTTGCGACGCAACAGGTAGATATAATGGTATCTAGAGTAATCATCAATGAGAGTGATGAAATACTCGAACCTTCCTCGAGCTTGAACTGACATAGGGCCGCACTGGTCAGAGTGAATCAAATCTAATAGCCGTTCTGATCTATTTTCTTTTGACTGGAAAGGACGCTTGGTCATTTTACCTTCCAAACAGGATTCACACAAAGGAAATGATTCCAGTACCAAAGAAGATAGTGCTCCATCATTTACAAGCCTTTGTATCCTCTTAAGGTTAATATGACCTAGCCTTAGATGCCAAAGATAGGTTTGATTCAATTCCGAAGGTTCTTTTCTCTTGTTAGGGTTTATGATCGATGTATTCAACAGTTGTCTTTGTGTAGTGTTTTCAATTGGTTTAAGAAAGTATAGGTGTTCATCCAATATGCCAGAACAGATAAAATGTTTACTACTAAAGATAACTACTTTGTTATCAAAAGAAACAGAATATCCATCCATAATCAATTTAGAAACTGAAACCAAATTTCGCCTAAAACCAGGCACATAAAGACAATCTTTCAAAACCAAAGTTCTATCACTACTGAAAGGTAAAACAACGTCTCCCACTACAACAGCCGCCACTCTCGTAGCATTGCCCATGTAGACGGTGATCTCATCCTCACTCAGCTGTCTTTTTACCAGGAACCCCTGTAAAGACATGTAAACATGATCAGTAGCTTCAGTATCTACTACCCATGACTGGGTAGAACAAGTTGCTAAACATGCTTCCACAACCAAAGTGTGAGATGTATCTCTCTTCTTCTTCTTATTAGGACACGCCGCCTTCCAGTGACCTGGTTGGCCGTACTTGAAGCACTTAGTCTTCGACTTAAACTCCTCAGGAGGAATCTTTACATTTGGCTTCTTTGCCTTAGGCGCCTCATCTGCAGCCTTCTTAGGTGTGTTTCTCTTCTTCATTTTTCCACCAGAAAAAGACGCGCCTCTTTCAGCTATGTGAGCCTGAGGATCGCTCTTTTGGAGCAATTCAGCCGCCTGAAGATCTATGAGTAGTTCAGTCAGGCTGACATCCCTTTTAATCATGTTAAAATTCAGCTTGAACTGCTCAAACTTCGAGGACAAGCTATGAAGAACAATGTCGATTTGAGAATCGCCATCTAGCTCTCCAACCAAGGTCTCGATCTCAGATAAATATCCCATCATCGTGAGAACGTGATCCCTAACAGGTGTGGAGTCAGACATTCTCGCATCCATTAGTTTCTTCATTGCCAAATGACGTGCCGAGCGGTTCTGATGACCGAATAGCTGCCTAAGGTTGTACATGATATCATAAGCGGTTTTCATAGGCTCATGCTGATGTTGCAACACACTTAACATAGATGCCAAGATGTAACAGCACGCTATCTCATTAGACCTAACCCACTTATCATATGCAACCTTTCTGGCTTCGTCAGAACCCTCATCTGGCTGTGGAGGACAAACCTCATCAAGTACAAACTTGTGTCCCTCGGCAACAAGAACTAAGTTAAGGTTACGAAGCCAGTCATTGTAGTTTTCACCGACAAGTTTATTTTCTTTAAGGATTGAGGACAGATTGGAGAGTGCCATTGATGATATGAAATAACTGAAATTAAAACATGCAGTACAGTCACAAAACACGTTTAGGATAAACAGTATATAATCGAAAACCTCACAAAAATTATATACTTTTCCAACAACACTTTAAAAACGTCTTTTATAAGCCACGATAGTGTGGACATTTATAAAATTCATTTTTAAATAGTTTAAACCTTTAATTTGCCTCCAGTTGAGTTTCCTTACAACAAGCAAATTAATAGCCAGATAATAAACATGGTCATGCAATCGTCTAACTGATAAGCCACGATCGTGTGGACGTTTATCAATAAATTACATCTAAGTGTGCACACCATTATCTTCGTACCAAGATCACTACTCAAATTTAACTGCTCCAGATGGAGGAGTCAGTTAGTCCTAATAGTATTCTACAGCTATCCATTTAGGAGATTTAATTTCTAGAGAAATCTGTGAAATGACACATCCGATATGGAGGAAGACCGATGTCAACGCGCATGCCCATCACTTCTCAATTAAACCAGATTTAATGGAGACCGTATGAGATTTCTACATACTTTGGTATGAATCTCTCCCTCTTAGTTATTTATGTTTGAGGTTTCATTTTATCCCATTATCGAACATGCAAACATCACATAAAATGATAAACATCCATTGCATGCTTCAACATAATAAGCAACAGTAATATTCCAACTATCATGGCTTATATCTCATGTTGATTGATGAGATAAAACTGGAAAGTCAGCTCCAGAAACAGGCTTGGCCGCCGCCCCTTCACCACGCCTCGCCGAAAACCCTAGCTCTATTTTAGGGTTTCGGGACGTGAACCAGTGAACCTTTCTTTTTTGGTGCTGAACCACTTTCCTTCTTTGAGTTGATCTCCGATCTTTATTCAATACAAACTATCTATTCCAAAAGGAAAAATCTAATATTTCTAGAATAAAAATTACAACTCGAAAACTCGATCTAACAGCTTTATATCTATTACATTAAAACAACGTAAAATAAAACCTAGACCTAATCCATGGATTTTTTCATGGATTAAAATCACGTACATAGCCAAACCGGCATACGGCCAACATCCATTCAACATAAACATACATCACATAAAATAAAGGAGCCATGATTGTTGGTAAAACTGTAAACAAACACAGTCTACAAATCCAACAATCATGTATTATATGATCCACATAAAATAACATATGATATCTATGCATGAAAATAAAAATATCGAATTTAACAATCAATTAAATTTATTAATTCGATATTATCCACAAGATAAAAATTGGAAATTAAAATAATTATCCACCAATTTAAATCTTGAATATTTTTGAAAATATCTCTTAAATAAATCTGGAAATTATTTAAAATTATCCACCAAATTTATTTAATATTTTCAAACCACCCTAATTAAATAATAATTGGATATCTTGATATAAATCAAAAATCTAATCCAAATATTATCCATAAGAATCTAAATCTTTAAGGATAAGGTTTGAAGATTTGATCAACTTCAAAATCTTCCAAAACCTATCCAAAAATTAAATTTTTATCACAATTGGATTTTGATAATTATTTGTATATATCCAAAAATCACCTCATCCAATATTTAATCTATAGATTTCAAAAATATAACAAATAATAAATCTGGAAATTTGATCCACTTTAAATTATTCCAAATTTAAAATTCTATTTTTGAATCTATCTAGATTAAAATTAGGTAAATTAAGATATATATCAAATAATATCAAATCTTAACCCAATCCTTATGATTTTCGATCCACATCATTAAATAGAATTGGGGATTTGATTTTCATCAAAATCTTCTCCAATTTAATTTAACAAAAATCGAAAATAACATAAAATAACATATTTGGAAATTTTGACATTAATCAAAAAACTATTCCAAATAAAATAACCACAAGTTTCGAAAATTACAAGGAGTAATAATCTGGAAATTTGATCCACTTCAAATTCTTCCAAATTAATTATCCTAATTTCAAAACCTATCTAGATTAGAATTAGGCAACATCTGATAAGCATAAAATATTACATAATCTATTCTAATCTATCAAAATTTTCGAACCATACCACAAACAAATCTAGAAATTTTGATCTTGATCAAAAATCTATCCAAATTTATTTTCTAGGTATCGAAAATTTAACATACAAATTAGAGAATTTTTAACACATCAAATTCAAAAATTTGATCTCCAAATTTTCGACCCCTATGAGAATTAAATCTGGAAATTTAAAGAATATCAAATATCATCCCAAATATATTTCTCATAGTGACCGAAAATTCCCATACATCAAAACTAGAATTTTTGAATTTTACATCAAAAATTCTTCCAAGCTTTGAATACCATAAAATCGAAATACATGGCGGATTAAATCTGAAAATTTAAACACCATAAATTTATCATCAAATTTAATTGTGTAATTCGAATTCATGCTTGGATTAATCCTAGAACAGTGCCAAAACCCGCTCTGATACCAGTTGTTGGGGTTTTTTTGAATTAAACCACCGCAGAATCATTTGGTTGTTCATTAATCCATGTTCATGCAAATCATATTTTTATGTCACATGCATGTTTATCACAATCTAATAGAAATAGCATGCATAGCAGATTCGAATCTAATAAAGCGGAAACATAGAAATGAATCTACTTACAAATCGATAGACGATCTATGGACAAGATTAAAGATCTAATCTTGCTGTTGAATGAACACAGTAATTGGCGCCACTTATGTCAAAATCGTCCACTGCAGATTCTACTCCAAGATCTTCTATTGTATTCCCGGACTGTATCTAGATTCAGAGTCGGCTGAAATCTACTAGATAGAGTTGTGAAATCTGTGGATAACTTTGAGAGACAAAGAGGGGCTGAATTCTGATTGCAAAATTTTCATCCCCCATCTCTATTAAATAGAGATGTGGGCGAAAATTTGCTTCTCAAACCCTACTGGGTTTGGGCCTCTATCTCAAGTTTAATATCCAGTCCACTATCAGTCAATTGGGCTACAACAGGGATTTAGAAGAATATTAAATTGGCCCACAAATTTATTTAATATCCAATATCTAATAAACTTAGGATATAATTAAATAAATTAAGTTTTACTTTTATTCCACTAAAGAAGTAAAACTGACCTACCAATTTAATACATATTTACGAATATGCTTTCTCCTTTAGTCCAGCCATTTCCCGTGTTTAAGATATAATGTTCATTAATTAATTAAGTCAGCCTCTGACAGCTATAATTAATTAACATCTAAAACCTTGAGTAGTACCACACAAGCTTTACTCATGTACGGAATAAATTCCACCTGCAGGGTTTCAACATGAACTTGTGTTTCCTCAAGAGAACATCATCAACCTGGCGCACCAGGACACGGTGCTCATGCATACTGCTCGAGACATCATGTATACATTGTTATTACCCAAGATATCGAATTCGATCTACAAAAAGATCTCACCCATTGATAAATCAAAGTAACAAACAACGTAAACATATGTTCGCCAATATCACATGAGTTCAGAACCCGAATTCTGTGGATCTTTATTCTCTCAGTAACTCGGTCAGAGACAGAGAATAGTATCCTATCGCGATCATCCTCAATACACTAACAAGTGTACTAGAATAATCAGTTAGTCAAGATAAACTAACTTATCAGATTATTCTATGGTGTACCGATGGTGTGTTCAGGACCATCTAAGCCGTGAGCTCTTTAATACATTACAAGGTTCTAATGATATGATCTTACCGTGTGACTCCCCACACCATATCATCTACAATGTAAGTATATGGAACATTGCATAAAACAATTATAGAACATAATCTAAATGTAAAAGGTGACTGCAATAACTTTCATTTCATATCATCATATCATCAGAAAAGTATACAAAGACAAGTCTTCCAGTATACAAAACTAACAAGTTGCAGCTCCAGTTTGCTTTTTCAGCTGAAGCTTAGCTCACCAGTTGTGCCTTCAATTCAGTTCTCCAATTCATCAGCTGCGATCCAATTCTTCAGCTGCAGCTCAAGATCCTTGGCTC
This sequence comes from Perilla frutescens, assembly GCA_026008535.1. Taxonomy (NCBI): domain Eukaryota; kingdom Viridiplantae; phylum Streptophyta; class Magnoliopsida; order Lamiales; family Lamiaceae; genus Perilla; species Perilla frutescens. Next base: position 33,067,894 of record BRKX01000008.1, on the reverse strand, counting down.
CAGCTTGGAATCTTCAATTTGACCCCAAACTAATCAGTTTAGGGTGCTATTTTGGTTCCGCCATTAGTTTGGCCCTTCAACTTTACTCATGAGCTGGAGCTTTTCCTTGGAGCTTCGTATCCTTGCCACTTTTATGCCCTAAAAGAAAAAAACCTAGCATATTCCTCCATAAGAGCAAAAGTGAAGATAAAAACATAAAATCCACACGAAAACACATGAATTACGTATACTAAAGATACAAAATTCCTTCAATAAAATAGTAGAAATAAACACTAAACAACTTCCCCACACTTAGCCTTTTGCGAATCCTCAAGCAAACAAGTCATTCAGAATATGAAGCAAGAAGGGATGGTCCTCAGGATGATCATGCATATTGAATCATTTCTCATGGTTTCATACTAAAGCACTTATTATCCAAGAAAGCAAAAGCAATCATCAAATCAAGTGTGTTTCTTTATCCTCACAAGAATAGGGAAGACATATTAGACTCAATCCAAGTGCAACAAGTATCCTTTAAATCATTTATCACTTATTTCTAAAATCACATTTTCAAATTGACTACTTAATTTGGGGAATGCAATCATAGGACAAAATCATTAGGTAGAATCATCAAGCTAAAAGTCGAGCTTCCTAATGTGGTTTCCCATACTCATCATGTAAAATTCGAAAGAATTGACACACATGATAGGAGTAGAATCCAGAATGCAACCCCATTTATTTAACAATTTATCAAAGAGGATATGGATCAAAGTTCACAAGGTTAAGTCCTTAGGGAGGAAATCTCCAATGTCCTTGCGTGGTTTCCCATGCTCATAGTTGACTTTGTCGACTAGAGGAGCAGAGATCCTAATTATCCTCATTTATTTAGAATCATCTCTTTTTTTATACAAATCAAAGTGGAACAATGATTTAACGGGAATACTTATTCATCATGCAAAGAAATCAACATGCTTCCTAATTCTTGGAGAACAAGACCCCACAACACAAATGATCAAATCATGATCATCATTCTTTTGGCGATTCATGCTCTAAGGTGAAACAACTAGAACAATTTTCTTATCATGATCACTCAAAAATCATTCTTTGAAGATTCATATCCCAAATTCCCAAGTTTAACAATTAGACAAGATAATCATGCTAAGTGGGAGACACAAAACAAAATTCACAACATAATCAAAGCATAAATTAAAAGACAACACATAATAAAATAATCCAAAGTACAACCTAAATCTATAACAAAATTCAACATAAAATCAAAACTACAATCTTAAAAAAATCATAGAACATAAAACACAAGTTCACCTCCCCACACTTAATTCATGCATTGTCCTCAATGTATGCAAAGAAGATGCAATAAAATAAGAGAAAGAGAGAGAGAGAGAGAAAACATCACAGGGTGTAGGGACCGGCAACAGGAACGGGTTCCTACAAAATAGCACGAACAACTAATGACGAACGAATAAAATAATACAATAATACGAACATAATGAAAAGAAAAACACACATGAAACACGGAAACACAAAAGAACATATAAAAACACTTCACTACTCTGGTAGGTCAAAAGGTGGTGGAGGTGGCGGTGGGTACGGGTGGTGAAGCGTCTAGGAATTCCAGCTGTTCTCGAGGGTTGTCATCCGCTAATCCTCCTGATCAAAGTGATGATAGACCTCCTATCTGAAGTCATCTAGCTCTTGGCGGAAGTTGTTAGTGGTGGTATCTAGATGTTGTCTGAAATCACCAATAGTAGTGTCGATGTGCTGGTGAAAATCACCAAGGGTGGTGTCATAGTGGGTCCTGAAGGACCTCATGTCGTCCTGCAGCATCTGATACCCATACTGAGGCATCATCGTGGGGTAAGGCAGTGGCTGGTAGTGGACTTAACCTCCATGCTCTTGCTCTTCTTCCTGTTCTTCTTCTTGCTCCTCTTCATTCTCTTCTTCTTCCTGCTCTTCTTCATCGTCGTCCTCCTGTGGGGCAGAAGATGGCCCTGCTCTCTCATCACGTCGATGCCACAATCTGTGTATTCATAAGCTTCTGCACACAGGGCCGATCAGTGTGGGCCACTAGTCTTCACTCATCAATCACCAGTTGGGCTCGTCAGAGCTTGTCTAAATTAATCATATATTCTCTGACCTTCGTCTGACCTTCTGAGAGTGGCCCATGATGACGAATGAGGCCTAGTTTGACGGCAAAAGCAGTGATGAAAGCACAGAAGGAGGCATGTTGCTTGGTACGCCTTGTCATTTGCTGGATGGCAGTCTAAATGAAGTAGGATGGGAAGATTTTAGTGTTGTGAATGGTACACCATAGAAGATAAACCTCTATAGAATTAACTTTGTTCGCTTGTTCCTTCTCGGAAATAGAGTATGCAAGGAACTTGTGCATGATGGCAAGGGCAGGATCCCTAATGAAGCTACTCGATGTCCCTTGAGAATCCCAGTTGTTGAATCCTGTAAGCTCAAGCCAAACTGCATCTGTATTGAAGTTTGTTGGCTTATCTCTCACCCCAGATGTCGGAAAACTGAAGTAATCTTTCATTCTAGCCAATGTCACCTCATATGCATCTCCAAGCATGTGAAAAGTGATTTTTTAATTTGGTGAATCGAGCTTGAACGTCACCAAGAACTCAAGGCATAACAGATTAAAACCAACATATTTCATTTTGGCTAACTTATCCAATTTCAACACCTTCAAGTACTTTATCACCTTATTCTCAATTTTCAAGGACTTCAACAGATTCCAATAAAAGTAACAAGGGAAAGTGATATCATATACATTAAAAGCTTGGTAACAGTTACCTTCCCCGTGGTTACATAGTCGAAACGGGCAATGGTAAAGCTCTTGAAAGTCTTCATCACCATCTTCGTGGGAGGAGGATGCATTCTTGGTCCTCGGTGGCATGGTGAGTGCTAGAGCAAGGTGAAGAAGGGCTTGAGTTGAAGGTAAGCTCGGATCTGGTACGCGGGGTGTGAGCAGAGGTAGCGGCGCGCGAACAAGTACGCGTTGGCTAGGCAGGGTGCGGTCGTGGGAAGCAGCGCGGGCGCGGAGGTGAGCAGACAAGGGGATTGCATGGTCACGGGGCTGGGCGTGGCCGCAGGGCATGCTTGGTGTTAGAGATAAGGAGGAGCTGTGGTAGAGTGCAGTGGCGGATGTGCAGGCAGCGGCGGCGTGCAGCGGAAAGGTGAGGGCGCGGCGGCGGGATATGTACACGAGCGTGGGATGGACGGAGGTTGGGCTGTACGTGAGCGGGTGCAGAGCTGTGTGATTTTGCGCCTGAGTTGCAGCTTTAGGAGAAAGGAAACTGAAGTGGGGGATTTTGGAGAGCTAGAAGCGGCGCACTTTGTGGTGAAAATAGGGTTCCCAATCATGGTCCCCTTTTTATAGTAGGGACGTCCCACGACCGCGCGAAGCAGCGCGCTCGCGGACTGGCAAGGACCGGCGCCAGCGGGGACTTGCGCGCTCGAGCAGGCCTATTTTTGGTCCGGGATGCCGCACGCTCGCGGGGGCATTCCGCCGAGAGGAAGGTCACACAGTCGCGCTCACGGGCCCTAATTTCTTTATTTCTCCCTCCGCGCTCGCGGAGTCTTGCAAGCTCGCAGGGTCTGTTCATGTTAGTTTTGTATACTGGAAGACTCGTCTTTGTATACTTTTCTGATGATATGATGATATGAAATGAAAGTTATTGCAGTCACTGTTTGCATTTAGATTATGTTCTATAATTGTTTTATGCAATGTTCCATATACTTACATTGTAGATGATATGGTGTGGGGAGTCACACGGTAAGATCATATCATTAGAACCTTGTAATGTATTAAAGAGCTCACGGCTTAGATAGTCCTGAACACACCATCGGTACGCCGTAGAATAATCTGATAAGTTAGTTTATCTTGACTAACTGATTATTCTAGTACACTCGTTAGTGTATTGAGGAGGATCACGATAGGATACTATTCTGTCTCTGACCCAGTTACTGAGAGAATAAAGATCCACAGACTTCGGGTTCTGAACTCATGTGATATTGGCGAGCATATGTGTGTGTTGTTTATTACTTTGATTTATCAATGGGTGAGATCTTTTCGTAGATCAAATTCAATATCTTGGGTAATAATAATATATACATGATGTCTCAAGCAGTATGCATGAGCACTGTGTCCTGGTGCGCCAGGTTGATGATGTTCTCTTAAGGAAGCACAAGTTCATGTTGAAACCCTGCAGGTGGAATTTATTCCGCACATGAATAAAGCTTGTGTGGTACTACTCAAGGTTTTAGATGTTGATTAATTATAGCTGTCAGAGGCTTACATAATTAATTAATGAACATTATATCTTAAACACGGGGAATGGTTGGACTAAAGGAGAAAGCATATTCGTAAATATGTATTAAATTGGTAGGTCAGTTTTACTTCTTTAGTGGAATAAAAGTAAAACTTAATTTATTTAATTATATCCTAGGTTTATTGGATATTGGATATTAAATAAATTAGTGGGCCAATTTAATATTCTTCTAGATCCCTGTTGTAGCCCAATTGACTGAAAGTGGACTGCATATTGAACTTGAGATAGAGGCCCAGCCTAATAGGGCTGAAACATGAAATTTTCGCCCCTCCCTATATATAAGGGGAGGGGGCACGAAAATTTGATGATGTTATTCATAGGAAATCAGCCCCTCTTAGTCTCTCAAAGTTATCCATAGATTTCACAACTCTATCTAGTAGATTTCAGCCCACTCTGAATCTAGATACAGTTCGGGAATACAACAGAAGATCTTGGAGTAGAATACTATGGTGGTCGAAATTTTGAGTGCTAGGTGGCGCCAACTACAGTTCATTCAACAGCAAGATTAGATCTTTAATCTTGTCCACAGACCGTCTATCGATTTGTAAGTAGATTCATTTCTATGTCTTCCGCTTTATTAGATTCGAATATGTTTTGCATGCTTTTTGATTAGACTGTGATAAACATACATGTTACATAAAATTATGATTTGCATGAACACGGATTAATGAACAACCAAATTGATCCTGCGGTGGTTTAATTCGAAAAAACCCCAACAGTTCCCTCCCGTGCTGGCGGGGATAAACTTAGCCATTTCCTCAGTTTTTGACCCTGCAACACCCAAACTCCTTGGCCTGTGAGACAATCATCAAAAACACAAACTTAAACACACCAAAAATGGTAAAAATTAAACGGCACATAAAAACAAGAAAAATCATGGGTTGCCTTCCATGCAGTGCTCATTTTGCTGTCTCGAGCTAGACATAGCCTCCGGGGTAGCTAGGTGGAGTTTTCGAGCTTGAAAGCCTCAATTTCGGCCTCTAGGGGCTGCCCTTCAACATATGGCTTGACACGGTGCCCATTCACTTGGAATGATGAGTTCGTCACTGGATATAGCAATGTAACTACACCATACGGGAACACCTCTTAAATAACTAATGATCCACTCCAACATGATTTCAACTTTCTGGGAAAGAGCTTTAATCGTGTGTTGAAAAGGAGGACCTTCATGCCCGGAGTGAGGTTCTTCTTCACAATGCACTTGTCATGAAGCCTCTTCACTTTATCTGTGTAGATTCTTACATTGTCGTAGGCTTCATTCCTCAACTCATCGAGCTCAGAAATTTGCATGGCTCGCTCTTTTCCTACACAAGTTAGATCAAAGTTTACCGCCTTGATGGCCCAATAGGCCTTGTGCTCGATCTCAACGGGGAGATGGCATGCTTTTCCATACACGAGGCGGTAAGGGCTCATTCCCAAAATTTTCTTATAAGACGTCTGGTATGCCCAAAGAGCATCCGTTAGCTTTATAGACCAATCTTTCCTCGACACGCTCACGGTTTTTTTCAAAATATTTTGGATTTGTTTGTTGCTTGATTCGACTTGACCGGAAGTTTGAGGATGGTATGGAGTGACAACTTTATGAGTCACCCCATTTTTTCTCATCAACCTCTCAAAGAGCTTGTTCGTGAAATGCGATCTGCAATCACTTATGATAGCTCGAGGGAATCCAAACCTACTCAAAATGTGCTCCTGCACAAACTTGATCACCACATTAGCATCACAAGTTCTAGTGGGGATGGCTTCAACCCACTTAGAAACATAATCAACCGATAGTAGTATATATTCAAAACCAAACGAGTTAGGAAATGGACTCATAAAATCAATACCCCACACATCAAAAATTTCAACGGCAAGGTTGACATTCAAGGGCATCTCATTTCTTCTCCCAAGTGAGCATCTTTAAAGATAGAAGGCCAATACAAACTGGATTGCAAGATCTTTCGGGCTGTCTTTTTCCCTCCAAAGTGCCCGCCACAGTGTGAGGTATGGCATGAGGCTAAGACATCAGTTTGCTCATCCTCAGGGACACATCTTCAGATCACTTCATCTCTCCCTAAATGGAAAAGGTATGGATCATCCCAAAAGTAGTACCTGTACATTGCTAAAAATCTCTTTCACCCTTGGAAAGTGAGGTTAGGATGCATTTTACTGCAAATGAGATAATTAACAATATCAGCATACCATGAAAAAGAATTAAGCTCAAGGGCATGCTCATACGGGAATGAATCCCTTCTTTTGAGTTGAATCTAACGTTTCATCAACAGGGAGACAAGAGAGATAGTCTGTTACTACATTTTCACACCCCTTTCTATCCTTGATTTTTACATCAAATTCTTGCAAAAGCAAAATCCACCTAATGAGTCTGCTACTCTTTTTCAGTTGTAATGTAATTTACTTGAGCACTATTCAATGTAAGGCTAGCATAGTAAATCACATGAAGGATTTTTTCAGCACGTTGACCCAAAACAGTACCCACGGCAGAATTAGAGGCATCACAGATGATTTCAGAGGGTAACGGCCAATCAAGGGGAATGACAATAAGTGCAGTGGTTAATTTCTCTTTTAGAGTGTTAAAACCATGCAAACACTTATCGTCAAACTCAAAGGGAACATCTTGAGCGAGTAAATGGCATAGAGGTTGGCTAATTTTTTAGAAGTCTTTAATCAACCTACGGTAAAAACCGGCATGGCCTAGAAAGCTTCTAACACCTCTAACATTAACGGGTGGGGTAATTTTTCAATTACATCCACCTTAACCTTATCTACGCTCATTCCTTCTTTAGACACAACATGCCCAAGGAGTATGCCACTAGTAACCATAAAATTACTCTTTTCTCAACTAAGAGTAAGGCTACTTTCTATACATCTTTTCAAAACTAGCTCTAACTTATCTAAACAATCGAAAAATGAAGACCCAAAGATGGAAAAGTCATCCATGAATACTTTAATGAAATCCCCAATCATTTCGGAAAAGATAGATAACATGCACCTTTGAAATGTGCCCGGTGCATTGCATAGTCCGAACGACATTCTTCTACACGCAAATGTGTCAAATGGACACGTGAATGCGGTCTTAACTTGGTCCTCTAGGGCGATAGCCACCTGAAAATAACCTGATAAACCGTCAAGAAAGCAATAAAAGATATGTCCGGCTAGTTTATCAAGTATTTGATCAATAAAAGGAAGAGAAAAGTGGTATTTTCGAGTGGCTGCATTGAGCTTTTGATAGTTGATGTACATTCTCCATCCGGTGGTGGTTCGAGTAGCTACATGCTCCCCTTTGTCATTCTCCACCATCGTGATTCCTCCCTTCTTTGGCACCACGTGGACTGGGCTCACTCATTCGCTTTCGGCTATTGGATAGATGATTCCTTCCGCAAGGAGCTTTAGAATCTCCTTCTTGACGACCTCCATCAACATGGGATTGAGTCGCCTTTGTCTTTCTCGAAACGGCTTAGCCCCCTCATCAAGGATAATTCGATGCATGCAAGTGGAGGGCCTAATGCCTTTGATGTTGGAAAGACTCCACCCAATAGCTTGTTTGTTCATCTGTAGCACGGCTACTAAGAGGTCTTCTTCATCTTTTTCAAGGCCCACAAAGATAATTATGGTCTTCTTCTCCCCTTCGTCGAGGTACATGTATTGGAGATGAGATGGGAGCTCATCTAGCTCAAGTTTGGGGGAAGGCTTCACGTCCTCTTTGGTTGAGGCTAGGACTTTCATCAAGCTTATGCATTCACCTAGCAATATCTCCATCTCTTCGGCGTCCAACTCGTCTCCCCCACACTTGAGGTGAGCTTCTTCATTTACTATCTCTTCGGACAAGGCTTCACTCCTCTACTTAGAGCCAATTTCCTGCAAGAAAACTTCCTCGACCAAGGGATCAATAGCATCTAAAAAAGAACAATTTTCCTCAAAGGAGGAAATAGGAATTGCCTTATTTTCATGCACAGAAAAAGACACACTTTTACCTAATACCGGTATTTTTAGAGTTCTATTTTTTACATCGATGAAGGTATTATTTGTAGCCATAAAAGGTCTACCCAAGAGAAGTGTGTGCTCTTTTCCCGTTTCTTGAACATTACCCACATCCAAAATAACAAAATCAACGGGTATTATCAAACCACCCACTTTAACTAGAATGTCATCTATTATACCTCTAGGATATCTCAGGGACCTATCCGCTAATTGTAGACACATTCTAGTTGGTTTTAAATTGCCTAACTCTAATTGTTTAAAAATAGAGTAAGACATTAAATTAATTCCATCTCCTAAGTCTAGCATACCACATGCTTCTTTACCATTTCCCAAGGTAATTTTAAGCGTAAAACTACTTGGATCACGGAGCTTGGGCAGTAGTTGATGTTATAGGATTGCACTCACCACCTCGGACACTACAATCTTCTCATCATCCGCAAACTTCCTCTTTTTGGAGACTAGTTCTTTGAAGAACTTGACATAGACCGGCACATTACGGATGACGTCGAGGAGTGGAAGGTTGACATTCACCTTGGACAAGAGCTTGTAAAACTCTTAGAATTAGTTGTCTTTCTTCTCGTTACTCAATTGGCTTGGGTAAGGGATTAGTGGATTGTAAGGATTGGTGGCTTTGTGGAGCATGGGCTCTTTCTTTTCTTCATCTTTCGGCTTAGGCTCCTCTTGCTCTTGTTGAGGAGCCTCTTCTTGTTCTTCAACTTCTTTGGTTGGGTTTGGTTCCCCAACCTTGTTATTGATCACTCTTCCTCCTCGAAGGATGGTGATAGCTTGAGCTTGCTTCGATTAGCTTGGCAACTTGTCTGGTTTTATATTTTTAGCCAACTCTCCAACGGTCCCGGCTATTTAGCCAACTTGGGGTCTCAATCCACTTCACGGAAGCTTCAACAAATTCGAACCTTTGTTAGGTAGCTTGCATAAAGGATTGCAAGGTGTCTTGCAATGATGGCCTAGGAGGTTGGTTTGCTTAGACCGGATATTGTTGCGACCTTGGATAAGGTGGAGCTTGGCCACCTCCGACTTGATGAGATGGAGGTGGTTGTTGAAGTGGCTGAGATGGTTGAGGTTGCCTCCAAGAGAAGTTGGGATGGTTTCTCCACCCCAGATTGTATGCTTGAGAGTATAAGTTGTATGGTTGGCGAGGATGAAACCCTTGGAGAGCATGAACTTGCTCTTGAAGAGCAAGGAAAAGCACTTCTTCATTGGATTTCGGTTCGAGTGACTGTTGGCATATATTGGTCTCGTGGCCATATTCTCCACATATCCCACATATCTCAATCGACATGGCTTGTTAAGGTGGTCTTTCGGAGGTCCGTAGCATCTCTACTTGCCTTGTTAACTCGGCTAATTGCCTCATCACGTCATAGCTAGGGTTGGCTTCATTGACGGAAGCTCGTTTTCCCCTAGCACTCTTCTGTTGGGAAGTTGTGGCCATAGTCTCATAGATGTTTGAGACTTCTTCCGTGGTTTAGCCTCCAATGTTTCCTCCCACGGCATTGTCTATCATATATTAGAAATTTTGTGAAAGCCCGTCATAGAAGAATTGGTTGAACAACTCGAGCACTAGATGGTGGTGCGGGCATTGTTGTTGAAGACCTCGAAAATGATCCCAAACTTCATGGAATGCCTCACCCGGAGATTGGGCGAAGGTGACTATTTGAGCTCTCAAGTCTTGGGTCTTTTGATTGGAATAGTACTTGGCCAGGAATTTTTCATACACGGCATTCCAATTGGCCAATGAGTTAGCCGGAAGCAACATGAACCATGTCTTGTCACGATCCTTCAATGTGTAAGGAAAGCACCTTATCTTCAATTGGTCTTCGTTCAAACCTTGTAAAGGAAAGGTTTGAACCACGACATAGAACTCTCGGATGAAGTTTAATGCATCTTCGGCTAGCATCCCATAGAAAGATGATAATTTGCTAAAATGGATGTTCTTCAACTCATAGTTTCTTGCAGCTTCTCCAAGAACAATGCAAGAAGTGGAGGCCCCTATCACAGGACGAGCAAAATCTCTCATGTTCTGGGATGCATTAACATTATTCTTATTGTTGAGGTGATTGGCTTCCATTTCTTCCTCCCAATCGAGCACTTTAATCCTCCTTGGTCGATGGATGTTGTTAAACACGGGAGCTAATCTCCAGTTGAGATTTCTTCTCCCTAGCATACACAACCACAAACATAAAGAGAAGAAGATCACACGCAACTGTGGAAAAGGGATAAAAGCTTAAACCAAAAACACGATAAAATAAACACAAACACAAACACAAAAACACAAATATGAAAACAATCACAAAAAGAATTATAACATAAAAAGATAATACGCCTAAAGCTTTTCCCGGCAACAGCACCAATTGTTTGAATTCCAGAGGTACCTACACACGCACAAGAACTAAGAATCGAACCCACAAGAGGATAAGGTAGTTGTAGGGCGGTGAGCTAACTTGGGTCGTATCTCTCGAGGAAAGCTTAGAGGAGACTATCTTTCTATGCTATGCATGCAAATATGTACAAGAATCTAAATACGACCTAAACATTCTAATCAAGAGATTGGATGGTTTTAACTAAACTACCAAATTAAAGTAACAAGAATTAATTAGCAACACCTAACAATAGCAAAGATTGAAGAAAAAATTATGAGAAGAGCATTAGGGTGTAGATTCTCTCATTGGTTTCTCTCCTAGCTTGTTTCGAGTCGATTATATTAATCCTACACATACAATAGACCCCATTCAAGAGGTTTAACTTCATTTACTATCACCGTCAATCCATTAAACCCCCATCGGCTATATCATACGAACAAGATTAACAATTAGACTTACGAAACCCGATTCACCTAACGTTGAAGAAACCTAAGTCAGGCTATAGAATCTCCTCTCGGTCTTATCTAAAGCCTAGAAATGCCAAGTAGTGATCAAGTACTCAACAAAAACAAGCACAATTCCAACAACAAGAAATCAACTATCACAAGTATGGATCGAAACCAAATCGATCATCTACCCCCTAATGAGGAAATTCGCCCATCATCATGCTCAAAACAACATAGAACCATAAAAGTTATCCATTTCATAAATCAAAAGACAAATAAAATATAAACTTTTACAATATTGTTGTCTCGAGAGTTTTGGGACAAATCCCCACAAAATGAGCTAAGCTAAGAACGGAAATACCAAGAAGTAGAGATCCTTGAGCAAACCTAGCTTCCGCGGATGACTTGGAGTCAGATTCTTCTTCTCGTGCCCCTCTTCCTTAAGCTTGAGCTTCTTTTTTCTTTTATCTCCCCTCTTCTTCTCTCTGGAACGGTAAAGTGTTGTATGGAGTGAAGATGGAATGTATCCTCCCTTGATGGAGTGTGTGGAGAGAATTTATAAAGATGAAGTGTGAATCCGGATGATTGAATGAGAATGGTTGATGAATTTGGGATTAATTGGTTGATCAAAAGAGAGAGAGAGAAAAAGGTGTAGTTATTAGGGGAATTTAATCCCAAATCCTCCTACTCTTTTAGGCTTCCAAAAGTCTTTACCTTTTTAATAATCCAACTGGCCAAGTGGGTGGAAAAATACTGAGGATTAAAGCTCACAGACGTAGCGTGAAATTGATCGAAGGAGGCCAAAATTGATAATGGGAGGCTAGAATTGACCGCCCCGCGCCGGCGGCGTGCCCCGCGCTCGCGGGGCTGGGGTATCGCACCCTCGCAGGAGGTCGCATGCTCACGGAGGTGCTCCGACGTGAGCAAAGTCCTGCGGTCGTGGGGGTCTCCGCGCCGGTGGGGCAGGTCAGTTTCAATTTTGGCTTTTCTTTCAGTCGAGCTTTCCGCCTCCAGTTTCGACGCTTCAGCTGAGCTCCTTCAGTTGTAGTTCCAGTTTTCTTTTTCAGCTGGAGCTTAGCTCACCAGTTGTACCTCCAGCTCAGCTCTCCAATTCATCAGCTACGATCCAATTCTTCAGCTACAACTCAAGATCCTTGGCTCCAACTTGGAATCTTCAGTTTGATCCCAAAACTAATCAGTTTGGGGTGTTATTTTGGCTCCGCCATCAGTTTGGTCCTTCAGCGTGACTCATAAGTTGGAGCTTTTCCTTGGAGCTTCGCATCCTTGCCACTTTTATGCTTTAAAATCCTGCTTTTTTAGACAAAAGCTCAAGTTTTGAACAAACCTGGCATATTCCTCCATAAGTGCAAAAGTGAAGATAAAAACATAAAATCCACATGAAAACACAGGAATTACGTTTACTAAAGATACAAAATTCCTTCAATAAAATAGTACAAATAAACACTTAAGGCCAACCGCTCACAGAACAGGAGTGAATCATAATTAAGGGAGGTTCCTATTTCACATAGGAACATGAAGGAAATTTGATTATGAAGACTTTGTTTTCAACAAGGTGGTGAGCATGGTTGAGAGTGAGCTTATCAAGGCTCCTATGGTCTATCCTGTGTTTATCTACAACATCATCAAGAGCCAAAGGAAGAATGTTGCCACCAAGATGGATTCTATCATCAAGCCCAAGAAGTCTCTTAGCATCAAAGTCTCACCAGACCTATCTTCTGCATCAAATGAGCTGCTTAGGATTTTATTACATAAACATGTTAGCCCTCAAAAGAGTACACAGCAAGCACCAGCATCCTTCTCTCCTGACATCTCTACATGCAACAAAAGTTTGAATCACTTGAGAGAATGCATAGCCTTCCATGCTCAGAAAATTTTAGATCATGCTACTAAAACGAAGAAGGTTCAAGAACTTATTTATGAAATTTTTCAGGATAAAGAGTTCACAAGGCCTATTGCTGAAAAAGAACAATCTCTTCACACCCTTGCTGAAACAATAGTTAAGGACAGTGAAGACACTCAAAGGAAAGACGACCGTCTCAGCACTACAGCCCGCTCTGAAAAGCAAGCATTTGTGGCTAAGCCTGAAGAAGAGCAAGGCAGGGAAGAAGATGAGAAAGAGAAGACAGAAGAAGAAGGTGAAAAATGCTGGTAATGAAGCAGCTGAGGATGAAGCAGAAAGTGAAGAAGCAGAAGAAGAGAAGGAAGATGAAGAGAAAGAAGAGGAAGAAAAAGAGGATGAAGAAAATGAAGACTTTGAGTCTGCACAGTCTGATGTAGACAAATTTGAATGAGCAAGATAAATCCTCTACTGATACTCTTTTTCCATAACCGCAGGCAAATATAGGGAGTATTAGTTTTTCTGAAAATTGGTTAAGTTTTTTTGTTACATCTAAAAAAAACTCATTATCCGAGTCTTTATTTTTTGTGAAGCTCTTTACTTTGAGATTCAAATATTGATGTAATCTTTCTGTAATCACCTTATCATCATTACATCATTCTGCAATCCTCTATCTTTGTCACATTTTTCTTTGAACTCCTAATGATCTTCCAAAAATTGCTTTGATAAAAATAAAAAAGAAGAAGAAAAATATGAAAAAGAAATATAAACAGAGCTAAAGTTCATAAAGATATAGGAGAATGTCCCCGCTGCTACTGAAGACATTCAAGGAAACATGAAGGAGTTGCACCTAGAAAAATAAAGGAGCTTATTTGCCAACAAATAAAGACAAATGGGGAGATTGTTAGTGCCTTCGTGACACCAATCATTGAAGTTGGTTCAGATTGATTCAATGGTGTCTCTGTACTATGATTGTTTATCAAGAGCTTTACATTGCTCTTGTTATAAGTAGTTGATTGTCATTCATCTTTATAACAATTCATAAATCACTTCATTATTTGGTTTACCAAGTACATTACCACTGTTCTGGACAACGTTCATAACAATGTACGTGAATATGATTTGAATTTCCTAAAGACAGCTCAAAGCAATGAGTTTAAATTGTGCTGAGAAGAAGACCGTTGTGCATCGTATCACAACAGAGATTGTTCAGCATGCTGAGTACTGCTAGCTAGATTGAGTGATAACCTGAAGTCAGTCTGCGAACATACAAAAAGATTTCACTGTGCTATTTGATGTGAAGAATCAAGATAACAATGTACATTACAAAGTACATGGACGTCTGCATTGAAGATAAGACTTAAAGATCAACAATGTTTATTGTAACGTTCTTGAATGTTTACATGAACATCTTTTGTCCATATTATTCTTCCATAGATCGATGGAGTTGTTCAAGGTTTACAACCAAGAGAAGATTCAGAGATCTATCCAGAAGCTGCCATATTCAACAAAAGAGTTTAAGACTGAAGTTAAAGGCAGAGTTCTATTGTTGGAAGAATTCCTAACATGGTTCGAGTTTGATCTCGGTTCTAAACAAGGAAAGTTTCCTTGTTTATTTCCGAATCAAATTATGACATATGTTTCCAAGTTTAGGCTATCTCTGTTCATCTATAAATAGTCTGGGATACAGACATGTTAGAGTGCAGAGAACACACCAAACAGAAGCACTGCACAATTATTGTTTAAGAGCTCTAATTGTTTTAAGCCACTTAGTTATGGTTGTGTCTTAGACTAGATAACAGTGTTCTAGTCATCGTGTATTGAAACACTCTTGTTCATACACTGTCAAAAGGAGTCTCGGGAGAGATTTCCTATGGGAACTAGATAGGTTAGACATCTAGGTTGTGAGGGAATCTCACAGTTCAATTCAATGAAAGAGAGTATACATGTAGAAATGGTAGCAAGTGACGGGAGGTCAGCTGCGTATAAAATCCTCAGTAAACGTGACATCGGAATAGTGAATTATTTTTCACGGACTTGATAAGTCCCCCTGACGTAGATCGATTGATCGAATAGGGTTACCAAACCTCTGCGTGCTTTAGTTTTCTGCAATTATATTAACGTTCACAATAACGTTCTTGAACTTTATTGTGAACGTCTTTCACACGTTCAACAACTTTACAGTGAACGTTGTGCAGACAGATACTTCTCAGACGAGTGTGCACTTTCAGCAACTATTTATAGTTGGAAATGAGATAATACGCGTTTGGAATATTATAATCAATTTTTATAATTAATTATAATGGATATAATATTACATTAGTACCATTAGTCATGCTTTAAAATTTGGAATGCTACTATTAATTTCTCAAAATTTGGAAGGGTTTACTTATAGAAATGATCAGTTATTTAGAAGCATTTCTCGAATATTGGTGGGTCGTTTTACACCAAAAATAAATTTCCCGACAGCAGTCGGTATGCCCTTACTGCACAGTACAGCGATGAGCGAGATCGTCTCCTAAGGGACCGGTGAGAATTACTCTATATTTCCAATCTATAGGACCAAACTTTCAAGGGGTTTTGTGATTTTAACAAAATAAACGAAATTAAATAAATAACTGGAGAGATGCACAATTGAACAAAATGAATGGATTTAAAATATTAAAAGAAGTATTCCGGATTCCAATTAACTCCACCCTAGCTTACCTAAACCTATCCTCGATGCAAAAATTAATTCAATTAACACATACAAATCAGTTATAGCTACCAAAGACGCTTACTGAAGCAGCCTAATTCCTCCGTAGTTTCTCGATAATCAGGAAGACGCTTCACCAATTATTTCCCTAATCGACTGACAACCGTAAGAGACGCTCTATAGGTTTAATGAGCCGACAGCCTTAAAGTCTAGAGGAACCCGATTCATAATTAACAGACTCTGACGTAGGACCGTTAAATTAAGATTGTTATTCTCCCTGGTTCTGAAGAACCGTTTCGCCACTAATCAAACTTAAACCACAATTACGGATGGCCGGTTTAATTGACTACTAATTAATTCTGACTCACTAAATATTTGCAACTATCTAGCAATATCGAAACAATTAACGACTCGAAATACAAAGAATAACAAATGCATGCGAATTAATTGAATGAGAAAAGAACAATTAGATCTCACAGTTTAGCTAGGTCAGGGCTTCGTTAGTTGTCACCGGAATAAAACGAACTTAGCTTGAATTCATAATCTAATCTGAATAGCAAAATATTCTAAATTGTAGCGATTGAAAATATGAACTGGAAAGAAGAATATGATCTGCAGAGAATACGTCTCTGCTCTGCTGCGTCTCTGGATGGATAAATCCTAATCTATGTTAATATCCTTAATCAAATAGTATTAAACAAGGAAATAGAATCCTAATCTATCCCAACTAGGTAATTAGCAAAAGATGGACTCCTAAAGGCGGTGGAGTATTTGAATCTTGCGTCCAGGCCATGGGCTGTGTAAAAACTCGTGCTCCAGCCCAAATTCACGCGCATAGGCCCAGCTTCCAGATTCTCGACCCAATCCTTCCTGCAGTATGTCCATACGGCATGGTTTCCAGACCCTCCAGATTTACTTTATTTTTCTCGACTGCAAACTCTCCACGGTCTTGGCCAATTCCTTCATATATGTGTTAATCACCTGAAATCATCTCCAAAACACATTTTCTTCCACAAAACATGATCGTGAGGCAATTAACATATCAAAACAATACCAAAAATGGCCCAAAATATGTATGTAAATATAGCCCAATCAAATATTAACTACTCCCTCAGTTTTTCTTTATGATCGTTGTTTTAGCGCTTGTTTTTAGAATTTACGTTTAATTTTCTGAACTAATATACTCATTCCTCCTATATTATACGAAATCCTATTTATTTATCTTTTCCTAAGAAAAGACAATATTTTCTCTTTATGTATTAGGGTTTGTGATGAGATTAAAATTGGGAGAAAGAGTGTGAAAATGTATATAAAACAGCAAATATTTTGATACAAAATAAAAAAGTTAAAACAACAACCATAAAG
Organism: Perilla frutescens; assembly: GCA_026008535.1. Lineage (NCBI taxonomy): Eukaryota > Viridiplantae > Streptophyta > Magnoliopsida > Lamiales > Lamiaceae > Perilla > Perilla frutescens. The sequence continues at coordinate 33,050,834 of BRKX01000008.1, read as the reverse complement.
AAACGAAGGAAATATTACGTAGTAGACTGATTGAAATTTGCAAATGGTTTGATTAATACATAGATGTTCACTCAATTACAAATATCTACTTGAAATTTGCAACAACTCATTTCTCGAATTGGATAAGATTATCATGTGTATTTGCATGCATAATTATGTTAACTAATTAATTGCATTATATATATATATAATTGTACGTGTACTAAATAATAGTGGATTTGGACACGAAAACTAACCATTACTATTTTTATGGATTATCTTATATAGTTTAAGATATATAGTATAGATTTTGGTAAAGCCTGTGAAATTAATAACCTGATATTAATTAATTATGTTTCTTTTTTAGTAAACTTAATTAGGACCGGCCGGTATAAGCTAATGGATGGCATACATTTAATCATGTTGATATGGCGACGTATATAGTTATCCAAAAGCAATAATTCTGCTCCTCCACATAAATATATCGTGGTTAAGGTTTATCCAAACTCATTATTTAAGCCTCCACAAAAATAAAATAAAAATCATCACAAAAGTTAAATCCAATATTTTTATTTCTTTTGCAAGTGATCTTACGTGCATGGTTCGTATAAGGTAAGTAGATTTCAGTCTTTTATGATTGGGTTGATTTTTTTGGTTTTGATCTTTTTATTTGAGAATCCAAAATGTTTAATATGCATATTTTGAATTTCTAAAAGGTTAAATATATATATATATCTGTAATGAACCTTCGTTTGTTTTGTAAATATGTTCTTAACTCAAAAAAATAAATATTTCCACATTTTTACAAAAATGTCCCCTCAATTTTCGATATTGGATTGTTGACAAATCATGTCCGAGTTCTGCATTTAAAATGATGTGAAAAATTATATATGTTCCATTTTGAGATTAAATAAGATATTCCACATTATTTTACACGCTCTAACGTGCCTTATCAACAATTTGACATCGAATATTGAATTATAGGACATTTTTGTAAAAATGTGTAAAGTTTGGATTTTTTTTTATATTTTCTAAAGTTCATAACATTTTTACTAAATATTCGACCTTTCTATGATTTGTGTTTCAGAATTTGAGTTTTGTTTTCATGTCTGGAATTAGTATCGAATTGGAGATGACATATATTTGGGTCGGATTTCGGAAGAAGCATTTAAATGAAATTGGTATAAATTTATATTTAGGCCCATGCACCCTTAATTAAGCTATTTTTTTCTTTCAATTGGACAACGTATTTTCTTTTGTAATATCATCAGGTCCCTGTACTTTCACTTTTTAACGAATTGGGTTTCTAATAAAGTTTGAACTTTCATTTAATTTGTTAGAACTAAATTCATGTACTTTTGCTTTATGTTAAAATCTAACATAAATGAAAATAGAGGGATTCGATTATACAAGCAAAAATAGACCTAGCTATGGATCCCATTTTTAATAAAAAAAAATACAGAGACTGAATATACATTTATGCATGCATTGAATTATATATATACATGTAATTAATTATGTGTAGAGCCCCTCTTTAGACTCTATTCTCATGTAATTTATATGATGCTAAACTATAAAAAACATAAAATTGAATTCTGAATTTTTTGTGAAGAATGGGAAAACAGATGGAGAGCATGTGGCAAATATTATTTGTTTGCGCCTTATTTGGATTAATCGCACAAGTCCGCGGCCAAAGCAGCGGCGGGGTGCCTGTTACACTTGTTGATGGTGCTATTGAAAAAAATGCAGGTGTAGTAAATATTAAATTTGATTTAAATAATATATACGATCCATAGTCATTAATTTCCAAATGATATATAATGCAGTCTGTATAGATGGGACTCCAGCAGGCTACCACTTTGATCCAGGATTCGGGGACGGAGTTAATAATTGGATTGTTCATTTAATGGTTAGCTATATATTAATTATATTTATTTGACCGATTATTCCGAATGAATTAATTTTGCACATTTTTCTTAAATAAATTAAATGAAGCATTAATATTATAGGGTGGTGGATGGTGTGGACTTTATACTTGCTTTCGAAGAATAGGTCAATTCCATGGTAGCACCAATGGCATCGGACCTATGTTCTTTGGGGGGATACTAAGTTCCAACCAAACAGCTAATCCAGGTATAATTATTATAATTCTACAAATATTTACATTTTTTTTATTTATAATTTGTTTATTATTATAGAAACCAAATAGTCTAATTTGATAGATAAGAAATCGATTGGCACTCGGCAGGAATTAATATTTTAGATATATATATATATATATATATATATATATATATATATATTGGGTTGATTGTAGAAATTAACATAACATTTACCCTATTTTGTAATTTTCGGATAATTAACATCTTAAGATGTTGCAATTAAAGTATTAAACCACAATCTCTCCTATTTTTTATTTTATTTTTTTGTAATTCTAAAACTGGATTTTGAACGACCAATTTTTATGTTTTTCTATATCAAACTACTTATTTGCTCAAATTTAAAATTTGCCATCAGTGAATCGATTGAAGCAATACCCCAGCCAGATGGAATTTTGTTTGGAAACTCACGGTCTGAAGCCCTAATATTTCAAAATTTTGAATAAAATGGAAATTTTGACTTAAAAGATGTCATTTTATCAAATGAATATTATCTTAAATGGCATCATTTAAGTAAGTCGGAAAAGTAGTGTACAAATGGACAAATTTCGATGAAAATATATAATTGATGATGTTACGGTTGAAAAAAAAAATTGTGGTTTATCGTAACGTTTTAAATATTATGTAAAAATTGTAAAATATGATAATGTTTTGTTAATTCCTACAACTAACCCTATATTTTGTGACAAATTAAGATGATAATAATTTAAATTAATTTGTATCCATTTCAGAATTTTATAATTGGAATAGAGTTTACGTTCGATATTGTGATGGCATGTCTTTCCTTGGAGATACCGAACAAGATGATAGTGTAAGTCATTTTGGATATATTTATTTTAATTAATTAATTGATTTAATTATTAATTATATATACGTTCCAGCTGATCGATCATGTATAACTCTCTAATATTGAATTTATTCAAATGATATATATATATATATATATATATGTGTGTGTGTGTGTGTGTACAGGGACACCCCGTCCAACTTAGGGGTTCAAGAATTTTTAGTGCTGTCATGGATGAGCTATTGCAAGTAAAAGGGATGCAAAAGGCAGATAATGTATGGCTAATTAGTCCTTATACAATCTCCGATCCATTTTATAACTTCGCTAAAGCCCTCGAATAAGCAAACAAACATAATTCCGTACGTGTGGTTCGTAGTCTATTATATGTTTATTGAAGGTAGACGATGAAAATTGCAGGTTTTACTTTCTGGTTCTTCTGCTGGTGGATTAGCATCTATATTACATTGTGATGGCTTTCGAGCACTTGTACCTAATTCTAAAAGAGTCAAATGCGTTGCAGATGCTGGTTTCTTCCTTGGAGCGTGAGAATATTTACTCATTCAAATTATTTCATTTGAACTAAAATTAATGACCTATATAATTAAATGTCGACTTTATTAATTTGGAAAACAGAAAGAATCTCCCTGCTGCCGACGGTAGATATAATGGGTTCGCTGGTTTGATTCAGTTCCATGTATGATTATTCTTTCCTTAATTAATTCCTTTATATATATATATATATATATATATATATTAATGCATTAATTGACACTTACCTTTTCTTTTATCTTATACTAGAATGCAACCAATATATTGCCTACGTCATGCACCTCCAAAATGAATGCAAGCTTGGTAAGTCGAGTAACTAGAATATATTTATATGTAGTAAAAGTGTTGAACTTACTATTAATATATTTATTTTTTAGTGCGCTCTTGCCGAATACGTGGTTGGAGATATTCAGACACCAGTCTTTATAGTCAACTCCGCTTTTGATTCATTTCAGGTAAAACAAAATAAAAAAATTGTACTATTTTATTTTTTTACAGCGTGCATGTTTGACGTGAGATCTTCTATTAAAAATCATGTTATATTTTTTTAGTATTTGGCTATCAAGTTTCTTCACACACACACACACTCAAATCAATCGATCAAGTGTTCTCTCTCAGTTGCAAAACATGATGAAACCTGATGCTCCCGACCTAGAGGGTTGGAATACTAAATGCGTCAATAATTCAGCGAGTGATTTGCCTCTTCCTAGACCCGATACCTGCACACCACCTCAGATGCAACTCATCAAGGGTAATTTTTTCTTTTTTATTAATTAGTATTTTCAAAAAAAAATAATAGAAATTACAAGTGATATGAATTGAACACTAATTTTATTTCAAATTTGAATATTAATTCAGATTTTAGGGGTACATTCTTGGATACAATAAATGGACTCGCCGATGTTCCATCAAGAGGACTCTTTATCACCTCTTGCTACAATCATGTTTTCATTGAAGATAATACTTGGACTGACACACAATGCAAATTGGAAAATAAGGTAACTTGCTCTATTTTATTATTCGGATAAGTATCGAGAAAGTAGCCACATTTTCATCTGTGGCAATTGAAATATATATCCACACAATTTTTTCTACGACGTGTGCTGCTGAAATGACGTTCTACTGTTGAAAAAATTATGAACGTTTTAATTTCTACAAATTAAAATATTGCGGTGATATGATTACACATTTTAAAAGTTTTGTCGAATTTTCAAAATATGGTAAAAGTTGTTTTTAAAAAAAAAAATTGGAAATTATCCTCTTTATTATTTTATCTTTTTAGTTTTGTATGTAATATATATTGCGATTTTTTTGTAGTGTCTTTACTATTTTATCTTTTTCGTTTTGTACTCTAATTTGTATATGTTACTATTTACTGAAAATCCTTCTGTTTCCTTGATAATTGCTAATCTTCTTTTCTTCTTGTGTTTTAATCTTTCACGAGCTAAATGTACATTGTTTAGACTTCATGTATGCTGCTTTTAACGTATCTTAAAATTTTCAATTCTATTTTGTTTGGAACTATGAGGATTCGTGTGCCTTCAATATGAAATTAATAATACTCGGTAACAAATTTTCTTTCTATATTTGCAGACTGTTTCAGAAGCAGTTGGTGATTGGTATTTCGATCGAAGCCCCGTTAAATTGATAGACACTACGAATGACGTTCCATTGAATTGTAATAAGGCCAAATACGGAAGCCTCTAGAGTTTAACATTTTATAATATAAATTATAAATAATAAATAATGTCTGTTGACATGATGTTCTAATAAAACTTTATATATTATATCAATTCTACTTCCCAATTCGATCTTGGTTTGGGCCAATATATTTAAATTTTATATATGAACGGTTTGATGACTCCTTTAAAAAGCTCATGCGGTGATCTAGGTAGGGGGAGTTGAAAAAACACGTGTTTAAATCACACAATTACACAAACACCCAGGCAAACGACAATCAAACACCACAACGCGTATATATACTTGTAGCATTTACCATCATATGATCGTTCTTCTTTACTCTCTTAAAGTAAGCTTACAAAAAATATTGTTTTAATATATTTATTTTATTCTGTTGATCCCATTTCAATGGAGTTTGTCAAAATTAAAAGAAGAGATGTAAAATATAATCAAGTAGTTCGATGTTGTATCAGTCCCAAAGACTCAAAATAATATTCTTTTTATTGTTCGCCAATATAGGTATGATTGTGTTTTATTCTGTCTATATTGACATGCACAATGCGTGCAATGCTTTTACCTTCTGAAGCACCTTCTAATTTTCCTTACGTGTTCGTGTACGACTTCTGCATCACTATTATTTATTTATTTTTGTTTAATTTCTTTCTTCTATTTCATTCTTTTATATTTTAATTAATTTATTATTATTAATTAGAAGTTATAATTATTTTTAATATATAATTGATTATTACGATCAATTATTTGATAATTATGATTTATATAGTAGATTCATTACTTAGTTAAAAAATGTTAATTAAATTAATTATATATAATTTAATTTTTTTTATGACGATAATTGTTAAATAAATATTTTCACTAGTAGTACACAAGTAGTACACAAAAAAATGGGACATAAAAAATTTCTTCTTATTTAAATAAGAGCTATCTCAAACATAGGGTATTAAAATTAATATTTTCACTTGTTAAACTAAATAGTTGAGTTTAGTAGCACTTTGGAAGTTGATATCCTAGCACTCATGTATAGGTAGTGTTACTCTTGCTTATCATTGTACACGGTTATATGTGCATTTGCAGTATAATCAATATTTTGCCGAGGGGGAGACTTGTGTGAGACCGTCTAACGGATCTCCTTACGTTAGACGGATATTATCTGACCCACAAAGTGGGACCCCTCATTTTCTCTTTTCTTTTTAATTTTTTTTAATGGTCCCCCCTTCCCCTCTTTTATTTGATATTCAATTTTTAATTTTTTTTTTATATCTAACTTTTTCTTCTTTTTTTTCTTTTCTCATCACTTTTTCTGCCCACCCCCACCCCACCCTACCCCCACCCTCTCTCTAATAAATACACTCTATAGATAGGAAATTAAATTAAATGAGAAGGCAAATACAAAATTAGTTCTCAGCTCGTGGTACACTACAGTAATAAAATTAACATTAAATTAATTATTTAATATATGGCAATCAATATTACAAGACAAAGGATTGATGATAAGAAAAAAAAAAAAAGGTAGCTAGGTGACACTAATTAGGAGGGAAGAGTCGGGGTGGCGATTTTTATTTTTGGGAGCGGAAAGCGTGAGCTCTAATTCCCAATCATCAATACATGTACATTCTTTTTACAGCAATGTTATTTTTTTTCCTACTCTAATTCACACTTCACTACGAAGAGTTAGAAGTTGTTGTTTTTTTGTAATGATTTTATTAATGATACTTCATCCATAATTAATGATACTTCATATCAATGTTAATGATACTTCACTAAATAAAAGTTATATTTTTATTAAAATGAAAATTACCGATGATTAAACATTAATTATTAAATTAACAATAAAGAAGTATCATTAATTATGAAGTAAGTATCACTAGTAATAAAAAATGAAGCATCACTAATAGTGATACTTTCTTCTGCAATTAGTGATATTTTTCTTTCTAATTAGTGATACTTTCTTCTGTAATTAGTGATACTTTTGTGATACTTTTTTCTACAATTAGTGATACTTTTCTTCTAATTAGTGATACTTTTCTTTCTAATTAGTGATACTTTCTTCTGCAATTAGTGATACTTTTCTTCTAATTAGTGATACTTTCTTCTGCAATTAGTGTTACTTTTATTCTAATTAGTGATACTTTTCTTCTAATTAGTGATATTTTTCTTCTAATTAGTGATACTTTCTTCTGCAACTAGTGATACTTTTCTTCTAATTAGTGATACTTTCTTCTGCAATTAGTGATACTTTTCTTTCTAATTAGTGATACTTTCTTCTGTAATTAATGATACTTTTTTCCATAGTAATGAGACTCCACTTCACCCCATACATAATGATACTCATATGCGAGTTAATAATACTTCACCTCATAAATAATGATACTTTGGTTAATGATATACTCCACTCATAGTTAATGATACTTTACCTTATAATTAATGATACTTCTTTTTTTTGGCTCAATAATTAGTCAACCGCAAGGAATATATATATATATATATATATATATTAAAAAAATAAATTTATACCCTGAGAAGACTATATTATAATTATTAAAAAAAAGAAACAAAAAAAGAGAAGAAAGAAAGAAAAAAAGGAAGAAAGAAGAAAAATAAAAGAAAAACGAAAACGAAGGAAATGGAAAAAAAAAGGAGAAAAAAGAAATAAAAAAGGAAGAAAGAAGAGAGAGTCCGCCAACAAAAAAGAAGAAAAAAAGAAAAACAAGGAAATGGGAAAAAATAAGGAGAAGAAAGAAATAAAAAAAGAAAGAAGAAGAAAAAGAGCCCCCAGCAGAAAAGGAGGGAAAAAAAAACAGTTGGGCGGGTTTGGGTGGGTTTTGACCCGTCTAATGTAAGGGGATTCATTAGACGGTCTCATACAAGTTTTTGTCTTTTGCCGAACGTAGTGCCTAAAAAATTGAGAGATTAAAGTCACCATTCTGCATAGAAAATAAAAAAAATTAATATTTATATTTTATACTACAAGAATTGAAGCTTTTAGCCACACATTTAAATGTGGCTAAAAATATAATTATATGTGAGGATAACATTTTATATATCCACATATAATATAAATGCCAACATGTCACATGTGTGGTTATATTTCTGCAGGTAAAGAGTTTTAGCCACACGTGTATTATGTGTAGACAAATCTATACCCATTACCCACACACACATATATATATATATATATATATATATCACTAAAAATATAAATTATGTGTGTCTGAATATATTTTAGCATTACAATAATAATGAAATGTCATCTGATGTGGCACGTTATGTGTAATTGACATGTGACAAATTTATATGTGGGTATAAATTAGAATTTATGTGTGGGATCCTTTTTTATAATTTAATATTAGAACAATAATTAATTATTTGTGGATAAATGTGGATAAAATATATATTTTTTGGATAATAATTTTTATTTTTAAAATGCAATATCATGGTAAACAAAATAAAAAACAAAATAACAAATTACTAATATATTAATTGACAATAAAAATTTAAGTCATAAATTACATAGTTTTGACTAATTAATAAAATAATCAAAAAGTGAATATAACACGCTATAATATTCATCTATATTTTTCTAATTTCTACGATATAGAATGAGAATGAACACTCTCTTGAAAAAATTGAAAGATTAAAGTCACCATTGTACATAGAAAATAAAAAAAATATAGATTTATATTTTATAAAAAATGTGGAGTTATAAAGAGAAAAAAAAGGTTGTGAATAAACTTAATTATCATCCCACATTATTTTAAAAAATCAAATTTATCACAATCTAACACTTTTGTCGATTAAATACCTAAACTAGTTAAAATTAATCAAATCCAACATCTGAGATATTTTTTGGCACCCAAAAATTATTGTGCTAGATCTTTTTTCATATGGTTTTTTTTATTAAAATCAAGTGCTGATTTGGAATATTCCACATCGTCAAACAACGTTGTTTTCATGTATTTGTTTATCCAAATCAACCTTGTTGTATTAACGATGTCTTTGACATCGTTGAATCATTTTTTAGGAGTTGAAAATACATCCTGTAATACCCCGAATCTTTTTAGGTTAACTTTTAATAATTTTCAAATTATAATATTTATTTTGAGATATTTGTTACTTTTGATTTAAATATTTACAAGTTGTCTCACTCGGAGCTACGATGCACCTACAATGAAGAAAAATGTTCAATTTAGAAAAAGAAATTTGAAACTTTGAATAGATTCAGTGTCAGGCCTATGTGAATAAAATCACATAATTTAAATCTTAAATATTCAAGTTGCTTAAATTTAATTTAATAAAGTTAAACAGTATTACTAATGGTAATAATAGGAGTAATTAAATAAATGTAAAAATGTATCAAAATATTGTAGATATTTTACTACATTTAGTAAATAAAATAAAAGGAAAAAATTGAATGAGTGAGTAAAGAATAAACAATTTTTGGAAAATTGTCGATTCATGACTGATAAGTTTATTTTTTTTGTATTTTTCAGGGCATTTTAATCTCGCTAAATATCCCTTTTAGTGTCTTTTTGTGTCGGAAATAAACGAAGGAGTTGGTTTGGGCATGACAGGAGTCGAATTTGGTGAAACAGACATTTTGCCTATATATTTTAATCAAATCAAAGTATAAAAGGGCACTCGAGAACTTCTTCAGTGAGATCCGATCCAGATAGAAGCAGTGTGGTTATATCAGAAAATGATCAAACTGACTAGATGATATCGTGCCCACAATGCTTGTGCATATTCAACCAAGCAGGAGAATGGGCATATGAGGAAAAAACAGAAGGCTTTTGCAGAGTGGATGAAGCCGCTGAAGTTTGATCAGCATTTGAGATTGTTGAAAGGAGGAAAGGTTGTCCGCAAATGGACTCTTGGCCATCAAATTGGAAGATAAGGGTTGAACCCTGAATTTGCGGGATTAAGCTAACTAAATTGAAGATAAGCCATATCTGTGCAAATTGAAGTGGGCACAACAAATTTGGATAGAACACTCTCTATCCCAACTTCCTATCTATAATATCTATTTAATTCAACACTCCATGTACCTTCTTCCACCTCACCATTTGTCTGGAAATAAACTTCCATTGAAGGTGCTTTTAGGAAACATTTTATTTGAATATATTTATTTTATTTTTGTTGATCCATTTCAAGGGATTTTTCATCAAAATTAGAAGAAGAGAAGTAAAATAGTCAAGAAGTTTGATATACAGTAGGTTGTAGTTAGCCCGCATACCTGCGTTATCCAGCGATCCAAAAAGGAACAAGTGTAATAAAAAACTATCGGTCATTCTATTCACAATTCCCATTTTTCTATTTGTAACCACCAAAATTAATTAAAATAGATATATAATTTTTTTATATATTCTTGTGCCCCACAATTTTAAAACCTTAAGAAACTATTCTGTCCATCCCAAAAATGTAGCCATTCTTCACTTTTTACATATATTAAGAAAATGTATTTAATGTACTTGGAAAAGTAAAATTATATAAAATTTTCCTATCTATACTCTTATATATTGATTCAAAAGAAAATGAATGTTAATTTCATATAACATTAAATAGGGGTATGAAAAGAAAAATGAAAATTTAATATACATATATATAAAGAAAGTGGGCTATAATTTTTGGACGAATAAAAAAGAAATAAGATATTACAATTATGAGATGGAGGGAGTTAAAAATAGAGCCTCTGTCAGTCCTTACGATGTATAATAGTAATTGTAGATTATGAATGAGACTTGTCAGTGACTATGAACTCGTACTTATACGTGTTAGGTTTCAGTGAATCAATTGATAGATAAGTAATGTATGAGTGACTATATATTTATAACTAACTGACGTAGACAAGAAATACATGGGGACATCTATACATATATTAAAGCAAAATCTTGAAGGGTAAAATTGTAATTAAAAAAATTTGAATAAAATAATATAAATAAATTACTTGTGAGAATTTCTACAATAATCTCAAACAACCCAGTTGGCAATGTCTCTCTCTCACTTTCTAAAGGTTCTCACGCTCGAAACCCTCTGCTTGCATTTTCTTTTCTTCACATAATGTTTTTTTGACTTTTTCTTAAAATAGTGAATTTCTTAATTTCAATAAATTACTGCCTAATTTACTTTTATGCTTTTTTTACTTTTTTTTAGTAAGAAAATTTTGTAGATTCCAAAAACAACAAACTTCCTAATTCGCGTGATTAATTTCATACGCTTTTATTTGTTTCATAACTTAATTACAATAAATTACTGCCTAAATTAATTATACTAATAAATTGTAGTTCCTAAATCACATCATTAATATGATAATTTCATCTTCTTTTTTTCCGCTAGCTAAATTAATTAGAAGCACTTCTGCATTCCACAATGTATTTAATATTGTGGCATGGGTAATTGGACTATTGATAATTGATGATATTAAAGAAAATAAAAACTCTTCAATCTCCCATCTAAATTAAATTTTCTCATTTTTTAGATTTTTTGAAAAGAATGAGATCGAAATAATTTATGTAGTTTTGTTATGAAATCATTCAAATTCTAAATTCAAGCGTGCGCATACATACACACATATCTCAAGAAACCTTTCATATGCTTAATTAAGTACCTAAAAAAATCTTAAACATTTAATTCATCTTTATTTGAATATTTTTTTTACTGTATTGTTACTTTCATCTATTAGGATGCATCATAATTCATATTATATATGAAGTTGTCTAATGAAACTAAGAAGACCAAGTATCCATCAACTGAGGAAGATTATATTGAGTAGAGGATATTAATTGGAGTTTGTGTGTCTTATATTATATGTGTTGATCAAGATTGAAATAGTCCAAGTCTTTATAGTCTATTAGTGTGGTTTTTTATTTATTTCATATATTTTTTTAACTACTATCTATGAAAAATTTATCTTCTTATTGTCTAATTAAATCTCTACATTTTTCATAATTAAAAAAATGATCACAACATACATAACTCAAACAATTAATTTCTTTTGCGACATTTTTTTTATAGTATGTTTGAATTATTATTTACTCCAAAATGATATGAAGTTATTCATTTGTTTAAATAATTATGATAATTATATATATATATATATATATATATATATATATATGAAAATATAGTTTAGGTTTTAGTTTATTTAAATATTTTCATACATTAGTTTCACACTTTTATATATATATATATATATATATGCATGCATGTGTGTATGTGTTGCATATATATCTAATAATGATTTGGTTTTGCTCTTAGCTTCTCAATTATTATGAAATAAAATGATACCGAGCATCGCGGGAGACATACTAGTTTATATAAAATCTCACCTCATATTACTTGACATAAAATTTGTGAACTTGAATCCAACAGTTACGTTACTTGATTTTCTTTTTTCCCCTCTTTGCCGGACAATGGATGAGTTAAATTAATCACGAATAACAGTCCTTCTAAAATATAAATAAATAAAAATAAACGTGCAAAGCGCTGGGTTCAGGTGTTGTAGCTTTGTAATTAATGTACAAGCAATGCACAATATTGTACAGATCAGTCAGCTGCCTTTTGAAGGAAAATCCTTTTCTAAAGTGAAAAATCATTTTCAATTGCCATATCTGGACAATTAAGTGCGGTGACATATATCATAGTTCATAATTATCTTTTTTTTTTTTTTTTTTATGATGATAATTATCTTATTATTAGAAAGAATAATTCGAGTCCTAGTTTCTCCACCACAAAATCAATGTACAAATTGGCAAACCAGAATAATGCACAACTGATGGAAGCAGCCCCTCCTCGCCTCTCCTCTCCTCTCCTCCCCACCTTAATTTTCCTCTACACAGTCGCACCTACACCATTTGCATGAGCTTACAGTATAACCCAACTGAAATCTCGCCTCAATTTGAGAAATCCGAACCCTTATAGACACACGTTTACGCTTTTGACTTTCATTCAATTTCAGTACACAAATTGAGCTAATCATGGAGTTGGTCTGCTCAAATTGTGCCCACAGTTCATCGTATTCGTCGTTGCTGTCGCCGGCGGTTGGTTATTCAAAGAGCCAGCTGAATTCGGTGAAGTTAGATCGGAAGTCTTCTTCCAAGAATAGAAGTAGAAGACCGGCGGCCGTTCGAGCTCAGAACACCGATTCATTGGTACCACTCAATAAGCTCCTCGGTACAAGCAGTAACAGCGCGTTGGAGCAGCTCGATATTGAACGTGGTGTTTGTATTCCCTTCAGGAAGTACACGCCGGAATCAGTGCGTTGTTTTTTTCTTTTAAATAAATTAAATGAAAGTAAATATGATACTACAGATTTCCCTTCCGCTTTTGTGGATTTATATATGTCTATTTGGGAAGAATATGCATTGAGGAGTGTTGGTGATCAAGCATGAGTAATTTACAGTTATGTATGGATTGTTGTTGTATGATATGTTTTCTATCAGTTTAAAAAATTTAATTTTGGTGATGTTTCTGGCAATTAGTAGCTGATTCGTGCTGTAGATTGATATGTTGTTTGGTTTTAAATATTGAAGGTGATCTGTGGAGTTTTAGCACTAGTTTACTGCAAAATTCATTAAGAAATCCTTTTGAATATATTGTTCTTTCTTTTGCTAGAAGTGTTAATTTTATTAGAAGTAGTATTGTTTGCTTGAAGTGCTACTAATTTTTAAGGGGTTGTTTACTTTAGATGATAGGTTAGATATATTAGATTAACAATGTATGTGATTAATTATTTGAAGGATTCAAGTTATAAAATGGTTCAATCCATCAAAGTATGTGGTGGATTAAGCTATATTATTTTTATCAATCTGATCTATCTAATTTTTCCCCCATAGTAAACACCTCCTAAGTTGATTGTGTTTTGGAAGAGCAAAACTAGATTGTAGGCAATTCAAGTATGAAATTTTCTTGTTATACTAATTGGACTGCAACAAACATGACACATTTTGCTTCACAATTTTTTTTTTTTGGCTTTTCCTTCATCAACCATGTAGTTTTACATCAATGTTGTTTTATAATTCTTTCTAATTATTTTCTCATAAATGAATTTTGGTTACTTATATAGGTGAGGAATAAAGTACTAGAGTCAAGAGGTGCAATATTATCATTGATTGGCCGAGGAATTGAAATTGTGTGGAATTTGGGGTTCTATTGGTCGACCTTGATGTATGATTGTCTTGTCGGGCGTGATGAAGAAGTTGTTCCTTTCCGCGCTCGCCAACTGAGGAATCTTCTGTGTGACTTGGGCCCTTCTTTCATCAAAGCTGGACAGGTGTTTCTTTTCCTCCAGGCTCAATAAGCATGCTGGATGATGAACAGATTCTTTTCTTTTTCTGCAGAATATGATTATGATTATACCTTATAATTAAAACAAGGGTTAATTTGTTTAAATATCACGAACTATACATGAATTCTGTTTTTCAACACGAACTTTAAAATATTACCTTTACAACAGTAGCTTACATTTTTTTTTGCAATTACAAGCACGAAAATTATGCAAAATACTTAATTGATTGAACAATTCTTAAGTAGAGATCGAATGAGACGAATTTGTTGGTATACACATGCACATCACACTTGTACACATGGGTGCCACATCAATTTTAATTGGACGGAATTCAAAATGATGTTATAATTGCACAAAAAATGTAAATTTATGTTGTAGGAATAACGTTTTAAAGTTCGTGTTGAAAACCAATATTCGTATAATATTTGTGATATTTAAACCAATTAACCATTAAAACAATTGTGCTAAGTTTTTCCATGACTTGTGAATTAAATAATGCATATGATGTGGATCCAAATGGCGCATTTATTTATTTTTTCTGTTTCTATGACCTTACCACTTTTCTTGATGGATTAATTCTCTGATTTGAAATCCCACTAACTTGCATTGATGTAATTTAGAAGCAATTTTGACCTTTTGACTTGATATTCTTAACCAATATTTGTTTCTTTTTTTATTTAAAACAATATGAAACAGGTGCTTGCTAATAGGCCTGATATTATTAGAGAAGATTACATGAATGAACTTTGCATCCTTCAAGATGATGTTCCTCCTTTTCCTAATCAGGTACCTGGATGTCCTTTTCATGATGCATATCTTTCATATTATTTTTAATTGAGCAACCCATCATTAGAGTGTTGGTAGGTAGCTTTTGACATCATAGAAGAGGAGCTAGGTCAACCTCTCGAGGCGGTTTTCAGCAAAATTTCATCACAGACAATTGCAGCGGCAAGCTTGGGACAAGTTTACCGTGCGACTCTCAGGTCGTCTGGAGAGGATGTTGCTATTAAGGTTTCAAGTTAAATCTAATCGATTTTTCATTTCTCAGCTTTTAGTGGTTCTTATATGTAGTTGGCTCTGTCTTTTGTTGGTCTAATGGTGTAATACAAATTTTGGTTAATGATATAATTGAGGAAACTTTTGCTGGTACCTAACTGTGATTTTGATACGTAAAAGTTACTTATTGAGAATAAGGAGAACAAATAGTCAGGTCTATCTGCCTATCACAGAGGTTTCTTCTTGGTTTTTCCCCTTTTTCATGTATTGATATGTAATGAGTTTTTGTCAAGTAGCTGAAGGCATGTCTTGTTTTACTGAAATAAAGTATTAAGGCATGGTGGATAATGTGTTCATGTTTTTATCATTTTGCATGAGTAATCATGTTCTGGAATTTAACTGGGGCATCCCTTTTCTTTGCTTGTCAGTTGAAAACATTGTTCTGGTTGTTATTTATTCTGTATTTGTATTCCTATCGCCCTCACTTTCTGGTTATACTTTCTCATGTTCAAGCCCATGACTAGCTTAGTAACTTAGATCAATTTGTTCTTGGTTCTTGCAGGTGCAAAGGCCTGAGATAGAGCCCATCATTTATAGAGATCTTTTTCTTTTTCGTACTCTAGCTTCATTCTTGAACGGCATCAGCCTGCAAAAACTGGGTTGTAACGCAGAGCTTATAGTTGATGAATTTGGTGAGAAGCTGTTGGAGGAGCTTGATTATACCTTGGTATAATTATCTACTCTTACCCCCCCCCCCCCCCAAACACCCCCGCACAAACACTCACAGACATTTGCATCCGTTCATGCATATCCAAATCTGTCTACATCTTCTATGCGTTACGTATGTGCATCCACACTCATTGTGACATATCTGCTCACTAGTTTAATGTAATATATCAAACTGTTTTGTGATAGAATTATAGTAGCATCTGTTATTCATTGAGAAGGATCAAATGCTTCTTGTTGGCATATATTTATGAATACTTGTTATTCCTAGCATCCATTTTCCTTCTTAAGTCACTTCTTCTAGCTTCTTATATGGGAAGGTAGATCTTAGTTGTAATGCATTCACATGAAATTGAACAATTTTATGGATAATCAGTTACCGTAACAATTTTGAACTTTTTCTCAGGAAGCCCGTAACATTGAGGATTTCCTTGAGAACTTCAAGGATGACCCTACAGTTAAAATCCCTCGTGTTTATAAGCAACTTTGTGGTCCACGTGTTTTGGTCATGGAGTGGATTGATGGAATTAGATGCACGGACCCTCAGGTATGAAAGTCAAATCAACACAGTACAAGTAAGCTCTTGGAATGTCTATTTAACAATGAAACTTCTTTGAGGCAGGCTATCAAGGATGAAGGAATTGACGTAAATGGGTTTCTGACTGTTGGTGTAAGTGCTGCATTGCGACAGTTGTTGGAGTTTGGTCTATTTCATGGGGATCCACACCCTGGAAATATCTTTGCCATGCGTGATGGACGTATTGCTTATGTTGATTTTGGAAATGTGGCTGTTCTCAGTCAGGTAATTATGGTTTAGCAATATTGAATAATTAATATAAAATAATTCAGTTATCAATCTCATGTGGCATCCTAAGCTTTAGCAAATTGACTGCAGGGGCGATCCTTATATTAGTTTGTCTTGATAATAATATTTTATGAATCTTTTGTTTGTGTTTTACTTTTTCTTTGTTGGGAATGACACGGGTGCAATATAATTTGAAAGCGCTGTCAAAAAACTAGTTAAAGACCTTCCACAAAATCTTACATATGCGCTGTGTTCATATTTGGTAGGAGAAAATGTTAATAAGACACTGAGTATACCAGCCCTTCTGTCCAATGAGAATAGTCCTTTCGTGGTGGTTTTTTTTCCTTCATGAGCACCACCCCATTTTGCTATTATTTCTTCTTATATTTGTTATTTTATATCTTCAATATCTGTATGGGTTTTTTTACGTAATTGGGCGAATGAACTTCAATCAGCCTATTTTTCTGTATTTCACTTGCATTCTTGTACTGTTGAAATGTAGATATTAACAGGTTCTTTTTCTGTTCTTCTGCAGCAAAATAAACAGATTCTTATAGATGCTGTTGTCCATGCTGTAAATGAAGATTATGCTGAGATGGCCAATGATTTTACCAGGCTCGGTTTCTTAGCAAGTGGAACTGATGTCTCGCCTATAGTTCCAGCTTTAGAAGCAATATGGCAAAATTCTCAAGGGAAAGGGCTTTCTGACTTTAATTTCAGAAGTGTTACAGGTATTTAGTCACTTCTGTTTTGTGGTTGAAATTATTACACGGTTGTTTCTCAATGTTTTCTGTGCATGCATTTGTGTAGGCGTGAATTCAAGGTGTATGCACTGAAATCATCTCTTCAAGTTCTTGTAGTTGCTAATAGCTCAGCCATGCTTTGGAAATGTTGTGTTGGTCTTTTAGCAGTTAGTGTTGCATCTCTTGTGTATGAAGGAACTTGTCATATTTATGAGGATAGAGTCATTGGACAAAAATGAGCAAAATTTCACATTTGCACTCATATTCGTTTCCATTGGATTTACACGTGTAGTTATTCCCATAATTTTTTATCTGTTCCTTTTGCAGTTATTGCAATCCTATATCCTATATTCTGTTTCTCTTTTAACCAATTTGCAGTTTTGACTTTCTAGTCTCACTTAATCTGTTGGTTTCTTTCAGTCAAGTTCAATCAACTGGTTTACAATTATCCTATCCGCATTCCAGAGAGATTCTCTCTTGTTATTCGCTCTTTGTTGACTCAAGAAGGAATTTGCTTCACTCTGAAGCCCAATTTCAAATTTCTAGAGGTGATATATTTTTCCTTTGGTTTTAATTTCTTTAGTGGTACCATGCTTGTGAATGGTCAATGGAGAATGGGTTCTCATTTCTCTTTTTTCTCGAGATCTTATATTTCTAAGCTAATCTTCCGAAATTTCGGAACCACAAATGCATGTGCATGTCTAACTTATTACTGGTTGTTATAACTTTTGTGTCTTACAACTATAATGTCCTAGAGTATTGCTGATGGATAAATATGAAATTCCATGATTTTAATTAGTGGAATAGAGGAGAAAACTGTAATAACTTGAGGTCCCACCTTCCCATCCTTTCCGCCACTAAGATATCTAAATACTTGAAATTTCCCCTCCAATCATCATAATAGTATTTATCGTGTCGCATGACTTATGCTGACATGAAAAGCAAACAAAATGGTTAGTCTATCAGCTATTTTCGCGGGTTTCTGACTTCAGCTACTGAGCTACTTTAATATTTTCTTCCTTTTCTATTGAACCTGGTAAAACAGTCCTCATTCTTAGTTGACCGTTGACCAAAAACTCTCCAAATTCTTATGTTCATATGCTTTTTACCGGAACTGAAACAAGCCTCAATTTATAACCTGTTGATCTTTGCACCAGGTCGCCTATCCTTATGTAGCAAAACGCCTCCTCACCGATCCTAATCCAGCTTTACGTGAACGTCTTATTCAGGTATCTCTCAACTTTCTTCTGTATGTGTTAAGAAATGAGTTCTGTTGGGTTTTGTAATTGCAATTTTTGAGCTCGGATTGACTTCTCATCGCCTTTTCCTTCGAAATATTGTTACTGTATATTAAACTAAAGATGAAAAGTAGATAAACTAACATCATTTACTTTTTTATACGGGTGTGTGTTTTATTTCATTAAATAAATATGGATTTCATCAGATTGTGAGACATTGTCCAAGATGTAACTGCATGATATTGTGGCTATGGCCGATGTTCAGGTTCTCTACTGATGGAAGTTGATTGTATAAGCTATTGCCTTAAGTGATGAATCATGCTAAAACTACCTCCACCTGCTAATCATCGAGGATGTATAGAGATGCACCATTTTGGAGGATATTGCTAATTTCTCCAACATAATTAGGACAAGTTTGATTTTTGTAAATGTTTCAGTATAAAGAAAATGGATACATATATCTTTATAGGTTTCTAAAAGAATGCTCAATAAATGCAAAATTACGTTCAAACAAATTTCACATAACAATTTTAAAGCATTACTGCATTAGTATGTGTGAGTTAGGTAGTTGCTGTACACTAAGGTGGGTTATTGCTTTGATGATCATTCATGAAGTTTTCTGTATAGTAATACACAACCTGCTATCTTGTACCTTGCCTTCTCTAGATCAAATGTATCTATAACTAGATCAAACTGGAAAATAATGTTCGCATTGTTCTGTTGATGACTTCTGTTTGATTTGTTAGGTTTTATTTAAAGATGGGGTTTTCCAGTGGAAACGACTTGAGAACCTAATTGTTCTCGCGAAGGAAAATGTGGCAAGGATGAGCAGCAACCCTGCATTTCAAGGAAATAACACGTTAGTAATTTTCTCCAGTAGTAGAATACTTCGTTTTTCTTTTTTCTGCAATATCCACATGTCCCTTTCTGGATCCCAGAAACAATGAATGAGGAACACCTTTGTGCACATTAAGTTCATTTTCTATGCATCTTTTTTTGACTGTGTTCTGGTGTATATGTATATCATTCAACGATTTGCTATAACAGGCAAAGGTCTAGACAGCAGCAAGTCGAAAGGAAATTGGACCTCACGGACACAATCAAGGATGGAGCTCGTCTCTTCCTAATTGATGAAGGAATCCGCAGGCAGCTTCTTCTTGCTCTTACTGAAGACTCCAAACTCCACGTTCAAGAGGTTTGTAAAGTTTACACGTGTCGCTCTATCTTTGCATGGTCCTATAAGACTAACAGCATTGTGCTTTTTCAGCTTGTAGACGTGTATAGACTGCTCGAGGACCAAATTGACATACCTTCAGTAGCCCTGCAAGTCGCACGAGGTAAGGCTTCATTGTGTATGGAAACTCCAGCGACTTTCTTTCAAGCTTAACACGTTTATACATCTTTTGATATGGAATTGTGGGTGTTGCAGATCTTCCTTTTGTTGCTCGGGATGTAATGCTGTCATGGAGTGCCTCCGTGTTGTCTGAGAGATAAGCTCGGCTTTGGTGGACCGGGCGTGGGCTTCTGCTGGCTTGCTGGAACCTCATTGTACTACATGTTTTCCCATTAGTTGGAGGGGCCTTTCTATATTGTATATCAATTTAACATTTGTATATATCTAAAAGTTTTCTATACATAGAAATGCCATATGTATCAAAACAACTAATTTTTGTGGTTTATTTTAGTTCATTATTTTAAAGTCAATTTGTGAATTTGATTAAAATTGAGTGACTGTGTGCTACATAACATATTTTATTTTTATATTTTTTATTTTTTATGTAAAGGTGAAATTCGGTCATAATAAGTGAACCGTATGTTATTATTTAGACCCAATCAAGTAAAATGGGGCCAGCTTTGTATTGCATTCAATAAACAAAGCTAGAGATGCTGCATAGAAAACATCAGAATACCTTTCAGTTGCAAATGTTATAGCAATGTTTCGTCGCACTTGAGCAAGGAATTCTTCTACATTCTATTGTTAAATGTATGATTCGTGGTTCTATTTTCAAAAAGAATTAATGGCTAAATAAATTATAAGGTTCTCATCTTTTTGCAAATTAGATCTCACGTTTAAATCTAGTCAATTACAATATTATATTTTACATTGTATGGGATTAAACATCACTAATTTTTCTGGTAAATTAGGTATGGCATGTCTGGTCTATAAACTATGCTGAAAGTCACATCATTACACATGTGTAACAAATGACGTCGGTTTTGTTATTTTTTCAATACCTATTTTATGTTAGAAACAAAAAAATATATCAAAAATAATTTCTCAATAAAAAATGAAGAGAAAATAACAAAACGAAGTCAGTTGTTACACGTGTGTGCTGATGTGACTGCTAACGTGAGTTATAGACCAAACACTACGGGTGTGCATAACCGAACCAAAACCAAAAACCCAACTGAACTGAGTTATTTGGTTCGAATGGTTTGGTGATTTTATCCTTGATGTTGGTTCAGTTTTGAATATTAAAATCAAATATAGTTTGGTTCGGTTCCAATTTTAATAAAAAAGTATTTGGTTAAAACCGAACTAGCCAAAGTATATAAATTATATTTTTTAACTTATATTTTATAATTATAATTTATACTTCTTATATTACATATAAATTAAAATTATTCAAAAATACAATTATAGGCTCATTAATGAACTAGGGCAAATGCAAGAGTACTTCAACTTCAAAGTAATAGATTTGCGATTTTTTTTTTTTTGGTATTGAACTATTAACTGTTAAGTGTAATTGCGGCTTGTGATATTGTGATAAGTTGACCATGTACACAATTGAATCAAGGGATATTTTTTTTATTATTTATTTAATGTATCATTTGTTATTTATTGAGTTCCAGTATTATTTTTCTTTAAACATAATTGTTTAGAAAAAAAATTCGGTTAAACCAAAAACAAAACGAAGCAAACTGAAGAATTGTGGTTAGGTTATATCAATTACTTTAGTTGGTTTGGTTTTCATTTTCTTAAGAATTTCGGTTTATGATTTTATTGGTTCGGGTCGGTTGTGCACCGAACCAATCATTTGCACACCTCTACCCAAACACGTCATACTTAACTTGCTTGAAAATTTAGGATGTTTAATCTCATATAAATTAAAATATCGTGTTATAATTAGCCAAGTTTAAATTTGATGTCAAATTTGCAAAATGGTACAAACCTGATTTATTTAGCAATTAACCATTTTAAAAATAGAATTAGAATTATTCTGATGTTTTTATACGTATGTTTTGTAGTTCTATTTTTACTATTTATTATAATTTTCACTTCCAAAAATACATTTATTGCAAAAGTCAACTCAGTATGTGTTATCAGTGTGTGTGTGTATATATATATATATATAATTCTTAAAAATCAAAGGCTCATATTTGATTAAAAGGACGGTGACAATTCTGTAATATTCGAAAAGTTTTTCGCGCCGGGCATTAACGTAATTTAACAATTCTTATAAAAATCACGGAGTATTTGATAACAAGATCGTCATGCTAACGAAGTATTATCATCATGCTAACAAAGTATTATCGTGATGCTAATTAAAAATTTCTAATATTGTTAGCGAAAAATATATTCTAAAAATTAATTATAAACCTAAATTGATTTAATAGACCTTAATTAAATGGAAGAAATGATGAAATTAGATGAAATAAACATTGATTGAATGTGATAAATCATAAATGAGTCGGAACAATTCATAACAATAATATATATGTACTAAGTTAACATCATGGTTTTGCTTCATCAGTACTATGAATACACTATGTTAGCATATGACAATACTTTGTCAACATACGTTATAAATTATAATTGGATGAAATAATCCCTAATAATCAATTAGGAATTAAAAAATAAAAATTAAATTAAAAATAATAATTATAATTAGATGGAATAAACCATAATTGAAATGAAATAAACCCCTAATTGAGATGAAACAAACCATAATTGATATTGAATAAACTCTAATAAATCTGTCTACACTAGCATTATCATAATTATTGATTAGCACAGCGAATACATTAGATTAGCATATGACAAATGCTTTGTTAACAAATGTTATCATAATGCTGACGAATCATTATTATAAGCTTACAAAAACATTTACAATTTGTGTATGCGTAAAAATTTACCTTTTGTATTTTTTATCCATATTTTTCTCATTTAAACATAGTCTTCCGACATCTTAAATGAGAGAGCACAAAAAGAACTTTAATTAGATATATTTTTTGCGCACATTGGATTAAAAATGAACTTGTTTAAAATTTTTAAGATTTTTTTTAAATTAATGACAGCATCAATTTTAATGAGTTAGACAAAAATAACCCTACTTTTTATTTTATTTTTTATCTTATTATTTACGAAATTGACACCGCCTAACGCTAACTAAAAATGTTTTATTTGATAAATTCCTTATATATATATATATATATATATATATATATATATATATATAAACGTCGTCGATGTAAAGCGGAAACATTAGCCACGCCATATGTTCGATGAATTGCCTCACTGAAAATGATGTTCCAATCAAGGCCGAATTTTAACAGTGCTGTTTCCGTCGCCGCCTACTTTCATCCCTTCATCAAGATTCAGGCGCGTAATCTTGTCAACGTCAAGCTCAAATGGGTGAAGGACGCCATTCTTGATCCCGTAGTTTCCGGTGGCGTTTACCTCAAGGCTACTTGTACCCTTGCTTCGCTCATAGCGTCCGACCACAATCTCGCACTTCCCATCCACAGCCTCTCCCGCCACCGCCGGCTACTCGGCCTCCCATCCGACCTCAAACTCTCCACCTTCATCCGGCGTTACCCCAACATTTTTCAAGCGTTTCATCTCCCTGATTCTAGTGGTACCCCTGTTCCGTGGTACAGATTATCGCCAGAAGCGTCAAATGTGTGCTCTCAAGAGATGCGCATGGTGTGTGAGGATGGTTATATCGATATCCTGAACAGGCTTCAAAAATTACTCATGCTCACGAGAGAGAGATTACTCCCTCTGCAAACCATTGATCAACTGAGGTGGGATTTAGGATTGCCACACGATTACGAGGATAAGTTTGTGGGGAAGCATCCGGAGTTGTTTTCGTTTGTGAAACTTCCTGATGATCGTATGGGGTTGAAACTGTTAGTTTGGGACGATCGTTTGGCGGTGTCTCATTTGGAGTCGAATAATTTAGAAAAGAATGAGTCTTTGACGTTTCCTATTGGATTCACTAGGGGTTTTGGGTTGAAGAAGAAGTGTATGGAATGGTTGAATGAGTGGCAGAAGCTGCCTTACACTAGTCCATATGTTGATGCATTGCATTTGGATCCGAGGACAGATGTGTCTGAGAAGAGACATGTTGGAGTGTTTCATGAGCTTCTTCATCTTACAATACTCCGAAAGATTGAGAGGAAGAATGTCAGTAACCTGCGCGTGCCATTGACCATGCCTCAGAAGTTCACCAAGGTGTTTGAAAGGCATCCGGGGATTTTTTATATATCAAAGAAGGGGGCAACACAGACTGTTGTTCTCAGAGAGGCCTTTGATCGTGGGCAGCTGATTGAGAAGCACCCGCTGGCTGATATTTGGGAAAAGTATGCGAGCATGATGAAGAGTGGATTTTTGGATAGGAGTCGTGGTCTGTATAAGAATGAGAGGAACGAAGTGAGTAGTCCTTTTGGTGGCAGAAGAAGTAGGTTTGTGTTTGAGTCTGAAACGGAGACGGATTGTTATGTGCTTTCAGAATATGAATCAGATGAAACTAGTTAGGAGTTGTAGTACCCTGCAAGAAAGTGCTCTACCAGTGTTGACAGACTGATTGCTTGGAATGCTTGTTTGAGAATGGAAGGCGTCTGCCTATCATAGAAAACTAGTTACGTTGATGAACAAAGAAAAAACATGTATGTGGTGTGATTGCAATAATTTGCTGTATTTCAAGTTAATTCTAAGTATCACTATGGTTTTGTCACAAGGATTCCCCAAAGCAAAATGATACTGTTGTCTGTACCTCTATGTAGAATTTTCCTTTTTTATGTTTGATAGCAATTTGAGTTTGACTCTTATCAAACGTACTTCTAGATACCAGAATAATTTTATCTATTGCTCTTAGGTCCAGTTACCAAAAGTATATTCTTCCTGGTTTCGAAGTGATAATCCAAAGTTGCAAAAAGTTATGATACAATTAATTTTAACCTGTTCTTTTTTTTTCCTTGTGTGGAAACCTGGTATATTTTTTTTCTTCAATATCGAATAGAATGAGTTACATCTGGCTTTCCTTATTTTGCTAAAGATGCTTTGATGCAAGGTCCCCTTACTAAGTTCTTTGTCTGTTCATCTTATATTGTTTATTACGACGGTGATTTGTTCAGTTTTTTCAAATGTTGATATTGTCTGATCTGTATTATAGTGTAACGAATCTATTAGCAGAAATTTATTCCCAGGAGGAGATGATACCAAAGACTTTTGGTACCTTTGGCTCTAAAGAGAAACTTGACCTTAATGAAATTGATCTGACAGATGATTTTGAAGAAGGGATGAGTTCTCTAGAAAACCCTTATATGCTATCAACTCTGGCTCCAAGGTTATGGCCCTTCATGAGACACATTATCATTTCTGTCTGCTTATCATCAATCCTCACCTTTTGTATACCTTTGTATAGTTTATTTTAATTTTGTGTTCCACCTTTCAGAGATTCTTGTCATCCTGTGTTACCATTTGTTTGATGGTCTAGTTCATTTACTGCTTTCATTTGTAAAATAGTAAACTAAAATGAAATTAAATGTCCCACTTGCAGGAACGCTTGCTTGAATCTGGTTACAGGAGGAGAATCGGAGATGAGTCTAGCTCATTCTGGCCTTCTTTCATAGTTGGTGACACCCTAAGGATTGTTTTCCAGAATTTGCTCCTTGAATCAAATGAGGAGATTCTGCAGTGCTCATAGAGGGTTCAAAATCTCTTAACTAAAGTAAGCAGTTTTTGAATTTCTGTCTTTTGCTGCATTGTTGATCAATGATCATATCTATATTTCTTTTCAGCTAGTTGTTTAGTGGCGACATTGGCGAATATCAAGAAATGATTTTTAAGCTGTCATTGAGTCATGTCGAGAGCTAAAGCGATTCTATTTTTGGTAGTAATGAGGACCATAGTGGTTGACTAAATGAAAATGAGATGTCTTTTACTGCATTGTTGCTGTATATGTTTGCATATCCTCTACTTCTGTTTTTTCCACTCACTCTCTGCCTCTTGGGATGACCGACTGCCTAAGATCCTTGATGAAACTCCTGGCCTAGTGAACATATTCCATTATAGAATATTTACTCAAGTGAAGCCATGTTATAAAGTTAAAGATTCTTTTTAAGTCAATTCTATTTTTGATAATATGTCTAGGATATATTTTATTAATTGAGCATTCAGTCATCCTTGTCGACTGGCACTATTCGTCTACTGTATTCACTTGTGATTCTGTTTTTTAAATTATAATAGGAGCATATATCCTTTTTCTGACTTACATCTGCTACCTTCTAGTTCACTTGCTTGTCTTCCTCCCTCCCTACTATTTGTGGCCTTAAACTGGTCATTCAATTGAGCAGACTTAGAAGAAGCTGCCAAATTATATTTCTTTTCATGGATTGAGCTTGCTACTGCTCCATTGGCTATCCGATGGACATAAGGAAAATGTTCTGGCCTGTAGCCCTGCCCCGTAAAAGTCAAGTCAAAGCTGTGGCTAAAATGAGAGCAGCACTGTTGGAAAGTCAAAAACAGAAAAAAAAGGCCTTAGAAGCCACATAAAGCATGTCTGGAGACCAAAATGGAGATGTTTCTGCTAATTCAACTAAAATAGTTGTTGGTGCAGATTTAAATATTTCAGTAACTTATACACGAGTGGTTACATGGCAGATCTGGGCTTGATGGCTTCTAAGTTAAATGGTTCGTCCTTGCAGTATGTGTTTGAGCCGGTTTGGAAGGGATTGGCTTCTTTTTCAGGAGTTCAGAGGCAGGTAAATTTTGGACGAGAGAAAACTCTGAAATGTTTCTATGCGCTCCTATATTATTCCACTGTAAGAACTTTTATTGCATGAAGTAAGACGGATAGATAATATGTTGATGGTTTCTTCTGTTTGTTGATCTGGTCAGGTGGTTTCTTATATCTTGGTATAAAGAATTAAAAGACATTTCCAAGTTCGATGAAGTTAGGTTGTGTTTGTTAGATCTATTAACTTGTAGTAACCCTGCATATCCTATTAAAGATTCTCTTTTACCTTATGCTGAAATCTCGAGAACATATAGTAAGATGCAGAATGAGGCAAGTCAATTGTATACTGTTACAGAGGCATCTGGTTTGTTCAATGATATCTTGCCATCTATTGATGTGGATATTGAGAGTTTGACTGCTGATGATGCCTTGAGGTTTGCATCGAAGCGTGCATTTACGGGTAATGGTATTTCTGAACTGGAATCTGGTGGAAGTAATCTATTCGAGGAATTGGAGTCTCTAAAGCAAAAACTAATAACAACTTCTTGATATCTGAAATGTGTTCAGGTACATTTAGTTGCAATATAGAACCACACAGTCACAAACTAGTTATGCAACTTAGATCTACTTTATCATTTTATGTGTGCACACATGGTTCCCAAAGTATTTGTTAATTATTTTTCTCTCCCTTGAGAGGATTTGAAAGATTTTCTGACATTTAGATTGCCATTTTCTTGTGTTTCAGAGTAATTTGCATATTATTATCTCAGCTTTGCTAGCAGATGCAGTTGTTTGGATGTCAGAGCTTCCAGCAAAACTCAATCCAATCATTCTGCCTATAATGTCCTCCATCAAAAGTGAACAGGTATTGTGTACTTCTTATCCAAAAACACCTCAATTCACTCTAAGTCAATGTTTTTATGTTTTGCGTGAAGGAGGAAATACTGCAAAATAACGCTGCTGAATCATCAGCAGAACTTATTTATCACTGCATCGGACGCAAACCCTGTCCAAATGACAAGCTAATCAAGAATTTATGTACTTTAGCATTCATGGATCCTTGTGAAACGCCCAAGGCAGGAGATCTAAGTTCTGTTGAGTTAATTGAAGACCGAGATCTTCTGGCCTTTGGGAGGAGTAGTGGTGGACATAGACCAAAAGTTAATATGTTCTCTGCTGGGGAAGACCGATTGAAGGTTGAAGGTTTCATTAGCAGACGGGGGTCTGAACTTTCATTGAAATATTTATGCATGAAATTTGGTGGTTCTTTATCTGACAAACTCCCTAAGATCTGGCATTGCCTTGTTGAGGTCCTCAAGCCTTGTAATCATGAAGGCTTGACGCGTGGTGATGAGAAGCTGACTGATAAATCTATTAGTTCTGTTAATGATCCTCAGATTTTGATAAACAATATTCAAGTAAGCATGATTTACTTTTTATTTCAATGACATATGTTGCACTTATTTTCATTAAGATGAATTTAATGAAAACTCCTTTCTCCTTGTGTTTTACTTGGAGAAATAGTTGCATCTGAATGCAAAATAAACTTGTCAAAAGCAGGAGGCTTTGTAACGTTTTATGAGTCACACCACAAAAATCAAAGACAATTATGATGGTAAATGTCTCATTAATTGGGACTACTCCGAAGATCAAGCACCCCTTACTTCTTGTATATTATTGATGGGTCATCTTGTCGTCTGATTGGAAAATAAACTTAGTCATGTGTATTTGTCATGCTTGCATTTTAAGAGTCGACAACCATTTTTTTGTGCATAATAATGATAAAGTCTGCTTAATTAGACAACTTCGAATACTGATTTCAGTTAGTTATTTCATGTCCTTTCTTTCTACTTTTTTCTTTGGTTCTGGCAGGTGGTTCGTTTTATTGATCCTTCACTAGAGATATCACTCAGGCAGAAACTGCTTACTCTCTTACCTGTATTTTCAGATGTGTTAGACATTCTCATATTGCTGTAAGATTAGATGCATCATGATGTATCACAGCAATGGCTAAGTCAATGACGTTGGATGTCATGGGGCCTCTTATTGAGAATGGTGTTCCCGTGTTAGGTGATATGTCCTCTGTGCGTGCCAGACAAGGAAATGGCATGCTTTTAGTTTGCTAGTACAGGGATTGGGTTTGGAACTGGTCCCGTATGCTCATCTATTGGTTGTCCCTCTTTTGCGGTGCATGAGTAACTGTGATCATTCTGTTAGACAGAGTGTGACACACAGTTTTGCCGCCGCTGTGTGTCTCCACCTGTTGGCCTATGACAATTGTCCACAAGTTGCTCCAAAAATTCTGCATCCTCCTTATTTCTAGACAAACGGTCTACAAACTTCCATTTGAGCTAAAAGTGACTCTTCGAAGGTAACTGATCTTTTCTGTCGATACATCTGCTTTATGGGGTAAATTAAATTGACGAGGGGATTAGTTTCATGCATCTGGAAAATAAAGGAGTGTCTATGGTTTCCTTATATTGTTGCCAATGCAGTAGGAAGAAGAGTCTTCTTTTTCCATAGCAATGGTTACTCTTAGCCAGGCTGTGCTCTTGATTTGTGTACTGCAGAAATAAATCATGGAAAGGGATCGTACCAACCATTATGTTGGGTCTTTCTGGTTAGAAAGGAATAGGAGAGTATTTGAAAACTTGAAGGAATCCCTTCACGAGGTTTGGGGGAGGATTAGATTCTGTGCCGCATGGATTGTAGAGACTTCCTTGTATATGATATAAATGATAATCTTATTCCATTCCATTTTCATCTTCTTTTTTCCTTATCTGTTAGTTTTCACTAGAGCCTTCCAATCATTAATGTATAGTTCTAGCCTTATTATCATGTCTCATTATGATTTACATCTTTCCTTGTCACCCAGACTTTGTTTTATGTTGTTTTCTTATCTGATGCCTTCTTTTTTTTATTATGTTCAGGTATGAAGAAGGTATATATTGAGATATATATATTATGTGAATGTTAATGATTCAATATCCATATCCAGTGGCGGATGGATTTACAAAGAAACAAAATCAGCTCAGTACACTTGTCTTTCTAAACAGAGAGAGAGAGAGAGAGAGAGAGAGAGAGAGAGAGAGAGAGAGAGAGAGAGAGAGAGAGAGAGAGGTTTCTATTTCTAGCCACAAATTCTAGGGACAGTCCAAGATCTAATAGTGGAATTCCTTTGATCAACTGGCAAAGACATATACCTTTTCCAATCATCAATCACCATCTTAATATCATGGAGCTTGTTATACAACCCGATGCAGCAATTAGCATGCATGGTGATAACCAGATCCAGATCCTTGCTGGGCTCACAAAACCCGCCAAAATAAGCGGTGTCCAAGAACCGCATCTCCAACCCGATTTGTGAAATAAAGGGGTCGAGTTTGATGAAGTTGAGCACGTCTTGGTCGTGTTTACCTGGGAAATAAAATTGACCCGTATACCAGAACTTGTAGAACTGGATAGTCCGATTATTGGATCTGACGTAATTGAACCCTCCATTAGGCGAGTTGCTCCTATCCTTGTACTCGGCCCAGTAATGATCGCACGCAATCTGGAAGTCTCCATCCGGGTAGAATCTTTCAAATGGATTCCTCAACCACATCACATCTGCATCCTGATTTTCATAATCAACACATATTCCAAATATTATATTCACTTCAAATTCGACTACTTATTAGTGTGCAGTTAATATTCCACATCCGAACTAATGAGTAGCTTTCAGGGTAGACAATGGGGGATCCATAAATTTTTCTTTCTATTTGTTCGTGAACAATGAAGGTGAGATGAATCATTGCCGAAATTTACTCATCTTATTTCCTTTTTTTTTATTGTTGTATTACAGTATTAGTGGAACCCGTTTCCATTTTTTCACATTTTCTGTACTGAAACGATGTAATTTTGATACCGTTTCACACCTTCCTCTTTCACCCCCACCAAATAAAATAGAAAAGAATGTCATTGTTTATTAAAATAAATAACTGAAAATAATAACAATCAGTAAAATAGACTTTGAAAGAAACCTTTCTGAAGTTATTCATTAATTTAAATTAAATTTGTTATGACTACCAATAAAATTTGGTATAATAAATAAATTCATATTAATTATTTAATGTAAATAACAAAAAGAGAACTTTACTGTATATAATTTATAAAATAAATTATGTAAATACGATAGATCAATAATTTCAAATGAAAAATTAAAAAAAATAAATAATGAAATTCAATCAAAATTCATCATTAATTTAAATTTGACATTAATTTAATAAGGGGTAATTCTAAACACAGCTCCTAAATTTCTCTTTCTAGCCCCCATATATAATTAAAATATAAATAATAATTAAATTTACTATTGTATCCTAATAGGCTAATAGCCCCTTCTATTTTAATTAAGGATGAGATTCTTTTTCACAACCCCACCCTCTCGTTCTCCACTTATCCCCTTTGCACAAAATTTATCTTTTTTGCTAACGACTTAGAAGGATTCTTTTTTTTTTTTTGAGAATTTTCTTTTTCTTTTTTATTTATTTTGTATTGATAGTTCATTGAACACGGATCTTCTTTTCTAATAAAAAATTTATCAACAAGAAAAAAAAAAACCACAAAAAATTCCCATTACGTGTCTTTAATTGCAAACTCCTTTTTTTTTTACTTTACAAAATTGTTATAACAAAACCAACTAGAAAGGAAATTTATTAATGTTTCATATCGAGAAGAAGGTGAAATGAAGCTGAAATTTTTATTTAAACTACATGAGGCGAATTAATGACACTGAAAATTAATGTTTTAAAAAAAAGTAACCAAAATTTGATCTTTTAGAAGAAATTAGATGTCCTGTTAAAATAAAAGAGAGATGAAATGAAGAAGGAATGATGAATTTAAAAGCATATTAATCTACTCCATTCAAGTTCGTCGGTTTTAGATTCAATAGTCTATTTTAGAAGTTTAGATTGAGATCGCAGGCAAAAAATTTTGTAAGACAACGAGGTAATAGGGTAGAAAGTAGGGATTTTATTTTGTTAGTTTTAATTAATGGGGCTATAAGGGCAAAATAGTATATTGAAATAATATTTATATTTTAATTATATATGGGGGCTAAAAGAGAAATTTAGGGGCTAACTTTAGAATTACCCTTTAATAAGTACATAATCTCTATTCAGTTTTAACTTTGTACTTAGTTTATAAACTTTTGTGATTCTCTTTTTAAAATAGATGGAGAGTGGATTATTGGAAGGATAATTCTAAATGCAGTCATTATTTTACTCTTTAGAACTCGCATTATTATTATTATTATTATTATTATTATTATTATTATTATTATTATTATTATTATTATTATTATTATTATTATTATTATTTAAAATCTCTATTCTAAACTTCTAATCTTAAATACACAATCTTCTTCCTTGTTTTTTTTCTTTTCTGTTTTTACAGCCCCCTCTCACCCCTCTTAATTCACGTGAAATTGTTTCATACGTATTTCATCCCTCATTCCCCGAGTAGAGATCCTCTAGTCCCATTTGTGTGTGCCAACCGTGTGCCAATATTAAAATTATGTACCGTTAATAATGTTTTTTATAAAAATAAAATTTATTATATCATAACTAATCATAATTAATATATTTTACAAAAAAATTGAAATTTAAAAAAATTATATACCCTAAGTTTGGAATAATCAATCCCAAAAATCAATTATATTAACTAAAAAATGAAAATTAAAGATTAAAAAATAATTATAAATCCTAATTGGGTGGGATAAACCCTAAATAATAATATAAAATTATATTAAACCAAAGAAATTAAAATTGAAGAAAAAGTAATAATTTTGAGGTGTGGAACACGGATACACATAAGTTGGGACTAGAGCATCTCAAGTGACATTCCCCCTACTCATCAATCCATTGAGATCAGCCCACCAGGGACTTCAAACTGGATTAACACCTCTAATTGTCAGTCATTCAGATTGGATGCATTGTCTATTCCAAATGCGAAATTGTTATATATTTATAAATTTTCACATTGACCTGTTTAAAAAAAATGAAATATTCAAATACATACAGTAGCAACTAGCAATTACCAATTGAAATAGAAAATGAAACAAATCACATTTGCTTTTGGAGGTGAAAACAATTTTTCTTTTAATTTTTGGGGAAAATATTATTATTACTAGTTTATTATTAACCTAAATAGTTGAACGATGATTGACAATCTAATACTCTGCAGCATTGTGCGAAGGGAAAAAAAAGGTAGAGAAAATACCGTGAAGACGAAGTCATATCCCAATTCGAGAACATTGCGCAGAAAATCAATCCTTCGCCACATCATCTTCAGATAATCCTCGCTCATGAAAAATGCTTCGCCGGAGAAGTCGACGCCGTCGGTGGTCACGGCGTAGCAGTGAAGACCCTCCGCCAAGCAGCGGTTATACGCCGTCTGGTCAAACGCGCCGACCACCACGTGTTTCAACAGCTCCGCCGTTCCGTTTCCGATTCTGAAGCTCTCCAAAAATAGATCGAAAACGGAATTCGGTTCCGTCCACGCTGCATTTAGAGTCGTGATTATCACCGTTCTGTTCTCCTTCATCGCCGCCTTTCTCAACGTCGTCTCCAAATCACGATTCTCCTCTTTTTCCTAATTTCATAAATTAAACAAAATAGATATATCGAATTGTTATATTTTTTTCAAAATAAGAAATTGCTGAAATTATGTTCCAGCTGCGCTATACTGCCACATTTTTTGTGCGTGTGAAGAGAAAATCGAAAAATGTGCAACTGGGAAAATCTGAACTTTAGATAAGTCTCGTTTTATTAAACTGAATCGGTACGTACGAGAATTAATGTTCAAGAAACCTCTAGCTCTTAAAATTTGATTAATTTCTCAGAACAAGTTTCTAAAATATGAGTGTGTTTTAATTAGTTTCTATATTACTATTTTATTTATTTATTTTATAGTGGGAAGATACTAAAAAAACGCATGCACCATTAATTTACACTTTCAATAACTCATAGCATGCTTAATTTAAGCTAAGACGACTGAGTTTCTCATACCATGTCCATAAGAATTAAGAACCTAATGAGGCATTTAGTATTATATATAGCTATTGGCATATTATAATAGCATAATAATTCATACTATTATAGGTAACCAAAAAGTCAGATTTAGTAGCTAAAAAAATTAATTAGGCATTTGTCTCTATCAGCAAACGAAATTTGTGAAAAATTGGACTAATACGCATTCGGAATGTCAAGAATTTCGACGAAGATCGCCCAAGCCCAATGCATGGGTGGGGGCTGTCATGGAAAATGAGCAAACAATAATTGCAAATTCAAAAACCAATCAAGGTCGTAGTAAACAAAATGCCGCAGGAAAGAAAATGTAGTTTATTACTTACGTAAGCATTCTAGAATCTTGATTTTCCTATATATCATATATAAATATATTTACATCATGTGGTCTATATGTATATCTCAAATAGTAATTGTTACTATATATTAACCAAACAAGCAACTTGCGCCATATGCTAACCCTGAAGTCAGATATTAATGACATCTTCTACCTCCAAACATTCTTCAATTTCATTGGATATGTGTGTGTATATATTAACATATAGTTTTTTAAAAAAAAATTATATATATATAGAGAGAGATTATTAATCTATTCATCACAAATAATGAAAAAAAGCTTGAACATATATTTTTCATAATTATATACACGTTACTTAATTACAACAAAGATGATATAGCACAGACAAAATTAACTC
Organism: Perilla frutescens; assembly: GCA_026008535.1. Classification (NCBI taxonomy): domain Eukaryota; kingdom Viridiplantae; phylum Streptophyta; class Magnoliopsida; order Lamiales; family Lamiaceae; genus Perilla; species Perilla frutescens. Next base: position 33,016,148 of record BRKX01000008.1, on the reverse strand, counting down.
TCAATTCGAGTTGAGACAGTATTATACAAAAAGCACATGAAAAAAAGAAAATATATCGTTTCACTTTCTCGGTTATAAAATAAGAATTCTTATGTACTTGGAAGTCTTAAACATGAAGTTCATGATATATACAGAAATTAACATCCATCTCTGACATGCAATTAAAAAAAACTGGTCGAGATCAACTTATCCTATATCTAATATATATATAGCTTACCGGAGAAAGTAGGTTTTGTGACGTGTGCTGATGAAATGAAGACGAATACGCATCACGATTCTCACAAGATGGAAGTGAAGATATATTTGAGTCTTTGGGGCGAGAAAATGAATTAGAGCTCCGAAAGAACTCGATAGGATAAGTAGATTGATTGAGTAGAAGGCAGGTTATGATCACCACCGCGAATAGCAAAGTTATTTTAAGAGCCATGCCGGAGAATTTCAGGTGGTGGGTGGGATGGTGGTGGTTGCCACCACCCTCCAGGTTGTCACCGTCGCCTTTAGTGGTGGCGTCGCCATATTCCCCACCTCCACCTCTGCCTGGATGCATATTTGATATTTCTTTTCTTCGCCTGTCGCCGTCTATTTAGATCACTACTTATAATTATGCGCTTGGGGAGTATATAAATTATTAAAAGATGGAAGTCAAACTTCAATTTTCTCCTCTAATATCTTGTTTAATTTTCTTTTATAAATCCTTATTTGTACAAATTTGTGTTTATAATCAGATTAGCAAATTAAAGAATAGTTGAATTATATATATATATATATATATATATGTGCTACTATACATATGCCTTAGCCTACATGAGTTTTTTTTTTTTTAGAAATAGCCTACATGGTTAATATATATAATAATGCAACGTACTATTAATCCATCCAATTTATTTATTCTAGAAAATTGTATTTATTTTTATTATAGTATTGAACTTACATTATAATTTATATGTAATTACTTGAATTTTCACCTATGGCAACTTGATTCGTTAGTCTCCTCAGCATCTAATTTAATTATTCTATTTATTGAACTTGATATTTGCGTGGCAATAACCTACTCAACCGATTAAGTTTCAATAAATATGGAAATACGTTACGAAAGAAAATTAATGAAATTATTTGAACGATATTCATACTTTTTTTTTCATACTTTTTTTTCCAAAGAAAAAGAGCTAAAAAAAAGAGTTATATTTAGTTGTAATTTGTGGCTGTAATTGTAATGTACTAATATATATATTCTAGCTGGTGCCATGTTTGACTAAAAGTTTAAAGAAAATTATTTGTCTTGGTCGTCTATTAAAAATTATAATGTTTTTGGGAGATATATTTTTGATAGTTAAGAAGTTGCAATCAAAGTGAAAAATTAGTGTCGGCTATATATCAATCACGTTCAAGTCGCTTCAATTTACGTTAGAGAAGTCTGATGCCACGAACTTACAACAAACGACCTTTTCAATTCCCATATTTTATTTTCCTTTAAAAAAAAGATCAGTTTAGCTGCTCTAAAGTCCTACCTGCTTTTAATTAATTAATATGTATGTATGTATGTACGTACATTTTTCTGCATACATTGTGTATGTACATGTCTCTCGTGACGAGGTATGAGTTCATCTAGTGCATTAAAAACATGTGATGTATCTTATATATATGTATGTATATTTAATGAATATTACATTTGGCATACAAAGATAAGTATTTTAATGGTTTTTGGGTCAATTCTCACTACAAATTAACTAACCTATCAATACGTCACAAAGTGATTAATATTTTTTTTAAAATCCAAATTGATTAATATTTTATTTATTATATGATGTGTGTACAAAAAGAGATTACGGGCGGTTGAGAATTCACAAAAGAGATTAGATTTTTTTTTTTGAATATATGAAAAACATCCACTACAACAAAATATGCATAATAGGATGCTTGAAAACATCCTATTAGGTAGTATAATAGGACATTTTCTTGTATAGAACGTTCCAGTAAAGTGTTCTATTTGCGGGCGCCACAATATGTCAAATAGGACGCTTTTCAAAATAGAACGCTTAAAAGCGTCCTATTAAATGTTTTATTTAATTCAAAATAGGACTCTTAAAAGCGTCCTATTAAATGTTTCATGGGGATCCAAATATATTACCAGAACGCTCAATGTTCCACACAACGGTAGTTTTAATATATATTTTTTAAAATAGCAATATAAAATTGAAAAAGCCCTACTAAATTGAAAGAAAAGTATAACATTACATATATCATTAAAATTCTTGTCGAAGTATATATACATTCATAATTCAACTTCATACTATCAAATATATGAAAGTTACAAACATGTAATAACTTATGAATTAAATAGAAGTGGATTATCAAAATAAAACTAAGTTACTACTTTATTGCTTAAAACTTGTGTGAATGAGTAGATGATCAACTAATACTCAGCTTCTGCTAGTGGGAATATTCCGGGCACAATCTATTTTCTTGCCAAGAGCCATTCCCTTTTTTCCTTATAATATAAAAGGCAATCGAGTGGAGACCAACTATGTGTAGATAAGTCCTTGGACCTATTACCAGATATCAAAATATCACATTTCAAACATTAGAGTGGAGTAATCTAATTTATGATTAGCAAAAAAGGTATTATTAGGCTCCAACGGTCTCAAGTTCTAGATGCTTAGACTTGTCTACTGATTCCTTCCTATTGACAACATCTTAGTTTCATAATAATATACTTAGTTGTTAGACATGCTTACCAAGTCTGCAGTTGCTACTGAAACAACTGGTGTCGTTGGTTCTCGAATGAACATCTACACGATAAAATAATAAATCATCATCTTGATAACATTGTGGAAAATTAAAAGCAATGGACTTGAATTAATGAAGAAGTCTTACCTTTCTATCTTCTTTATAAGTTTTAGTAGTAACTGGCCAGAAGTTGGAACTGCACAATTCACTTGGGAAAAGAACATTTCTCCTGAACCAATGCAGCATTACCATATCCAATTTTCTAGAATAATAGCAGTGAGAGTGTGTATTCATAGGTAAGAGGCAAAATACTTCAAACTTACAAGATCAAACAAGTAACAAGAATGAAGGACTACAACCACATATCACAATCAAACAAGGGTGTTTCAAATATATTCGAAGCATATTCATATGCCCATTAAGTCGAACTACCATATATGAATTCCTTACTCATCTACAATAACTACCTGAGAAATGCTAATGAGCAGTCATAAGCTCATATTTTTAAGAGGGAAATACAGTAGTGAGTGGAATGCAACGTAATAGAATCTAATAAATAAACCATGGGATTGAAGTGAACATTAAGAAGCTGTTTTATTCCTACAAACATAAGTCATATAAAAATTAACAGTAAAGATTTCCAAAAAGCATATCTAAGCCCAATAGTTGCATTTCTTTACTCAAAATGAAAATCTAATCAAATATAAGGGACTTAATTCCTTCAATATAGACACAAATAGCTGAAACAAACCAAAATCTGTTCCAATATTTCCATTTCCAGTCTACACCCAAAACAACAAAATTATGAACGATTAATCCACAATTTACATAATGCTGCTAGAATATGGTAAATATTACACAATAAGCTTACTCACAACAATATAAAGGTCAACAGACTTGAGGAAAGCATAGATGAACCAAACGATGCCGTAATGAAACAAGCAAAGCAAACCCAAAAATGAAAATTTTGATATCATACCTTAGGTATGAAAACAGAGAAGAACATACGTGAGAGTTGATTAATGAAGTAAAATGAGCTCTTTCCTTGAATATATTCAAACTTATTGATGACACCATGACAAGCATCAAATCGGTCCATCCAAAGCTGCCGTTAAAGGATCCCAAGATTGTTACTCTGTTAACAATTAAAGATTGGAGATCAAAGTTTAAAGAAGAGAACATGAAGAACAAGCATGCACATACACGTCGCATGCATGAAGATGGCGACGTAAATCACGTGTGTGCATGGAGCTGATTTCGACCCTTTAATTAATTTAATTAGGGGTTGAATTTTATTTAGACTATAATATTTATTTAATTAATTTAGACTATAGTTTCGATCAGATTTTATTTAATTTTTATGTTAATTTTCGTTCATTATTGAGTAGGTGTGACTAGAATTGTATTTAAGACAATTTCCTACCTTGAATAGAATTCTAGTTTAGGGAATTTCCTAGTATAGTTACAGATCCTTTTAGGATCAGATTTTTAGGACTTTTTAGCATCAATTTTCGTCCCCCTTTAGCACTATAAATAGGGGAACCATGTTACATTGATATTTTAGACATTATTGATTAAATTTGTTTTTTGCATTCAATTTGTGTCTCAACCGTTTAAAGCTTTTGATTATTTTCTCGAAAATACTCATTCTTGAAGCCTAGAAAACTTTGAATCTTACATCAAGGGAACATTCTAATTCACACGAGGAATTAGAGTGAACTCGCTATCCGAAGAACAACTTTGAGATTCGTTTTCATCGTACAAGATACGTCGGGGATTAATCGGGTTGCAATTCACAACACCATCATCGTCCAGCCCTCATCATCGATGTCCTACACCTCCATCCACGTTCGTGTCATCCTTTAACACCCCAAGATCGATCGTGAGCTGTCCAACAAGAGTTCGAGATCGATTTCATAGCCGTAACCGCGTTCTACACCTTAAACTGTAAGTTATCTTCTTCGTTATCATATCCTATATACTCCTAGCCCTTTTTCACTATATTACACGTCCCAAAAACACCAACTTTCAGCCACAAACCATCGTCCTAAAACAGCTCCCTTTCGTTGGATTTGTATATCGTTTTTGTGTCATAGTTTAAGTGTCGTAATTAGGTCTAGATTATTTTATTAAATCGTTTGAGTCCTTTAATTCCTTGAATTCAGTTCGATGTTTATTTGAGTCATAAAGTAGGGTTGAATCCTTCCTTAGTTGGCGTGTTCGTTCCTAGAAGTTTTTCGCGCGTTCTCGTATCTTGTACAAATTGTCCGGGTTACATCATAAATTTGGCATCAGAGCCACGTCAGTTCTGCTAGTCGTGGTTCAATCCTACGTGTCAATTTATTGCTTACGTGTCAGTCGACGTGTCTATTGAGTTGTAATAGACTAGTTGTTAATTGAAAAAAAAATTGGATATTAAAAAAAAAAAGAGATCCGATAAAAAAAATGAAAATTCTATTCATAGTATTTCCTTTTGAGTCCTATTTTATTTTTGGTACTTTCCTTCTAGTATTAGTCTTTAGTTGGTAATTTTCTTTTGAGTTATAATTTAATTTAAATTCTTTCCATCTAGAGTCTAGTCTAATTAAGGTATTTAGATTGTGTAACACTAGTGGTACACACATCCAAATCACCTTCCTTCCTTCTTAGTTTCTTGTTTCTTTTTCTTTTCTAGTTCTTCCCTTCTTTCCTTAGGATTTATTTTTGGATTCCTATTCTATTTGGGAACTTCAAAAATACATCTAATTCTTTCCTTATCTTGATTTCTTCTATTCCAATCCTTTCAAACCTTCCATATACTCTCCCACACCCATAATTTTCGTCCATCACACTTAAAGGGTTCGAAAATCTGCCATAGTTCACCTACACCACTTATCTACAACCATATACACCATCCGGACCATACACCCATGCACCATCCGGTTCATACACCATACACCACTCATACTCCGTACACTCGTACACCATATACACCAAATTCTCACCATCTCTACACCAATAACAAAATGATCATCCTCGAGTTTGAAGGTCTACATAATCCTGATGCTTACCTAGATTGGGAACAGAAAGTAGACAAGGTATTTGAGTGCTACAACTTTCGTGAGCCAAAGAAAGTACAACTAGTTTCGTTAGAGTTTAAAGGCTACGCAGCAACATGGTGGGGATTCTAGCAAAATCGGTGCCACCGAGACCGCCTTCCACCCATCGATTCGTGGCGAGAGCTGAAAGATGAGATGTGGAAATGCTTCATTCTAGACCACTACCAATGGGAACTAGAGGAAAAGCTACTAAATCTAAGGCAAGGAAAAAATAGCGTAGAAGAGTACTACAACAACATGATTGAAGCCATGAGACGAGCTGATGTGGAAGAATATTCAGAAGACACAATGGATAAATTCCTAGCTGGTCTACGAAGGGCAATCCGAGAAAAGGTAGCATTATATCACTATGAGGAGTTGGAAGACATGGTACAATATGCTAAACAAGTTGAGAGATGTTTGAGATGTTTTGCACCACAACCCAGTCATAGGCCCGAGCCTACAACACTCGTACCCGCATGGCCTACCCTAATAATTCGGCCGTCCATTGCTACACCGACACCACCTACATGGCCAAGTTAGCCCATGCCACCGCCTTCTACTATCCCGACCGACGTCAAATCCGAGATAAAGGTTGCCTAAGTTAAGGAAGAAAAAGTGGAGATCAATGTCGAGATACCAACTGAGATAGTCGCCAATTCAGAGGTAACAATTTCAGTTGGAGTATCTCTTGAAGAATTGATAGATGTTGCTACTTGTGAAAATGATGGAGATAAGGTTGTGAAAGAGCTCAACCTATAGAGGTTTCAACTCTAGAGGATTTAGTTCATGAAGAATCTACATTGGAAGCGGAACAACCTTTGAGTGAAGTAGAAAAAAAAATGGAGAACAAGTTAAATTCGGAAGTGGTTGAAGATCAAAAGGAGCTCATACAAGCAAACATGGCGGATTTCTCAATTTCTAACATTTTTTGTCAACCATGTTCTTTTGATGTTTTAATCTTACAGGTTGCCAAAGATGTGCCATATGATATTGATGTGCCACCAGACTTGTCGTGGTTCCCATATCCAAGCATCCTATGAAGTTAAAGTTTCAGTCATCTGACACAAACGGGATGTGCGCGTTCGTGCTCAAAAAGTTGTGTCCTATGCAACTTGTGCAAAAAGACTTTGATGATCAGTTCGTGATAGTCTTTGATCCCGGATATTCGAATTTGAGGATGAATTCTTTTCAAGAGGAGGGGAATGATGAGACCATGACAAACATCAAATCGGTCCATCCAAAACAGCCGTTAAAGGATCCCAAGATGTTGGGGTTTTTTTGAATTAAACCACCGCAGGACCATTTGGTTGTTCATTAATCCGTGTTCATGCAAATCATAATTTTATGTAACATGCATGTTTATCACAGTCTAATAAAAAAGCATGCAAAGCAGATTCGAATCTAATAAAGCGGAAGACATAGAAACGAATCTACTTACAAATCGATAGATGGTCTGTGGACAAGATTAAAGATCTAATCTTGCTGTTGAATGAACTGTAGTTGGCGCCACCTAGCACTCAAAATTTCGACCACCACTGTATTCTACTCCAAGATCTTCTGTTGTATTCCCGGACTGTATCTAGATTCAGAGTGGGCTGAAATCTACTAGATAGAGTTGTGAAATCTGTGGATAACTTTGAGAGACAAAGAGGGGCTGATTTCTTATGATTTTCATTCTCAAATTTTCGTGCCCTCCTCCCCTTATATATAGGGAGGGGCGAAAATTTCATGTTTCAGCCCTATTGGGCTGGGCCTCTATCTCAAGTTCAATATTCAGTCCACTATCAGTCAATTGGGCTACAACAGGGATCTAGAAGAATATTAAATTGGCCCACTAATTTATTTAATATCCAATATCCAATAAACTTAGGATATAATTAAATAAATTAAGTTTTACTTTTATTCCACTAAAGAAGTAAAACTGACCTACCAATTTAATACATATTTACGAATATGCTTTCTCCTTTAGTCCAGCCATTCCCCGTGTTTAAGATATAATGTTCATTAATTAATTATGTAAGCCTCTGACAGCTATAATTAATTAACATCTAAAACCTTGAGTAGTACCACACAAGCTTTATTCATGTACGGAATAAATTCCACCTGCAGGGTTTCAACATGAACTTGTGTTTCCTCAAGAGAACATCATCAAACTGGCGCACCAGGACACGGTGCTCATGCATACTGCTCGAGACATCATGTATACATTGTTATTACCCAAGATATCGAATTCGATCTACGAAAAGATCTCATTCATTGATAAATCAAAGTAACAAACAACGCACACATATGCTCGCCAATATCACATGAGTTCAGAACCCGAACTCTGTGGATCTTTATTCTCTCAATAATTGGGTCAGAGACAGAGAATAGTATCATATCGTGATCCTCCTCAATACACTAACTAGTGCACTAGAATAATCAGTTAGTCAAGATAAACTAACTTATCAGATTATTCTACGGTGTATCGATGGTGTGTTCAGGACCATCTAAGCCGTGAGCTCTTTAATACATTACAAGGTTCTAATGATATGATCTTACCGTGTGACTCCCCACACCATATCATCTACAATGTAAGTATATAGAACATTGCATAAAACAATTATAGAACATAATCTAAATGCAAACAGTGACTGCAATAACTTTCATTTCATATCATCATATCATCAGAAAAGTATACAAAGACGAGTCTTCCAGTATACAAAACTAACAATCTCCCACTTATACTTGAAGCATGTCTTTCAAGCATAATAACTAACTGGTAAACTCTCCAATCTAAAACTATCAACTCAAACTGCGCTACCGGGTCTGCATCTCACTCCCATTTTCTCCACGTGACCATCAAAGGTCTTAGCCGCCAGGCTCTTCGTGAATGGATCAGCCAGGTTGTCCTCAGATGCAATCTTGACCACCGCCACGTCTCCTCTCTTAACGATTTCTCGTATAAGATGGTACTTTCTCTCTATGTGTTTACTTGCCTTGTGGGCTCTTGGTTCCTTCGAATTTACCACTGCACCAGAGTTATCACAGTATATCGTGATAGTCTTAGGCAAATCAGAAACCACGCCCAAGCCCACTAGGAACCCGCGGAGCCAGACAACCTCTTTTGCAGCCTTAGAGGCAGCTACATACTCAGCTTCCATGGTGGAATCCGCAATGCATTTCTGCTTAATGCTCCTCCATGCGATGGCTCCACCTCCTAGTGTAAACACATAGCCCGAGGTAGACTTACTCTGATCTTTGTCGGATTGAAAATCTGAGTCCGTGTAACCCAAAGGTACTAGACTATCAGAACGGAAAACCAACATGTATTCTCGAGTCCGTTTAAGGTACTTGAGAATGTTTTTGACCGCAGACTAGTGACCTTGTCCAGGGTTAGACTGATATCTGCTTACTATGCCAACGACATAGCATATATCAGGCCTAGTGCATAGCATAGCATACATCAAACTTTCCACAGCCAAAGCATATGGTACTTTCTTCATTTCCTCTATCTCAGACTGTGTTTGGGGACACATTTCCTTGGATAGATGAATTCCATGTCTGTAAGGTATAAAAACTTTCTTAGAATCTTGCATGCCAAATCTAGCTAGCACTGTATCGATATAAGTCACCTGGGACAGACATAACATCCTTTTCTGGCGATCACGAATGATCTTGATGCCAAGGACATGTCCGGCTTCACCCAGATCCTTCATATCGAACTGCTCGGACAATCACACCCTAATGTTTGACAACGCCTTTTTACTGTTTCCAATAAGCAAGATGTCATCAACATAAAGTACAAGGAATGCCACCACGTTTCCGTCACATTTCTTGTACACACAGCTCTCATCCGGACTTTGCACGAATCCATATGACTGGATAACCTCGTCAAATCGGATGTTCCAAGACCTCGATGCCTGCTTAAGTCCATAAATGGATCTCTTAAGCTTATACACCAAGTGCTCTTGGCCCTTAGCAATGAATCTCTTTGGTTGTTTCATGTGAATGTTTTCCTCAAGACTTCCGTTTAGGAAAGCCGTCTTGACATCCATCTGCCAGATCTCATAATCCAAATGAGCGGCAATAGATAAGAGAATCCGGATTGACTTAAGCATGGCTACCGGTGAAAAGGTTCCCTCATAATCGATCCCTTCTTTCTGAGTATACCCTTTTGCCACCAATCTAGCTTTGAAGGTTTCAACCTTCCCATCAGATCCTCTCTTGCGTTTGTAGACCCACTTACAGCCAATGGGTTTTACACCATCTAGTGGTTCTACAAGTTCCCAGACTTGATTGTGATCCATAGATCCAATCTCAGACTCCATTGCAGTTTTCCAAGAATCTGCATCTTTATCTCGAATTGCCTCGTCATAGGTCCTGGGATCCAATTCATTGAGACCCTCTGGGAAATCTGAAGCCTCTCCCAGACTAATGAATCTATCAGGTTGGCGTACAACCCTCCCACTGCGATGAGGCAGTTTCTGTACTTCTATGACACGTTGTGCAGTGTTTGGTGGTTCCTCTTCTTGTACAACCGGTGTAGGATTCGATCCACCCCTTAACTCCTCAAGGATGATGTGACTCCTTGGTTTGTGGTTTATGACATAGTCTTCCTCTAAGAATCGAGCATTGGTGCTAACAATGATCTTCTGATCCTTAGGACTATAAAATAAACCACCTTTAGTTCCTCTAGGATATCCAACGAACAACCTTACATCAGTACGAGGAGCCAGCTTATCAGCTTCCTTGTCCAACACGTGTGCTGGGCTACCCCAAATCCAAATATGGTTCAAACTGGGCTTTCGTCCAGTCCATAGTTCTGTAGGTATAGCAGGAACTGATTTCGATGGAACCAAGTTAAGAATATAGGCTGCTGTTTCCAGGGCATATCCCCAGAACGAAATAAGCAACTCAGAATAACTTATCATCGATCTAACCATCTCTAACAATGTACGATTCCTTCTTTCCGCCACGCCATTCTGCTGTGGCGTTCCAGGCGCAGTCTGTAATCCCACTCTCTGCCATGTAATCCCTAAATTCGCTTGAGAAGTACTCGCCACCATGATCAGAACGTAGTGACTTGATACTTCTGTCTGTTCATTTCTCCGCTTCCGCCTTAAACTCTTTGAATTTCTCAAAGTATTCAGACTTGCGACGTAACAGGTAGATATAACCGTATCTAGAGTAATCATCAATGAGAGTGATGAAATACTCGAACTCTCCTCGAGCTTGAACTGACATAGGGCCACATAGTTCAGAGTGAATCAAATCTAATAGCCCTTCGGATCTATTTCCTTTTGACTGGAAAGGACGCTTGGTTATTTTACCTTCCAAACAGGATTCACACAAAGGAAACGATTCCAGTACCAAAGAAGACAATGGTCCATCGTTTACAAGCCTTTGTATCCTCTTAAGGTTAATATGACCTAGCCTTAGATGCCAAAGATAGGTTTGATTCAATCCCGAAGGTTCTTTTCTCTTGTTAGGGTTTATGATCGATGTATTCAACAGTTGTCTATGCGTAGTGTTTTCAGTTGGTTTAAGAAAGTATAAGTGTCTATCCAATGTGCCAGAATAGATAAAATGTTTACCACTAAAAATAACTACTTTGTTATCAAAAGAAACAGAATATCCATCCACAATCAATTTAGAAACTGAAATCAAGTTTCGCCTAAAACCAGGCACATAAAGACAATCTTTCAAAACCAAAGTTCTATCACTACTGAAAGGTAAAACAACGTCTCCTACTGCAACAGCCGCTACTCTCGTAGCATTGCCCATGTAGACGGTGATCTCGTCCTCACTCAGCTGTCTTTTTACTAGGAACCCCTGTAAAGACATGCAGACATGATCAGTAGCTCCAGTATCTACTACCCATGACTGGGTAGAACAAGTTGCTAAACATGTTTCCACAACTAGAGTGTGAGATGTACCTCTCTTCTTTTTCTTGTTAGGACACGCCGCCTTCCAGTGACCTGGTTGGCCGCACTTGAAGCACTTAGTCTTCGACTTGAACTCCTCAGGAGGAATCTTTGCCTTTGGCTTCTTCACCTTAGGCGCCTCATCTGCAGCCTTTTTAGGTGCGTTTCTTTTCTTCCTTTTTCCACCAGAAGAAGACGCTCCTTTTTCAACTATGTGGGCCTCAGGATTGCTCTTTTGGAGCAATTCAGCCGCCTGAAGATCTATGAGCAGTTCAGTCAGGCTGACATCCCTTTTAATCATGTTAAAATTCAGTCTGAACTGCTCAAACTTCGAGGACAAGCTATGAAGAACAATGTCGATTTGAGAATCGCCATCTAGCTCTCCACCCAAGGTCTCGATCTCAGATAAATACCCCATCATCATGAGAACGTGATCCCTAACAGGTGTGGAGTCAGACATTCTCGCATCCATTAGTTTCTTCATTGCCAAATGGCGTGCCGAGCGGTTCTGATGACCGAATAGCTACCTAAGGTTGTACATGATATCATAAGCGGTTTTCATAGGCTCATGCTGATGTTGCAACATACTTGACATAGATGCCAAGATGTAACAGCGCGCTATCTCATTAGACCTAACCCACTTATCATATGCAACCTTTTGGGCTTCGTCAGAATCCTCATCTGGCGTCTGAGGACAAACCTCTTCAAGTACAAACTTGTGTCCCTCAGCAACAAGAACTAAGTTAAGGTTACGAATCCAGTCATTGTAGTTTTCACCGACAAGTTTGTTTTCTTTGAGGATTGAGGACAGATTGGAGAGTGCCATTGATGATATGAAATAACTGAAATTAAACATGCAGTACAGTCACATAACACGTTTAGGATAAACAGTATATAATCGAAAGCCTCATAAAAATTATATACTTTTCCACCGACACTTTAAAAACGTCTTTTATAAGCCACGATAGTGTGGACGTTTATAAAATCTATTCTTAAATAGGTTAAACCTTTAATTTGCCTCCAGTTGAGTTTCCTTACAATAAGCAAATTAATAGCCGAATTAAACACGGTCATGTAATCGTCTAACTGATAAGCCACGATCGTGTAGACGTTTATCAATAAATTACATCTAAGTGTGCACACCATTATCTTCGCACCAAGAGCACTATTCAAATTTAACCGCTCCAGATGGAGGAGTCAGTTAGTCCTAATAGTGTTCTACAGCTATCCATTTAGGAGATTTAATTTCTAGAGAAATCTGTGATATGACACATCCGATATGGAAGAAGACCGATGTCAACGCGCATGCCCATCACTTCTCAATTAAACTAGATTTTAATGGAGACCGTATAAGATTTCTACATACTTTGGTATGAATCTCTCCAACTTAGTTATTTATGTTTGAGGTTTCATTTTATCCCATTATCGAACATGCAAAACATCACATAAAATGATAAACATCCATAGCATGCTTCAACATAATAAGCAATAGTAATATTCCAACTATCATGGCTTATATCTCATGTTGATTGATGAGATAAAATTGGAAAGTCAGCTCCAGAAACAGGCTTGGCCGCCGCCCCCTTCACCGCGCCTCGCCGAAAATCCTAGCTCCATTTAGGGTTTTCGGGACGTGAACCGGTGAACCTTCCTTTTTGGTGCTGAACCACTTTCCTTCTTTTGAGTTGATCTCCGATCTTTATTCAATACAGACTATCTATTCCAAAAGGAAAAATCTAATATTGCTAGAATAAAAATGACAACTCAAAACCTCGGTCTAACAGCTTTATATCTATTACATTAAAACAACGTAAAATAAAACTTAGACCTAATCCATGAATTTTCTCATGGATTAAAATCACGTAGCCAAACCGGCATACGGCCAACATTCATTCAACATAAACATACATCACATAAAATAAAGGAGCCATGATAGTTGGTAAACCTGCAAACAAACACAGTCTACAAATCCAACAATCATTTATTATATGATCCACATAAAATAACATATGATATCTATGCATGAATATTAAGTAATATTCGAATTTTACAATTAATTAAATTAATTAATTCGACATTAGCCACAAGATAAAAATTGAAAATTAAAATAATTATCCACCAATTTTAATCTTGTATATTTTCGAAAATATCACTTAAATAAATATGGAAATTAATTATAATTATCCACTAAATTTATTTAATATTTTCAAGCCACCCTAATTAAATAATAATTGGATATCTTGATATAAATCAAGAATCTAATCCAAATATTATCCATAAGAATCTAAATCTTCAAGGATAAAGTTTGGAGATTTGATTCCAATCCAAAATCTTCCAAAACTTATCCAAATTTAAAATTTTATCACAATTGGATTTTGATAATTATTTGTATATATCTAAAATCACCTTTATCCAATTTAAATCCATAGATTTCGAAAATAATACCAATAATAAATCTGGAAATTTGATCCACTTCAAATTCTTCCGAATTTAAAATTCTATTTTCAAATCTATCTAGATTAAAATTAGGTAAATTAAGATATACATAAAATAATGTAACACACCGATCCCAAAAGGGCAAGGTATTACGGAACACATGCGAAAGAAAAAAGTTCAAAAGAAATTCTTGATTTTTTTTTCTGTAATTAAACAGACTATTTAAATGAGGTAAGTCAAACGGGATATTGCATGATCTAGTCAAGAGTCAAAGAAATCAAACTATTCGACTAGAAGAAGCCAACAAAAGCAGTCATATAGGATAAGACCAGTCAACCTTAACAAAATAGCGATAATCAATTCACAAAAGGTTTAGTTTAGCCAGACACTCACAAGCATAAACTTAACAATAGTCAAGGTTCAACTAAAGCATAGAAGGCAATAATAATTCGGTTGACCATCGCAAAAATAAAATAGCGGAAGCAAATGCAACATTCAATAGTTTGACCATCATCAAGAAATGCAAAATATTGGTCAACTACATAAACAGAGTTCCCATTGGTCCACATCAGCCACCTGCCTTCAACCATTACCTGAAAATAATTTAAAGAATGGGGCTGAGTGCTAAAAACAGACACTCAGTGGGCATATTCAAACATATTCGTCCAATAACTTGCAATAAGAAATCATAATTTCATATTTGACATAACATAACCCATACGCTCAATAATTGTAGTGGAGACCGACCCTAATGTGATCACATGTTCTATCATATTTATAAACATACCGGAATTCCTCATATGAGTCGTGTCAATCCACATTGAGCAACATAACCATAATCTATTTTCATAATTGGACGAAAAGATTGTAAACATTTTTGGAAAGGTTTTAGTAAGAAAACCCACCTTATAGCTATTATAAGCTGTCGCTTTAACACAAACTTGCGTCCTAAGCTTGACGTCCCAGATTAGGATCTACATGCAAAGACTATGTCTTAGAATCGTATTAAAATCATAAACCTATTTAATAACGTAAGTAAGGTCATATTGATCAAGTTTCTAAAAATGAGTGCGTGCTAGGACAATATTGAAATTGCATGAAAGAATCCTAGCTTAAGGGCTATACGGAGTCATTGATCAAATAAAATAAATGAATTAAACACAAGAATTTAGAATATAAATATATAGATATTAAATAATTACTCACTATGTCATAGAATAAATATTTTAAATAAATAAATAAATAAAAAAAAGCAAGATAGAAGATAGTAAAAATAAAATACTTATATAATAAAAGAAATCATTTTGTAGTTTTAAGGGTTTAATCCATTGTCTTCTTATACAAGAGGTAAAGTCCCCTGCCACTAGGTTACAAAAAAATTGGATAATTAAATACAAACCTCTTTAATAAATAGAATCATGATATGTGGTACAAAATTGGATATCAATATGAATGAAGAGGTATTGAACCCTGGACCACTAAAAATTTAGTTAAACCTTAACCACTACAACAGCCAAATGATTTAGAATGTAAAGTATGTGTTTTAATTGATAAAGTAATTAAGTATAGAGCTAAAATAAATTAAATGAATAAAATTGTGCTTAAGGGGTTTCGAACCCTAGCCCCTCCACTAAAATACTTAAGCAGTAAACCATTAAGCTAACACAAGATTTGATTATATGATTAGCCTTTTAGGTAAATAACTCATAATCTCACTGGAATTAATAAAGTTGCATAAAATGCCCAAAAGTATTTTCGAAAATTCTACAGATTTTAATTAAGATTTTGGTCCTTAATAATCTGTTCAGCTATAATATTTTATATTAAAATTTGTACTCGGAATATATATATATATATATATATATATATAATTCTGGATTATATTGAACAAATAAAAATTTTAAATGAATAATTCAAGATTCAAACCAAGGAATCTATCTTGAGTTTCCTTTTATATATATATATATATATATATATATATATATATATATATAGGCAGCAACTAAATTTGATTTAACCATCTTGCATATTAATCTCATTTTTTTTTATTATTATTATTATTATTTTTTTCCAAACTCAACAAAATTCATAAACAAAAATTAAAGAACAACCTACAGCAACACACGCACACCACTCAAGAATGAACCAAAGCTTTCATTTTTTTTTTCTACTACCTCATGGCTTCCCCGACAACACGACAGACACCAGAAATACAAAATCAAAACAAGATTAAAATTATTATCTAAAACAACTCCCAAAAATCAAAATTACAAGCAAAAACCGAATTATAAAAAGAGATCAAGAAAGAAGTGAGATTTTTCCAAAGCTATGGTTCCTCAATTTCCTAGATCCAAAGATCGATCCCAAACCTTAATAATAAAAAAAATTGAAGAAAGATGGAAAAAGGAAGAAAAGAGGGTCCGAAAATAACAATTCTTGAATATACACAATTCACCGTAAAGATCACGGTGAGCGGCGCCGGCGAGAGAAATCCCAAAAATAGAGGACGAAAAAGAGAGAACCGAAAGAGAAGAGAAGAAGAAGAGAAGGGAGCGAACCTTCTTGAAGGTGAGGCTAAAATGATCCTCAAATGAGATGTGGGGGTATTTATACCCCCACTTCTAAAAACCCTAATTATATTTTAGTTTAGGAAATAAATTATATTTTGATCAATTGGACTCCTAGTTAGGTGATATCAAGTTCTGTGGGTTCGTATCGACGAGTACTATCACTTAGCATCTTCACTCAACTCGTTTTGATCAGAAAAAGTGCTGAATATAATTAAAATCGATCATGGGCTAAAAAGCCCACTAATTGGGCCTTACTCTAAAAAGGACTAAAATTTCTAACTTTGGGCTTATAATTAAATTAAATAAAATGGGTCTTGGCCCAATAGGGAAAATTGGGGTGTTACAAATCTACCCCCCTTTAAAGAATTTCGTCCCGAAATTCAAGTACCTGATATGAATAGGTTCGGGTATTGCCTTTTGATCTCTTCTTCAATTTCCCACGTGGCTTCATCCACTTTGTGCCTACTCCACTGCACTTTCACTAACACAGTTTCTTTATTTCGCAACTTCTGAACCTTGCGATCGAGAATGGCTATTGGAGTTTCTTGATAAGAGAGGTCGAGATCTACCTCCACATCGCCATCGTGAATTGTGTGGGTCGGATCAAAAACATATTTGCGCAACATTGACACATGGAAGACATCATGCACTCCTCCGAGTTTTGGCGGCAAGGCAAGCTTGTAAGCAACTTCTCCTACTCGCTCAAGAATTTCATAAGGCCCAATGAAACGAGGTCTCAACTTTCCCCTTTTTCCAAAACGGACTATTCCCTTGACCGGGGATATCTTGAGAAACACTTTATCCCCTATCTCAAAGTGCAAATCTCTACGTCGTCTGTTTGCATACGACTTTTGCCTGTCCTGAGCTTCTTTAATTCTTGCTCTTATTTTGTTAGCGGCTTTCGCTATAGCTTGCACCAAATCTGGACCCAAAATCTTTCGTTCTCCAACTTCGTCCCAATAAAGTGGCGATCTACATCTGCGACCATACAATGCCTCATAAGGTGCCATCCCGATAGATGCCTGATAACTATTGTTGTATGCAAATTCCACTAGAGGTAAGTAGTCCTCCCAGCTCCCACCATGATCCAAGACTACAGTTCTTAGCATATCTTCAAGTGTTTGTATGGTCCGTTCAGATTGACCATCTGTTTGAGGATGAAAAGCAGTGCTGAAATTCAGTCTAGTCCCCATAGCATCTTGTAAGCTCCTCCAGAATTTTGAAGTGAAACGTGTATCTCGATCTGAAGTGATAGAGGCTGGGACCCCATGCAAATGAACAATCTCCTTGATGTATATTTGAGCTAGCTCCTCTAATCCCAACTTATGTCGTATTGCCAAGAAATGTGCTGATTTGGTCAGTCGATCGATAATGACCCAGATTGTTTGGTTATTACGTATTGTTTTTGGTAACCCGATGACGAAGTCCATAGTAATGTGTTCCCACTTCCATTCGGGGACTTCAAGCGAGTTTAAAAGTCCAGCGGGTCGTTGGTGTTCTGCTTTCACCTGTTGGCAAACCAAGCAATGTCCTACGAATGTTGCGATATCCCTCTTCATGCCCCTCCACCAGAAGGTCTCTCTCAAGTCTCGATACATTTTTGTTCCTCCGGGATGAGCAGTGTATGGTGTACAATGGGCTTCTGTAAATATCTCTTGTTTCAGATCATCATTGTTCGGCACACATAGTCTATTTCTATATAGGAGTGCTTGATCACCTGCTACGTCAAATCCTTGATTGTCCCCGGTGTTAACCTTTTTCCGCATTTTCTCAAGGAATTCATCTCTACGTTGAGCTTCAATAATACGAGTTCGAAGGCTCGGCTTCACTACAAGGGTTGCGATGCAGGCTTCTAAGCTGCTAGGCGAAACTACCACTTCTAAACTCATTTTGGAAAATTCTCTAATCAGATGTTCTTGTTGAGTTAAGAGGCAACTCATTGATGACATATTCTTCCTGCTCAAAGCATCTGCTACCACATTTGCCTTCCCAGGGTGATAAAGAATGGTGCAGTCATAGTCTTTCACAAGCTCTAACCATCTCCTTTGTCTCATGTTGAGTTCTTTCTGCTCGAAGAAATATTTCAAACTCTTATGATCCGTATAGATCTCACACTTTTCCCCATAAAGATAGTGTCTCCAGATTTTTAACGCATGGACAACAGCCGCAAGTTCCAGATCATGGGTAGGGTAATTTGCTTCATGAGGTTTTAATTGCCTAGACGCATAAGCTATAACCTTCCTATTTTGCATCAGCACACATCCTATGCCTTGTAAAGATGCATCGGTATAAACGACGAACCCCTCTGATCCGTCTGGAATTGTCAACACAGGGGCACTTACCAATCTCTTCTTGAGTTCTTGAAAGCTCTCTTCACAATCTCTTGTCCAATTGAATTTCACTCCTTTTTTCAATAGATGCGTCATGGGTTTTGCAATCTTGGAAAATCCTTCAATAAATCGTCTGTAATAGCCTGCTAAGCCTAAAAAGCTGCGAATTTCCCCTACGTTAGTAGGAGACTTCCAATTGTTCACGGCTTCCACTTTGGATGGGTCTACCTTGATCCCTTAAGCAGAGACTATGTGCCCTAGAAAGATAACTTCGTCCAACCAGAATTCACATTTGCTGAACTTGGCATACAACTTCTCTTTCCTCAGTGTCTCCAACACTACTCTTAAGTGTTCCTCATGTTGTTTCTCATCCCTAGAGTAGATAAGTACATCATCAATAAATACTAGCACAAACTTATCCAAATATAGATGAAAAACTCTATTCATCAAATCCATGAACACTGCTGGTGCATTACTTCAACCAAATGGCATTACAATAAATTCATAATGGCCATAACGCGTCCGAAAAGCTGTCTTTGGTATGTCCTCCTTCTTGATTTTCAGTTGATGGTAGCCTGATCTTAGATCGATTTTGGAGAAGACTCTTGCGCCTTTTAGTTGATCGAATAGGTCATCGATTCGAGGTAATGGGTACTTGTTCTTGACTGTCAGTTTATTCAGCTCTCTATAGTCGATGCACATACGCAGTGATCCATCCTTTTTCTTGACGAACAACACCGGTGCTCCCCACGGTGAAACGCTAGGCCTTATGAATCCCTTGTCTAATAACTCTTGTAATTGAACTTTTAGCTCTTGGAGTTCCTTCGGAGCCATTCGATATGGTGCCTTTGATACTGGAGCGGCTCCAGGTAGAAGATCAATGGTGAATTCTATTTGTCTGTTAGGTGCTAAACCTGGTAACTCATCAGGAAACGCATCCTTGTACTCGTGAACAACGGGCACATTGTCGATAGTCACTTCTCTGGATTTTTCCTCTATTAAACTTACTAGAAAAGCCTGGCATCCTTTCTTTCTGATCATCTTCATTGCTTTCATAGCTGTTATCACTGGAACCCTAGCATCTACTTTTGACCCATAAAAAGTGAACTCTTTCTCATCTGGTGCTTGGAGTGTCACTTCTTTCTCATGGCATCGAATTGTTGCGTGGTTAGCATTAAGCCAATCCATTCCTAAGATGACATCAAAGTCGTTCATCTCTAGCACATGCAGATTTGCTTTAAGATGGTTATTGCCGAAATTTAAATCTACTCCAACACATACCATGCTAGCTATAAGGATCCTCCCTGAGGGTACACTTACCTCTAAAGGTTCTCCTAGGATTTCCCTTGGAACACCCAATTTCTTATAGGTTCTAGCAGATATAAAAGAATGTGTTGCTCCAGTGTCAAAAAGGGCAAGTATTGGTGTGTTATGAATTTCGATCATACCTGCCATATTCCCCGGTGCTTGTGCTGCTTGATGACGGTTCAGGACAAAAGCTCGTGCATTCCTGGGGGTTTGTTGTCCTGAGTTATTTCCCTGATTGTGCCTTGGATTATTTCCTTGATTAGCTCTCACATTATCTCCCTGGTTGTTTCCCCGGTTTCTAGGACAACTAAAAGTGTTGTGGCCCGATTGCTTGCACCAGTAACATACATTCTTTCCCATGAGACATGCCCCGTGGTGCCTCTTATTGCATGATTGGCAGAGTGGTTTCTTCATCTGTCTTTCAGGGTTCATGCTGGGCCCTGTCCTTGTCTGCTTATTATTCTTGCGTTCACCCTGGTTCATGTTCTCCCATTTCCTCTTCCCTTTTGGATTGTGATTCTTTCTCTCCTCCGTCAGAAGTAGTGATTCGATGTCTTGAGCTCTACTAAGAGTCTCTGCATAAGTGGATGTTCCCCGTCCAGCAATGGGAATTGCAATCTCAGTCCTCAAGCCTCTTCTGAAACGGAGTGCCCTCTTCTTGCGTTCACCCTGGTTCATGTTCTCCCATTTCCTCTTCCCTTTTGGATTGTGATTCTTTCTCTCCTCCGTCAGAAGTAGTGATTCGATGTCTTGAGCTCTACTAAGAGTCTCTGCATAAGTGGATATTCCCCGTCCAGCAATGGGAATTGCAATCTCAGTCCTCAAGCCTCTTCTGAAACGGAGTGCCCTCTTCTCATCTGAATCCACTAAATGTGGAGCATAGCGAGAGAGTTGGTTGAACTTTTTATCGTATTCATCCACAGTGAGATTTCTTTGTTTGAGATAGGTGAATTCATTTTCTTTTCGCTCTCTAAAACTATTTGGTATATATTTATCCATCATAGCCTGTTTAAAATCTTCCCATGTGAGAGCATCGACTTCTTCAGGTGACATGGCTCTAGTATGGGATTCCCACCAGTAATCGGCATCTCCAGAGAGTTGATAAATTGCACATGCCACATGGTGTGCATCACTGCAAGCTATATGCGTGAAAACTCGGTCCAATTTACGTAGCCATAGCTCCGCTTCCAATGGCTCTCCTTGTCCATCAAAGCTTGGTGGTTGGTGTCGCCTAAAGAGCTCGACAACTTCAGCAGTATCGTTTATTAGAGCATTTTGAGCACGTGGCTGACGTCCTCTAGGAGGCATCCTATATTCGTATTTTGAATAAGAAACATTAATAGCTATCATATTTGGGTAACATAAACAAAGCATAAGATAGAAACATGCAATTTTTATCATGCCATAATATACAAGTAGCATAGCTCGAAGCTATGACTATAATGCCACAAGAGAGGGCTATACATCATAATCATGGGTCACAAAAGGATATAGGAGCTACATGCTAGGCCAATACTAACCTACCTCGCAAGGTGGTATACAAAAAGATATCCTACCTCAAAAGGCCTATAATACTCCTATATGTGCATACATGATACTATATACATAGACAAAAGGTATGCCTACATCTAGGGCTCAAACATCGTCCGCGCTAACAACGAACTCCTCAGGGTCCTCCTCAGGATCCTCCTCGTCCTCTGGATGCGGAATCGGAACCTGTGCAGGGACTGGTACGGGCTGTATGACTACCCCAACTGCAGGTGCGGGAGCAAGGGCTGGCTCTGGAGGTGCTGCGTAGACAGGATGTACATAATCTGGTCCAACGACTAAAGCTGGTGCCTGAACAAGCTCTGGGGGCTGACCCCATAATGCCCACCTGTAGAAGATCCCTGCCGCAAAGTTCGGATAGTCGGTGATGTACTGGAAGGTCGTCGGGTGGAAATGAGTGTAGTCTCCCATCGCTCGAGCAGCATAAGGGACCCAATCTGCTGGTAAGGTGCGCAGTAACCGCATGGAAGCCTCCCATCCATCAACTCCGGCGAGTGTGTCGCGGACTGCGAGCCACATCTCTGTCATGCGGGTGACGTGCTGGCCTACGCTGTCTGTCGGGCGACGCACATAAGCACGATACTGTCGTAGGCGGCGAACCGGTAACGGTGGTGGTCCTATCCTCTTCCTAGCTGTCTGCCTAGTGCGTGCCATCTGCAGATAAGTTCTTAAATAAGTCTAAGTTCAAAGTACTATGTATAACTTAAAAGCAGTCTAATTCTCAACTTTGTCTAAGTCCATACTTAAAGGTAAAATCATATCATCTATATAATGCACATAATAAAGATAATTTATTTTTCTCAATCACGTCTCATTCAAATTTAAACATATTTGATCAATCATGGCTTTATTCTCATAAACTTGTACCTGACAAATGAGGCTCGGTGTGGACATGGGACCATGGGTAGAAAATAATATAAGTAATGAAGTTAACAAAATTTTTAACATTTTACAGGCCTTCAGAGAACCGAAGGCTCTGATACCATTATGTAACACCCCGATCCCAAAAGGGCAAGGTATTACGGAACACACGCGAAAGAAGAAAGTTCAAAAGAAATTCTTGATTTTTTTTTTCTGTAATTAAACAGACTATTTAAATGAGGTAAGTCAAACGGGATATTGCATGATCTAGTCAAGAGTCAAAGAAATCAAACTATTCGACTAGAAGAAGCCAACAAAAGCAGTCATATAGGATAAGACCAGTCAACCTTAACAAAATAGCGATAATCAATTCACAAAAGGTTTAGTTTAGCCAGACACTCACAAGCATAAACTTAACAATAGTCAAGGTTCAACTAAAGCATAGAAGGCAATAATAATTCGGTTGACCATCGCAAAAATAAAATAGCGGAAGCAAATGCAACATTCAATAGTTTGACCATCATCAAGAAATGCAAAATATTGGTCAACTACATAAACAGAGTTCCCATTGGTCCACATCCGCCACCTGCCTTCAACCATTACCTGAAAATAATTTAAAGAATGGGGCTGAGTGCTAAAAACAGACACTCAGTGGGCATATTCAAACATATTCGTCCAATAACTTGCAATAAGAAATCATAATTTCATATTTGACATAACATAACCCATACGCTCAATAATTGTAGTGGAGACCGACCCTAATGTGATCACATGTTCTATCATATTTATAAACATACCGGAATTCCTCATATGAGTCGTGTCAATCCACATTGAGCAACATAACCATAATCTATTTTCATAATTGGACGAAAAGATTGTAAACATTTTTGGAAAGGTTTTAGTAAGAAAACCCACCTTATAGCTATTATAAGCTGTCGCTTTAACACAAACTTGCGTCCTAAGCTTGACGTCCCAAATTAGGATCTACATGCAAAGACTATGTCTTAGAATCGTATTAAAATCATAAACCTATTCAATAACGTAAGTAAGGTCATATTGATCAAGTTTCTAAAAATGAGGGCGTGCTAGGACAATATTGAAATTGCATGAAAGAATCCTAGCTTAAGGGCTATACGGAGTCATTGATCAAATAAAATAAATGAATTAAACACAAGAATTTAGAATATAAATATATAGATATTAAATAATTACTCACTATGTCATAGAATAAATATTTTAATTAAATAAAGAAATAAAAAAAAAAGCAAGATAGAAGATAGTAAAAATAAAATACTTATATAATAAAAGAAATCATTTTGTAGTTTTGAGGGTTTAATCCATTGTCTTCTTATACAAGAGGTAAAGTCCCCTGCCACTAGGTTACAAAAAAATTGGATAATTAAATACAAACCTCTTTAATAAATAGAATCATGATATGTGGTACAAAATTGGATATCAATATGGATGAAGAGGTATTGAACCCTGGACCACTAAAAATTTAGTTAAACCTTAACCACTACAACAGCCAAATGATTTAGAATGTAAAGTATGTGTTTTAATTGATAAAGTAATTAAGTATAGAGCTAAAATAAATTAAATGAATAAAATTGTGTTTAAGGGGTTTGGAACCCTAGCCCCTCCACTAAAATACTTAAGCAGTAAACCATTAAGCTAACACAAGATTTGATTATATGATTAGCCTTTTAGGTAAATAGCTCATAATCTCACTGTAATTAATAAAGTTGCATAAAATGCCCAAAAGTATTTTCGAAAATTCTACAGATTTTAATTAAGATTTTGGTCCTTAATAATCTGTTCAGCTATAATATTTTATATTAAAATTTGTATTCGGAATATATATATATATATATATATATATATATATATATAATTCTGGATTATATTGAACAAATAAAAATTTTAAATGAATAATTCAAGATTCAAACCAAGGAATCTATCTTGAGTTTCCTTTTATATATATATATATATATATATATATATATATATATATATATATATATATATAGGCAGCAACTAAATTTGATTTCACCATCTTGCATATTAATCTCATTTTTTTATTATTATTATTATTATTATTATTATTATTATTTTTTTTTTTTTTTCCAAACTCAACAAAATTCATAAACAAAAATTAAAGAACAACCTACAACAACACACACACACCACTCAAGAATGAACCAAAGCTTTCATTTTTTTTTTCTACTACCTCATGGCTTCCCCGACAACACGACAGACACCAGAAATACAAAATCAAAACAAGATTAAAATTATTATCTAAAACAACTCCCAAAAATCAAAATTACAAGCAAAAACCGAATTATAAAAAGAGATCAAGAAAGAAGTGAGATTTTTCCAAAGCTATGGTTCCTCAATTTCCTAGATCCAAAGATCGATCCCAAACCTTACTAATAAAAAAAAATTGAAGAAAGATGGAAAAAGGAAGAAAAGAGGGTCCGAAAATAACAATTCTTGAATATACACAATTCACCGTAAAGATCACGGTGAGCGGCGCCGGCGAGAGAAATCCCAAAAATAGAGGACGAAAAAGAGAGAACCGAAAGAGAAGAGAAGAAGAAGAGAAGGGAGCGAACCTTCTTGAAGGTGAGGCTAAAATGATCCTCAAATGAGATGTGGGGGTATTTATACCCCCACTTCTAAAAACCCTAATTATATTTTAGTTTAGGAAATAAATTATATTTTGATCAATTGGACTCCTAGTTAGGTGATATCAAGTTCTGTGGGTTCGTATTGACGAGTACTATCACTTAGCATCTTCACTCAACTCGTTTTGATCAGAAAAAGTGCTGAATATAATTAAAATCGATCATGGGCTAAAAAGCCCACTAATTGGGCCTTACTCTAAAAAGGACTAAAATTTCTAACTTTGGGCTTATAATTAAATTAAATAAAATGGGTCTTGGCCCAATAGGGAAAATTGGGGTGTTACAAATAATATCAAATCTTAATCCAATATCATAATTTTCGATCCCCATTAATAAATAAATCTGGAAATTTGATTTTGATCAAAATCTATTCCAAATTAATTTAATAATTTTCGAAAAATTACATAAAATAACATAATTGGAAATTTTGACATTAATCAAAAAACTATTCCAAATAAAATAAACATAAGTTTCGAAATTTACAAGGAGTAATAATATGGAAATTTGATTCACTTCAAACTCTTCCAAATTAATTATCCTAATTTCAAAACCTATCTAGATTAGAATTAAGTAACTTTTGATATACATCAAAAATCACCAAATTCAATTCTAATCACTTCAAATTTTTGAACCTCACTAGAATTAAATCTGGAAATTTTAATGTTGATTAAAAATCCATTCAAATTTAATACTAGTGACCGAAAATTGCAACACAAAAATTAGGGAATTTTTTAAACATCAAATTCGAAAATTTGATCCTCAAATTTTCGATCCACATATGACATAAAATCTGGAAATTTGAAGATCATCAAATATAATTCCAAATCCTATTTCATAGTGGCCGAAAATTCAAGCCTATTCAAAACTATAATTTTCGAATTATACATCAAAAATTATTCCAAGTTTTGAATACCATAAAATCGAAACATATGAACAATAAATCTGAAAATTTAAAGAACATAAATTTATCAACAAATTTATACATGTGATTCGAATTCATGCATGAATTAATTCTAGAACAGTGCCAAAACCCGCTCTGATACCAGTTGTTGGGGTTTTTTCGAATTAAACCACCGCAGGACCATTTGGTTGTTCATTAATCCGTGTTCATGCAAATCATAATTTTATGTAACATGCATGTTTATCACAGTCTGATCAAAAAGCATGCAAAGCAGATTCGAATCTAATAAAGCGGAAGACATAGAAACGAATCTACTTACAAATCGATAGACGGTCTGTGGACAAGATTAAAGATCTAATCTTGCTGTTGAATGAACTGTAGTTGGCGCCACCTAGCACTCAAAATTTCGACCACCACTGTATTCCACTCCAAGATCTTCTGTTGTATTCCCGGACTGTATCTAGATTCAGAGTGAGCTGAAATCTACTAGATAGAGTTGTGAAATCTGTGGATAACTTTGAGAGACAAAGAGGGGCTGATTTCCTATGATTTTCATCCTCAAATTTTCGTGCCCCCTCCCCTTATATATAGGGAGGGGCGAAAATTTCATGTTTCAGCCCTATTGGGCTGGGCCTCTATCTCAAGTTCAATATCTAGTCCATTATCAGTCAATTGGGCTACAACAGGGATCTAGAAGAATATTAAATTGGCCCACTAATTTATTTAATATCCAATATCCAATAAACTTAGGATATAATTAAATAAATTAAGTTTTACTTTTATTCCACTAAAGAAGTAAAACTGACCTACCAATTTAATACATATTTACGAATATGCTTTCTCCTTTAGTCCAGCCATTCCCCGTGTTTAAGATATAATGTTCATTAATTAATTATGTAAGCCTCTGACAGCTATAATTAATTAACATCTAAAACCTTGAGTAGTACCACACAAGCTTTATTCATGTACGGAATAAATTCCACCTGCAGGGTTTCAACATGAACTTGTGTTTCCTCAAGAGAACATCATCAAGCTGGCGCACCAGGACACGGTGCTCATGCATACTGCTCGAGACATCATGTATACATTGTTATTACCCAAGATATCGAATTCGATCTACGAAAAGATCTCATTCATTGATAAATCAAAGTAACAAACAACGCACACATATGCTCGCCAATATCACATGAGTTCAGAACCCGAACTCTGTGGATCTTTATTCTCTCAATAATTGGGTCAGAGACAGAGAATAGTATCATATCGTGATCCTCCTCAATACACTAACTAGTGCACTAGAATAATCAGTTAGTCAAGATAAACTAACTTATCAGATTATTCTACGGTGTATCGATGGTGTGTTCAGGACCATCTAAGCCGTGAGCTCTTTAATACATTACAAGGTTCTAATGATATGATCTTACCGTGTGACTCCCCACACCATATCATCTACAATGTAAGTATATGGAACATTGCATAAAACAATTATAGAACATAATCTAAATGCAAACAGTGACTGCAATAACTTTCATTTCATATCATCATATCATCAGAAAAGTATACAAAGACGAGTCTTCCAGTATACAAAACTAACACAAGATTATTACTCTGTTAACAATTAAAGATTGGAGATCAAGGTTTGAAGAAGAGAACATAAAGAACAAGCATGCACATGCACGTCGCATGCATGAAGATGGCGACGTAAATCACGTGTGTGCATGGAGCCGATTTCGACCCTTTAATTAATTTAATTAGGGGTTGAATTTTATTTAGACTATAGTATTTATTTAATTAATTTAGACTATATTTAGATCATATTTTTTTAATTTTTATGTTAATTTTCGTTCATTATTGAGTAGCTTTGACTAGAATTGTATTTAAGGCAATTTCCTACCTTGAATAGAATTCTAGTTTAGGGAATTTCCTAGTATAGTTAGAGATCCTTTTAGGATCAGATTTTTAGGACTTTTTAGCATTAATTTTCATCCCTCTTTAGCACTATAAATAGGGGAACCATGTTACATTGATATTTTAGACATTATTGATTAAATTTGCTTTTGCATTCAATTTGCGTCTCAACCGTTTAAAGCTTTTGATTATTTTCTCGAAAATACTCATTCTTGAAGCCTAGCAAACTTTGAGTCTTACATCAAGGGAACGTTCTAATTCACATGAGGAATTAGGGTGAACTCGCTATCTGAAGAACAACTTTGAGATTCATTTCCGTCGTACAAAATACACCGGGGATTAATCGGGTTGCAATTCACAACACCATCATCGTCCAACCCTCATTATCGACGTCCTACACCTCCATCCATGTTCGTGTCATCTTTTAACACCCCAAGATCGATCGTGAGCTGTCCAACAAGAGTTCGAGATCGATTTCATAACCGTAACCGCGTTCTACACCTTAAACCATAAGTTATCTTCTTTGTTATCATATCCTATCTACTCCTAGCCCTTATTCACTATATTACACATCCCAAAAACACCAAATTTCAGCCACAAACCATCGTCCTAAAACGGGCCCCTTTCGTTGGATTTGTGTATCGTTTTTGTGTCATAGTTTAAGTGTCGTAATTATAAGTGTCGTAATTAGGTCTAGATTGTTTTATTAAATCATTTTGAGTCCTTTAATTCTATGAATTCAGTTTGTTGTTTATTTGAGTCATAAAGTAGGGTTGAATCCTTCCTTAGTTGGCATGTTCGTTCCTAGAAGTCTTCCGCGCGTTCTCGTATCATGTACAAATTGTCCGGGTTACATCACTTATCATCTAACAGCTAGGATCGATTGAATTTGATTCGCAAAACTCTAATTTTCATGACAGTTGTTGGTAGAAGTGCTGAGCAAAGAAGATTTACTTGGTATCCCATAATTTTCTATTTGTGAATTACTACAAATCTACAATGACTAGAATTCCCTGAAATAAAACATGATGTCAGTTGGCATGATTGTATCAAGCTCAGCTAAGAAATCAGTAGTTCAGTAAAATGTGACCTGCAGCAGACAAGTATAAGAGCATCACACTATCTGCTGGAAGTTCCTAAAAAACTATTGCAATCACCTGCGAGAATTGCCGTTGTTAGAACCTAATGTAAGTTCAAACTGTTCACTTTCAAAGGATTACAGTTTTAGTTCAAACTTACAGCTATCAACTGTAACAGGTGGACGGTGGAGAACAACTTTCTTAAGATTTGGAAGCAAATTGGGATATGTCATATCTGCAGCCATCAAATTAATATCTATCAATACTGAAGTAATGGAAGGATAAATTGCCACACCATTCTCTCTTGGTTCAACAAGGTACTTTGGTAGAAAGATCCACTAGGTTCCCATTCCAAACATTGCAGCATTCTAATAATGTCTAAAGTGTGTTATGCAAATTTATAATTCTAACAGCCAAATATCAAAATACAAAAAATATATCACCTCATTTCTGTGATAACTGGACATCAATGCGTCTCTAAATTTCAAAAGTCTCTTAGCATGAAATCGAGACACGATGACAAAGTGCATTAGCTTTCCTGAGATCAGGACCAAACAAAAAAAATTCAAATAATCAGTTTTGGGGCTCATAACTAAATAGCAACAACTAGACAAACAAATAGAAACCAACCACGCTAAACACATCTAAAAAAGATAAAGTGGAATGAATTCCTGCAAATAACAAGAGTGAGCATGAAACTAAGAAACGAATCATGTTCACAAAATGTAGCAAACATCAACAAAAGCTGAAAAAAAAGTGGTATTTAGCAAGATAGAGGTGCATAATACTGATAAGTCATGCCAAATGGTGACTGCCAGACATTTCAAAGTGCAAAAGTTTCATACCTGAAAGTCCCCACATGTAGGAGTGTGCCTATGGACTTGATCAGAACCCATGTGGAGGCATATGAGAATATGTCAGCATAAAACAACAACCAAAATCATGTAACTATGTCGATCTCAACAAGGGAAAAAACGAATGAATAACTTTCGGAATAGGTTAACCTGAAACCTAAACCAATCAGAAAGAACTGCACCAGAAGTAGAGGAAGTTTGCTCCTGAAAATAAAAAAAATAAAATACATTACAAAATACAAAATAACCAACAAAAATGTATATATTAATCCGAATAAAGGCTCCTCTTTGGAGGTTTTATCTACTTCACTATTGCTCATGGTTAAATCTAAACTTACTCCTATATTCACTAGCACCCATTTCTAACCACTTTGTTGTAGAAATGCAAAAATGTAATAGACAAATTAACCACCAATTGCGAAGGGGGGATTCCATACTCAAATACACGAAGCCAATGTCTTTTGCACATAACTCTAACAAGCATTTGAAGCACATGCAGTCCGTCTACATTATAGACATTGGGCACTACTAAAATTCAATAGCAAATGTCACAAGCCTCACACTATGCACAATTAAATTGAATTGCCATTCACTAAATCTCCATCTCAATTAAGAAATTGAAGTTCAAAGTTATCCACATAAATATTTTGTATGAACCAAATGTAAAACTCTCAGATTTCATCTAAGATTCCAATTTTTTAATTGAAAGAGATCAACGAAATAATGAGTACAACACGATAATTGGCTTCAATACTTGCCTTATGAGTTCTGCGAGCGAAGAAGGTATTATCGCGAGCAATGGCGGCGGAAGAGGCCGCGTGTCGAGGGGCGAGAGATTTAAACATAGCTTGATGTCTAATACAAATCAATTTTTTTGGTGAAACCGAATAAAAATCAGTAATAATCTCCTCGAGCATGCAATCGAACAAGTAACTACTTAATTCTTTGTTCTTCAACAAATTAGCTGGTGAGGGTTTTGGATTTCTGTATGACAGCATCAATAGAAATTTGGGTGAAAAAGTGAGAAATTAGAGATGGTTGGCGACATATATTGAGAGAGAGAGAGGTTAATTTAATTTAATTTGATTGAATTTGATTTAATGATTAATGATAATGGGACGCTCAAAAGCATCCCTTCAATTTTGGTAGATTTTTTAATAATATAATAATTATTTAATTTATTATTTTTTGTGATTATATAACATTTATTGAATTTCTATCATATTAAATATTAATAGGACACTTTCTTCACAAGAGTCCCATTCGACTGATAATAGGACGCTATTCTTGTAACTGTCCTATCATAAGCATCCCGCTAGCCAGATTTTATTGTAGTGATCATAAATTGCTAAAATAGGTTTGCACGAGGATTTTGATATTACTAAAAATATAGTTTGCTAAATGTTAACATACAATTTCCAATATAACAAGAAATATCATATGTCCAATAAGAAAATATAAATAAAATTTCTTCTAAATGACATTACAATAAAAGTGTCTTTCAAATTTCTAAATGACAATCTAAGTTACCCCATAACCCATTGCCTCCACTTCAATCAATTTGTCATCTCTCATCTAGATTTATATTTCACCATTACTTGATTTTTGGTAACTCAAACAACTCTGCAATGAAACACTTATATGAGTGATAACAGCAAGTTTTATTAGGTACTGAAGCGAAATTGATTTCAGAACAAACCTAAGTAAAAAAAAAAATCTACATTTCTTTATGCGCCAAGCACAATATTTGGTACACTCCTTTTTTTGGTGTCCAGGTTTGTGACAAAAGAAATAGGGGTTGAAATTTTCTATTAAACTATTTTATGTTACACTCGCAAATTTATTATTTTAATAATATTTATTATAAAACAAAAATTAATTATGACATGAATAACCATAGTCAACATTTATCAACAAAAAAATGATTTTTTAAAAATTTTAAAACACAATTTTCAAAAAATCAACTTTAATAATGAATTATTAATTGAAAATTTAAAATTAAATATAAAAAAATAATTATAAACCCTAATTGGGTAGGGTGAACCCTAAAAAAATCATAAAATTAAACTAAATCACAAAAAATAAAATTGAAGTAAAAAAATACAAGAAAAACTTGTAAATTGAAAATGTAACATGGAGTGTAACACTGAGAGTGTAACAGGAAATTCCATGGGAAGGAACAGTCATCTGAATTTTCAATTTTGTGTTTCTTTTGTGCTAGACCATTATCCCCAACATCTTTCTCAACCTCTTTATTCTTTTGCCCTTATCTTTGAAAGTGATAGTCAATTGAGCAACTTCAGTTATTTCTTACTTTAACTTTTCTTCATCTTGCACACAATATGAAATGATGTCATTAAGAGTCTACTTCTTTTTTGATAGTTATAACTAACCTTAAACTAACTGAAGGAGGAAGTGATATTAACACTAAAAGCTCGAGTAAGTCCTCAAATACATCGAGCTTTAGTGCATTTAATTTTAAATCAATATAAGACATCTGCATGATGTACTCCCTTATATTTTCTTTGCTCTTATACTTTAGTGAGATCAAGTTAGCTAAAAGCGTACTTGTCTCGGCCTTATCATTTTTTCAGAAAATGTTTCTCAATTTCTATAATGTTTCATCTGACAGTAGTATTTTCTCAAAAGCAATGCCTTGAAAGGCTTTTGAAATGTCGCGCTTAATGATCATGAGACTAACACAATTTGAGCGATCCCATTTCTCAAAGTTCCGCTTTCATCTACAGATGTTGAATCTGCCAGATAAGCGGGTTTGTTAACTCTTAGCGAATAGTCCAGCTCCGTACAACTCAAAATGATAAGAATTTTTTTTTCCAATCCTTAGTTTGACCCATTAAACATAAGAATGTTGTTCGTGTTAATAGAAATAAAAGTAGCAAATATCATAGTTGAACAAAGAACAAGAAAATTAAAATTAATTTTTATGCTCACATTAAACTGAATAATCAATTTAATATTCAAATAATTTAGTAACATCTCAAGGAATCTAACTCAACATTAATATCAAGTTTATGGAAGATGATATTTATTTGTAAGTGGCTACATCTGTATGGTGATCAAATATTGACAATAGATCATGTCAAACATTAGTCTTCATGTGGGCCTACATATTATTCACATGAATAACTTTATAATTGTCACATATTTATCACTACAAGTGTTTGTATATTTTGTCGAAGTATCAACCTTCTTGTCGGCTAATAACCGCATAAAGATACACTCACACAAACATCTAATATTTTCTATAAATAAATCTACATAGAGAGATAATTATGGTGACTTCATGTTTCAATAATTTCACTTTAAATATTAGACAAGTTAACAAGGTACAAGAGATGCACCAAACTAATTTAAAATCTTAATTGATGTAACGACCCAAAATCATTTTAAATTGGTCATTACCCTCTTTTCTGAGAAACGTTGTTCAAACAAGTTTTTGATATCATGTTTCGTTCATATAAGTCGTGCTGAAATAACTTGTAATCTATATTGTATATAAAAACCATAAAATCCAATTTTACTGCCAAATTTTTGGCAATTTTGTAAATAATATTTTGATTTGTGGGCATTCTATTAACTAAGAATCTGCATACGTGTATAAATATAATAATATCTGTTGAGAATGATGTGTTCCAGATAATGTTATCACTTCGTTTGATAACATTAAAGTCAATATTGTATCAGATGTGTTCCGTTATTCTTGTGACATAGAATACAACTCTCTGGATGCTAACCTCATCATTTCCTATTATTTAGGATTAATTTAATTTAAATTAATCTGATTATTTTGTGATTTATGTCACATATTATTTTCCATGTATTTAGAGATTTTTTGTTGATTTAATTCTGTATTAAATCATGGATATTACTTGATTTTGAATTGGTGAAAATCTGTTCCAAATTTATAGGGGATGTGATGTTCCCACTCTATCTTAAATACTAACCGTTGCAGGAAATCGTGGATCAGTGGAGTAACTGCCACCTTTACACGATATTGAAGAACGTGTGAATCGCAATATAGAAGGCGGTTATCTCAAGTCCACTACAGTAATGGGAAGTGGAATACGGTTGATTCAAGGCCACACCTCTTGTGATCGTGGAGCAACTGCTGGAGCACGATGGATGAAGTATTTAAGGTCTCCTTAGACCTTGAAATCATTTGTGCAAGCAGGTTATCACCGTGGATTGTGAGAAGCTCTGAATCTTGCATCTAGTATCGTCTCGAAGATCCAAGACATCCTCCCCGACATCTACCTAGCGTCCCAATCAACTGAAGTTTCGTTTCAGTTGTGCATGTAGGTTAGATAGTCAAATTTGAAAGTCTTAGGATTTAGATTGACGTGTTGTTTCTATCTATATGTTTAGATAATGTTTGTTTGAGAAATTGTTCAAATGAGTGAAGTTATGATAGATCTCTTGTATGCTGTATGCAATGTTGTCAAGGGAGTGTACCGATATAACATTTGTATTGTTTTTGTAT
Organism: Perilla frutescens; assembly: GCA_026008535.1. Classification (NCBI taxonomy): domain Eukaryota; kingdom Viridiplantae; phylum Streptophyta; class Magnoliopsida; order Lamiales; family Lamiaceae; genus Perilla; species Perilla frutescens. The sequence continues at coordinate 32,981,458 of BRKX01000008.1, read as the reverse complement.
TTCACTTATGTTAGTGAATTTCGCCCCGAGGCAATCACAAACCGCAAGGGGTGTGATTTAAAACACATTTTGTGCAAAGTGTTATTTATTCTTCCGCTGCATGTTGAAGGCATATTGGAAAAACTAGCTTCGACATTACATAAAAATTTGTTGTTTACATCCGAAATTCACAACTTTTCTGGCAACAAATTCTAACAATATCATTTTTAAATAATAACTTATTGTACATTTAATTTGCATGCTTGACCGGACATTTTCTAATTTCAAAATTTAAATGAACTGCTACAATTAAGGTTAGTAAGTGTAAACTATTGCAGTTATTAAACTTAGTAGGTGTAAAGTAATATAGAAATGATTAACTCTAAAAAAATTAATTATTTTAATACTATTAAAAAAATAATTTAAACACACTTTAAATAAGAAACCGAACAAATAAAGCTTGATAAATTTTAGATTTTAAAAAATAAATAATAAAAAAAATCAGCAACATTTAAACACGTACAACTTACAACCGCCAACATTTAGATGTGGTTGAAAACTAAGCATATTAATATCAAATACAGCAATAAAAAATACATTAATTCAATCATTTTTCTTTTACATTTACAAACGAACCACTTCAATATACATTCCCTACTTTCTCTTTTCTCAATAATGGTGCCGGTTTTTGGAACCATCAATATGTTAAACCTGAAAGAAGCACTTTTGGATTAGAACTCCGTCTCATTCGCTGCTATGAAAACTCCAACACATTCAACCTTGAGTGTGTATTCCATGACCGAGAGGTAATATATTATATTCAATGTCAATTACACTTTTCGATTCACGAACTTTACCTAATAAATGTATTTCATATTTTGTAGGGTTAAAGAATTCATGTTACCATTCCAAAATCCAACATGGAGAAATTTAAAGATTATCTTATTGAAGGAAATGTCTATGCAGTAATAGATTTCGTGATTGGTCTAAATATCGTGGAGCACAAGACGACGGTGTGTGTTCATAAGATTATAATCTTTAAACACACCCGACTTTTTCAAAGTATTCCATGAAGATTTTCCGAAAACTTTATATGAGTGCAAGACATTTAAAGATATTGCAAACATGGAAAATGTTGGAGAATCTGCAGCTTTTAGTAAATGATATTTTAATGTGGTTAATTTTTTATTATAATTAGTAATACCATTGTTAATATAATAATATCTTGCAGATGAGGAATTATTATATTACACTATAGACCACAAAGTATGGACATAAATGGGAGGCTGACAAAGTGATGAATTTGATTTTGGAAGATTTAGAGTATGTTACCTTCCATTTTTTTTAAATGAAATTTTTTTATTTAAAATGAAAAATTTATGCTAAGAGTCAAAATATATTTTACTTGAATGATAGATTTGTTAGGTAAAAATTCTTTCAGATTTTTTAAGAAAAATGGCTTCAGATTTATTTCACTAGAATGATAGATTTATTAGGTAAAAGTTCTTTCATATTTATTTTGAAAAATTCCTTCAGATATATTTTTACTTGAATTATAGATTTATTAGGTAAATATTCCTTCAGAATTATTGCGAAAAATTCATGTATCTGATATTAGACTACTATAACAATTTTTTTTTTCAATTTTAAATACAAAACTTTAAACGAAAAGGTAAAGACTTCATTTGGAGAGGTTATTTAAGAGTGATTGTACACTATCTGTGGTTTTAATAATTGGCTTACTTTCATAAAAGTAAACTTATTTTTCATGACATCAAGGATGGTAGATAATGATTTGAAATTTAAATGAATAATTAAAAGGCAAATTAGTTTTATTAAGTCACATGTCAATTGTTCAACGACAGATTCAAAGTTTCTTTTAGTGTCAGGGTGTATTATTTCTAAAAGTATATCCATACAAAAAATAATAATTATTTGCTGTGAATATATTTTAGGGAAAATATTATTAGTTGCACATTTTGGGAAAGTTATGCAAACCAGGTCATTGAATTTCTGAATTATGGCCCAGAAGCACCCGTGAACATAATAGTACAATTTTGTCGACCAAACATTTACAGATGTATGATAATTTAATATTTTTGTATACTACCATTTCATGATTGAGTGTACTAAATTCATAATTTTATACAATTTTTTGTATGTGTTAATTACTATTATGATTTACTTACTATCACAAAAGGTGGAGTAAGGATGGTCACTATACCAAGTTACAAAAATATTAACTAATTCACACAATGAAGAGATATAAAATTTCACTTTTAGGTAAAGTCATTCAATTTATTTTGAAGGAGTTTAATGACACATAATTATTGTATTCTGATTTTCTAAATACTTTTTTTGAAGGTATCTCACCACTGGGAATGTGAGATCAACTACTATTTCTACTTTTACATCATCATCCTCAAGAACATTAAGTGATAAAACAAATGATGAGGATTTTCAGCTGAAGACTATAGCTCAAATTCTCGAAGATGGGCATGTATTCTCAATATTTCTATAACTAATGAAAATGTACTATATACGAAATAACATGCTCTTATTCATATTTATTGTAGACGGGTCAATTTTGGGTTTATGTCATTATATTATGTATTGAGACAATTGGATATTGGTCTTATTTAGCATGCAAGAGCTGTATGAAGAAGTTGAAATAAAAAGGTGATAAATTTTTCTATGAAAAATGCATATCATTTGACATACAGGAAAACTAAGGTAATACATATTCAAAATATTTATTATTAATATCTTTTTAATATTTATTATTTTAATCCTTTAAATATATTGAAAATAAAAAGGTACAAGCTGGCTATGAGAGTTGTTGATGAAACGGGAACAACCACCTTTCTCCTATGGGATAAAGAGTGTCATTGATTGGAAAAACTGTTTTAGAATTAAATTCAATGAAGGTTAATTTTCACAAATGTTTCACGGGTGAAAATTCTTAAAAACAAACTATACTATTTTTATAGGATTCTAGCATTGAATTAAGGAATTCCAGTAGAAATTAAATTATTAGCGAACAAAAAAGCTCTATTCAATGTAAATGTCCTACCTGGGTTTACGAAAAATTACACAAGATCTTTTACTGTGGCAAGAATTTGTTGTGAGAGAGAAATGATTCAAAAGATTTGTGGAGTCAGTTTTTCCGATGAGATACAAATAGATTTTATCCCACTGTATATTAACCTTTAAATATTAAACTTTAAATATGTGGGAATCTTGAATTCAAAAGGTTAACTTTTCTAATTGAATGTTTTAAATTTTATAGGAGGAAGAAACTATTTCAGCAAAGAGAGAAGATAGTATTCAAGAGATGATAGAAGATACGCATGTCAACTTAATTTCTTTTTATTCTGTTACTTTTTTTTCTTGAAAATAAGTATTTTTTTTATTCTATTACTTTTTAACTTAGCAAAATTATGATAAAAAATCAGAGCGGAGAATTTATGATTTTTGCCACAATTGACTGCACCGAGTCAATCAGTAGAATGTCCATCATACCTCGCATGCAAAGTATGTCTTAAGGAACTACAACCACATGATGACTTTAATTTTTTTTTGCGAAAAATGTCAATCATTTGACATATGTGGAAAAATAAGGTTTTCACACATACACGCATTCATGTGTGTGTGTGTGTATAGACCAAACATTTTATTATTTTAAAGTATTAAAATATTCTAAATATTATGTTAATTAGTGATTATTATTATGCCAGACGGCATGCGTGGATAAAATTAATACAATTCATTTTCAAGTCAAGTAAAGGTGGGAAATCCAACATTGATTATTATGCAATATTCATTTATCCTTATTATGCATTTTATATTTGGAAATTATATGTTCGGTCTACGGGTTGCAGAAAAAGTTACTTAACCTACAGTTTGCATGTTCGTCATACGGGCTGCAGGAAAATGATACTTTATGCTATGTATTCATTGTTCATATTGTGTATAATCTAGATAAATGCAATAACCCCATTGAGTTAATAGCACTCACTCCAAAGCTATTTACTTTTCAATCTAAGAAAACTCGGACGGTGAGGTGGAGACATGATGATAGTTAAGATTAAATAAATATGATTTTATTTTAAATGTTACTTTCCGTTGTATTAAACTCTTTTATTTATTAAATGAAATATTTCTATTTATGTAAATGGAGATGTCACAATTGATTATTAAATAAAAGGGGCACACTTGTGTGAGACCGTCTAACGGGTCTCTTACGTTAGACGGATCTCCACCCGATCCGACCCGGTACTATATATATTAAAAAAAATTACACGATTTCTTCCAGCTTAAAACTGTAGGTTTTCTTCCAACTCCAACGCGTAATTCCACCTCGCGATTCCGCCTCCACGCACGACGCACTATTCAAGTTCACGATCCACAGTTGAACCCTAGCTGCTTGTGATTCATCTTCCTGCGATTTCAACCAAACACGATTCAAATGATTTTCTACACAATTTAATGGATAATTGGGGAAAAGCAAGCAACGTTACCTCCGGTGGAATTTCAATTAATTCCGGCAACGTAACATTAGCAACAACCGGTATGTGTTCTTAGTTTAGGAGATTTGTAATTTTGTTTCAATTGTGTAACAATAATTATGTATATGAAATTATGCATTCCAATTGTTCGACAATATGTTCCTAAAACTAATTGATTAAAATTTTGATTTAGTATCTCTTATTGTTATAATAATTATAGAACTGATTTAAATTTCATAATTTTCAGATATTGTTATACTTGATCATGAATACAATGCTAAAGATGTTGAAACAAAATCTATCGATGAGGATGAATATGTTATGTTGGAAATTGGGAGTAAGTACTACTTTACTTCTATTTTTTGTTTGTTGTAACCATCAACTGAAAAATCTATTTAATACAGTTGTGATACTTCACCGGTAGTTAGTGATACATTTCACACAGTTATTGACACTTCCATGTTTATGCCTCAATAACTAAATTCAATGTTTGTTAGTGATATGTGCTCATCATCATAGTAATCTTTCACATAGGTATTATATGGATCAAATTTAAGGTGTTGTAGGTTATTCATTTGATTTTAAAAATCACTGATATTTCACCGGTAGTTAGTGATCTTTCACAGGTAGTTAGTGCCACATCTCTTATTTCAGGTTGTATAATTCAATTCAATGTCATATTTTGTCATTTATGGTCATTATGATAGTGGTACTTCACATTATAATTAATGATTCTTTACTCCATGGTAATGATACTCTTGAAAATAATAAATCTAACAACAAAGTCATATTGTTTCACTTACTACCTAATTATAATTACTCAATAGTAATGATACTTCAAGAAGTAGATAGTGATACACCACCCACAATTATTGACACTATTTTATTTCTGCCTCAATAATTCGAGAAAGTGTATATCACACACACATATTGTATTTTATACGGTAGTGATACTTCTATGGTATTTAGTGATACATTCCACCCAACTATCGACTTTTCCCGATTTCTGCCTCAATAATTAAATTCAATGTCAATGTTTCTTAGTGATACGTGCTCATCATCATAGTAATCCTTCACATAGATATTAGTGATACGTTGCATATTGTTTCACATACTACCTAATTATGATTCACTCTATAGTAATGATACTTCAAGTAGTGGAAATAAGCAACCTGACCAGAATACAGATTCTATTTCTTGGAGAAATCAGATGATGAGAAAGTACTATGCTACTGTTATGAAAGTCAAAGATAATAAAGAAGAAAAAAAAATACTTGAAGAAGAGCATAACAAGGTTGTTGCTTATGTTGAAGAGTTGATGAGTACAGTGCCTTCCGTGGGGGATACCGATGTTTCAAGCTCTTCTATTCAAATATTGGATCCTGCACGTTCAATCACAAAGGGTAGGAGAAAAGGAATCAAAGGGCATCTTCAAAAAATCAAGAAGAAGAATACAAGTGATACTTCAATTTCAAAGGAGTTTGGTTCCAAAACCCCTAATCCCATATTATTTTAAGTTTCTTGTTATATTATTGATACTGCAGTTAATTTGTATCGATACTAATATATTATTGATACTCGTTACTCATGTATTTAGTTTCTTATTATATTATTCATACTCTTTACTCATGTACTTAGTTTCTTATTATATTATTGATACTTGTTACATTATTATTGATACTAAATTATTACAGAGAATCGACATCAAATATGAAAAAACAGGAATAAAATGCTATGCGATTAAATTATTCTGACAATAAATAGTGTTACTTCATGTTATACATAGTGATATTTTCTTCATTAGTATTGATACCGTATTAAAAAAAAACATTTTTATAAAATGTGAAAAATTTGTTCATTAAATATCGTATATGTTTATATTTCTTGGTATTCTTGATGAATTTAAGAGCATAATCCTGTATCTTTGCTCTCAACCCATTTAGTGGTAAAAGCATGATCCTTGAACAGTATTGGCCTCTTAATCTTTTTCTTCCATCAAGGTGGAATAAAAAATAATTTTTGATCAACTACTATAAACAATGCAGTCATGTATCACTGATATTTCAGTTAAGAATCATTACCAAAGCAATTAAGTAGCACTATTAATAAACAAGAATTACATTTCATCAGCATCTCCATCCTCCTTAGCATCACATTCATCACCTTCCTTAGCATCATGATCGCTGCAATATAAAATTAAATTAAAATAGTAATTTAATGAAATATATTTACTTAATTGAAAATTATCAGTTATTTCATAATGATAACTTCCTTAACATCAGTAACAATTCAGTGAAGCATCACTAACAAAGCAATGAAGTATCAGTAATACTGAGCAAGACTTGCATGTCAGATTCTAAAATTTTAAACAACTCCTTAACAATGTAATAAAGTAACACTAATAATTCATTTAAGCATCATTATCAATCAACAAAGTATCACTAATAATGAACAAGACTTGCAAGAGGATATTTACTAAACCAAATACAATTAATAGGAAACATGACATAGATACATCACATTAACCAAATATATAGTATCTGACTACCACCTCTTTATCCTTGTTTTCCTTAGCAGATGGTTTTCTTCTCTTATATGTACGTTTAACATCATCATCTGTTTTTGTATGTTCACTTCAATAGAAATGACATAATTTAGTAAAATTAACACTGTGTCATGAAATAAAATACGAATAACATAATTTAGCAAAAATTCATACCTGGTCTCATCATCTCTCATCTCCTCAATAAGTCGTTGTAGGCTCTTCTTAATTCTTTCTATCATTTATAATTTTTTTTGAAAATCCAACTACAAAAATTATAATAAGAAACAATATTTAATCAATCAATACTAACATCTGAAATATTATAAAATCCCATGGGACATAATTTATAAGAATATTATAAAATTCCTTAAAAATGCAACAGAGTATCACTAATAATGAATGTAAGCAACATTACAAATACAATGAAGTATCACTAATCATAAAAAAATTTGCTAGAGCATAATTGAATTTTAATAATAAACCGCAACATGTTTTAATGACACAAGTACACAACTTGTTTGCACCAGTAGTATTTTTAATTTTTAATCAACTACTATAAACAATGCTGTCATGTATCACTAAAATTCAAGTAAGAATCACTACCAATGCAATGAAGTATCACTATCAATAAAACAAGAAATCATAGTCGCACTATAGTGTCTTCCAACATTTCAAAATTTACAAAACACACCAGACCAACATAAAACATAAACTACTAGCACTTAAACAGAACCAACAAAACATATACAATAATAGCACATAAATAAAACCAATATGACCACAATCAACTCAAATTAGGATGATGTGTTATCCTAAATTGAAATTCCCTAATTTAAAAGCCCTAGAATAAACTTACAATAAGAAATTCAACGATACGGCGGAGATGTTGAAGACAGAGCGTCAGTTTCAGATAGGACTACGACGCCGGTGGTCGCGACAGTTGGTGATGGTGGTTGCACAAATTTCTGCGGCGGTGGTCGCGATAGTTGACGGTGCGCTGAAGGAGATGATATATATAGTTAAGCAGCGGTTGCGGGGGAAGATCGTCGAGGGTGCGGTTGTGGGAAGAAGCAACGGTTATCGGCGCGGAGAATCGCCGGTGGTGAGAGATGGTGAGAGAGAAGACGAGTGCAGAGAGAATCGCTGGAGAGAGAGATGAGATATTTGATTTTTTTTTAATATATATAGTACCGGATTGGGTCTGAGGCAGGTCGGGTTGGGGAGATCCGTCTAGCGTAAGAGACCTGCTAGACGGTCTCATACAAGTTTTTTTCTAAATAAAATGACTCTTAATTGTCCCCTTGGGGATGACCTAGTGGTGGAGTGGTGTTTCTTAAGGCCAAAGGTCTCAAGTTCGACTCACCACCAACATCACTAGGTGTGAGCTTGTCACACCTGTCTTGTCAAGTGTGGTTTACCTCCCCTGTGTAGATCTGCAGGCTATTACACAGGAATGAAATTTAGCCAGTGTGCACCACGATAGCGGCTACGGGTTAGCCTCGACATAAAAAAAAAAGACTCTTAATTATAAATTAAAATAATGGAAGGTGGTTGTTTAGACAGCCATATCATGAATCATATAATCATAAAATTTTAATATTATATAATTCACCAAATATTCGAGCAGATGCATAAACTGACATCACAACAATACTATATATGTTATATGTCAAGATTTGAATGAAAGGAAATCTTTGACGTAAGTCCGTAATCTCCTTTTTTTTTTCTTTTTTTTAATTCAGAATATGAAATTAACAATGCTCAAAAATAATATATTCTGAATCAAACAAAATCACACAGAGAAACCTTAGCATACGGGGGCAACAAATTCATTATGCCTCATGCGGGAACTAACACCATAACCAAGGATCCAAAATCAACATAATCAATTGTAATCAATATTACAATAAAGCAAAACTGAAATCATATTTCATGATTAATTCACTTTCTGTATGCCCAAGCCGATTGAAATTCATGATTTCCTAAACTCACTAATTCTCTGAATTCACAATTATGAATTAATTATAAACACAAGGTTTTGTATTATACCAATCCAGTAGCCATAAATCGTGCCAAAACACAAAACCTCAGATTTTAATTTAATCAACTATGCCGTATCGTCTGTAATTCATGGCCGAGTATCAAGATTTATCAAATTTATTCATAAATCTCATAGAATCGTCCAGACTCTGTTACTACTTGTTAGATTATTAATCACTTAGTGGTACATGCTTTAATGCAGATTCATAACCTAAATTTATTAACTTTATGATGATAAATTAAAACATACTTTAATATGAAGCGTAATTGAATATGTAGACGTTCAGGGGTCTGCAAAAGGAATGCAAATTAATTCTATTTTGTGTCTACCATCGGCATGGGGTTCATCCATATCTCTAGCTTATAATAATATATTATTTTTTATTTGTAATTCAGTCCTCAATAAATTAAAAATCTATTGATAACATCCACACATTAAAATTCCATGACAATATATATGAGTACATTTAATCCATAATTATAACCTTAGTAGATCAGATTAATTGAATTATTTTAAGATAGCTATGCATATTTAATTAACATATATTAGTCAAAATAAAATATTCTAAGAGTATTATTAAAAAAAATTAATTTACTTTACTTGAAATTAAAATAAACAAATGCCTCTAGAATTGAAGAAGCTACCAAGTAGTAGACTTAAAAAATGTCTTTAGAGAATATTTAAAACCCATCACAAATAAATTTGAGTTAATTAATATGAAGGCGAAAATTTGGCAGTGATTCAAGAAGTTCCCTACCCTAGAGAATATTTAAAACACGTCATAAATGAAGTATAAGGATTTGAAATTCGTAAGCAACAATTGAAAAAAGTTATTATTATTATTATTATTATTATTATTATTATTATTATTATTATTATTATTATTATTATTATTATTATTATTATTATTATTATTATTATTGCTTAAATTAAAGAGTCACTAGACTATGCCATTAATAATGGTATTGATTAGACCCTCTCTCTCTCTCTCTCTCTCTCTCTCTCTCTCTCTCTCTCTTAAGGGTATTGATTTGTACTACGTGCCTTATCCCAATTATATAGTTTCTATTATTATTTTGGGTATGCTAATTATATAATCTCATTATTTATAAGTATTATTAATTTTCATAGTAATGCACAAATATACCATTGTTAAGTCTTGGTGATTTAAAAACTGATGATCACTTAAATTTTTGAAAGTCATAGATATTAATTAAATAAGGGTACTATTGGAAATTTAGCTTTAATATCTTGATTTCATAAATATTTTTAATCTACGTACGAGTAGAAAAGAGACAATATAATTGCGATGGAGAGAGTACTTTCTTCTTTTATATTTCACCTTGAAAGAATAAATAGTTAAGGTGCTAACGTGCTAGCTCAGATGAGATTTCATGTTGCACTCTCTATGTTACGCTCCGTGTTGTACTTTCAAATTACAAGAAATTTTTATATTTTTCTCTTTAATTTTATTATATTGTGGTTTAATTTAATTTTATGATTGTTTATTAGAGTTCACCCACCCAATTAGAGTTTATAATTAAATTTTAGAATTTAATTTTCAGTTTTCAATTAATAATTCATTATTATGGTTGCTTATTTCAAAATTAAATTTTATAATTTTATAATTTATTTTTTGTTGATAAATGTTGACTATGATTATTTATGTTATAATTAATTTTTATTTTATAATAAATATTATAAAAATTATAAATTTAATAGTGAAATACGAGGTGAAACACGAAAAGGTATAACATGAAATTAATTTGAACCCTAACTCCTTAGATAGATTATGGTACACGGGATTCCCCCTCTTTTAAGTCACTAAAAATTTAGATCTATAAAAAAGTCGTTAAAATTTAAAATTTATCAGCGCAAAATTAACTTGACTTCGTCGACTACTCAATAAACTAAATAAGTTGGTGGGTAGAGAAGTTGGAATTGGAGGCTCGTTCAAAGCAAGAACCCCAGTATATTATAAATTATAATTAGGCTAGTTTTCAAAATAAATAAATAAAAGAAAATGGAAAGCTTTGTGAGCAATTATTTGCAAAATAATTTTCACACTAATTGAGATAGATCTAGATCGAAAAGATGAAAACCTCAAAGCATTAGAAGGTGATATTACTCACCTGATCGACTAGTAAGATAACTACACAAAATTAATTTGTGTAGAGAGTGTGAGGGTTGGACGACGACATACATGGGATTGGCACCATTTAAATTTATGTATTCATTTTCGGAAGCATCATTTTTTTTCATGCATCGATGTGGTATTTTATGTCGAAGTTATTTAATGCATGTTAATTGTTTACTTTAGCATTCGTGTACTTATAAAATATTTCATTAAAAATATTTTATTGCTACATATATATTCATTTTTAATTTTAAATTTGTTCCCACTATTGCATTTAATTTATTATTTTTAATATAGATTTATATTAGGCGTCACATCGTTTCACTAAAAGGAAATAAGAAAAAAAAAAGATGAAACAGCTTGTTTGACTAATAAAAACAATGAAATTCACTGCAAAAAAAAAAGTTGACGATTGGCCCCTTAAAGAACTTTAATATTATTAGGATTAATCCTCCAATGTGACGTGGAATTTAAAGAACGTCGTAGGTGGAGTAGGGTCCACAAGACTTCATTATTGCTTGCAATTTTAGCACATGCATTTGTAGAAATTACATGGAGAAAAATTGGAAGAGCCTCTCTAGAAAATACTTGAAATTAAGGGGAATTTTTTGCTCGATCAACCATTAGAATATTCTTTGCAGTAACGGCTAGTATTAATCGTAAAGCTGTGCTTCAATTAATGTTGAGATGAAAAGTTCTCCAACGGCATGTAAAAATTAAAAGATGCATATTTGATGTGTAAAATTGTGTAAAATTATTTGAGTACATGTGAGAAAATATGTATTAGCGTATTTGCAAATAGTGTTAAGTTTTCATTTTTTTTGTACACTAAAAGAATAATATGATAAGTGATTTTAGTAAACCAAGGACTAAGTGGAACAAATAATTAAGACTACTCCCAGCAATGAACTCTCCAATTGATCATCACATACAATAAAAAAAATATATAATAAAAAAATATCAACTTGCATCAACACGGCCAATCGATCGGCATTTTGATTGGTCAACCAACCCGTTGATCAACCCATTCCTTTGCCATATGTGTTGCCACATGTCACAATTTCATTAATCTATCATATTTTTATTGGATAAAATTTTATATTGTTATTATTTTGGATAATAATGTATTAAAAAAAATAAAAATTATATCATAATTCATATTTTTTTTATCTATAAAATGAGCTCATTTTTTACATATTTCGAATCATATTAAAAAACCATCAATTCTCACTCATTTTCTCTCATTTGAAATTATGGATCCAAATGATCCAAATTATTTTTCAAATTCCCAAATTCCAAACTCCCAAAATTATCAATATTATCAAAACTCACATTTTTCTCCGAATCTCAACCAAAATTCAATTTCTGAAGAAGTCCAACCATCACAAAATATCTCCCGTAATTTATTTCAAGATGTGCAACAGCCATCCACAAATCGAAAGACACCAAAAAATATTTGGTCTATGAAAGAAGATGTTGTTCTAATGCAAGCATGATGTTTCGTTGGTGAAGATGAGATTCGTGGAAAAAATCAAAAGAGTGCCTCTATATGGAAAAATGTGCACAAAAATTTCCATCAATATCGAGAAGAAAATCCAGAACAACAACTCAGTGATAGAAATAAAGATTCAATAAAAGATCATTGGCAATGACTGAATGCGAACGCGATGAAGTGGGTCGGCACTTGTAAAGAAGCACATCGTCGAAAATGAAGTGGAATGAGCCAAACAGATATTGACTAAAAAGCTCATGCCATTTATGAAGAAGGCGGTTGCAAATTTTAAGATTTGGTTGTATTTAATGAAGTCATGATTAAACATGAAAACTGGGCATTGAATCTACATCATGATGCAACACATTTACATCCTGAAGACGATCAAGGTAATGATGAGAGCGGGGGCAGCTCAAAAAGATCAAAAACTAGCGAGGATAGAGAATATTATAGTAGTTCACAAATTTCAGAAGCTATAGAAACTCCAAGTAGTGGCCGCTCAGAGATTCCCCGTCTTACAGGTAGAGATAAGGCGAAGAAAAAAGGAAAATGTAAGGCATCACAATCTACATCTACTAATGAAGTTGCTGAAGAGATTCGTGTATTGAGACTAACTAGAGAGAGTGTACTTGAAGTAATGAACAAATTGGGAAGTGCGAGACTCGATTTGGAGAATCGAAAACTAGAAAGAAAGTCATTAAAATCAAAAGAAATGCTGTTAAATATATTGTTGGCCAAAGAACATTTAACTCCAGCAGACGAAGAATTGAAACGCCGACTGATGGCAATTGTGTTTGGAGATTGATTGTATTTTATTTTTATGTTATTTAATTATTATCATTCGTATGTTTAAATTTCAATCAATGAAGTATTGGATTTTGTGCCATGATTTTGGTACTATTTTGCTATTATTATCTTCAGCACAAGTTGGTATTCTGAATTTCTATCGTTTCAAGATTTATATACTGAAGTATTGGATTTTGTGCCATGATTTTGGTACTATTTTCTTGTATAGACTATAGTTTATTGTCCCCACAAGATTGAGACATGAAATCTATGGTTGGATCTTTGTTGGTTGGGTAAATTAGTTAGAAGATAGAAATGATAAAAAATGACAAATTTCCACTCACATGCATTCACTACTTTTTCTTCACTTATCACATGCATTCACTACTTTTTCTCCACTCATCACATGTATTCACTACTTTGGATTCCACTCATGCATTATTTCACTACTTTTATTTCCATTTGCATGTGTCTACAAAGTCTCTTCTTTTCTATATATTCAATACATTGAATTATTTCACAATATCCACTCTACTTCACATATGTTGTTATCCACTTCAGAAAATGTCTCACAATGAAAATTCATTACCAAATTCAAATTCGAGTGATGGAGCTTTCAGCCTTATCAATCTTGATGCTTGGGAAGAATGAGTTTCTCAACAAAATCGTCACATTGATTGTATCATCGAGGAGGTGGTTCTAACAGACCCTACTATGTATGTTGAAGATCACACTCCTAGATCAAGGACAAGATATTGTAACAGAGCACGTGAGATTGGTGAAGAACGCTTGATGAACAATTACTTTGTCGAAAGGCTGATATATTCTCCTCGGCTCTTCCGACGTAGATTTTGCATGCAGAAAACAGTGTTTCTAGGTATAGTGGAGGCTGTTACTGCCAATAACGAATACTTTCAACAAAGACAGGATCCATAGATAGACAAGGTCTTTCACCATTGTAAAAATGTACTGCACCCATAAGAGTGTTGGCATATGGAACATCATCTGATGCCGTTGATGAATATTTGCGAATAAGTGAATCTGTGACAAGAGATTCTCTTCAAAAATTCATAGATGGCATCATATCTTGCTTTGGAGACATCTATCTTAGAAGGCCGAATACACAGGATTTAGCTAGACTACTTCATGTTGGGGAACAACGTGGATTTCCAGGCATGATTGGTAGTATTGACTGCATGTATTGGGAATGGAAAAATTGTCTGACTGCATGGGCTGGACAATATGCAAGGAGAAGCGAAAGACCAACAATAATTTTGGAAGCTGTTGCATCATATGACATATGGATATGGCATGTTTTCTTTGGAACACCAGGTACCTGCAATGATATTGACGTACTCCATCAATCTCTAATTTTTAGTGATGTTCTGGAAGGTCGTACTCTAGAGGTTAATTTTGTTGTGAATGGTCGGAATTATGATAGAGCATATTATCTCACTGATGGTATTTATCCTTCATGGGCTGCATTTGTCAAGTCAATTCCTTCTCCATCAATTCAAAAACACAAGTTGTTCGTACAACAACAAGAGGCTACCAGAAAAGATGTTGAACGAGCATTTGTAGTTCTACAAGCTCGTTTTGCATTTCTTCGACATCCTTGTCTTGTTTGGGATAAAAATTTAATGGGAAGAATTATGATGGCTTGTATCATCATGCACAATATGATAATAGAAGATGAACGAGATACATATCAAAACTATTATGATCCAACAGAATTTTTCATGGATGGTGCACAACAAGATGACTCTCAACCTTTTCAATACTCAACAAAACGCATTGCGAGTTTATCCTCTTATATGACTAATAGGGCACAACTTCGCAATAGAGATGCTCATGTGGCGCTTAAAAATAATTTAATTGAGCATTATTGATGAAAATTCGGCACCAGTAATTAAATATGTAGTTTACACATTCTTGGATTGTATTGTCTTTTATTTGTCTTTTTAATATTTGTATTTCATCTATTGTAATCTTCGCATCATTATTGAGTTTATTGTTTAATTCAAGTGTATGAGGAATATATTATTATTATTATTATTATTATTATTGTAATTAATTATTTAAAATATAAAATAATTTATTAACTTTAAAATATAATAAAAAAATTATTGTTAATAGATATTAATAAAGAATCAAATAAAACAATTTTTTTTTGGATTGGAGAGGATTATTGATAAAGTTGAAAGATTGTGGTTTTAGATTGTTGAGTTGATTGTGTAGGTAGAGGAGAGAGAAATGATTATTTTATAGATAGATTGAATTGGTGGGGATTGTGAATGGGGGTAGTCTAAGAAGTGAGAGTGCAAATTAAGTTTTGAGGAATAGTGGAAAGCACTATCCGGACCTTAACTCTTTCACATTTATTAAAAGAATAAGAAATGTTAAATGATGTTTCTATCTGCATTACAAAAAATGTTCTTCATGCCACAAATTAAAATATTTCAAAATTAATTCATTATAAATTTATTTAAATTACCATACTAAAAATTGAAAAATTAAATAAAAATTGGAAAAAAAAGAAAAAAGAAAAAAATAACACAAGAAGACAGACTTATAGATGAACTACAGATTAGATGACAACCATGCATGCAGCAGCAGATTACAACTATACATACATCTGCATGCAGCAACAAAATATGCTATGCTTGCATGGTCATCCACGCATATGACCATAGGTTCTATAGCTTGTTGTGTACGTGGCACGAGTGTGCCTGAGTTGCAGGACCACATTATCCTCGCCATTGATCATTTTTTTTCCTTTTCTTAGATATCGTTCGATTGTAACTAACTAAGATGCGTGTAAAAGAACAAATGCAAGTCTCATCACATTATGCAGAAGGTACTGAGCAAAGTGCATTGTATTCTAGTCAAAATAATCTAAGCCAAGGGCTATCAAAAAGAAGGATATAAGAAGAAATTTATCAAAGAGGAGCAGATGAAACTGAAGTGTGATCATTAATTATGGCAGAATAGGACATCTTAAGAAAGATTGCTTTGAAGTCATGGAAGTACCTGACTAGTAAAAGAAGTTCAAGGAGGAGAAAGATAAAGAAAGAGTTAACTATATTGATGACAAAAAAGATTCTAATCAGGTATCACAGTCTGGTGTTCTTAATGGTATTTCCCTACTTGAGTTTGAAAAAGTGATTCACACAGAAATAGCAAAACTGTAACGCTCCAGTCCCAGAAGAATAGTGCCAAGAGACCAGTGCGCTACTGGGGAAAGGGGGAAGGGGTTGTTACATAAAGATAATTATACAAATGGGATTAGTGCCTCAATCAATTAGGCAACATAACCTCTATAACTATAATAGAACCACACACTAAGGCGTTCAGAAGGAACTTGAATGAATTACCAATCATCAAAGGGAACTTATCCCACCAACCAATTGTAAAGGCACATCTGAGCAATAAGCACAAATCATAACATGGTTCAAACAATTAAAGACAAGCTATATCAGAGTAAACGGAACAAGCGCGGAGCATTTTTATTAAACTTAAGTAAATTAATTATTTCAAGCACTTCAGTGTTACAAAGTATCTAGGATCTCTGACGCGCGGTCGTTTCAAACTCAAAATGAATTTCTAACTCCTATGCCCACAGCGAGCGTAGCTAGCTCATGAGTACAAGTCGATCCCGTAGAGAGCTATTGTGATCTCACCTTCGAGTAACCAATCAAAAAAGGGGTTGGTTGTGTTGTCACCTTAACTGAAAATAAATCTACAAAATAACACTAGAGAAAATATCAAATAATAAAGGTTCCGGTATTTGAACTAGAATTTGATTTAAATATAAAACTACTCGATTATGGGCACACCGATTTTCATGCATGTTAAGTCACCTAGTTTTGGAGACCGGATTCCTCTCTGCATCTCCTCATTCATCCTTTCATTTTAGGTTTAAAAGTGATTCCTCGTCAAGTAGACCCCTAACCTATTATCCACCCCCATGTTCCCTAAAGAGGTGTAAATGAATAAACAGCAGTGTGCCCTAGACGAACCAAAGTTTATTGTGTTTACTGATTTCTCGTGTGCCCACAACAACCCATCGATTCCCTTATTACTATATGAATCAACACACAGTCACAATTCGCTAATTTAATTAATAGTGGTGTGCCCTCTATGTCTAACGAGTGATCAGCCATATTGGACATTTATGATTTCATTTATTTTATGCAATATCGTCGTTTACTTAATATTGAAGATGATATGGTGTGTGCAATGCACACAGAAGATCATATCATTGGTGCCTTATTAAGTAAAAGAGTGTTCACAACCTAGATGGAAGTAGACAAACCATAGGTATAGTTGTGGTATAATTTGGAATTAGTCTATCTTGACTATGAAATTATACAAGTACATTTTTTGTAATGTATTGAACTGGATCGCAGTGAGATAATTCTAATAGACTGACAGGCATTAGAATATAGATCTCGAATACTCATGATTCTTAATCCCTATATAATAGTAGACATGTTTATTTTAATGCTTACTACTTTGATTTATCAATAAGTGAGATTCCAATTAAAGAATCAATAAGCTCGATAAGTTAGGCAGTGACATTACTATAATCGATGAGTTACTAATTATAGACAGAATCCGTGCACTGGTGCACCGGGTTGATGATGTCCCCTGAGGAGCTCAAGAAGGATTATTATGCTAAATCATGCAGGTGGATTTATATCCGGCATAATAATAAAGTTTGAGTGATATTACTTATGGATAAGAAATTAATTAATTTAGTTGTCAGTATACTGTAATTAATTAATGGACATTCGATATCTTAAACAAAGAGAATTAATTGAGTTAAAAGAAGTCCATGATTTTCGATAAATATGGTTTAGGGAGGTAGTGCATTATTAATCCTTTAGTGGACTGGATTAATATTAATGGGTTTAAATTATGTTCTGGGCTGAACATGGAGAATTTAAGCATGTTGGAGACCCAACCCTAAAAGCCCTTCTAGATCCCTACTGTAGCCTTATTTATATCTGTTGAAGAAAGGCTAAAAACCCTAGCACACCATAATTTCGAAATTGGCTCTCCTAAAAAGAGAAATATTATCTAAAATTTTAGTTTTTTAGGTTCTTAGTCTTCAAGCTTCTTCGAGGTCTGGAGGATCGTCGCCCACACGACGTCTAGATCGAGATCAAGGATATACAACAGAAGATCTCTGGAGTGAAAATCAATTCCACATCAAAGCCTCAATATTTTTGGCCATTACAGAGGTAAATTGATCTATCTCAGTTATTCCACTGCGTATGAGATTTAATTTCAGTTCTAGTATGTAGTGGGAGATATATACTTTGTATATATCAAAATCATTTTGTTTGATCAGCACGCATCCAAATGAATCCTAGTAATCCATCAATTGGTATCAGAGCTGGATTTTAGCTCTGTGTGGTGATTGAATCCTCATGCGTATTTTTTGAAAAATTTACATGTTGTGTGGTTGGAGATATAGTATTGCATAACTTGGTTTTGCAGGGTAATTATTCCAACTATCATGGTATGCATGTATGTTTATTTTTTGAATTTTATGGTGCATGGTTGGTTTTGATCGGTTTGATCAAGTTTTTACTCCATGAGAAAATCCATGGATAGATTAGATTTAATTTTGTATCAAAATTATATCTAATATGTTGTTTTGAGTTGTATCCATAGTTTAGATTTAGTTGTAGATTTGTTTTTGTTGTAATCTTGTTATGGAGGAGAATTTTAGTCCATATGGAAGAAGTACAAAGCAGATGGCAACTAGGAGTCCTAAACAAGGAAGGAAATCACTCAAAATACGAATTTTCGGAAATTCCCGAGAGCAATTTTTTCGCCAAAACTGGTTCTGGCGCTTTCCTTGCAGAGGCCATAACTTTTGACTTGGGATGAACCACGGGACCCATGACCACTCAAATCGAAGGTATTTGAGAGATCTATGTAGCATCCCGTTTTTTCTTTATATTTAATAGTTTTAAATAATTTATTAATTAATTTAAATTTCTCTATTTAATATTTTCTTTAGTGGAGATTGGGCCTTGGATTTAATTTTTTTTTTGGTTTTGAAATTCCTTGATGGGCTATGAAGAGTTGTACAATATCTAATTTATATATTTTTAGTGGGCTTTAGGAATTTTATTAGTGGATTTTGGTTAAAAAAAACTGAATCTAGATTAAGATCAAGGTCAAATACATGCATGTAGGTAATTGATATAAGGTCAACCTATAAAGTTTAGGAAATGATCTTCGTCTAATATTTTTATTATGGAATAGATAGCTCAATTGATATTTTCCTAAGATAAATAAAATATTAATGAAATACTTCATCTTAAACAGAATTCATTTTTTTTACACAAAAACACTAATCACAAAACGGTTGCTCGGGCGATTTTCGTGAAGAACTCCAAGAATTTAACTTTTGTCTTTCAACGTCAAGTTCTGCAATTTTCTACCTATCTGGTATAATTTCTGAGCAACTTAATGTTTATTTTAGTTTTTACTACATGTTTACGACTCTTCGAGATATTTCGATAGATGATTATCCTACAATTGTTCGTAGAAAAATCTCTAGTTGTTGTCACATAAAATTTCATTTTTTTTTATTTGTAGCCGTAACTGTCCAGTTTCGGATTCATATTTCTCTCCATCAACTGAAAATCAATACAATGTAGTAGAAATCAATTTCTTCTAAACTCATAAGCATGCACGAAAAAAAAAACAAATATATAAATATATATATATATATCTATATATATACTAGACGATTTGTATATCATCATCTTTGTACAGTGGTCACTAGGGTAATGATGACTCTAATTAACAGTAGATCAAAATTTTTCTTAGAAGAAGAGAACATAATATGTATCTATAATTCTATATATATATATAGGAAAAATAATAGACTGCATGATCTAGAAAGATGAATAAATATATGGGAGTTTGTAGCTAATGATGAATGATCATGGGCTGGCAGTAGATACGAATGCATGGTGAGGGATTGATAATTATATTCTTGTGTAATTATCAAAGACAAATGTTTATTTTATTTTTATTTTTATTTCTTTTGAAATTTTCGAAAATGCCTTTGGAAATACAAAGTTTGTCTATTCTGTTTGATTTATAAATTTCTTGATAGTCCAAAATAGTATTCTTTCTAAAGTCAATACATATGACCCCGTAAGTGTATTTATAAATTATTTCCAGAATTTAAGTTACACTAGAATCTGTTAAAACTCATGCACTTTTAAATCATTAATTGGAACGAAATTTAGTTTTAATCTGCTTGTTCCGAGTTTTTAAAATATTCCAGATTTTTATATTAATATCTAAGTTAAATTTTCAGATTTATTTAGTGTTTGGTGTCTATTTGTGGTGTTTTGTTGCATAATTTTTGCGTGTTTCATTTGTACTTTCTAATGTTTTGTTCTAGTTTACCTTTAGGTTTTGTGTGATTTTATTCCCTGCTACTCTTATGGTGGAATAAGCCAAGTTTTGGAAAACTTGAGCTTTTGTACGCAATATTTCAATTTTTAGGTAATAAGGTGGCACGACACGAAGATAGGCCGGAAGAGATGAGCCCGGACCGGAAGAGATGCACCCAGAAGGAGGAGCCAAAGGCCCCCGCGGTCGCGCAAGCCCCGCGGCCACGCACCATGTTGGCTGAGGAATCCCCGCGGCCGTGCGAGGCCCGCGCCCGCGTGAGGGTGCTCTCGGCGGAGACACCCCGCGGGCGCGCGATCTGCTCTGTTTGCCCGATCATCGCCATTCTACACTCGTCTCTCGCCTCCTCTTCTAGAATAAACATATTCCTCTTCTTCCCTCCTCATTTTGGGAACAAGCAATCCTTGAGCCACCCTAATCTAACCATAGGGGGTAGGGATTAATTCCCCTAAGCCCACTTTGTGGACTTTTTCTCCACAAAATCCTTCTCCCAAATCTCTCACAATTAATGCCTCTCCCATCACCTTTTCTCTCTCTTTGGATCTCTCTCTCCCTCTCATATCTAATATTAGATTTTGGGGATCCAAGAAAGGAGCATTCACTCCATTCACTCTCATTCAACCTCACCACTCCACTCTCTTTCTCAACCATACCATTCTCTCCATTCTCTCTCTCTTTTCATACACACTACACACACTAAATCTCTACACCACTATTCCTCACCATTTTCACCATCAACACCACCACAAAAGAGAAGAGAAGAAGAGAGAGAAGAAGAGAACCAAGCCAAGCTAGGAGAAGGGAAGACGAGAAAAGCCCGACGATGAGCCATCCGTGAAAGCTAAACTCGAAGGAGGTTTCTCTTGTATTTTCTTTGTATTTCTTGGATGTTTGTGGGGATTTGTCCCAAAACTCTTGAAAGATACTTAATATTGTAGAAGTTTGAGTTATTTGCATTTGATTTATGAGATGACTTCCTTTTATGGTATTTGTGTTGTTTTGAGCATGTTTAGTGGCTAATCTCTCTATTAGGGGGTAGATGATCGAGGTGGTTTTGATCTATGCTTGTTCTCGTTGATTGTTGTTGTTGGAATCGTGCTTTTTCATGTTTAGGTAATTGATCACTACTTGAACATTGATAGGATTTAGAGGAGTCTTGATTGTGAATCTAAATCCGGAAATTGGTTCCTTCGACGTTAGGTGCATGGGGTTCATAAGCCTAATATGTTAATCTTGCATGTATGGTATAGCTAAGAGATGTTTAACGGATAGACGGTGACAGGAATTGAAGTTAAACTAATTGAAAGGGTCTATCATATTTGTGAGAATAACATTATCAACTTGACTTAAGCATAGTGATAAAACCATTGAGAGAATCTACACCCTAATACCTTAATCAAACTTGTTTATGCTAATCTCATTTTAATTCATGTTTTTGCATTTAATCACCTTGCCTTATTGTCTATTTCGAATTTGTAGCATAATCCTCATCAAACCCCTTGTTAGAATGTTTAGATTTTATTTTAGTTGTTTTGTCGAAAGCATGTGTAGCCTATAGATAGTTCTTTCACATAAAGTCTTCCTTGAGAGATCGACTTAGGTTAAGCTCATCGCTTCTACAATTGACCCCGTCCAATTGCGAGTGTAGTCCTAAGTAGTGTCTAGTGAGCATAAACTGGAAATTATAAGTGTAAATTTGGACCCAATCAAATTTTGGCGCCGTTGCCGGGGAAGGCTTTTAAGAATTGTCTTTTTAGTGCGATATTTGCTTTTATGCTATTTGTTTGTATTTGTGAATGTGATCTTGTTTAAGTGTCGTGTTTGTGTTGTTGTTTTTGTTTTGATTATCTTGTGTTGATTGTTTAGTCTCACCTCTCTTTCCGTAAGGTACATTTGATCTCCATTTCGTTTGTGTTTGTGTATGCTAGGGAGGCGAAACCTCAATCAGAGACTAGCCCCCGTGTTTGACGACATCCATCGACCAAGGAGATTTGACGTGTTCGAGTGGGAAAAAGATATGGAAGCTAACCCTTTCAATAACCCCGATAATGCCAATGCCAATGCCAATGCGGCTAGGAACATGAGAGACTTTGCTCGTCCCGTGATTGGGGCGTTGACTTCTTGCATAGTTCTTGGAGAAGCCGTACGGAACTACGAATTGAAGAACATCCATTTTAGCCAACTTCCCTCATTCTACGGGATGCCGGCCGAAGATGCTTTGAACTTCATCCGGGAGTTCTATTCCGTTGTTCAAACCTTTCCTCTCCAAGGTTTGAATGAGGATCAATTGAAGATGAGGTGTTTTCCCTACACCTTGAAGGATCGAGCCAAGACGTGGTTCATGTCTCTTCCGGCCAATTCATTGGCCAATTGGAATGCCGTATATGAGAAGTTCATGGCCAAATACTACTCCAATCAAAAGACCCAAAACTTGAGAGCTCAAATTGTTACTTTCACCCAATCTCCGGGTTAATCATTTCATGAAGTTTGGGATCGATTTCGAGGTCTCCAACAACAATGCCCTCACCACCATCTTACATCCGAGTTGCTCAACCAATTCTTCTACGACGGGCTTTCACAGAATTTCCAATATATGGTGGACAATGCATCGGGAGGGGATATTGGAGGACGCACCACCGAAGAGGTCTCAAACATCTATGAGACCATGACCACAACTTCTCAACAAAAGAGTGCTAGGGGGAAGAGAGATTCCGTCAATGAAGCTAACCCTAGTTATGACGTGACAAAGTAACTTGCCGAGTTGACAAGGCAAGTAGAGATGCTTAGAACTTCTGAGAGACCACCCCAACAAGTGATGACCATTGAGACGTGTGGGATTTGTGGAGAGTATGGCCATGGAGCCAATTTGTGCCAAAGATCGATCGAGCCGGAGTCAAGTGAAGAGGCTCATTTCCATGCTCTTCAAGAGCAAGTGAATGCTCTCCAAGGCTTCCAACCGCGCCAACAATATAACCCCTACTCTCAAACATACAATCCGGGATGGAGAAATCATCCTAATTTCTCTTGGAAACAACCTTAACAACCTCCTCTACCACCACAACAACCGCCTCCACCTCAACAAGCCGGAGGTGGCCAAGCTTCACCTTATCCTAGGCCGCAACAATACCCGGCCCAACCGAAACAACCACCAAGGCTGACATTGCAAGACACATTGCAATCCTTCATCTAAGCCACTCAACAAAGATTTGAATCCGTTGAGGCTTCCGTGAAGAGAATTGAGACTCAAGTAGGCCAAATAGCCGGGACCGTTGGAGAGTTGGCAAAGCAAGCCAAGCCGGGCAAGTTGCCTAGCCAACCGGAGCAAGCTCAAGCCATTACCGTGCTTAGAGGAGGCAAGGTAATAGATAACAAGATTGGCGAGTCAAGCCCAACCAAGGAGGTTGAAAAAGAAGATGAGACTCCTTCACAACAATAAAAGGAGTCTGAGAAAGAAAGTGGAGAAGTGAAGAAGCCCACACTCCACAAGGCTACCAATCCTTACAATCCTCCAATTTCATTTCCAAGCCGGTTAAGGAATGAGAAGCAAGACACCCAATTCCAAGAGTTCTACAAACTCTTATCCAAGGTGAATGTCAATCTTCTACTCCTTGATGTCATCCGAAACGTGCCGGCCTATGTCAAGTTCTTCAAGGAACTTGCTTCAAAGAAAAGGAAGTTTGGAGAGGATGAGAAGATAGAGGTATCTGAAGTGGCGAGTGCAATCCTACAACATCAACTACCACCAAAGCTCCGTGATCTAGGTAGTTTTACTCTTAAAATTGCTTTGGGAAATGGCAAAGAAGCATGTGGTATGCTAGACTTAGGAGCCGGAATTAATTTGATACCTTACTCTATTTATAAACAATTAGAGTTAGGAGAATTGAAACCTACTAGAATGTGTCTTCAATTAGCGGATAGGTCTGTGAGATATCCTAGGGAAATAATAGAGGACATTCTAGTTAAGGTTGGTGGATTGATAATACCGATTGATTTTGTTATTTTGGATGTAGGTAATGTGAAAGAAACAGGTAAAGAACATACACTTCTCCTAGGTAGACCTTTTATGGCTACAACAAACACCTTAATTGATGTTAAAAATGGAACATTAAAAATGTCGGTGTTAGGAGAAACGGTGTCTTTTTCCATTCATGAAAACAAGGCTATCCCCGTCTCCTCATTTGAGGAAAATTATTCTTATATAGATGCTATTGATGTCTTGGCCGAGGAGGTTTTCTTGCAGGAAATAGGTGCTCTGTGGAGAAGTGAAACCTCGTCCGAGGAGCTTGCTATGGATGAAGCCTACCTCAAGTGTGGGGGAGACGAGTTGAATGCCGAAGAGATGGAGATCTTGCTAGGAGAAGGCATGAGTCTAATGCAAGTCATGGCCTCAACCGAAGAAGAAGTGAAGCCTACTCCCGAGCTTGAGCTCAAGGAGCTCCCATCTCATCTCAAATACGTCTACCTCGACGATGAAGAGAAGAAGCCCATGATCATCTTTTTCGGGTTAGAAAAGGATGAAGAGGACCTCTTAGTAGCCGTGCTAAAGAGGAACAAGCCATTGGATGGAGTCTTTCCAACATCAAAGACATTAGCCCCTCTACGTGTATGCATCGCATCATTCTAGAGGAAGGGGCTAAGCCGGTTCGTGAAGGGCAAAGGAGGCTCAACCCCGTGCTAATGGAAGTCGTTAAGAAGGAGATTCTTAAGCTCCTAGAGGAAGGGATCATTTATCCCATAGCCGATAGCGAATGGGTGAGCCCGGTCCATGTGGTGCCGAAGAAAGGAGGGATAACGGTCGTTGAGAATGACAAGGGAGAACATGTGGCTACTCGAACGACCACTGGGTGGAGAATGTGCATTGACTACCGAAAGCTCAATGCCGCCACAAGAAAAGACCATTTTCCCCTTCCCTTCATTGATCAAATACTTGATAAACTAGCCTATCATAGTTTTTATTGCTTTCTTGACGGTTTATCGGGTTATTTTTAGGTGGCCATAGCGCCGGAGGACCAAGCCAAGACCGCATTCACATGCCCGTTTGGTACGTTTGCATGTCGAAGGATGCCATTTGGACTATGCAATGCACCGGGCACTTTCCAAAGGTGTATGTTCTCCATCTTCTCTGAAATGATTGGAGACTTCATTGAGGTATTTATAGATGACTTTTCGATCTTTAGATCCTCATTTTCCGATTGTTTAGAGAAATTGGAACTTGTCTTGAAAAGGTGCATAGAAAGTAGCCTAACTCTTAGTTGGGAAAAGAGTCATTTCATGGTTACTAGTGGCATAGTGCTTGGTCATGTTGTGTCTAAAGAAGGAATGAGTGTAGACAAGGCTAAGGTAGATGTGATTGAAAAATTGCCTCCACCCGTTAATGTGAAAGGAATTAGAAGTTTTCTAGGCCATGCCGATTTTTACCGTAGGTTTATTAAAGACTTCTCAAAAATTAGCCAAACTCTATGCCATTTACTTGCTCAAGATGTTCCTTTTGAGTTTGATGAAAAATACTTGCATGCGTTTAATACTCTTAAGGAGAAATTGATCACCGCACCCGTTGTTGTTCCCCTTGATTGGTCTTTACCATTTGAGATAATGTGTGATGCATCAAATTCTGCCGTTGGCGCCATTTTGGGTCAACGAATTGATAAAATTCTTCGTGTAATTTACTATGCTAGCCTTACCTTGAATATTTCTCAAGTAAATTACACCACAACCGAAAAAGAATTGCTTGCCGTTGTGTTTTCTTTGGATAAATTTAGATCCTACATCTTAGGTTCTAAAGTAATCGTGCATAGTGATCATGCGGCTTTAAGGCATTTGTTGACCAAACCACAAGCTAAACCTAGACTCATTAGGTGGATTTTGCTTGTATAAGAATTTGATGTTGAGATTAAGGATAGAAAGGGGTGTGAAAACGTGGTAGCGGACCATTTATCTCGTCTCCCCGTTGATGAAAATTTCAATTTGTTGCATGAAAAAGGAGTTGATTGTGATGCATTTTCATATGAGCATGCTCTTGAACTTAATTTCTCTCCTTGGTATACCGATATTATCAATTATCTTGCTTGTGATAAAATGAGACCTAACCTTTCTTTCCAAGAAAAGAAAAGATTTTTGGCAAAGTGTAGGTATTACTTTTGGGACGATCCATACCTTTTCCATTTGGGAAAAGACGAAATAATTCGAAGATGTATCCCGGAAGAGGAGCAAACCGACGTTCTAGCCTTTTGCCACTCATCTCATTGTAGTGGCCATTTTGGAGGGCAAAAGAAGCTAGAAAGATCCTACAATCCGGTTTGTATTGGCCTTCGATTTTTAAAGATGCTCATGCTTACTCCATTTCATGTGATAAATGCCAAAGACTTGGCAACATTAGGAGAAGAAATGAAATGCCTTTAAATATCAATCTTGTTGTCGAAATTTTTGATGTTTGGGGTATTGATTTTATAGGACCCTTTCCTAACTCATTTGGTTTTGAGTATATCCTGTTAGCGGTCAACTATGTGTCAAAGTGGGTTGAGGCATCCCCACTAGGTCTTGTGATGCTAATGTGGTTATCAAGTTTGTGCAGGAGCACATTTTGAGTAGGTTTGGATTCCCTAGAGCGATCATAAGTGACGGTGGAAGTCATTTCACCAACAAGCTTTTTGCCAAATTGATGAAGAAAAATGGAATGAATAACAAGGTGGTGACTCCATATCATCCACAAACTTCCGGTCAAGTGGAGACAAGCAACAAACAAATTCAAAACATCTTAAAGAAGACCGTGAATGTGACGAGGAAGGATTGGTCACAAAGGCTACCGGATGCTCTTTGGGCGTACTGGACGGCTTACAAAACCATCCTAGGGATGAGCCCATACCACCTCATTTATGGAAAAGCATGCCATCTCCCAGTTGAGATCGAGCACCGAGCCTATTGGGCTATAAAAGTGGTGAATTGTGATCTAACAAGTGCGGGAAATGAGCGAGCCTTGCAATTGTCCGAGTTCGATGAATTGAGAAACGAAGCCTATGACAACGCCAAGATTTACAAAGACAAAGTGAAAAGGCTACACGATAGGTGAATTGTCAAGAAAGAGCTCATGCTGGGCATGAAGGTTCTCCTTTTCAACACTAGATTGCGGCTTTTCCCCGGAAAACTCAAATCACGTTGGAGCGGATCGTTTGTCATTGAAGAAGTGTTCCCGTACGGAGTGGTCACGATGAAAAATCCGGTAACAAACGTTACCTTTCAAGTGAACGGTCATCGAGTCAAGCCATAATATGAAGGGTTTTCGCACGAAGCCGATGTGGAGGAATTGAAACTTGTCAATTCCGAGTGAATTCTCTAAAAACTTCATCTAGCTCGAGACGTTAAAATGAGCGCTGCATGGGAGGCAGCCCATGATTTTTATTGTTTGATTTTATTTTCTCTTGTCTTAATTTTAATTTGTTCATGATATTTTGAGGTGTGGAAAATTTTTAATTGGGGAAATAATTTTGCAGGGGTGGAGAAGAGAAGAAAAATAGAGCAAGAAAGTGCGCATATTGAGAAAAGAAAAAAAAAACACAGCGCGGGCGGGGCGCGAAAATGCCGAGACACCCGCGCCCACGCCGCGCGCAAGGCGCCCCCACCGCGCCACACGCCCCGCCGCTCCATCTAGCCCCGCCGCGCCACCCGCCCCCGCGGGGCTCCCTCTTGCGCACCCCGCGGGGCTCCTTCTCCATGCCCCGCGGGGCGCTCTCTCCCTTGCTCTCCCTCTCTTGCTCCCTCTAACCAACACATACCCCCCTCCGCGGGGCCCACCTCTTTTAACACTTGTGGACATCATTCACCACTTGTACTCCCCCTCTGGACACTTGTACTCACCCTCTTCAATAATAATTCACCTACCTCCTTCACTCCCTATCTCCTTCTACGCCCTCTTCTATTTCCCCAAATTTTACTCCCAATTTTGCTACATTTCACAGCACCAACTTCATACCTCTTCCAAAATTCCAACCAAACTTCACCAATCTCCCAAACGCCCCCGTCGCTCCATTCTACCCCGCCGCGCTACACCGCCCCGCCGGGCTATTTTCTCGTGCTCCACCTCCATCTCTAAATTGTTGCTGCACTTCCTCTCTCTGCACGTCTCCAATATCCTCACCATGGGCCCAAAAATGAAGTTACCTAAAATTTTGGGAGGAAAGGGCAAAGACAAAGGTAAGAATGCTAGCAAAGCCACAAGCACTAACAAGGGCAAAAGCCCGGAAGGCACGAGCTCTCCACCCATGGTGTCGGACCTCCGCCAACAATATGGAGCTCCGTTCCTCATCACCACTCCGAATGAAGGTAACCGTTACCTCACTCTCCGTAGCCATGAGATATCTTGTCCTCGCTACATTGATTAGAAGTTGATGCGGGAGTTGAATTTGGAAAAACAAATAATGGAGTATCTTAAGGTGTTAAATTTGCAAACCTTTGCTAGGATGTAATATTATACTTATGATAATGTCGTGCTTGAATTTTTGGTGTCGTTTCCACATGATGAGGAGGAGGGAAAGAGTTGTACCTTTAGGATGTTTGATTTGCAATATAACATCACTTTGGCTGAATTGCGGGATTACTTTGATTTCCCAACTGTGGGGATCAAGAGAATACCATTTGATTTCAATGCTGCGGATGCATGGTATGAAATTTCGGGGTTCCGGAATTGGAATACAAAGGGCATTCCGAGAAAATTCATTGAAGATCCCGCCTTGTCCGTTGTTCACAAATTCTTGGCATACAACATTTCGGGCAAAGAGCAAGCCAACAAGATGAACTCAACGGAGATCTTCCTACTTTGGTGTGCAAAGAAAGGCCGAAAAGTATGCCCATCCACCTTCATTTTGAGCACTATCAAGGACGCCATCATGCGGAAGACCCAACACCCTTCCTTCTGTGCATTCATCTCCGCCCTTTGTTTTAAAATTGGCGCACTTGATGAGGATGCCCCAGCTCCCACTGGCTACAGGCGGCTCGACACCCCTACAATTGACAAAGGGGAGCTCAAGCGAGCCGAAGTGATCTATAATGAGCGAGAGGTGCGCCCTCATGCAAAGAGGACTTGTGTTGGCACCTTGAAGCAAATCTAGCGCAGCACCATGGAGCTCACAGGTAGTTCCTCGTCTGCACCACATGAGCCCAATGAAGAGGGCGACGATGACGAGCATGACGCGGGCGGGTAATAAGAAGGACATGCAGCCCATCACGGGTACCACATGCTTGCCAATGACTGGGGGTCATTCCAAGGGTACATGGACTCTCGACTGGACCACTTCCAATACTCTATTGTCGACACCATGAGCACCTTTGGGGATCAAATCCGGGATTCCATGTCGACCTCTTGGCAAGAGCATAATGCCCGCATGTTGCAAGAACAAGAGCGTTGAGATACCTCTTTTGCACTAATGCATGACGCGATTGGGGCCGTGCACCAAGATGTTCGGGGCATCAACACTCGCCTAGACACGCATGATGAGCAAATTCGAGCCCTACAATCGAGCTGGGATGCATGGACTCTTGCCTTCTCTTTCCCGTCATAGAATCCACCACCTTATCCACCGGAGCAGTAACGTTTCTTTTATGTATTTCGTGTTTTACGTGTTTCGTGTTCGTGTGCGTTGTTTTTGTAATATATTATTCGTATTTTCCGTTGGTGTTTCCTAGTGTTATTTTGTAGGAGCTCGCGCACGTTGCCGGTTCTCTACAAAATTGTGACGTTCTCTCCTCCCTTCTCTCTTTTGCTTGCATTCGTTTTTCATACATTGAGGACAATGCATGTTTTAAGTGTGGGGGAGAGCTTGTTATGTTATGTAGTGAATTTTGTTGTTTTTGCTTAAATATGTTGGTGTTGATGATGTTATGTTAATTGTGTTGGTTTTGATATGCATGATTATTTGTTTTAGTTATCTAAGTATGGTGTAATTCTTTCACTTAGTATTTTGACTTGCCCAATGGTCAAATTTGAAAAAAAATTTATATGAATCTTCAAGGAATTACTTTCAAGTTGATCATGAATGAAGGAATTATTTCGTGGTGTTACTCTTAAGCATGAATTATTTTTTTGAATGTGATCACAATTTGATGATCAACGTTGAAAGGTCTTGCTCTTGAAAGAATAGGAAGCATGCTTGGCCTTGTTCTTGAAAACTTCTCCCCTTAATCATTCATCCTAGTATTTATGATATATATAAAAAAAATTATTAGAATAATAATAATAAAAACAAAAAATAGGGGAAAATAAGGATCTCTACTCCTCTAGTTGATTTATTCGACTATGAGTATGGGAAACCACACAAGGACACTAGGGATGTCCTCCCTATGGTTGTACCTTGTGATTCTTGATCCATACCCCCATGAATGTGTTTAAATAAATGGGATTGCATTCCGGATTCTACTCCTCTCATGTGTGTGTCAATCCTTTCATGTATTGCATGATGAGTATGGGAAACTACATTAGAAAGCCCGGTTATGCTCGATGATTTGACCTAATGATCCTTGTCCTGTGATTGCAATCCCCTTTGTCACTTAATGAAGTATCTTAATAAATTTGGATGTGATGTGTGGGGATGTAAATTAATTGAATATGGGCTAACGTGTTTTTCCTAGACTTGAGAGGATAACCAATTCACTTGATAAGATATTGTGTTCACATTCTTGGATAATGAATGCTTTTGTGGGAACCATGCAAATTGTCGATTATATGATCACCTTGTGAATATTTCCTTCTTGCTTTATATTTTTAATTTCTTATTTGCTTGAGGACAAGCAAAGAGCTAAGTGTGGGAGAGTTGTTTAGTGTCTAATTGTGTCATTTTAATTTATTTATTTTATTGTGTTTAGTATTTATTTTGTTTAATTTTATATTGTTATGTGTTGTTTTTATGTGTTTATTTGTGTTTATTGCTCTAATGGTGGATTATGCCAAGTATTGCAAAAGCTTGAGCTTTTAATCATAAAAGCAGGTATTTTACGGCAATTAGGTGGCAAGTGAAAATCGAGTAGTTGAGCTGGATTGTTTAAATTGGGAGATCAAGATTTTAAAAGGAACTAAGAAAAAAGCACCCGCGCGGGCGGGCACCGAAAATGCCGAGAGCCTCGCGCCCCCGCCGCACGCAAGGGCCCCCCTGTGTATCCCCCTCACTGAGTAAGATTTATAAGTACTCATCCCACATTTTTTTTTGAAATGTTTTTCAGGTAATTGAGCTTGGAGCTGCGAGGAGGAAATGGGGTGGTCGTGGTTATATGTTTTTACTAATAAAAAACTAATAATTAGACTTTATTGCTTTAATTAAAACTTCTAGACATGGAAATCATTTGGTTGTTCGCTTTGATTGAGTTAATTATTGCTGGACGTTAGTGGGAATATTTCTATGGATTTATTTATTATATAATTTGGGATTTAATCATCAAATTAAGATTTTTTATTAGTTTGTATTTTGTTATAAAAAAAAATGTTGATTTTATTTTATTCCGCATTTAAATAATAAAGGAAAAGTATCATTTTAAATTATTAAATTTAGGGTGTTACATTTAGAAGAGAAGCTTCTGGTGGTATCAGAGCCGAACCTCTCCCCGTAAGGTGTGGTTCGGGGACGAACCAAGCGGAAGCTGGTGGGCATGTGACGCCTGGGGCCGAAGCGTGGAGTGATTGCCGGTGCCAGGCACGGACAAAGAGCGGCTCCTATAAGACTTCCAAGCGAAGGGGTACATGAATGAACCGAATCCACCCGAAAGAGAGGGATTCTGAGGCTATACAAGAATAGGACTGTATAGTTGTGCTACTCATACTAACAAGGTGCATCTTCTTTTCTGGCACTCGTTCCACCAGAACTCCAAAGTTAAGCGTGCTTGATCTGGAGCAATAGTAGGATGAGTGACCCCCTGGGAAGTTTCTTAGGAAGCGTGTGAGTGAGGACGAAGCACGCTGGAAAGACTCGTGTTGGTTTGTGGAGACAACCGTCAGTTCAGTAGCCGGGTCGTTACAATCTACGTGGATGCAGAGGCCAAACAGTCAAAAACAGTGCCATGATAGTTGGAATGTTTTATTCCGTTTCGTGGTTATGTTTTTTATTTTGTCTAGCTTGCCATAAATGATTTATTTTTGTCCTGAGCATGTCGTGGTTGTTTTAAAAACCTTATTTAAAATGATTAAGTGGGTAAATGGATTTAATTAAAAGATAAATCAATTATTCCTATTGTTAGTTTATATGTGAAGTAATTTAATTACAAGTTCACTAGATTAAACTAAAAGGAAAAAATAGATTTATTTTTTAAATTATATCATGATGGTCTCCATAACTAGTTTGTATGTGAAGTAATTAACATGTAAGTTGGTAATGGGCCAACCTCCATAACGGATGTGTTTATTACAAGTTCACAAGATCAAACTTCTCTATGATGAAAATTAATGATGTAAAGTGATCAACATGCGCGCTAGTAATGGGCCAACCTCCATAACGGATGTGTTGTATTACTAGTTCACTAAGCATTAATTTAATAAGTTATGGTACACACTTAGATGCAATTAATTAAATAAATTTCCCAATTGAATGAGTTGTTTAATTAATCATAAGGCCAATTAAAAGAGATCCAATTATTAATTTTACTTGTCAAAAGGTTTAGTTGACTAGATGGTAAAATTAAAGGTTTCGAACCTGCTTAAAAAATACTTGTGTAAACGTCCACACTAACATGGCTTGCATATGTATTTTTTGAGATATTGGAGGATACATTTATATATTGTTTTGAGGTTTCAATATATTTATGTTATCAAGTGTGTCTGAATGTATGTTTACATTTTTATTCTTAGTTATTCAAAATGTGATTTAATCCACTTGCTGCGATACTTAAAGACAACAAACTTGAGGGTCCTAATTATATTGACTGGAAACGTAACTTGGACACTGTCCTTACCGCTGAAGATTACAAGTTTATTTTAACTGAGGAAAAACCTGAAACACCTACTAACGAGTCTAGTGAAGAGGATAAGAGATATCATAAGTAGTGGGTTAAGGCTGATGAGATGGCACGGTGTTACATCTTGCCTTCTATGTCAAATGTTCTGCAACTTCAACATCAGTCCATGGAGTCCGTTGCGGCTATGATGATAAATCTTAAGGAACACTTCGAGTATCAAGACCGTAGAGCTAGGCAACTTGCCATGAAGAACTTGATGACAACCCCTATGGTTGAGGGTACTCCAGTTGGGGATCATGTGCTCAAAATGATGTCCCATCTAAATGAGCTAGAGATCCTTGGAGCCCAGATCGACGGGGAAACCCAGCTCGACATCATTCTTCAGACCTTGCCAAAGAGTTTTGAACAATTTTGCCTAAACTATAATATGAACAAAAGGAATTATACGTTGGCAGAATTGTTGACAACACTCAAGTCGGCAGAAGGTCTTTTTAGGAAAAATGGATATGCTTATGTTGCTGAAAAGGCTTCAACTTCTAAACTGAATAAGTTTAAGAAGAAGAAGAAACCTCAGCAGGATGCAACAAGCATAGCCACAAAGGCGTTGGAGCCATAGGCTATAGTTAAGAAAATAAAGGGTAAGTGCTTCAAGTGCGGTGGAGAAGAACATTGGAAGACGGATTGTCCCAAGAAAAAAAATGGTTAAGGTATATCTTATTCACTTGTCATTGAAACATATTTAACGGCTTGTTCTACTCATTCGTGTGTAGTAGATACGGATGCCGCTGATCATGTCTGCATGTCTTTACAGGGGTTCTTGGAAACAAAAAGACTAAGTGATAGTGAGATTACCATATCCATGGGTAATGCTACGAAAGTGGCAGCTGTTACAGAGGGAGATTTTCATTTATCTTTTAGTAGAGATAGATTTTTAGTGTTGAAGAATTGTCTTTATGTGCCAAACTTTAGAAAGAATTTAATTTCAGTTTCTAAGTTGTTTTTGGATGGATATTTAGTTATTTTTGATAGCCAAGTTGTTATTAAGAAAAGTGACATTTTTATCTATTCTAGCATATTGATTGGCAATTTATATACTATTAACCCTACTGATACCACGATGCAACAAAGGCAAATTTATAATGCTTCTTCTAACCTTAAAAAGAGAAATGAATCTTCTCAAGTAAATCAAACATATCTGTGACATCTAAGGCTTGGTTATATTAACCTTAGTAGGATCTAAAGATTGGTTAGTAGTGGTTCGTTGGAGTCTCTCCAAGTCGAATCATTCTCAATCTGCGAATCCTGCTTGGAAGGTAAAATAACTAAGAGGCCTTTCAAGGCAAAAAGGAATAGATGCGGTGATGTGTTGGAATTAATCCATTCTGGTTTGTGTGGACCGATGTCTATTTAAGCCAGATGGGGTTTCGAATATTTTGTCACTTTCATTGATGATTATTCGAGATATGGGTACATTTACTTGTTGCGTTGCAAGTCTAAATGCTTTGAAAAATTCACAGTGTTTAAGGTGGAAGTAGAGAAATGGCAAGGTAAAAGTATCAAGTCACTATAGTTTGATCGTGGTGGTGAGTACCTTTCTGGAGAATTCTTGAATTATTTATCAGAAAATGGGATTGTATCCCAGTTGACTACACCTGGTACTTCCCAACAGAATGGTGTAGCAGAGAGAAGAAATAGAACTCTTTTAGAAATGGTTAGGTCAATGATGTGTTATTCAGAGTTGCCAGATTCATTCTGGGAATTTGTCATGGAAACAACGGCATATATTCTAAACATGGTACCTTCTATATCAGTTCTGAAAACACCTACGGAAATGTGGTCTGGTCGAAAGCCCATTCTAGAACATTTTCGGGTATGGGGATCTCCAGCACATGTGCTGGATAAGGATACTGAAAAGTTGGCACCATGTACGGAAGTACGACTATTTGTAGGATATCCTAAAGGAACGAAAGGTGGTTTATTTTATAGCCCTAGAGATTGAAAGATCATTGTCAGCACCAATGCTTGATTTCTAGAAGAGGGCTATGTAATTAACCACAAGCCCATGAGTACGATTGTTCTTGAAGAATTAAGGGGATAAACGCTTATTCCTGTACCATCTGTATAAGAGGAGATACCAGAAGACACTACACCACGTGTTGCTCCTTGTACACTAATGCTGATATTGGCTCGTCACAGTGGGAGGGTTGTTCATCAACCCTATAGGTTTATGTTCATGGAAGAATCTTTGGATTCTAGCGCACAAGAACCGGATCCCTGGATATATGATGAGGTAATCCAATATAAGGATGCAGATTCTTGGAAAATTGCAATGGAATCTGAAATGGAATCTATGGATTCTAACCAAGTGTGGGAGCTTGTAGAATTTCCTGAAGGGGTAAAAGCCATTTGGTGTAAATGGGTCTACAAACGTAAAAGAGGATCTAACAGGAAGGTTGAAACCTT
This sequence comes from Perilla frutescens, assembly GCA_026008535.1. NCBI lineage: Eukaryota > Viridiplantae > Streptophyta > Magnoliopsida > Lamiales > Lamiaceae > Perilla > Perilla frutescens. Next base: position 32,945,131 of record BRKX01000008.1, on the reverse strand, counting down.
CAAAGCTAGGCTTGTTGCAAAAGGTTATAGTCAAAAAGAAGGAATTGACTATGAAGAAACCTTTTCGCCAGTAGCCATGCTTAAGTCAATCTGGATTCTCTTGTTGATAGCTGCACATTTTGACTATGAGATTTGACAAATGGATGTCAAGACAGCTTTCCTAAATGGAAGTCTTGAAGAAAACATTCATATGTGGTAACTGGAGGGATTCATTACAAAGGGTCAAGAGCATCTTGTGTGCAAGCTTAAGAGATCCATTTATGGAATTAAGCAAGAGCATCTAGATCTTGGAATATTCGATTTGATGAGGTAATCCAGTCCTATGGATTTCATTAATGTCCGGATGAGAGCTGTGTGTATAAGAAGTACAACGGAAATGTAGTGGTATTCTTAGTACTGTACGTAGATGATATTCATCTTATTGGGAACAATAAGAAAGTATTATCAAATGTGAGGATATGGCTATCCGAACAGTTTGGTATGAAGGATTTGGGAGAAGCTGGACATGTCCTTGGGATCAAGGTTATCCGAGATCGCAAAAAAATGATGTTGTGCTTATCTCAAGCCATCTACATTGATAATGTGCTTGCTCATTTCAGCATGCAAGACTCCAAGAAAGATTTTCTACCTTTTTGGTATGGAGTACCTCTATCTAAGGATATGTGTCCCAAAACACAAGAGGAGATAGAGGAAATGAAGACAATTCCTTATGCTTCGGCTGTAGGAAGTCTCATGTATGCGATGCTATGCACGAGGCCTGATATTTGCTATGCAGTTGGCATGGTGAGTAGGTATCACACTACCACAAAAATGCTCATACTCTACATAATTAAGACTACGGTTCTTCAAAAATACCGTAATAAGATACTCAATCACTACGATTTTTTTGAGTCTCGTAGAGTATGAGCACTTTTTTTTCTCACGACTACGGTAACATAGGTTTCTGTAGAGTATGAGCGTCCATTTTCTCCTTATAACTACGGTGAGATAAAAATCATAGTCTATTGACATGTGTCAATTGTTAAGACTATGGAATGGATATTATCCGTAGAGATTTCAACAGAACACAATGTTTACGGTCTTGACACATAATTGTAATAATAATATTTATAAATAAGAAAAATAAATAAAATATGAAATTTAAATACCATATCTACAGTATTATTAAATTCATAGTAATAATGTATTTTTAAAAATAAAATTAAATTAAAACTTAAAAATTTGGGTAAAAACATGAAATCCCTAATTTTTGTCAAAACTCCCGTGCACAGCTTCTTCTCCTTCTTCTCTTCCGCGCGCTACCCACCCTTCTCCTTCTACTCTCCTGCTGCGTCGTCCTCCATCTTCTTCTTCTTCTTCTTCTTCTTCTTCTTCATACTCTTCAAGCTCTGGAAATCACTTTCTCACTCGCCGCGCCAACTCAGTTAGGACGACTCAGTTAGTTGACACCGAGCTGATTGACATCATCGCCAGATACAGCGTGGGTTTCGGCAAAATCAACTTGGACAAGTGCAGGGAGAAAGGAATTAGGGTTTACTAGTTGCGATTGGGATTTTGAGGAGAACCTGCACGTACGGTGCATTTGAGGAGAAATTGGGATTTTGAGTCGAGTACTAAGACCCAGATTTTTTCTTGCAGAAGCTCACAGATTTTCACGTTTTCTACGGCACCAAATTCTGGTATCTCTTCTTTTCTTTCTCGTTCAATTTGCTTATGATTTCAATTTTTTTATATTTATATATTTTGAACGATTTACTTTGAGGTGTAGCCAAACATGTAAAGGATAGCTTTGAAGCTTAGCCAAACATGTAAAGGCCTTGGGGATTCTGGGTGAAATGAACGAAGTCCAACTTAAATTTATATAATTTCTTTATTCAAAAGCAAATATGAATCAGATTAATTAAACTCGAACTTAATATAAAATTTGGCAGGCTCTCATATCGTTGAGTGCCAAATCGACATCTTTTCAAAGAAATTGAAGGAGTAGTCAGTTAAAATCTTTAGGTATTCTCTTTGGAAAATGGTCCAGCACATGATATCTGGAGAAATATTAGTGTTCCTATCAGTGTCAACATAGCTGATAACGATATGAAATTTGCCGTAGATTGGCTAAGGTATGACGTATGCATATTGCCCTCAACTTGTCATATGAATGAACTTTTCATTAGTTTTGTGTTTCAATTGTTCTTAAAATATTTGAAATGTTCGAGTTTAGTTAAGCTTGATTCTGCCCCACCATTCTGATGCCTCTAAAATAATTTTTGCTCCTATTCCAAAAGAAAAAATGTGTTTTTTGTTTGGTGAAGAAGTTTATTAGAAACAAATTTATATTGATTCGTAATTTCCTTAGATTTTTTTCTTTGTTTTTTTCTCCAATTTTTTTTCCTTTTCTGATTCTTTAAGGTGATTCTATCATGCCCTCTATATTATTGGCACAGTTAATAGCTTTCCTCAACCAATCGGTTTATTTATTCAGCTGTTGTTATAAAAAGAAATTAGAGACTGGACCACTAGTCTGAATCAGTTATGCATGCTAATTTCATTTCCTCGTATATTGAATGCTTGTGTGGATGAATTATGTGATAATGAATTTGGGTCCTTATGTTTATTAGCTTATAACTTGTATTGATTTGATTTGGTTGATCTGTTTCAACTTTTTCTAGGTTTTTGAAGCTTCATATATGGCTGCAATTCAAGAATTGTGAGATTTGACCGACTATTGGGGCATTTCAGCCATTCATTACTCAAGGTTTTTGAGGTTGAAGAAAGGTGGCTGGGGTAAGAAGTTTACATTTGATTAAGAGCTTCTATTGGAGCTATGTAATCTGTCTTTTTTATTAATGCCTCTCTCTTTAGTCATATGTTTTTTAAAATATTTGGGTATATTACTATCCATTCAAAAAATCTGGATTTTCCAATCTATATTTGATTAGCTATGTAGTATACAAACCGTCTATTTTATGACATCTTGAAGGATTAGGTATGAAATTTGTGTTTCAGGTTTGAGCATGCTCCAATCTGCCAATGGAGTAATGCCCTCGAGCCATTAATTAGTTAGCAAAAACGATAAATGATTCGTAAATGAAAGTTTAAGATCTGTGCATGTATAGTCCGGAGAATCATTCTTAGTTTGTTATATTTGTCCTTTTTATCTTGATAAGTTATTTGTTGCATGTTTATTTGTGAGTTCCAGTTGACTTTCAGTTGAATTATGCACAAGAGTGGATTGTAATGGGGTTGTTGTTGTTGTTGATGATGATGATGATGATGATGATGATGATGATGATGATTAGTTAAATGTCAAGTTGCTTCTGTTATTTCTGAATTCACAATCTTGATGTTGTGTTTACCACCTTTTCTAGTTCGAATTCTGAATCGATAAACCAGAAAATGAAGAAAGTTTTTCTCTTTTATCTTATTTCCTTTTCCATTGTTTTTGGCAACTTGATAGTATCTTGAATCACGATTAATGTTCTACCTTTTTTTTATTCTTAAAGAAGTTCTGTTTGCATGGCTTATTGTTGTTTCTGTTTTCTCTGTGCCATGTACTCTGCTCCTTTTGCCAAATATGGCTACTCCGATGCTTAAAGATTTGGGAGTGAAGGTGTCGTGGGATGATTGTAGGATAATTACAAGTCAGATAAGGTCACAACTGCTTCATTTACAAGTCTTGTGATATATCTTCAAGTAGGAGAGGTTAATTATTGGAATAACTTCCTAGCTCATTTATTTTGCTCAACTTAATTTCCTTTTGATAATTGCATTTCTTCTTCATTTCTTAAGTTGCTATGCCCAGCTATATCTCATGCATTTGGATATTTTTTAACAAATTATCAAGTTTACTGAAGTTTTTGTCGATGTATAATGTGATAATCTGATTTTAATGTAATTATATTTTAATATTATCAGAGTTGGGAGCAACATATCATAATTGGCTGGAGTTAATTATCCATACTACCTAACTAGGGGCTGGATTTATTGTGAAAGAAGTAGAGGCTGAATCTACTTGATTTTTGCTTTGGTGTAAGGTATGTTTGATTATTTGTTTTGGTGATATTTGTGATATAAAGTAATTTATTTTAGTTTTCATGGTGAAATGTTTCCACTCAGGATATGGACATGCATCATGTTTCGGATTTTCATTCCCATGGTGGCAATAGGAACGGATGATCAAGTACAGAGAGGGCGAGAAAGAAAGTGAGAGTTTGGAATCAAAGTGAGCAGATTGCAATCGTCTCTTTGTATTTTGAATATTATTGGGTATTTTTGGAGTTTAGATTATATTTTTGATATTGATAATGGATGGTTGTATTGGATATTGGTGATTTTCTATTGGATATTATGGATGTTGTATTTGATATTAGATGTTGTATTGGATATTGGATCTGTATTGAGGTTTATTTTGAATTTTTGTAAATTTAATTTTTTGTAATTTTATTTTATTTTGTTGCAAATATATGGACTACAGATAAATTAACTGTAGAGATCGGAGTATTAAGAAATTGAAAATACTACGGTATAAAACACAACTGTAGTCTTAAGGTAACTTTTACTACGGTTTTCAGGTCCAAATGGGGTAAAATATCTACGGTCGAAGCGTAATCTGTAGTCTTAATTGCCTTATCTCTACAGTATTTTTGGTCTTATGACTACGGTGTCATAACCGTAGTTGATTTGTTCTTAAGACTACGGTTAAAAATCGTAGAGTAGGTGGGTACTCTATCTCTAGACCACCTATCTCTACGATTGCAGATTCCTTAAGACTAGGGGTTTTAGCCATAGAGTATGAGCATTTTTGTGGTAGTGTCAGTCTAACCCTGGAAGGGGACATTGGATTGCGGTAAAGCATATACTCAAGTATCTGAAAAGAACTCGAGATTATATGTTAGTTTACCAGTCTGATAATCTATGTCCTGTGGGTTATACTGATTCAGATTTTCAAACTGATAAGGACAAGAACAAATCTACCTCGGGATATGTGTTTACCATGAGAGGTGGAGCCATGGAATGGAGAAGTATAAAAGAGAAATGCATTTCTGACTCCACCATGGAAGCCGAGTATGTAGCTGCTTCGGAAGCTGCAAAAGAGGCTGTTTGGCTCAAGAACTTCTTGTTTGACGTATATGTGATTTTGGATTTATCTAGGAGTATCATGATTTATTGTGATAACATCGGTGCAGTGGTAAATTTGAAGGAACCACGAGCCCATAAGGTAAGTAAACACATTGAGCGCAAGTACTATCTAATACGAGAAATCGTAAAGAGAGGTCACATTGTTGTGACAAAGACTGCGTCATTAGACAACCTGGCAGACCCGTTCACGAAGAGCTTACCAGTTAAGACTTTCGATAGTCACGTGGAGGGAATGGGAGTTCGGATCATGGCATCATAGCTTTAAGTATAAGTGGGAGAAGATTATACTATTTATTTAGTTGTATACTTAAAAGCAAATGCTTTGACTATAAAGTGGGAGATTGTTGGGTTTTATACTAAAACAGTTTGCTTTTTGTATATACCTTATTTTCTTATTTTGAATGAGAATAAACAGTCACATATATTGCATTTATGATGTTATTTATTTTATGTAATATCGTCGTTTACTTAATATTGAAGATGATATGGTATGTGGAATGCACACAGAAGATCATATCATTGGTGCCTTATTAAGTAAAAGAGTGTTCACAACCTAGATGGAAGTCGACGAACCATCGGTATAGTTGTGGTATAATTTGGAATTACTCTATCTTGACTATGAAATTATACCAGTACATTTTTTGTAATGTGTTGAACTGGATCGCAGTGACATAATTCTAATGGACTGACAGACATTAGAATATAGATCTCGGATACTCATGATTCTTAATCCCTATATAATAATAGAGATGTTTATTTTAATGCTTACTACTTTGATTTATCAATGAGTGACATTCCAATTAAAGAATCAATAAGTTCGATAAGTTGGGTAGTGAAATTACTATAGTCGATGGGTTACTAATTATAGACGGAATCTGTGTCCTAGTGCGTCGGGTTGATGATGTCCCTAAGGAGCTCAAGAAGGATTATTATACTAAACCCTGCAGGTGGATTTATATCAGGCATAATAATAAAGTTTGAGTGGTACTGCTCATGGATAAGAAATTAATTAATTCAGTTGTCAGTATACCGTAATTAATTATTGGACATTCGATATCTTAAACACAAGGAATTAATTGAGTTAAAAGAAGTCCATGATTTTTGAAAAATATGGTTTAGGGAGGTAGTGCAATATTAATCCTTTAGTGGACTGGATTAATATTAATGGGTTTAAATTATGTTCTGTGCTGAACATGGAGAATTTAAGCATGTTGGAGGCCCAACCCTAAAAGCCCTTCTATATCCCTACTGTAACCTTATTTATATCTGTTGAAGGAAGGCTAAAAACCCTAGCACACCATAATTTCGAAATTGGCTCTCCTAAAAAGAGAAATATTACCAAAAATTTTAGTTTTTCAGGTTCTTAGTCTTCAAGCTTCTTCGAGGTCTGGAGGATCGTCGCCCACATGACGTCTAGATCGAGATCAAGGATATACAGCAGAAGATCTCTGGAGTGGAAAATCAATCCCACATCAAAGCCTCAATATTTTTGGCCACTACAGAGGTAAATTGATCTATCTCAGTTATTCCGCTGGATATGAGATTTAATTTCAGTTTTAGCATGTAGTGGGAGACATATACTTTGTATATATCAAAATCATTTTGTTTGATCAACACGCATCCAAATGAATCCTGGTAATCCATCATTAATATACCAATTTCGGCCTCACGAGTCCATATTCATACTTAAACTATTTCTATTGTTCAAACACCGGAATTAAAGGATCTAGCCACTCATACTAGATAAAATGAAAATAACAGAAATAAAAGACATAATATGAATAAAAAACTTACTGAATTAATAGACAAAAATCTCAACTCCAACGTTGAGAATCATAAACATAACCTAAGCCCCAATGGCTTAAGGCCTATTGGATTTTTTTTGCTACCTAAGCAGTGTACTGAATATAAAATGCAGAAAATAAAATATTGTAGGAGTATTCCGGACTTCCAACGCCTCTATTTCCAAAGAATAAAACTTGTTTATCTAGATAAAATCCGAAATGATTCAAATTCTCCCCATAGGCAGGGGTCTTCAACTGCCTTCCTAGACCGGCGTGCCCTCTGCAACTGACTAGATAAGTTTTATCCAGTTTGTTGACCAAATCCCTATTTTTTAGGGATTTACTTTATCTCTTCAACTCCAGGCCTTCAGCAGTCCATCTCAACTCTATCTCTTTTTGGATTGATCCCTACTTTTTGTTCTTATCTTGGTTCAACAACCCCCGAGAATTCTGCATGTGCCCAGTTCCAAGCCCCTGTTTGAGTCTGCACGAGTAATGTGGGCATGACATCATACTGTTAGCTTCATCCATCTCTGGTATGCCCATTCTGCCTCCCGAATGTATGATCAATGTTGAAGAAGTTCTCTATTCCTCTTAATGATTTTTATGGCTTGGATTGTGCGTGAAATGCTAGGCAAAATGCCTCTTTCGCCAGACTCGATCTCCTGAAGTGCCCTTGACCCCAATCCTGGTTCTTTTTTACTCAAAATAGAATAAAAAGGACATTTATAATGAATAAAATGCCCGTAAAAACATCATCTCTCACTCACTCCCCTTTAATTTTGAGAAATTTGGAGGAGTTTGAAATGGGGGAGAAATATGTTTTGTAATTCAAAATAAATATCTGAATATATCATCTCTCACTCACTCCCCTTTAATCGGCCTCAATTTTCAATGATCATCAGCTCTGCATGGGAAAAATCAACCGCCTCTGCAGATGCTGTCCTTTCCCAATCAGTCAAATCTGCTACAGCCCCACCCACACACTTAAACCTTGCTGGGCCCTGATCATTTAATTTGCCCACAGTGATGCGTTTCCAGTCTTTGCCTTCCTGCAGCGTTAATTCACAAACAAAATACAAATAGCAAACATAATTGAAATTAAAGCAAGTAAACAAACCGGGTTGCCTCTCGTCCAGCGCTTTTGTTTAAGGTCTTTGGCTCGACCATGTTGTGCCTTCAGTAGTACTCAGGAATGCTCAAAACTTGGGTTTCTGCCCAAATTTCCTTCTCTTGCTCGAAATATGGCTTCACCCTCTGGCCGTTGACTCGAAATTCACACCCATCTTTTGGATTCACCAGATCGATTGCTCTACTTGGGTGTTGATGTTGCACCAGATAGGGTCCTATCCATTTTGACTTCAATTTGCCCGCATGCAATTTGAGCCTTGAGTTGAACACGAGTACCTTTTCCCAAAGAGCAACTGTTTGCCCCTTGCGAGTGCATCGTGGTACCTCTTGGTCCTTTCCTTATACATCACAGCATTATCATAGGCTTCGGACCTCAACTCTTCCAATTCTTGGATCTGCAGCTTCCTCTCAATTCCAGCGCATTCATTATTGAAATTCAACCTCTTGATTGCCCAAAATGCTTTATGCTCCATTCCCACGGGCAAATTGCAATACTTTCCAAAAACCAGCCTATAAGGAGACATCCCAATAGGTGTTTTGTAGGCTGTGCGATATGCCCACAGAGCATCTTCCAAGTGATTGCTCCAGTCTTTGCGCCTTGGTCCAACAACTTTCTCCAGAATATTTTTGATCTCCCTGTTTGAGACTTCTGCTTGCCCATTTGCTTAGGGGTGATATGCAGTAGTAACCTTGTGTGTGACCCCATACTTTGCCATCATCTTCTTTATGATTAAGTTGCAAAAATGAGTCACTTGATCACTGATCAGGACTTTGGGCATTCCGAAGCGACAGAACACATTTGCCCTCAGGAACTTCACCATTGTATTTGCATCATTCGTTGGAGTGGCTTTTGTCTCAATCCACTTGGACACATAATCTACAGCCAGGATAATGTAGAGATTATTACCTGACTTGGGAAATGGTCCCATGAAATCTATGCCCCATATGTCGAAGACTTCCATGGGCATGATAGGTGTTTGTGGCATGGCCGCCCGAATAGAAATATTCCCAGTCATCTGGCAATTCTTGCACTTCTTCACAAATATATAAGCATCCCTGAATAATGTAGGCCAGTAAAATCCTCCATCTAATACCTTCCTTGCTGTTCTACGTGGGCCAAAATGACCTCCACATGCATTGTTATGGCAGAACTTCAAGATGTTTAAGACCTCATCATCACTGACGCACCTTCTTATGACTTGATCAGTTCCAATTTTCCAAAGAGTTGGTGTTTCCCAGAGATAGAACTTGCACTCACTCTTCATCTTATTCTTTTGATAGTCACTCAAACCAACTGGAAACTGCTTTGCGACCAGGTAGTTCACTATGTCGGCAAACCATGGCTCCTTTGCTATTTTGCCCGCAACCTCATACAAGTGCTCATCTGGAAAATTCTCAGTGATTTCCTCTTTGCTCTCAACCATCAGACAACTGAGATGGTCTACAACCAGGTTTTCTGCCCCAGTCTTATCTTTGATCTGCACATCGAACTCTTGTAAGAGAAATATCCACCATATGAGTCTCGGCTTTGACTCCTTCTTGGACAGTAGGTACTTCAGAGCTGCGTGATCCGTGTAAACAATCACTTGTGCCCCTAGCAGATAGGAACGGAACTTCTCAAAAGCGAACACTACTGCTAACAGCTCCTTCTCCGTGGTGGTATAGTTGCGTTGCGCGGCATTTAATGTCTTGGAGGCATAATAGATAACATAGCTCTCCTTGCCTCTTTTCTGGCCCAAAACTGCTCCCACGGCAAATCCACTGGCATCACACATCACCTCAAATGGCATTCCCCAATCCGGAGGTTGGATAATGGAGGAAGACACTAACATATTCTGCAATGTATGAAAAGCTTCCTTGCAGTCATCATCAAAGTCAAATTTTACCTCCAGTTGTAGCAGCTTTGTGAGTGGTTGAGCAATCTTTGCGAAGTCCTTAATGAATCTACGATAGAAACCCGCATGGCCTAGAAATGCCCGAATCTGCTTAACATTGATGGGATAGGGCAATTTGGTAATGACCTCCACTTTTGCCCTGTCCACCTCAATTCCTCGCTCGGATACTACATGTCCCAGCACGATTCCTTCTCTTACCATAAAGTGACACTTCTCATAATTCAACACCAAGTCTTTTTCCACACAACGGCTCAGTACCTTGCTCAAATGATCAAGGCATTGATCAAAGCTATCTCCATAAACCGTGAAGTCGTCCATAAAGATCTCAATACAAGTCTCAAGCATATCAGAAAATATACTCATCATACACCGTTGGAATGTGCCTGGAGTGTTGCAAAGGCCAAAAGGCATCCTTCTGTAGGCAAATGTGCCAAAGGGGCAAGTGAATATCATTTTGCCTTGATCGTCTTGGGCCACCACGATTTGCATATAACCAGAATACCCATCCAGAAAATAGAAGTATGATTTTCCCGCAAGCATTTCCAACATTTGATCGATGAAAGGCAAAGGGAAGTGATCCTTCTTTGTGACTGCATTCAACTTACGGTAGTCAATGCAAACTCTCCATCCGGTCTGTAGTCTTACCTGAATAAGTTTCTTGTTTTCATTCTCCACCACCTGGATTCCAGACTTTTTGGGCACAACATGAATAGGGCTCACCCACTCACTGTCGGGCACAGGGAAGATAATGCCCATATCGAGCAGCTTTAGAATCTCCTTTAACACAGCTTCCTTCATCAAGGGGTTCAGTTTCCTTTGGGGATCTTGCACTGGTTTTGCCCCTTCTTCCAACTGGATCCGATGCATGCAAATGGTGGAACTTATGCCCTTGATGTCGGCCAAGGTCCATCTAATTGCTTTCTTGTGCATCTTCAATAGTGCTATCAACTTGACTTCCTGTTTCATGGTCAAAGATGAATTGATTATAACTGGAAAATTCTCTCCTCCACCCAAATAGGCATATTTGAGGTGATCGGGCAACTCCTTCAACTCCAGCTTGGGTGGCTTAATGATAGACCGCACCAGTTTATCACCCTGCCTTGTTGTGGGCAAAGGCAGACGTGTATCTCTTGGAAAACCGGCTTCGATGTGATACAATTACAGAATTGCCTCTTTGATTTGCTTATCTCGTTCCTCTTCAGCATCCCAATCGGTCTTACTATTCTGAAGTACCCAATCAAGTGGATCTTTTGCCAGCAGCCTTGGCACTTCTTCTTGGATCATAGGCTCAAAAACGTCGATCATATGTACACCCTCAGTGTCATTGGGGTACTTCATTGCCTCCATGATGTTGAAGGTAACTCTGTCTCTATCGAACTCGCACGTCAATGTGCCCTTATCGACATCAATCTTCGTATGTGCCGTCTTCATGAATGGTCTGCCTAAAAGTATACAGGCAGCCTTTGGATTGGTTTTACCCATATCCAGTACATAGAAGTCTGCTGGGAAAATCAGACTCTCCACTTTGATTAGGACATCTTCAAGCACTCCCTCGGGGTAAACACTGGAACGGTCAGCCAATTGAATAATTGTCCTTGTATCCTTGAGCAGTCCTAATGTCAGCTCTTCAAAAATGCTTAAGGGCATAACATTGATCGATGCCCCTAAGTCCAGCATAGCTCTCTCAACTCGAAGTCCTCTAATTTCACAGGGAATAAAGAACATCCCCGGGTCTCCACACTTTTCAGGCAGCTTCTTCTGCAATAATGCTGACACATTTTCATTCACAACCACTTGTGCCTCCTCTGTGAATCTCACCTTCTTTGTACATAAGTCCTTCAGAAAACGGGCATATCGGGGTACCTGCCTGATTGCGTCCAGTAGGGGAACATTGATTTCCACTTTCTTGAAGATGTACATTAGATCCCTATCCTCTACTTCTTTCTTATTCCGCTTTATCCTTCCTGGAAATGGTAAAGGCACATCGATCTCTTTTGGAATATTACTCTTCAGGATGGGTTTGGGCATAACTGCTTCTGGTTCATCATTTGCCCTCAACTTTGGTTCCTCCTTTGTGGGCTCATCATCGCTGTGGGCATCATCCTCTGCAGTCTCTGGATATGGTACAGGCAGTTGCCTTCCACTCTTCAGTGTTATTACATTTACCCCAGCCTTTTTTGGTGGTTCTGTCTGTGAGGGCAGAATTCCTTTACCTTTCTCCATCCTTGCGATTGGATCACTAATTTGGGATATTTGTCCTCCCAAATAGTTCAATCCATTCCTTGTCTCCTGCTCGAAGGCTTCTGATTTCTTTTGTACCTCCACCGTTTCATTCACAATCTTGTGAACCATGTCTGATAAAGACGGTCCTGTTGCGGGTGCAGGATAGTATTGTGTTGTCTGCCTCTGACTGTAGTTGGGGGCAAGATGATTGTGCCTCCTCCTTTGCCTTCCATCAATAGCGTTGACCATTTCTTCCTTCTCCTTCACTTGTGGACACTGGTCAGAGTGGTGCCCCATCAATTCACTTACCCCACAAATTCGCAAGGTATTAGTGGAAAACATGGTGATCATTTTCTCCATCTTGTTGCAGAGTTGTTCGATTCGGTCATCAGTTTCAGGCACAGAGATAATTTTGCCCGCAGTGGCAACACTTGTTCTTTCATATGAATCGTCTCTGTTCTCCTCAGCCATTTCTCCAATAAGTATTAGAGCTTCAGCTGCCCTCTTGTTCAGGATAGATCCCCCGCATGCTGCATTCAGTAGGGGTCAGTCCTCGCTTCTCAACCCTGAGACAAAATAGTTCACCAGGTCATGATCTGAAATCTGGTGATGTGGGTATTTCGAGAGCAATTGCTTGAAACGCTCCCAGTAGTCATAAAAGCTCTCGTTGGACCCAGCCCTTGCGGTTGAGATCTTCTTCCTCATGCTCTGCACTCTTGATGTGGGGAAGTACTTCTTCAGAAACTTTTGCTGGAGTTGACTCCAGTTGGTTACACTCCTGGCAGGAATAGTGTATAAACATTCTCGAGCTCCATCCTGCAAGGTGAAAGGAAAAGAAACCAAGCGAATGTATTCGCCTATCCCATTAGCTCGTATATGTTGCGTCTCACATGCCATCTCGAAATCTTGCAGATGTCGTTGTGGATCCTCTCCTGAATGGTCATGGAATTTGGGCAAAATCGAGATGAAGTTTGCCCTCAGCTCCCAGTTACCAGTAGTTGTGGGCAAAACGATGCCCGTGGGACGCATGTTCATGGTTTGAGGGAAACTCAGCTGCCTCAAAGTAAGGGTGTGCGGTGGTGGTCTCTGTTGTTCTTCTTTCTCGTGGTTTGATATCTGATCGTCCTCCATCTCTTCTTCGGAATAGAGTGGATTGACGTTGCTTGTCTCAGCTTGTTCGTTGCTTGCCTGACTTTCTCCGCCTGAGGTCAAATCATCACTGGATCCTTCAGTTTGATTCTCCTCCTACAGTCTTTTAAAAAATGCCCTAGCTTGTGCCCTTCTTGCCCTCGCTGACCTCTCTATCTCCGGATCGTAGAGTAAATCTCCTGCGCGGTTAGAACGACGCATATACTAAGGTAAAACAGTAGATAGATAGAAAAGTGCGCTTACACTCCCCGGCAACGGCTCCAATTTTGGCACACCGTCGTTTTGATGTGCAAAATATACTTGCGGGCAAATAGTCCACAAATGCTTAATCTGCCCTCAACGGCTAGTATAGCTGATGAAGACGGATGTCGATCCCACGAGAAGTGTTCTTAACCTTCTGTCTTTCCTTAGTTTTGGTTTGGGTCTTCAGTGTCACTCTAAAAACCTTGCTAATAAACTTAAACTAACTAAATGCTGAAAAGGAAATCACAAGAGAAAATATCAGTAATAAAAGTTGTTCAAGTCAAAGTGCCGAGTCATTCGGTAGGTATGCGCAATCCCGGGTAAAACATATGTAATTACCACTACTACCCGTTGTGCCCATACTAGCAGAAATGTCAAAAACCGAATCCCCATGGCCAAATATGGGTAATTGTCACTTTGAGGGTTAACCGGTTACAGAAAATGGATACGATCAGCCACTCCCCAATCACTTCTTACATTATATCGTCTAGATGATGCGATCGGCACCTAGGGACCTAACTATACAGGAACCTAAGGAGAGAATCACACAAAGGTTTTGCAAGTATAGCAGCTTTGAGGGCGAAAGTGACCCGATTCTAGTAGGTTTGACACGGTCTTATGCCTGCATATACTACTCAATCTTAACTGCCAAGGCTGTCACCCCCGGACTTGTTACTATACGGGTATCGAGGCATGGTCACCTATACACTCCCACGTAACTAACACTAGTACCAGTTAATTAGAAATGCGCGCTTTCATCTCCAATCACCATTTACCTATGTCTAAGTGAAAAACAAGTTAAGATTGTGAACCCTTAAGACGTTAAAGTCCGATTACCTCATGCACATATTCCACCCTTAGACCATTACTTTGACTTGAACAGTGGATACTTAGCCACTAAACATAGAAACGAAAGTAAAAGGAATAATAAAAGACATCTTACTTGGAAAGGAAATAACTAGATTAACTTCTGGGCCCAACCCCAGTTTTGCCAACAGAACAACTGAACTACCTCCCTACGGGCAAATCGTCAGCTTCAGGCAGACAGAATATCCAGAAAATAAACTAATAAGTACGAAAGTGGGAAATTGTATTTTCGAGGTGCAAAAAAAAACATCTCTGAATGAAAAGCAGATAAAAGTATTTATAGCAAATGAATTAAGGCTTCAAGCAGCCCAGATTTCACCCACGCAGGGGCTCTTGCACTCATCCACTTCATCACGTTCATGCTCCATGTTCTTCCTTGATTTTAGGAGTGATAGCAACAAACCCCTAGCGTCTCCAGTAGCTTCCTGACGTCTCCACTTACTTCCCAACGTGTCTGGATCTCCCTAGGACTCGGAATTGATCGCCACGTTGCCTCCACGTGCATAAAAGAGCTGGCCCGCGATTCTGTTTCGTAATTCTCGCAACAACTTTGAATGGGTCCTCGGCAGGAAAATTGGTCCTTTGTGCCCTCAGCATAAATAGCACCTGTCTGTGCCTGTTGTGGTGGTTTTGTGCCCTCATCCTCCTGTAATCAGTTTTACCCCCAAAACTAGACTAGACTCTATACTAAACACTTACAAAGAGTGTAAAAAGATAAAGGAAAAAGCATGAATATGAGTCTTCATCACTACTCAATACAGTTGGATCTTGCATCAAGTAGACATTAATAATGCTTTTCTACATGGTTATCTAACTGAGGAGATCTATATGAAATTTCCACAGGGATATACCAAGGGACAACTTGGAGACGTTTGTAAACTTATTAAGAGTCTTTATGGTTTAAAACAGGCTTCTAGAGAGTGGAATCTTGAATTATATAAGTTGTTATTTTTTCTTGGTTTTTCCCAATCTAAGTCAGATCATTGCTTGTTCACTAAAGGGGTTGGGGATCAGTTTGTTACCTTATTAGTTTATGTGAGTGATATACTGCTCATTGGTCCTTCTTTTGATGCTATTTCTATAGTTAAGATTGTCTTACATGAGGTCTTTACTATCAAAGATCTTGGGGAGTCCAAGTATTTTTTAGGAATGGAAATTGCTCATTCCAACACTGGTACATTTATTTGTCAAAAGAAATAGGTTTTGGATCTTATTAAAACTATCGGGCTAACTGGATGCAAGCCTGCATCTACGTCACTTCTTCCCGGTATCTCTCTTACCAAGGATGGTGATTTTTACCTCAGGCAGAGTCTTACAGACAACTAATTGGCAAATTGTTGTACTTGAATCTTACAAGGCCTGATATCTCTTATGTTGTCTGGTACCTTAGTCAATTCATTAACTCTCCTTTTATTTCTCATTGGAATGATGCCTTACATGTGGTGTGATACTTGAAATGGTGTCCTTCTTTGGGTATATACTATAGTATCAGTGATCATTTTGATCTGCATGCTTTTTGTGATGTGGATTGTGGATCTTGCCTTGATACTAGAAAGTCTCTATCTGGCTACTGTGTATTTTTTTAGGCAAGAATTTAGTTTCCTGGAAGTGTAAGAAACAATACACAGTCTCTGTTTCCACCGCAGAGGCTGAATACATAAGTTTAAGCTTTTCAGTTCGATAGCTTCTTTAGCTTTCCTTTGTCTTGGATACCTTTGCTATCTCTTATGCTACCCTCATTAAGGTTTTTTGTGATGATAATGCTACTATCTCTTATACTACCCTCATTGAGGTTTTCTCATTTTTATTACAAATGAGGATTCATTCTTCCTCTTCATGTTTCTACTTCTTCTCAACTTGCAGATATGTTCACCAAATCTTTGCATGGCCCTCGCTTCTATGATCTTCTGTCCAAGCTTCACATTGGTAATCTCCACTGCGTCTAGCTTGCGGGGATGAGGGGGCAGATGATGAACTACAAAGTAGATGACAACCATGCATGCAGCACTAGATTGCCACAATGTATATTGGGCTGACTGGATGTAAGACTGCATCTACACCACTTTTCTCCTGGTATCTCTCTTACCAAAGATGGTGATTTTTTGCCTCAAGTAGAGTCTTACAGACAACTCATTGGCAAATTGTTGTACTTGAACCTTACAAAGCCTGACATCTCTTATGTTGTCTAGCAACTTATTCAATTCATCAACTCTCCTTCTATTGCTCATTGGTAGGCTGTCTTACATGTGGTGTGATACTTGAAAGGGTGTCCTTCTTTGGTTCTATACTATAGTATCAGTGATCATTTTGATATACATGCTTTTTGTGATGCGGATTGGGGATCTTGCCTTGTGACTAGAAAGTCTTTAGATGGCTACTGTGGATTTTTAGGAAAGAATTTATTTTTTTGGAACTGTAAGAAAAAATCCACACTCTCTTTCCACCATAGAGGCTGAATATAGGAGTTTAAGCTTTACAGTTCGAGAGCTTCTTTGGTTTTCCTTTTTCTTGGATACTTTTACTATCTCTTATGCTACTGTCATTGAGGTTTTCTGTGATAACAAAATTGCCATCCAGATCACTCATAATCAAGTCTTCCATGAGCATACCAAACACTTGGAATTAGATTGCCATTTTTCTCGTTTTCATTACAAACGGGGCTTCATTTTCTCTCTTCATGTTTCTACTTTGTCTCAACTTGTAGATATGTTCACCAAATTTTTGCATGGCCCTAGCTTCCGTGATATTCTGTCCAAGCTTCACCTTGGTGATCTCCACTGCGTCTAGCTTGTGAGCGGGGGGAGAGGTGATGAACTACAAATTAGATGACAACCATGCATGCAGTAGTAGATTACAACAATGCATACAGCAGCAGACTATGCTATACTTGCATGGTCATCTACACATATGATCATAGGTTCTATAGCTTATTGTGTACTTGTCATGAGTGTGCATGAGTTGAAGAAGCACATTATCCTCATCGTTGATCTTTTTTTCCCTTTCTTAGATATCGTTTGATTGTAACTAACTAAGATACTCCAAGATTAGCTTGTAGAGCTAAGTGTATAAATAGATTTGTGTACTTCATTTTCGATCTATGAGAAGATATTTTCTTTTACACTATGTTCAGATCTTGATCATTATCTTTCTTATCTAGATTCAACACTCATGTCTTCTTCTTAGTACTTCAAGAAAATCAGTCGCCATTTTTCTCTCCACCACCACCACCATCATTGTCGTCATTGCCGCTTCAAGGAAAAGATAAAGCTTCAATGATTTCCGGTGATGAGAAGATAGGCGATTCTTCTTCTCCAATGAGAAGACCGGTCGTGGCTTTCCTCTCCACCATCGTTGCAGCTGCCACTGCTGCTTCGAGTCAAGAAAAATAGAGAGCTTCAGTTTTTTTTAATATTTCCAGAGATGAGAAGAAGTTGTAGTGTCAAGTAGGGAGTCATCTTGGTCAAAGCTAGGCGCAAGTGGTCATTGACAACGGGTGGACATTCACCAGAGCCGCCGAAGAAGAAGGTGAATAGATCCTTCCATGTTCTTTTCTCTCTTCTTGATTTTTTTAAATAATGATTAAATCATATTCTTTAGAGTGAAGAGTAAAAAAAAAAAACCTATTATGTAGTAATATGTAATGGTAGAATAAAAAAAAATAAAAATCTCTTAAGGGGTTGCAATACTATTGTCTATTGAAACAAGGTTCATGCTTTATATTTATTTACGCAACACAGAGAATAGTGAGAGGGGGTGTAATTCCCAACCTTTTTCACAACTATATTTTTTGTAATAAAGATGTTAATGTGGTTATGTTGTTTCGCTAACATATTGGATTTTTCCTCTTTATTTATTTTGTTTAAACAATGTTATTTAATTTATAGCATTATTCAAAATTTGATAAAGACAATTTAAATCAAAATAATTTTTTTGAAAATAAATGCATTGGTGGGAAATAAATTTTATACTAAAAATTAAAATGTGCGAATAAAATAGTTTTAACAAAAGGCAAACACTTGCATGCATCATGATGTAAATAACACTATATGAGACGGGTCAGTCAAACCCGCTTTTGACCCAGTCAACGCGGGTCAACCCGCACTTTGACCCGGTCAACATGGGTCAACCCGCTTTGACTGGGTCAACCCATAAAAAAAAACCTGTCCAAAGTGAGTACCAACCTTCCTATTAAAAAGTATCACAAAACATTCAAAAAGTACCATCTGTATCATTAAAAAGTAAGGGGTCTGCTAGTTATTTTATATAAGTTTATTTAGTTCAAATTCTGATTTTTTTTTTCAGTTTTTATATTGTATGTGTTGAGATTAATCTAAAACAATCATCATTCCAAGAATTTAGAAAGGAAAGCAAAACACGAGTTCGGTAAAATAAAAAGTACCATGTGGTAACTAGAAAAGTATCAAGTACGATAAAGAAAGGTATCAACCTGAGATTAATACTATCATCATTCCAACTACAATAAAAAGTACCATGTGCCACGTGGCACGCGCGCGTGGAGCCACGTGGCCGCCTGAAATAGGCAGAAATAACCGCTGTTGCACGCAAGTCCACCCCTTAACAAAATATTTTATATGAATGAAATAAATTAATTGAAGTAAACAATTAAGAAGAATAAAATAAGTTTGAGCTAAAATATCATCAAGTTTCAATAATCCATAACATCCATAATTCAGTCATTAAGTTCAAACCCTAATTTATGTTCAAATGAATAAAATGTGTTAGTATCTTTGTGACATCAATCTGTTAAGATGGATTCAACGATGTCACAAGCACTATGTTTGTTTATCAAGAGCTCTACATTGCTCTTGTTATTAGTGGTTGATCGTCATTCATCTTTATGGAAATTCATAAATCACTTTTGTATTTGGCTTTTCCAAGTACATTACTACTGTTGTGGACAACATTTATCACAATGTATGCGAATGTGATTTGAACTTCCTGAAGACAGCTTAAAGCAAGGAGTTTGGATTGAGCTGAGAAGAAGACTATTGTGCATCGTGCCATAACAGAGATTGTTCAACATGAAGCTTGAGTGATAACCTGAAGATAGTATGTGAACATACAAAAGATTCCGCTGTGCTACCTGATGAGAAGATTTAAGATCAACAATGTACATTGCAAAGTACATGGACGTCTGTATCTGAAGAGAAGACTCAAAGATCAACAATGTTCATTGTAACATTCTTGAACGTTTACAGGAACATCTTTGTCCAGATTATTCTTCCAAAGATCGATGGAGCTGTTCAAGGTTTCAACCAAGAGAAGATTCAGACATCTATCCAGAAGCTGCAAGAAGAGTTCAAGAATGAAGTCAAAGGCAGATTTCTATACATGGAAGAATTCCTAACATGGTTTAAGTTTGATCTTGGTGCTAAACAAGGAAAGTTTCCTTATTTATTTCCGAATCAAATTAGGACTTCTGTTTCCTTGTTTAGGCTATCTCTTTTCATCTATAAATTGCCAAGGGATTAGACATGTTAGATACGTAGAGAATACACCGTAAACAAGAACTGTACATTATTATTTTAAGAGCTCTATCTGTTTTGAGCCACATAGTTTCGGTAGTGTCTTAGACTAGAGATTAGTGTTCTAGTCATCATGTATTGAAACACACTTGTTCATACACTGTCAAAAGGAGTCTCGGGAGAGATTTCCTATGGGAACTAGATAGGTTTGACATCTAGGTTATGAGGGGATCTCACAATTCAATTTAGTGAAAAAGTGTGTACGGGTAGAAAGGGTAGCGAGTGACGGGAGATCAGCTGCATGTAAAATCCTCAGTAAACGTGATACCGGAGTAGTGAATTATTTTCCACGGACCTGACAAGTCCCCTCCTGACGTAGATCAGTTGATCGAACAGGGCTTCCAAACCTCTACGTACTTTACTTTCTGCAAATTATCTTAACATTCACAATAACGTTCTTGAACTTGATTGTGAACATTTTTTAAATGTTCAGCAACTTTTCTATGAACGTTGTGTAGACAGATACTTCTCACATGAGTGTGCAATTTCAAAAAGTATTGAACCAAAAAAACCTAAAATTGAGTTAATAATAGTAGATACAAACATACATTTAACAAAAACCTAAACTAACCTGAAAATAATTTGAATAGAGCAAACAATAAATAAAATTTTTAAATTTCAGAGAAGGATCGGCGTGGAGAAAAAAAAAAGGACAAGAAAAAATGAAAAAAGATATAATATTAAAACTTAAAAGGAAAGGAGTTGACAGGTTCTATTTTATTTATTGTTGAGAATACCAAGAAGAGTTTAAAATTAAAATTTATTTTATTTTTTTCTCCAATTAGAGTGCGTAGCCTTTTCCTCCCCAATTTTATATTTTTGCAATTCTTTAGCAGTCGGCAAAGTAGTAGTAAAAATGACTGGTGTAAGAAGAGGGTGTGGTGCAAATAGAAACACTCATTATAAAATATGATAGAATTTGCTCAATTATTCAAATCTCATTACATAACAAATAGTGATAGAGAACACAAATAATATTGGACTGAGAGAGAGAGAGAGAGTTTAATTTCTAGCGACAAATTCTGGGAACAGTCCAAGATCTAATAGTAGAATTAATCCTTTGATGAGCGGGCAAAGACATATACATTTTCCAATCATGGATCACCATCTTAATAGCACGAATCTTTTTATTCAAACCAACGCAACAATTAGCATGCATGGTGATGACCCGATCTAGATCCTGGCTGGGCTCACAAAACCCGCCAAAATAAGCCGGGTTCAAGAACCAAAGCTTCAATCCGATTCTCGGAATAAACGGGCTATTTTTTATCTTGATGAGCACATCCTGCTCATTTTTACCCGGAAAATAGTCTTGGCCCGTGTACCAGTAGTTGTAGAATTGGATAGTCCGATTGTTGGACTTCACGTATTTGAACCCTCCATTCAGTGAGTTGCTCAAATTGGTGTACCCAGTCCACTTACGATCGCACGCAATCTGGAACTCTCCATCTGGGTAGAATCTTTCTAATGGATTCCTCAGCCACATTACATCTACATCCTGACCATTCTCAAAATCAACACACATATACTAATAAATATTCTACGTTGAAATTAAATAGGAAGGATAATAGAATCTTGTGCATTTTAAAAATTCATAATTTCCTATTAAGGTAACTAGGAGAAATTAAAAATATATATTTTTAAATACACAATACAACGGGTTGAAATTTTCTATTACTCTCATTCGTGTTTCAGTTCATGTTTCACTATCAAATTTTAGTTTTAATAATATTTATTATAAAATGAAAATCAATTATAACATAAACAATCATAGTAAATATTTATAAAAAAATGAATTAAAAAATTTTAAAACATAATTTTGCAAAAATCAACCATGATAATGAATTATTAATTGAAAATCAAAAATTAAATATTAAAAAATAATTATAAATCCTGACTAGGTGGGGTGAATCTTAAAAAAAAAATCATAAAATTAAACTAAATCACAAAAAAAATGAAGAAAAGATAATACAAAAAAACTCATATTTTGTAAGTGTAACACATAGAACGTAACATGAAATTCCATGTGACTACAACAATATCACTTTTGGAATAGAAAATGAAATAGGTCTCGTTTGCTTTAAGAATTAACCAAAAAAACTATGTGTTAAGTGCATAATAATTACTAATTCATGAACATTTAAAACTTTTCAATTTGTATATATTATCAATCCAAAATTACTTTTTTTCTGAGGGATAAATTCTGTATGGGGAAACTCTTATATAAAACCGTCTAACTGATATCTTACGTTAAAGAGATCTTATTTGACCCAGGAAGGTGGTCCTTTCCTTTTTTTTTCTTTTCCTTTTGATTTTTCAGTGGTTTCCTCTGGTTTTTCCTTTTCTTATTAGTTTTTTTTTTATAATTTTTAATTTCTTCCTTTTTTTTACGTATATGTATTTAATTTTTTTGAATTAATTAATTTTTTTATACAATATCTCGCGTAGTGTACTCGTCCTACACTAATGCATGAGTCCGTGCACTCCACTCGATAATTAATTTATATATATCCTAAAATTGGATTAGTGAACCCTAAAATTAAAGTAAATTAATTTAATTTTTTGAATTAATTTTATTTTATTTTTATCTAGTGACTCGTGTAGTACACTCGTCTGACACTAACATGTGGGCTTATGCACTGCGCTTAATAATTAATTTTTTGAAATAAACCTTTACTCTATAATGGAATTAGTGAACCTTAAAATTAAAGTGAATTAATTTAATTTTTTGAATTAATTTTTTTATTCGGCATCTCGCGCAATGAAATCATCCGACACTAAGATAAAAAACAAAAAAGGAAAAAATATGGATGCAAAAAGGGAGGGGGGAGCAGGGGGTTGGTTGGTAGCTAGGGCAGCTCTGCTGGGCCTGGGCACGATTGGGAGTGGGCCTAGGGTAACTTTTGTGCTATTTTTGATTGATTTTGACCCAGTTTGACCCGTCTAACGAATTGTATGCCGTTAGATGGTCTTATGCAAGTTTTTATCTACTGTGATATTATTTTACTATCACATAGATAATTTTTTATTTTATTTTTTTACATTTTCAAAGCGAAAAAAAAGGACTATCAAAAATTTGAAAGTTTGATGTTAAAATAGAAAAAATGTTAAAAAAAAGAGCAAAAAGAAACAGATTTATCTGTTATGTATGTACATAGTAATTGATCCAAATATGTCAAATCATTGCTTGCACTAACATGATGGATTCATAAATTCAATTTTCAAACAAGATATTTTGGATTTAAAATATTGTTCATGTTGCAATTAAGAAATATTTAAGTTGATTTTCAACCTTCATGTAAACAATATTAGTTTAAAATAGTGTTCATATGGAAAGCTCATGAATGATATTGGAATAATAAAAAAATGTTGTAATTGACCTGAAAGAAATGTTAACAATAATTAACCAAAATTAATTAATTAGATGATATTGCAAAGAAAAAAAAGTGAAAATAAATACCGTGAAGATGAAGTCATATCCCAATTGGAGAACTGTGCGAAGAAAATCAATCCTTCGCCACATCATCTTCAGATAATGTTTGGTCATGTAAGGTGCATTGCCGGAGAAGTCAAGGCCGTCAGTGGTGATGGCGTAGCAGTGGAGGCGTTTCGCCAAGCAACGGTTATACGCCGTCCGGTCAACTGCGCCGAACACCACGTGTTTCAATAGATCTTCCGTTCCATTGCCGACTCTGAAGCTCTCCAAAAACAGATCGAACATGGAATTCGGTTCCGTCCATGCTGCATTTAGAGTCGTGATTATCACCGTTTTGTTGTCTTTCATCAACGCTTTTCTCAACGTCTCTTCCAGTTCACGATTCTCCTCTTTTCCCTAATTTCATAAATCAAACAAAATTGAATCGTTACAAGAATGTTTAAGAAATCCATGCTCTTAAAATTTTATCAGTCCTCAAAACAAGTTTCCGAAAGTGAAATAGATTCAAAATTCCTCCCAAAATGCTCGTGTTTTGAAAATTAACCTTAATTTATAAATTGTATAAAAATTAAGCATAATATTTTCCTTTTTTGTGATATTATTAGTTGGGTTTACCTAATAAAATTCATATATCCATATATCACTGCATAAATAGAATCCCTACCCCTTCACTTTCTCTTCACCCTCCCCTTCCCGGATTTGCAACATTGTAGGAGTTGTCGGCTACTCTTTATTTTCTCATCTAAACTCCTTACATTCTTTTCCGAATTCAAGTAGATAAAACACTGAAGTAATATTTTGGCGTGTTTGAACCTTATCTATATAGTTTGTGTTAGTGACATCGTTATGCACTAAAGATTGTTTTGGTGAGATATGTTCGACAATATGTACTTGGGTATGTACCTAAAGACAAAAGTTCCGTTATGCAAGTTTTGAAGAACAGTTGGTGAACTGTTCGCTCTGATGTTCCAAACATACCCAGGAACAGTCTAATTATGGCAGTTTCCATGTTTGAAAGATCTTGCGCCGATCCAGTTTGGGAGGTCAAGATTCGATTGTTTGACTGCCTTGTGGTGTAGATACCATGCTAAAAATAACTCTACTTTGCAAGGAAAGCATCTACACACATTTGGGAAGATCACAAGCCATTAATCACTTACCAAAATACCGGCGATGGAGATCAACGGTAACTTTGAAGTGATGATTATAAGAAGACCGATTCATTGCAGCAATCGGCAGATAACTTAATTAGATTCTCTTTACATATTATTTGAGAGTCATTTTGCTTATGATTTATGTAATAGCTAGAAGTTGTTCCCTAAAATGTTCAACGTGATAGTCTAGTATTTGAGTGTTTTGAGTGAAACACGTGAGGGGTTGGTTTAATCCTTTTGTATGCAATCTCAGGAGAGATTGTAAGTTGAAGTCGTGGGTAGCTAGAGGGAGTCTAGTGTCACGGTTGTGAGGGGATCTCACAGCTTTCGTTCAGTGAAAGAGTTCGTGAAGAAGAACGGGGGACATAAGGAGGGAGTCATGTATGTGTAAGTTCCTGAATACACTTCATGAAGGAGTACTGAACGAATCTTCAAGTTTGGGCGAAGTCCCCCTAGAGTAGATTGATAAACCGAACTGGGTTACCAATCTCGTGTGTTTTTTACTGCTTTTTATTTATTGTTCTTGCGTCTGTTCCCAACATATCGAAGAACACTTGCATACAGTAACCATAAACACATAAGTGCACGGATTACGGTTTTTCAGTTTGAATGTGAAATGTACTGTGATTTATGATAGTTTTGATTAATGATGAAACTTGGTATTAATGATGTTAATACTTGCATGACTGTAATTCATTTTTGCTCAAATGTGCAAGCGTGTGCCGTTGAAAAATTTTTATTAGGTAGACTTACTCACATATATAAAATAAAATGTGTATGGTTATTTTATGGTAATTTCAATTAAAGTTATCTACTAAAGTTTAATCATGGACTATTAAATGTATCAGATAATAATGGAATTAATGTGTAGATATCATAAGGAGATATTTAATTTGCTGGGAGACCAAATTGAAAATCACAAATATATACAGTTATATATTTAGGATTATGGTCCCCAAAGGACGATACTTTATTCCTACCATTTGTATTCTTTCTATAATAAGCAAAGCAAACGTGATAACGTTCGTTTAAAAGATCCATAACCAATTCAAAACTAGATTTAAGGATAAAGACTTAAAGATTTATTATTCAGATACGTTTCCGCATTCAGTTTAATAATTTTGTGTCTCGATGATTTTGACATAGAGATTCCATGATCGGTGATTTAAATTTGTGTTAATAAACTTTCGTGCTAATGTGATTAAATCCTACAAGTGGTATCAAAGCCACTCTATTGTCGAATCTTTGAGAAGTGAAGTTAAAAATATGGTATTCTTAATATTTAGTTGAATTTCAAGACCTTCAATAATTGTTTTTATGTATTTACAATCAAAATTATTATTTGAATTTGGATTCATAATTTATGATTGATTTCCCATTAATCAAAATTGAGAAATTTGAGATATGAATTGGAGGTTTTGGAGTTATGAGTTTCCAAGTGAAATTCCGGCCGATTATGATGTTGAATCAGTCGATTATTTGAAGAGAATCATTAATATCGTTGAAACTAGTGTTTTAGTATATGGATCGATGAGAATCAATGCTCAAAGATGGAGATTTTCGGACATGCAAAGTAAATTTTGTTGTTGTTTGACTCAAACGACATCGTCGGGTTTCCGGTCAGATTTTGGTCATTCAAGTCAAAACCTTGAAAAATTGAAGGCTAAGATTTGTCCTTCTCGAAGAGACAAACGTTTTGATGTATAGTAAGACTCCCCGAGTCATCCTGTTGCAATATTGATGGTAAAGTTAAGAAATGGCACTGTTCGCACCACAGCGGGAAGGCCAACTTGAGGAAGCAATTCTTGCCACACAAGAGGTTTGATTTCAACGTGCGAGCTACCGTTGGAATTCCCTTTTAGTGTAGAGAAGATTAGGCTTGGGATTTGAAGCATTTGGTGGTCGATTCAGTTGCAAATCAGATGAGAAATGTGACTGGCCTGTGCAACGATCAGCACAGTTACAGCTGAGATTCTGAGATTTTTCGGTGATGAATTTACCACAATGAACACTTGAAATTCATGGGCTCGAAGTGAGATTTTTATCGATGTTCTCAATTTTATGATTCGTCCATGTTTTGGGGGTCAATTGTGGTGGTTTTCAAACCTAAAACTTGTTGTGAAAATTAAGATAATTAATTTAGGAAATTTGGAATTTTGTCCTAAAATTAAATTTTCAGAAATTGCAATCAAGTCATTGAGATTATGTGGAATTTTTAAATGATCTCTAAAATTTATATGATTTTGCAATTGAGCACATGTGCGAATAAACCAATATGAATTTTGTGTGGTGCTTTCATGTGGTCAATTAATTTGATATTATTTGATGTTATTGGCCTCTAATTATGTTAAGAATGTGGAATTTTGTGGCACCACTTGATATGATTTGGTTTTAATTGTAGTTTTATGCAACTAAAGTATAGTTTTTGTGACTAATGTAAAATTTATTTGGTGTTTTGGCACTGATTTGATGATTTAGGCACATATTCCCCAAATAAGGTTTATATATTATGAATCAATTAATTATTTTGAATTTATTTGGTACATATCATGTTCCTATTTGATTTTTTTAACATTCAAAGTGAATTAATTGAAGCATGAAGTCGCCACAGTGACCTCTCTGCATAGATTTATTTATGGAAAATGTTTGATGTTTGTGCGAGTGTATATTCATAAAGGTATTTAATACTTGGCCGAAATACACAAACAGATGTGATAATTGTGTGACAATTATAAGGTTGTTCATTATGTTGGCCCACATAAAGGCTATTGTTCGACGGGATTTATTGTCAATATTTGATCACTGTAAAGAGGTGATCACTTACAAGTTAATATTACTGTCCACAGACTTGATATTATTGTTGTGTTGGGTACTTAGAGATGTTACCAACTTATTTGAATTTAATGATTGATTGTTAAGGTTAATGTGAGTATGAAAGTTAATTTAATTTTGTTCTATGTTCAGTTATTATGTTTGCAACTTCAGTTTATGCTATTACCAATAATATTTTCATGATTAATGGATCAAACTTTGAGGATTGGAAAATAAACATTGGATGATTATGACTTATATGGATCTGGAATACGCATTAAAGATCGAACAACCATATTCTCTTGCAGATGCTAGTTTTTCTGATAAAAGAAATAACTTTGAGAAGTGGAATACTTAAATTGCATTAGTTTGATGATCATTAAAGTGTGTTATTTTGGTAATCTTTCGAGACAACTTATGAAAAATCACTAAGGCCATTAAGTACCTTGCTAATTGAAAGCATTTTGTTAATAATGATAAGGCTGAGACAAATACATTTTTTAGTGAGCTTGATCTCAAATAAAGTATATGCAAGAGAAATATAAGGGAGTACATCATTTAGATGTCTTGCACTACTTCAAATTAAGGGAACTAAAGCTCTAGATGCTGAGGACATATTCTTACATTTAGTGTTAATTACTCTTCATGCACAATTCAGCTAATTTAAGGCCAGTTATTACTTATAACTGCAAAAAGGAGAAACTTGGACTCTTAATGAGGCCATTTCATATCATGTGTAAAAAGATGTAAGGTTAAAGTAGGAAATGTGGTTTGTGTTTTGAAGGATAAACTTAAAAACTTCAAGAATTAATATTATTAAGGCAATGCCCAAAAGCCGCTAAAGGTTCAAGAATTATAGAAGATTCCATAAAGTGCAATTATTGGAAATCTAATGTTAGCTTAGGTCTTTACAAGACCTAATTTGATTTTTTAATGTTGGTATGTTAGATAGATATTTAAGTAATTATGGTATGGATCACCTAAGGATGATAATAAAGATATTAAAATATATACAAAGAACTAAAGATTTAATGCTGATATACATAAAATTAGATCATCAAGAGATCATAAAGATTTTTTATTCTGATTTTATCGGATGCTAATAAAGTAAATGATCCATTTTTTTATATGTATTTCTTGTGGTCAGGGGAAACTATTTTATGGAGAAGTGCTAAGCAGACACTTTTATATCACTTCAACCATGATAGCGAAATACATAGAATGTTGTGGAGCATCTAATTATGGAATATAACTACGAAATATTGTCACTATGCTGCATATTATTGATTTATTAAAGACCACTAAAGGTTATTGTGACAATAAATAAATAGTGTATATTCGAATAACAATAGGAACTCTATTAAGTCAATAACAATGACAAATTTCCTAGTTGTGAAGGAATATTATAGAGTGGACATATTATTATAGAACATATAAAAACAAACTCATTTATAGCAATCTGCTACCCAAAAAATTATCATCTAAGGTCTTTATGAGCATACTGCTCATACGTGTGTTATGATGTTTAAGGATTTTTTTGGTTCAGTGGGAGTCTGTGTATAGTTTTAAATGCTCTATATTTCAGTTATGGATTCCATTTTCGTGTTTTGGAAAATTTTGTACGAATTTTCGTATTTAGTTCGTACACTCTGCTTCATTTTGGTTAATGTTGATCTCAATAAAGTTTAAAGTTGGACCCATTTGAAATAGATATGTAAGATCACATTGCATATAATTTCCATAGCACCTAGCATGATTGATCTGTCATTGATTGTATTGGTATATGTGATTATTGAAGGGTTGAATCATGTATATAATGTGATGAAAATCTCTTTAATCCTACATTATTGTAGTTAATGGAAATATTCTTTTTGGGATATCTTAAAGTAACAGCAAGGTTTGAGTTCAATAAGGTAATACAAGTTTATATGATTATATATCTAGTTCAAGTGGGAGATTGTTTGAAAATTCCCATTACGTAGACTTACATATATAAAATAAAATGTGTATAGTGGTTTTATGGTAAGTTCAATTAAAATGATATGCAAGAGTTTAATTATGGACTATTAAAGTTATCAGATAATCATGGAATTAATGTGTAGATGCCATAAGGAGACATTCAATTTGTTGAGGGACTAAATTGAAAATTACATATATATACAGTTATATATTTAGGGTTATGGTCCCTAAACGACGGTAATGCATTCCTACAGTCTATATTCTTTCTACAGTAAACAAAAACAAACGTGATACCATTCATTTGGAAGATCCATAACCAATTCAACACTAGATTTAAGGATAAAGACCTAAAGATTTATTATTCAGGTACACTTCCACATCCAGTTTAATTGGTTTGTATCTCGGTGATTTCGACATAGAGATTTCATAATTAGAGATTTAATTTATGTTAATAAACTTTCGTGTTTATGTGATTAAATCCAACATGTGCGTTGATAAACTAGGTTTTTGCACCAATTTAGAGTCTATTTTGGATTCGTTTTGATTATATATTGTGTGCATTAGTTCATGTTTTATTTTCGATTTCACTTGTTTGGACGATATGGGTGTTTGGTTCTATTTTTTAGGAAATTAGATCGAAAAACACTAGAAGTTGATTAAAAAATCAAGTTCCAAGACTTAGTGGCTCGAGTAGAGGCTTAAACGGGATGAGAAAATATCGAAACACACATCACGGGAGTGCAGACAGTGAGCACAAACCATGTTTGACATTGCACGGCCCGTGCTGAAAAGTATAATCGATACATAAGGTTGGCAGTAGGAATGCACGGTCCATGCTAAGTTAGCACGGTCTGTGCTATTTTGTATTGCACAGACCATGCTAGTCTCGTACACCATGTAATTTTTTAGTCTTTTCTGCGGATTTCCTTTTAGGCCTTGTTTGTTTCTATCTCGGGCTTGGACCACTCCCTAACTATTTAAGGGTTTCTATGCACGAAATTTGGAGAACTTTCACCCTATAGAGAGAGCATAGAACTCTTGGAAAAGACGGAAAAGAGTAACAAAACTTCTATAGATCCTAGGGTTGTTGAATGTTTTATAGATTTTATTATTTAAAGTGTTTTATTGTTCCGTTCTATTTCTTATTTGTGCATCATTGATTATTGTTGTCTTATGTGATCGAACTGATCAACTTTCACATTTGCGTAGTTAAATTTATTATTCACTCGAGAGAGGTTAGTAGATTAACGGATTAGGATTGCACAACACAAGTCTGCCTAGATCGAGAGATTGATAGGTTTCGTGGGGGGCATAAATCTGAAGTTCTAATTAGAGTTAGATAATAATTCGAGATCAAAATATAAGAATTAGAGTTTAATCTACTTTCATAACCTACTTGAGAGAGAAATTGTGATTATTTTAGTGATTCTCCTACAATATTTAGAATTAAATTGGTTTAATAAATTATCTAAAAATTATGAAATCCATTTACAGCAACATACTAAGATCAGTCTCCTTATTTGTTTATCCAGTTTTCTGTGATTGATTTATTTATTTAATTTGCAGTGTTCATTTAGTTAATTAAAAACAACTCTTAATTCAGTTCTTTAGATAAAATAGGACAATATAATTGGGTATTTAGTCGAGTTACTTAGTCAATCTATATAGATACAACCTTGCTCAACATAATTTTACTATATTTACCTCGTACACTTACGAGTAGTATTTTTAATAAAATAAAACACTGAACATGCGTCCATCATTTACAGAAGTGGAACCATAAATTTTTCACTATTTTTTCTAAGTGGATATTTTTTCACGCAATCAAAGAAATATAATTAATAATATAAAAAAGGTAGATGTCTCGGGTTCGAGACCCGAAACCTACCATTCCCTCTTCTTCCAACTACAAATAATTAAAAAAAAAACTTACAATCAAAATATTCATGAGAAGGTATAAATATTTTATGATATTAATTAAAAATATATAATTTTGATCAAACGTATAAATATCGATAAATTTATAATATGATATTTTTGTTTCTTAACTTCACCCTTTTTTACTTACAATATATTATGCCATTTTAGTTTCAATATATATATATATAATTATATATATATTATGCCATTTTCTTCATATTTTTCTATTTTCTTTTCTATTTCTTCGGACATTCCTCCCTTCTTTTTATAAGTTCCCTTCTTGTTGTAATCATTAAATTAAAATATTAATGTTCTATTTTTTTTTTATTGTGTATGTACTAGCTTCGTAAAGCTAATGATTCTTTAAAAAAATGATAAAAAATTATGGAGAATTGTCGATTCAGGACTTGAAAGATGTGCAATCTATCAATTCAGGACCTGAAAGATGAAAACTCTCAATTCAGGACCCAAAAGATGAAAACTATCAATCTAGGACCTCAAAAATTACGAATTTTGATTACTTTTTTATTTTTAATTAATTTTAAAAATTTATTTATTAGATTTAATAGATAATTAATGAAGGAATTTTCATTGAAAATTAATATAAGATTAATTGAAAAATTAATAAAAATTAAAATTCGTGATTTTTGAGGTTCTGGATTGAGAATTTTCATCTTTCGAGTCCTAGATTGAGAGTTTTCATCTTTCGGGTCCTGAATCGATAGATTACCCATCTTTCAGGTCCTAGATTAATAATTCTCCTAAAATTATATAGCCTTTTTGAATTTGAATATATTTTAATGTGCTTTTTGAGTTACGTGTATGATATTTTCATTAAAATTGAATTTTATTGTACAAATAACATAGAAAAATACACGCCAACAAAATTAGTTGAAATCTTCTATTGCACATTTGGTGTTGCATTCCCTATTGCACATTCGATTTTTTAATTTTTTTTTCAATTTTTTTCCTTGATTTCAATTTCTTATACTTTAGTTTAATTTTATACTTATTATTTAGAATTCATCAAACCCAATTAGAATGCATTATAATTTTTTATTATTTAATTTTAAATTTTTAGCCATTAATTGATTATTTGAAAAATTAAATACTAAAAAATATATAAAACTCTAACTGGGTAGGATGAACCCTAAATAATAAGTGTCAAATTAAATTAAAGCATAAGAAACTGAAATCAAAGAAAAAAATGATAAAAAAAATAAAAAAATTGAGTGTGCAGTATGATATACAATACAAAATGTGCACTAGACGATTTCAAATACGAGGAAATAAATACAACTATATATTTAATGATGGGTCGAGAAAGGAATTTCTAACAAGAAAATGATGAACCGTGAACGCCGGGAAAAAAATGAAAATAAAGGAACAACGGAGAAAATAATTAATATGTATAAAGGAGAATTTAAAAAGTTAATAGACAAAAAAAATTATTACTTTAAATATTTTCATTAAATTTGTTTACTTAAAGTGACTAAGGTGCAAAGTGCAATAATTATACTATTTTAAAGGTACAATTTGCTAAAAAAAAATCATTTATTGTAAAGTATCAATCCTATATAATTTGGCACTATATCTAAATTACCCGTTTAATCAATTAGAAAAATAAATTTATATTTAAAGCTAAACCATCATTTATATCCCAAGTTAATTTCATTTTCTCAAATTTATCCCAAACTCACATTTTTATCAATTAAATACCTGAACTATTAAAAATTAATCAAATCTATTCCCAATACATTTTTAGGCAAAAAATTACCTAACGTTTCGGCTAAATATTTGGGTATTCTTCTTATTTTGTAGCCAAATCGAACATATCTATGGCATAAAATATTTATTCGAATTTTTTTAAACTCTTTTTAAGATCTGATTTTGACCTAAAAATGTATTCGGGGGATAAATTTGATTGGTTTTTAATAGTTTAGGTATTTAATTCATAAAAATGTTAGTTTGGAATAGATTTGAGAAAATTTAAATAGTTTAGGATATAAATGATAGTTTAGCCTATATTTAATTAGAAGGGATTCACCACTTTGACTTTTATCCGACAACCCTTCCGGCTTCCACTTTCACCCCAGTAACCTCCTCTGTCATTCCTTAATTAATCCTCGCTCCGTCCAAATTATATAATATGATTAATATAATTTTTCATTGTATTTAGATTAAAAATATGTATGAAAATAAGATATTAAAGATAAATTTTCACTATTACCCTTATTTAATATTTATGAGTTTCAAAATCTAACTATCTAAGTGCTTGATTTTTTAATTTTTAAGATATAACAAGGATGTATTTATACATTACTATGAAAATTAATATTATTCATAGTAATAAGACTATATAATTGTGATATCCCAAAATATTAATAGGGACTGTATAATAATTAGGACGGAGGGGATATGTCTTATGTTCCAAAATTATTATTAAAAAAATGAAAAAAAAACTAGTTATGATTTAATCGTATAGGGAATGTAACATGGAATCACACACACCATTTGCTATTCCACTTCTTCTGGTGTCTCAATTATCTTCGAGTCACCTCATTCAATTCATGGATTTACTTTTCTCCATTTGCAAGATTGAAAAAGAAGAGCTATGTAATTTTTTATTTTATTTTTTTTCAGTTGGGGAGCCAAGTCTCCCGCCAACCTCCCCCGGTTTCGCCCCTGATCATGTGACGTGACACCACGCATCATGCACATGGTCAGTACTGACTATGCAAGCATGAAGTTCGAAAAAAAGAAATTTTTTTTATTATTATTTATCTCCAAAATAATTAATTATAAATATTTTTGTTCGCGTAACTAAAAAATTATGCGAAGGGCCTATTTTATAATTTGGCTCTATATGAAAAAAGAAACTATATATCCTTTCACTTTTGAGCTTTCGGTTGTAAAATAAGAACTCTTATGTATTTGGGAACTGTAGAGAGCATTAAACATAATGTTCATGATATATAATATCACTGACAATATATATACACCAAAATTAACATCTATATTTAAGTAACATGCAACTAATAATCAAGAAAAAGAAAAAGAAAAAGAAAAAAAACTGATCTAGAAGCTTATCTGGTATACGTACACGTAATTAATAATAGTAGATCTTACCGAAAGAGGCAGATTTTGAAATGAAGACGAAGCATTCGATTGTGTATCATGATTCTCACAAGGTGGACATATATTCGAGTCTTTAAGCCAAGAAAATGAATTAGACTTCCGATAGAACTCGAAAGGATAGCTAGATTGATTGAGAAGAAGGCAGGTTATGGCCACCACCGTGAATAGCAACGTTATCTTAAGAGCCACAGCGCCGGAGAGCCTCAAGTGGTGGTTGCCGCCGGACTTCAGGGTGGCGCCGCCATATTCCCCACCTCCACCTCTGACTGGATGCATATTTCTCTTCGCCGGCCTGCTCGGTCTATTTAGTGTTATAAGTCTTTATAAATATTTGAAATAATTTGTAAAACAAATTGAATATTGAATTATTATATATTTTTTTGTGCTTAAATTAAATATTCTGACCTAAGTCACTAGGTTATGTCATTACTCATTAATAATGGTATTGAAAATTTAGACTTCTTTAATTTCATAGTAGAGCTCGAAAACGAAAGAGGAATTAAAGGAACAAAAAAATTCAACCCTTAATAAATAAGCTGCTAGCTATAGACTAAATAAGTTGGGGTATAGAAGTGGGAATTGGATGCTCATTCAAAGAAGCAAGAGCCTTGTGTATATATATGACCTAACTAATTAGGCTAGCTATTTTTCAAAAAATAAATAAATAAAAGGATATGCATGGCTTTTTTAGGAATTATTTCTTGCAAAATATATTCACTACTTGATATATAGAGTATGAAATCTCAAAGCATATGGGAATGCATGTGATATTACTGATCACCTGATCGATTGGGGGCATTTTTTCACACTACTTGTTCACCGACGGGCAATGTTGTAGGATCGAAGTGTAATTGTGGAAGCACCGTTGAGACACCTACTCCTAAATATTTTTGTTTTAGATTCATATGGAGAGGAAACAAAGAACAAGTGCATGGGGCTTTGTTTCTTTTCATCTATATCTGTTTACTTTATCATTCATGTTTATAAAATATTTCCTTTAAATTATTTTTATTCTTGCATATTCATATTTACTTCTAGTGTAGAATTTAAAATAGAATGTTATAGATCGATTAAATGCATATTCTGCTATAAAATGGAATAAAATATCGGTAAAATAGAGATAATTGCCAGAAATGTTCGATGTCACAAGAGTAGTCAAAATGACTATTTGGATCTTAGCTCTTTCTTGCTTTTTTTTTTAATGATAAGAAAAGTGAAATTGGATAGACTTTTTATTAATACTCCATAACAAAATAATTTGTTCGATTATTCAAATCCCATTAAAGAACAAATAGTGATAGAACACCAATAATACTACACTTCCTTTCCTAAAACGCACAAAGAGAGCGAAAGAGATCCAAGGGCTAGAGAGAGTAAGATTTCTAGCCACAAATTCTAGGAAGAGTCCAAGATCTAATAGTGGAATTCCTTTGATCAACTGGCAAAGACATATACCTTTTCCAATCATCAATCACCATCTTAATAGCACGAACTTTGTTATCCAACCCGACGCAACAATTAGCGTGCATGGTGATGACCCGATCCAGATCCTGGTTGGGCTCACAAAACCCACCAAAATCAGCTGGGTTCAAGAACCGGATCTCCAACCCGATTCCCGGGATAAACGGGTTGTTTTTTATCATGATGAGCACATCTTGGTCGTGTTTACCCGGAAAATAGTCTTGGCCCGTGTACCAGTAGTTAAAGAACTGGATAGTCCGACTGTTGGACTTGACGTAATAGAACCCTCCATTTGGCGAATTGCTCAAATCGGAGTACCCGGCCCAGTTACGATCGCACGCAATCTGGAACTCCCCATCCGGATAGAATCTTTCTAATGGATTCCTCAACCACATCACATCTACATCCTGATTATTTTCAAAATCAACACATATATACCAATAAATATTCCACATCGAGATTACACTAAATAAGAAGGATAATAGAATATGGGATTGTCGTGATGTGTACTTTATAATTTCATAATTTCCTACTAAGGTAACTATGAGAAAATATATATATATATATATATATATATATGTGTGTGTGTGTGTACATTAAAATTCGCACTACAACATTGTTGGAATAGAAAATGAAACAGGTCTCGTTTGCTTAAAGAATTAACCAAAAAAATTAAGTGAATAGTTAATAATATATTCATGAACTTTTTTAAAAAATTCAGTTTTATTTTATGAACAATCCAAAATTACTTTGGTGGTGGAGAGATTATGTATATTATAACACTATCATATAGATGATTATTTTTTTACATTTTGAAAGGGAAAAATTAAGGGACAATCACAAAATTTGAATATTTGATGCTAAAATAGAAAAAGTGTAAACAAGAGGAAGGGGGAAAACAGATTTTAATGCTATGTATGTGTTGGAAAATTGGATTTAATAAATTGAGCCGTGACTCATTTTATTCGATTTTTTGTGATCGAGTTATTTAATTTTGGAGGAATTAAATAGCGTACAATTGATCTATGTTTGTAGTAGATAATCATAGTATTTTTATTTTCTCAAATCCGATTTTCGGTGAGTGGGAAATAAATAGTTGAAGTCGGTCACATGATTGGGCATTTATGGTATGTGGGATAATGTGTTTAAAGCACATTTAATTATCCCACATTGATTTCTTAACTTAATTAGTTAAAAGGTGTATTAACACTTAAGTGTAATAACTAAGTGCACAAGAATATGGGTTGTGAGCCACACACGCGCACACACGTGCGCGCGTGCCCGTGCCCGTGCTCGAATTCCAGAAGGTGTAATTCATATAACAGTATGTGCATAGTGTAATGATCCAAATAAATATTGTTCATGTTGCAAATAAAAAAATATATATGAAAGTTGATGTTCTCTCCTTCATGTAATCAATATTGGATTGAAAATATCATTCACGTTGCAGTTGAAAAAAAATCTTAAAGCTCATGAATAATATTGGGAAAATTAAAAAAAAAATGTTGTCAATATTAATTAACCCAAAATTAATTGGAATTAATTTTGCGAAGAAAAATGGGAAGGGAAAGGAAAATACGTACGGTGAAGACGAAGTCGTATCCCAATTGAAGAACAGTGCGCAGAAAATCAAACCTTCGCCACATCATCTTTAGATAATGCTCGGTCATGTAAGGCGCCTCGCCGGAGAAGTCAACGCCATCGGTGGTGATGGCGTAGCAGTGGAGGCGTTCCGCCAAGCAACGGTTATACGCCGTCTGGTCAAATGCGCCGAACACCACGTGTTTCAACAGACCTTCCGTTCCGTTTCCAATTCTGAAGCTCTCCAGGAATAGATCGAGCATGGAATTCGGTTCCGTCCACGCTGCATTTAGACTCGTGATTATCACCGTTTTGTTGTCCTTCATCAACGCCTTTCTCAATGTTTCTTCCAATTCATCATTCTCCTCTTTTCCCTATTTCATAAATTAATCATAATCGAATTGTTAATTATAATTTTTCCAGAATAATTAGAAATTCCATGCTGAAATTAATTGTGTTCAAGGCCTATCAGCTGCTACACACACACTATTAGTTTGGACGGGAATGTATATGTTATAATTTGTGTTCGTTTTGAATTAAAAATAAAATTTAATTTGTTATTTATGGTGTTCGTGCAAGCAAGCATGAACTTCAATCCAGGGACAGATTAGTTTTAATTTTTTTTAAGAATTTAAATAAATTAATGGGGAGCATTTTCATGCTAGTGGTTAAAAACTATATATATTTTTAAGTTGTGGCTAAAAAAATAATTTCAAAGTCCTAAATATCTATTTTATAATTTGGCATTATTATCAATTACATGAAAAAGAAATTCTAGCCTTTCACTTTTAATTAAGCTCTCGGTTGTAAAATAAGAATTCTTATGTATTTAGGAACAATAGAGAGCTACTAGCATTACTTAAACATATGAAGCTCATGATATGCATAAAGGATCTTGTGTGAGACCATCTATATATTATACACATGCTACACCGACACAATGTATCCGATCCCTTATTGTACTATACACACAAAATTAACAATATCCATTTCTAATTACATGCAACTAATTATGAAAAAAGAAAAAAACTGATCTATAAGCATATCATGTATTTAATTAATCATAGCATATATGATATATATAATATATATATAGCTTACCAAAAGAGATGTGTTTTGTGACATGAACTGATAAAATGAAGACGAAGCATTCGATTGCGCATCATGATTCTCACAAGATGAAGATATATTTGAGGCTCTGGGCCAAACAAGTGAATTAGACTTCAGATAGAACTCCAAAGGATAGCTAGATTGATAGAAAAGAAGACAGGTTATGGCCACCACCGCGAATACCAATGTTATCTTAAGAGCCACCGCGCCGGAGAGCTTCAGGTGGTGGTTGCCGCTGGACTCCAGGTTGTCACCGTCCCGTTTAGGGGTGGCGCCGCCATCCTCACTTCCACTTCTGGCTGGATGCATTTCTTTTCGCTGGTCTAGTGGTCAGTACTGTTATTGTGCGCTTACAGAGTATATATAATTAAACGATATGATGTAACTAGTCAAACATCAATTTTGTCCAACAATATATGGTATAAGTTGTGTTAGACCGTCTAACGGGTCCTAATCCGTTAGACAGGTCAAACCGCAGTATACTTGTCCGACGCTAACGCGCGATGCCGCATAAAAGATATAAATTAATTCAAAAAATTAAATAAATTCAATTTAATTTTAAGGTCATTAATTCCATTTTAGGGTATATATTTATTTCAAAAAAATATAATTATCGAGAACAGTGCATTAGACTACGATAGTGCACTACGCAAGACGACAAAAAAAAACTTAAATAAATTCAATTTAATTTTAGGATTAATTAATTCTATTTTAGGGTATTTTTCATAACGCATTAGTGAATTCCCGTTTAATAAATAGCATAAAAAGCTCCTCTGTTATTGTAAATTTTAATTTGGCAAAAAATCCCTTTTTCGTCAAATATCAATTGAGTTATCTACACCCGCCGATATCGATACTGGCTACATTTTGAATTTTTTATACAATTTTTACTACACAAAAGGATATTTTTTTTACTTTTCGCCATATATAAATAAATATTTTGACTATTTGTATTTTATATTTTTTTGTCAGGCTTCAAATTTTGAGGCTATAAGATTTTTGCCCTATTTTTATATTAATTTTCTTAATATATATATATATATATATATATATATATATAGGGGATGGGTTATATAAAAACACTCCCTAGTGTGAGAAATGAGACTACATCTAACACCACACATCCATGAAAAATCAATAGCCCAGATCAATTCAGAATTGCGGTGGCAAGATGGTAATTAACTGGAACTCATGTAAAACCGCGAATTCATTAAGGGTATTTTCGGAAGAAATTTGAAACATAAAAACTCACGTCGCTTCAGATTTCATAACTTCCTCCCCTCACGAAATCAAAGAACAAAAACCGAGAAACCAACATTGAATTCTAGGGTTTTCGCTGCTGAGAATGAAAATCGACGAAGAAGACGACGTTGCTGAAGACGAAAATCGGCAAAGAAGAAGACGCTGCTGAAGACATTATGGTTGACAAGAGAAAAATGGTTAAAACTTCGAAAAAAGGTAATGTTACATAAATTAATCGAGAAATTTTTTTCATTCAAATTGAATTTCTTCGTGCAAAAACTCTATTTTTTGTTCTCTATTTAGCATTATGTAGATCATCTTTGATAATATACATAAATAAGCCAGATGAATGATGTTGTGAACAATTAGCATGAACTATAAATTTACTTTATTTCAGTTTAATTTTGAGTAGAAATTGATCCTTGTTGATAATATGTTTAAATAAGGCAGAGACTGCGGATTTTGTATACCATTAGCATTGAGTCTGAATTTGGTTAGCATAATATGTATAAATAAGACAGAGAGCATATGTGTTGTATACCATTAGCATGGACACTGAATTTGGTTAGCAAATATCTATCTATCCGTTATACTTTATTTTCGTAAATAAGGCAGAGAGTGTCAATTTTGTACACCATTAGCATTAAGTGTGAATTTGGTTAGCATAATATGTATAAATTTGCCCTGGTTTATTTCAGTTTAATTTTGAGTAGAACTTGATCCTCTTGGATAATGTGCATAAATAAGGCAGAGAGCGTATATGTTGTACACCATTAGTATGGACTCAGAATTTGGTAAGCATAGCATATACATAACTGCTCTTGTTTATTTTTGTTTCATTTTGAGTATAATTTGAACACCTTCAACAATATGCATAGATAAGACAGAGAGCATAGATGTTGTACACAATTAGCATTGACTCTGATTTTTGTTAGCATAACATATACATATTTGCTTTAGTTTTATTAACGTTTCATTCTGAGTAGAAATAAATCATGTTTCATGATATGTATCACTAGGGCAGAGAGCAGAGATGTTGCACACTATTAGCATATACTCCAAATATGGTTAGCATAGTGTATACATATCTGCTCTTGCTTATTAATGTTTCATTTTGAATAGAAACACATCATTTTCGATCATATCTATACATAAGACAGATATTGTAGATGTTGTATACTATTAGCATGGACTTTGAATTTGGTTAGCACAATATATACATATTTGCTCAAGTTTCTTAACTATTAATTTTGAATCATATAGCACAATATATACATTTTGTATATATTTGTCTTTATGCTAACAAATATCCAGAAATCTTACTGATATGTGTGTGTGTGTGTGTGTGTGTGTGTGTGTGTGTGCTGATGAAGCTTTCATTTTGTTGCTGATATAGTTATGTGTTTGTGCTAACGAAGCTTTTATTTGTTACTGATTTTTATAATCTCTACTATTATTTCCAGAAATTGATATGGTATAATCTTATTAAGAATTTCATTAATCTCACACATTATTCATATCAGTAACTAATTCTGGCAAAACATATATGCAGTTTTTCTTCCTAATATACCAGATGAATCACTTCTTCTTGATCTGTATTGATTTGAAAGACATAAATCGGTTATCATAAATAATTCAACTGCTATGGAGAAAGAGAAGGATGGACTGAAACAGAAATATGGCGATATTCCCAGTCTCCTGGTAATGGATACTTACAGATTAAAGACCATTATAATATTATTTGTATACTTACAGTTTTATTTGACTATACTTACAAATTAAGTATTTTGTTGAATACACTAAGAAAGCTGGGTTGGTTCAGAGATCAAAAAGTAAATTACATCCTCACAACGTCTGCAGATGCCCTGGAGAGATTTCTTTGTTTGAAAAAAAAAACATTGCATTTTAATAACGCAACATATGTTATTTTTTTCAGAGCTTCACAGTCATCGATGCCCCTCAAAAATGGGTACCATCACGCAGATGTGTTGTTTTCTGTGATTGATTAGAACATGAAATTACAGACTTCTCATAGGTCCACATAAATGATATTGATCTGGTATGAACTTTTATTATTCAGGATTAAAAAGTTCATGTATTAGAATTTAATTTTTCGAAACTTGTGCAGTTCTTTTTCCCAATATGCCAGTCAAATCACTTCTACTTGGTCGTAGTTAATGTCAAGAATTTCATTGTTGAAATAATTGACAACTCTAGTGCTATGGAGAATGAGAAAGATGGTCAGAAAGTGAAGTATGACAGCATCTCAGCAGAAGTGGTAAGCTGTCTGAATGATAAAAATATACTTTAACTGCTCTTGTTTGTTTCTGTTTCAATTTGAGTATAATTTAATCATCTTAAAAAAAATAAGACAAAGAGCATAGATGTTTTACACAATTAGCATTCACCCTGACTTTTGTTAGCATTACATATACATAACTGCTCTTGTTTGTTTCTGTTTCATTTTGAGTATAATTTAATCATCTTAAATAAAATAAGACAGAGAGCATGTATGTTGTACACAATTAGCATTCACTCTGACTTTTGTTAGCATTACATATACATAAGTGCTCTTGTTTGTTTCTGTTTCATTTTGAGTATAATTTAATCATCTTAAAAAAAATAAGACAGAGAGCATAGATGTTGTATACAATTAGCATTCACCCTGACTTTTGTTAGCATTACATATACATAACTGCTCTTGTTTGTTTTTGTTTTATTTTGAGTATAATTTCATCATCTTAAATAAAATAAGACAGAGAGCATGTATGTTGTACACAATTAGCATTCACTCTGACTTTTGTTAGCATTCACCCTGACTTTTGTTAGCATTACATATACATAACTGATCTTGTTTGTTTCTGTTTCATTTTGAGTATAATTTAATCATCTTTAAAAAAATAAGACAGAGATCATAGATGTTGTACACAATTAGCATTCACCCTGACTTTTGTTAGCATTACATATACATAACTGCTCTTGTTTGTTTCTGTTTCATTTTTAGTATAATTTTATCATCTTAAATAAAATAAGATAGAAAGCGTGTATGTTGTACACAATTAGCATTCACTCTGACTTTTGTTAACATTACATATACATATATGTTTTAGTTTTATTAACATTTCATTCTGAATAGAAATAAATCATGTTTCATGATATGTATCAATAGGACAGAGAGCATAGATGTTGTACAATATTAGCATGCACTCCAAACATGGTTAGCATAACATATACATATCTTGCTCAAATTAGAGTATTAAATTGAATACACCTAATTGAAAAAAAAAATCATGCAGACAAGTTTTCTGTCTCAATTCCTTAAAAAGAATGGTCTCACGCAAAAGGCAGAGTTAACTGAGCGCCAAATAACAAACATACAAAGATTGAAGATGTCTTGGAGACACAACAACAATATGACTGATTGTGTTGTGTATGTGATGAGGCATATGGAGACATATAGGGGGAATGGTTTAAAAAATTGGAAAAGCAGCCTGGAAAAAGGGTAATGAACGACAGATGAAGTTCTTACGAGCCAAATATTGTGCTGCTATTATCAATTCGGACAGCAATACACTCAAGGTCACCCATGTTATGTCTGCAAATCTACATTATTGGCTATCTTGTGAGAATGGTCCTATAGTTGTGGAGCCTCTGATATTGGAGAAAAAGAACCTAAATCTGAAGTAAAATATAACATTAGTTTCTGTATTGTTTTCTATGATAAACGTTATGCTGACAATTCAAACATTAGTTTCTGTTTATTTTTTGTTTTTGTTGAAACAATATTTTGAACACATTGCAAGTTCAAACATTTAGGCTCTGGTTTTTGTGCTCTTGTTAGCAATAATGAGTCAATATTTTAGCATTTAAATGAGCATTGCATTTTTCAAATTTAGTATGACAGTAACTACATGAATAAACACCATATTGCTAATGATAAAATAACACAATGCTAACGAATAAGCGCATATATGCTAACAATCTTTTACTTTTTCACATTAAAGGACATGTACGATAGCATTAAACATATTACTTATTCGCATTGGATACTTTATTTAAAAGCAATCTATATATATATCCTTATGCTAATGAAGATTGTATATGCTTTTATGCTAACAAATCTTGAATTGAGTTACATATATACACATGTTTTTATGCCGATCAAGATTTATTTGTATTAGCTAAATAATTTTTCTAGCAATAATGTATCAACAAATAAACAAAGTTACTTCAAACATACTTCATTTGCACAAATACATACGTACATCAGTAATACAATAAAGCTTCGTCAGCACATACCAACAAAGTAAAATAAATTTTATACATGATTATAGAATCAGAATCATCTATTTACATCTTATATGCATTGAGGTAATTCTGATTAAAAAATAACCATAAAAGACCATTAAATTTTTATTCTATCATTAAAAATTATACGATTTGTTCATCATTATGAAAAATTTAAAAAAATCCAATTGAAAATATAGAACTTCCACAATTCAACATTTTCATATAATCATAAACCAGTCATTCACTTAAGACTTATGTTATTAATAAAACTAGTGATTTGAATATCTTCATTATCAGCAGATTGGTACCTGCAAAGAATAAATAAAATATAAATAAGATTGGGTCCCTGATTTAGAATAAATAAATAAAATTGAATATAAATAAAACTTAATCAGCATAAACAGATACCTCCATTAGCATCACATGTTTTATAGCTCAGCATTAATCATTCACTTTGCCACAATTCCTAGAATCATGCCTGCATTTTTTATTGCATTTCTTACATGTTCCTAAAGGTTTTTGCTTTTCCCGAATGGCCTTCTCAGCTCTTGGTATCAATCGGCTACCACTCCCTTTAGTTTTCACAATATCCGGCGGCAACACATTTACTTGTGTAGGGCGAGAACAACCATAAAAATTATACATGGATAAAACTCAGATTCTCATCAACTGCAGCACAACTAATTACCAAATATGTCAAACATTCCTTCACAGAATCAAAACATAACCTTGTCCACTG
Organism: Perilla frutescens; assembly: GCA_026008535.1. NCBI lineage: Eukaryota > Viridiplantae > Streptophyta > Magnoliopsida > Lamiales > Lamiaceae > Perilla > Perilla frutescens. Next base: position 32,900,319 of record BRKX01000008.1, on the reverse strand, counting down.
AGAAATAACATATTTATCAGAAATTCTATCTACATTCAAATCCTTCAATAATATGTATATATGGCAGCACAACAATCCTTTCCGAACAAATTTTGCACAATTGCATACAACTCTATCCTCAACACTATCATATACAACCTGAAAAATCCCACCTGGTTTGAATCCCTCAAACCCTAGATGTCTCTTGCAGTGAAAATGTGCCTATAAATAGGACATTCCAGCATGCTTCAAATGCTACATTCTGCACAAGCTTAGTATCATATTATCTGCATAGAATTCTCTTCGAGTCTAAAGCCCCTAGTTCTCGACGTTATCTAGTTCGCCGGAGCCTTGCCGGATTTTTGGTGCTATTGCTGGAAAGACAAAGTCATTTTATCTTTGAGAGACAATCCTCCTAACCGTGAGCACTAGCCGGGGCGTATTTGTCTTGCAGAGAGGGGCCCCCTCGACTCGGCTTGCTGGAACCTGCTTCAAGTTCCAGTTTGTTCTAAATAATTCAGTTTATTGTACTTGTTTCTACTCTTCTACTCCTTTCGTGTTCTTTGTAATTCAGAGTATAACGAATTCCAGAAGGTGTAATTCTTTCTAACAAGGACATCATATCGTCTTAAATAGAGATTTTTTAAAAGTTCGTCCTAAATAAATTAAACTTCATTTTAAGTGACAACAATGTCATCACAAAAATGTCATAAGATATTGCATGTGCTAACTATAGAAGACGTGTCATTACTCAAGACTATTATGAATGACGACATTTATCATCTCTAATAATATTATCTCTAAACACCATTTTTACTAGAGCTTGTAATCATGAACTATTAAAAAGATATTTTCTTCACTTAAAATATAAACAAATGGCACTACAAGAAGCTACCTAATAATGCCTTTAGAGAATATTTCAAATCCATCTCAATTATGAAATTTGGCAGATTTTCAAGAAGCTGCCTAGCTACTTTAAAGGATAATTCAAACACACCATAAATAAATATTGTTAAGTCTTTATAAGGATTTGAAATTCGTAAAATAAAATTGATCGAACGAAGTGATTGTGAACTATTTTCTTGGCTTAAAAAAAAAATTCTGACCTACTTAAGTCACTAGCTAGGCTATGCCATTACTCATAAATAATGGTATTAATTTAGACTTCCTTCATGGTTGAACTCGAAAGAAGAAAAATGAAAGGCAAAAATAAATAAATTAATTAATTAATCAACCCTTAGAAAGTAATTAAAAAGCTAGCTATATAGCCTATAGGTTATTGTACTCGGAAGAATTGACCTTGTATATGTACGACCTAACTTTGGCTATTTTTCAAAATAAATAAAATAAAACAAAATGGAAAGCTTTGTTAGGAATTATTTGTTGCAAAAAAACTTCACACTATTCCAAGACTAATCGTGTAACGGAAAAATTCTATCATATCCTATCGGGTACTACCCACATGAAGTAAGATGTTGTCATTTGGCATGAAGATTTGATGGAATTTTGATAAATATACAATCACTTAGGTCAACTCCAGTGCTAGACTAAAACACTAATTTGGTATAGAAATTCACTCCAATGATGTCACAAACCCTGCCCTAAATTGGTGCAGCATCAAATCCCGCCTCAAATTTGGGACATAATTTGGTGCTGCACCAAATTGATGTTGATGGGTCCTACAGCATTTAATGAATTATTTTATTATTTAAAATTATTATTAAATAGATTATTTGATAAATTTAATTTAATTTATAAATTATATATTCACTTAATTTAAATTATAAATCATCTAAATAAATAAATAATTTCAATAAAAAGCACAATTAATTAAACATAATGGATAAAATGAAGTCCCACATATTACAAAATATTAAAAATTAACTTAGAAAGGATGTTGAGCGAGCATTTGGAGTGCTCAAATCACGATTTGCAATTGTTGCTGGACCTTCACGCTTTTGGCATAAAGACATATTACGTGATATAATGTGCTCCATTTGAGGAACGAGATGAAATATCGACTCCAATTGTTGAGGAGCCAACAAATGATAATATTCGGTTCAATGAATATTTTGCTCAATATAGAGAAATCAAGAACAAAGATGCTCATATTGCGCTTCGAAATGCATTAGTGGAACATATGTGGAAAAATATACTAATTCTGAGTATTGAGGCCAAAATATATGTATTTTCATAAGTGTTGTAGTCTTGTAATATTTTCACTAATTGTAAACGTTTGATAATCATTTAAAGTACTTTTATTATTCCAAGTACATTATATGTTATAATTTTTTTAATAGTACATAATTTTTTAATAGTATATTTTTTGAAAGTACATAATTAAAAGTTATTAGTTTTGGATAATTATCATTTAAAAAAAAATCATTAAGCATATTCATATTTCAATTATAAAACAAAAAAAAATCTTTAAGAGAATATTCTTATTTGGTGTAAAATTTAGTGCAGAGCATTGGAGCTGCAAAAAAAAATTGGTGCTGAAATACCTATTTGGTGCAGAATCTGCACCAAATAGGTGATTAGCATTGGAGATGCTCTTAGACTACAAATAACAGCAACCACTACAACCATCCAACCATCCAACCACCCAACCATTTCAATATTTAATTAATTTCTCTCTCTTCCACATCATCAATACTCATCCAATCCAACCAAACTTATTTTGCATGTTTTATCCATGACCACCCAACCACTCAACCACAATACTATATATAATTCTTTTATTTTATTTTATTTTATTTATAAGATTAAAATATTACTTGTACTAAAAATAATATAAAAAAATTATAATTATAAACAAGAAAATGACAATAGTCCAAAAATAAAAACCGAGCAATAAATGAAAATAAATAGCCAATACCAAAAATATTACGAACTAAATAAAAAGAGAAAAACTACACATTCAATTTTCAAGTGTATTGAAATATTACAAAATTAATGTCTATTTATAGAAAATGAAAAAAATATGAATTTTGGTATATTTTTTATTTATCTTTATTATATTATATAAAAAATATATTAATTTTATATATATATATATATACATATATATATATTTCAAAATAAAATTAATTGGACAATTATCCCATTGGCCAAAGGAGTGGTTGAGAAGGGGCCATCAAAGGTCAAAAAATGGGGAAGATCGACCGTTCTTCCTCAACCTCAACCATTTGTTTTTGCCACATGGCAGCGACCACTTTAAGTGGTCGCTGATAACGGTATTCTAAGTGATTGTATACTTGTTAAATTCCTATCCCATGTGGGTAGTATGCCATGGGTTGGGAGGTAGTGTAACATCTCAAATCCAATTATAAAGGCCCAATTCATTTTCTAGAACTCAAATGATAAGTTATATTCATTTTTAATAAAAAGTCCAAATTATGGGCTTTCTAGCCCGACTATGTTTTTAATTATTTACGGCCTAGTTATTATCTAATCGAGATAAATAAATGCATTAGACCATAGTGTTCGCCGATATGAATCCATATAATTTGATTTTACTAAAATAGGAATTCATTTGGCCAAGATATGTTTTTTTTTTCTCTAATTTAAATTTTAATTAAGGTTATTTAGAGAAGTGGTATAAATATACCTTATTTCCATGTTAGGTCATTTGTTGGGGAACAAATTAGGTCGTCCCCCATTCCTCCTCTCTTCTCTCCCATCTCAGCTCTCCCCTTCTCCGCCGGAGCCACCGTCAGAGCTACTGTCGCTGTGCGACCTCCTTTTCGGCATACAATTACATTTTTAGATTTCTCTCTTTTCCCTCTTTCCATTTCTTCGATTATTTTTGAAACATTTTGAGGTTTAGACATCCAATTTTTGGATCTAAAAGTGGGTTAAACCATAACCTTTTAGAACCGTATTTCTTTCTTTATTTTACGATTTCTATTTCAATTCTTATGGTTATAAATATGGATTTACGGACTATTTTTATTATATATTTTAAATATCATTTTAATCTTTATTTTTAGTGTTCTTGGTATTATTGAACACTTTGAAAGTTGATTGAGTTGATGAAGAAATGAATGAAAATTGATTTTGATGTGTGTGTAGTGGGTATGGATGTGTTTGCGTGTGTTAGGTGTGTGCATGGTTTTTCCTTTCTGTTTTCTTTTAATTTTTTATGTTATTTATAATATAGATCAATTTAATTAAAAAGCTTAGAAATTGTAACGCCCCAGGCCCACGAGAGTGGGGCCCAGTAATGAAACGACGACTGACACATTGTCATTTTATGTGTAAAATTACACCTGTAGGCAAAACCCTATAAATGCTTTAATTTGCCCTCACCTATTGCAACAAGATGCCCCATTTGACTTTGATAAAAACTATAAAAGGGTATTTGATATGCTAAAAAATCAACTGATCACAGCACCAATTATATAACATCAGATTGGGGAATACCTTTTGAGATAATGTATGTCGCTAGCGGCTATGATGTGGACGCAGTGTTAGGTTAGAAAATAGGAAAGGAGAGTCATATAATTTACTATGCCTCCAAAACTTTGAATGGGGCACATCATAATTACACCACTATTAAAAAGGAACTACTGGCAATAATGTTTGCATTTGAGAAGTTTCGGTCTTATCTCCTAGGGGCCAAGAGCGTTCTTTACACTAATCATGGTGCCCTCCAGCACTTAATGGCTAAAAAAGAAATAAAGTCAAGGTTGATTAATGGATTTTGTTGTTGCAGGAGGTTGATGTTGGGATTTGAGATAAGAGTGGGGCACATAATTTAGTGGTTGACCGTGTGAGTCGGGTGTTGACCAAGAAAAATAATGAAGTGCCCATTACAGATAGTTTTTTAAATGAACATTTGTACTTCACAAGGGGCACATCAGAGCTCGGGTATGCAAATGTAGTGAATTACTTGATCTCGGGAGAGATTCCACACTAGTACATGAGATATCAGAAGAATAAATTGAGGCATGACAGTAAGTTCTATGCATGGGATGGTCCCATATTATGGAGAAAATGTGATAACCAAGTTATAAGGAGATGTGTCCCTGATGAAGAAATAGGAGATATCCTCAAACATTGTCATAGTTATGCTTGCGGAAAGCATTTCAGACCAAATCATACTGCATGAAGAATTCTTGATTGTGGTTTTTTTTAGCCCATTATTTTCAAGGATTCCCATAACATCTGCAAACAATGTGATCAGTGTCAAATGGTTGGGAACATTACAAGAAGAAATGAAATGCCCATGATATCCATTATGACAGTAGAGATTTTTGACGTATGAAGTATGTATTTTTTTATGGGACATCTCGCAAATTCTAAGGGAAATCATTATATCATTCTGGAAGTAGACTACATATCTAAATGGGTAGAAGCCAGAGTCACTCCTACAAATGGCCAAAGAAATAAAAGTCATCCTCGGAAAGGTGTTGAATCTAAGTCACAATGATTGGAGTCAATATCTGGATGATGCTTTGTGGGCATACCGGACTGCTTTCAAAACCTCAATAGACATGTCCCCATATAGGATGGTGTTTGGGAAATATTACCATATTCCAATGGAATTGGAGCACAAAGCACGGTGGGAATTGCAAAGGTTGAACATGGATAAGAATATAGCAGGGTACCATAGAAAATTTCAGATTCAAGAAATGTAACTGACGGTTCCAGAACCTTTTGCCACCTCTAGTTTCTACAATTTTATTTCCATTTTAAAGATGCTTCGGCATCCAGAATAATCTCACGCCTTATGCCCGCAGGAAATAGGTTTATTTTTAAATACTGTTAAATGTTCAATGTTGGTGTTGAGCATCTTCTATTTTAATTCTAGTAAGTTATTTAATATTTTTATTTCTTTAATTCATGTATTTTCAATTATATCTAACATGAGTATCTAGATCTTTAATATCAGGGTTTGAATGATTAAATAAGGTTCAAAGCACACTAAAGCATTCGTGAGGCCTTGTGGGCATAATATTGCATGAATGAGTTTCTGCCGACTTCTGAACTTATTCCAAGAGAGTGTGTATTTAATATTGCTATTGTGGCCGATCAATCTTAAGTTACAACGGGCACATCAGAGTTAAATGGATTAATGAATCGTGACTGTGTGTTAATCCAATAGTAATGGGGAATTTGGTGGGTTGTTGTGGGCATACAAAGAATCATTAAACATAACAAACTTAGGTTCATCTAGGGCACAAGGTTATCTATTCATTTATATCTCTTAGGGAACCGGGAGGTGGGTGATAGGTTAGGGGTTTATTCGAAGAGGAAACACATTTAAATCTATTCTGAAAGGATGTGAATGAGGAGACGTAATGAGAAATCCAGTTTTCATAACTGGGTGACTCAATCATGTAGGAAAATCATTGTGTCTATGATTGAGTGAGTGTGATTTAAACTGGATTCTAGTTCAAATTTTGAAAAATTTTGTTATTTGATATTTTTATCTCATTTAATTTTGTAGTTTTAAATTCGAGTTAAGTGACAACATAATCCAAACCCCTCTTTATAATTGGTAACTGAAAGTAACATCGTGTCAGCTTTTTGTGTAATCGATCCTTACTCATAGCTAGCTACGCCCTCTGTGGGCACAAGAAAATAAATTTATTTTGATCGCGAAACGACTGCATGTCACTTATGTTGTATATATTCTTCTATCCTAGTGGCTAAACTCTTATTATTTTATTTTATATTTTAGTTTATGTGTTCAAGTCCTCTTAACTACAAAATTATGTTATATTTTATCTTTTTTTTATTTAGTCTATTTTGCTTAATTTATATTAAATTCGAAATTAAGTGTATGATAAAGTTAATCAATTTTCCATATTATTATAAGATTATTTAAATCATATGTTAAGTATTATAATTTTTCTTTATGTATTTAAAGCATTTATTTGCACGATTGAGGATTCTGATATATTTTAAGTTAAGATCTCCTTCAACCTCCAAACGACATCAGGTTACACTCCTATTTTAGGGAATTGTTCCCTAGACCTTTATTTATGTTATAGTATTTGTTTAGAACATTATTATATTATTAAGACATAGTTCTTATGTATAGGTCCTAACTCGAGACACGATTATGACGAGCAGCAGATGATTAAGGTTATACATGTATTTAAGCATAAAGTTCTAATTCGACAATTGGCTTAGGACGAGAAGCCGCGAATAAAGCTACAACTAATTTAGCTATAAGGTGGATTTACTTACCAAAACTCTTTCGCAAATACATTTAAACTTTTATCCATTCATGAAAATGTTTTATGCTTATGTTGCTCAATGTGGATTTGATATGACTCATATGAGAATTCTTAATATGGCATTTCGGTGCAATTACTTATGAACATATGTACATACGAATATGATATAATATGTGATCACATTAAGGTCGGTCTCCACTATATTAAGCATATGAATTATGAAATGTCAAATATTGATTTATGAATATTATTGCAAATTATTGGACGAATGTATGACTATATGAATATGCCCATGATGTGTTTTCTAGCACTCAGCTCTATTATTTAAAAATATTTTCAGGTAATTGATGACGGCAGGTGACAAACATAGACTAATGGGGACATCTTGTATGATTAACCATATTTTGGTTTTTTGAAATATTGACTATGCTTAGTTGTGGTCAACAAATATAATTATTTATGCTTTTGTTGCATGTTTATGAATTATTTAAATGTTTTATGAACACGTATGATTATCGTGGCATTACTGGCATATTTTGAATGCTGAATAATGAATTTTTTACTAGTTAAGATTGAACATATTTTTAATTGGTTGTTTGAAATGTATTATTTTAAAATGGTAGGTTGGTTGAAAAGTCTTATCTCGTGTGATTGGTTGTTGAATGATAAATGTCTATGAACGTGGAATTTATTAATATTCTAAATGAAGCGTTGTCCAAATTTTTATAATTCGAGAAAATGATTTATGTTAGTTTGTGAAAATTTTATTATGATTTTCTTTTCTCGTGTGTGTTTTTCCGTTAGCACCATGGGCCTCCGGGTTCGAGGCGCTATATGAAGTCCCTACATGATTATGAAGGTTGGATGACTAGAGATATGATTGATGAGTTGCACACATAATTATTATCTATTCTTACCAGTAGTATATAGTTTAGTTGGTATTTCTTTCCTTTGTAAGAAGATCAAAGGAGAAAGAAAGATCTTGTTATAATATCACACCACAACAAAAAATGATTTTTAGGCACAATATTATTATTAGGGACAATAAATGTTGTCACTTATAATAGATTTAAGTAACAATATGTTATCTCTAAATACCAAAATGTCATCTCTAATGAGATTTTTGTTACTAATGTTGTCACTTAAAATGGCGTTTAACTTATTTGGGACGAACTTTTAAGAGTGCTCTATTTGAGACGACATGATGTCATCGCAAAAAATATATATTTTTAAGTGACCACAATTTCATCACAAAAAATGTCATTAGCGATGACATGTGGTAATTAGAGATAGCATGTTGTTAATTACTTAAGTCTATTATAAATTACGATATGTGTCTTCTCTAATAATATCGTCTCTATGACCATTTTTGTTGTATGTAGTGTCAATCCATGATCCCCCAACTAAAAATCTAAAAAAAAAGTATTATATATTCTTCCCGTGTGTACTAATAATTAACACACATCATTTGTCTCTCATTGATCCTATATAAGTACGAAATTATGTGGTAAATTATGATATTATTTTTCTACGAGATGAACCGAGTGACTCATGACTTAAAAGGTAATCTATTCAAATCCCGTCAACAACGCTTTCTAGACAGATCCAAATGCGAACTGGAGTGATAAATTACTGGAAAATAGGTAGGGGTGACGGATGTTTGTGAAGTAGCCTCACATCGACTGTCGAGGAAAAATGGAAGAGGACCAAGAGTTGCATCTGCGTAAGGAGGGTTTCATATTACATTTTGGTGCTACATTTCATTTTCTACTATAATCAATGCATATATTCTTTATTTATTAATTTTCGTATCTATGTATTTGATGATATTGTTAATGTACGCATAAAATGTATTAATGATATAAATTATGAGAGATGTAACACAGAATGTAATCAAGGAATGGAACCCGAAGAACAAGGGTTTTTGTTTCTTTTGTTTAGAAATAGAGAGAGGAGGGGTTTGGGCTCTGGCTTGGGCTTGGTAAGGGAAAAAGATAAATGGGCTTGCGGAAATTTAAAATTTATGTATTCACTATGGAAAGCACAAATTATTTCATGCGTTTATTGATGATAATTTTAAGTCAATTGTATTTGTTAATTGTTTATAAAATATTTCGTTAAAATTACTTTATTATTGCAAATTAATTTGTATTTTGAACTTTGATTCCCACTAATACATTCATTGTTTTGGGGGAAAAAATTTGTTTTAATTTAGATTATATTTATTAGGCGCAAACCGATATTGGTTTACTAAAAGAAAGAACGAAAGAAAGAAATAAAATTAATTTAAATGCAAAAAGTGGGATAATTTTCATATACCCTCTCCGTGTTTTTCTGAAAAATTAATAAAAAAAAACCTCGTATATTTAATAAATAATCTAAAAACTCCCCCCCGTCATGTATAATCCATTAAAAAGACTCATTTTGGATAGAGTGAATTTACAATTTTTGTTATAGATAAATATATTTTATATCATTTGAAAATTATAGTATTTAGTTATACAACTACTTTTTTGCTATTTTGATAATTTCCTAAGTTTTGTATTATTTTTAAATATAAATATATTTTTATGTTATTCAAAAATTATAGTATTTGGTCAAACTATTATTTTAAAATATTAACTATATTCAGAAAATAATACAAAAATTGTAAAAAAAATGAATCATACACTCTTTCTTAGCAAAGTGTATTTCATTCTCTCCACAAAGGGCCTTTATGATAAATAGTATTCCCTCCGTCCCAATTATTATTTACTCTATCTATTTTAATAGTAGGGGGACCTTGCTATTGGGACGGAGGTAATATATAATAGAGAGGGTTTTTTTACACTATTTATTAAACACGTGTTTTTGTTTTTCTAAAAAAATCCAGGGGAATAATATGAAATTTATCCAAAAAAGTGGACGATTGCACATTCGAGTTTCTATTGCACCCTCTATATTACACTTCATGGTGCACTTTCAAATTACGAGTTTACTTTCATTTTTTTTCTTCATTTTTTTTTGTTTTGTTTAATTTTAAGATTATTTCTTAAGATTCAACGCAACTCATTAGGGTATGTAATTATTTTAGTATTTTATTTTCAATTTTTAATTAATAATTCATTATTATAGTTAATTATTTTTAAAAAAAATAATTTATTTTTTTATAAACATTAACTATGATTATTTATATTATAATTAATTTTTATTTTATAATAAATATTATTAAAATTATGAATGAATTTAATAATGAAATATGAAAAAGTGCAATACCAAATTTGAAGTGACACAATTGCACCCCTCCAACTGAATCAGGAGTAATTACCTCTTATTAGTGCAGAGAAACACGAGGAAAGAGAAGAAAAGCTGCTTCATTAGGGTGGCTGCAATGGAACTTCCTCCACGGGTTCCAAAGAGTTGAAAGTTGAAAATTGTGGATTGTGGTTGCCAAGCTGGCCAATTTCTAAAAAACTGGGTATCTATTTTGAAACTCAAGTTTGCACAGTAAAAGGTCACTTTCAGCATGGGACCCGTCACATGCAACAACAATTTGATAGGAGAAAAACTGCTATACATACATATATATTATCGTTTGTTTTTTTGAGAACATATATATTTTACCATTTTATTTTATGAGAAAAACACTTTTTTTCAGAATTTAGCTACTATTATATTTTTATTTTTTTGGATTGAATGCAAATGCAACCGTTGCAATAACGGTTATTTTATTATTTTATTTATTTATTACAATTAAATTAGCTAACGACTATTTCTAATTTTTTCCTATAAATAGAAGTTCAAGTAACTCATTTTTTCACAACTTTTAGATTATTTCTCTCTTTGCTACTTTTATCATATTTTTCTATCTCTTCAAATTTAAATCTAAAGATGGCTGACAAATACGGTCGTCAATTTCCAAATTATTTTGGTTCGTCAAATACGCAAGGGAATTCAAGCTCTCAATTGTTAGAGCATCATTTTATGTAGTGTGATTTTAATTCATAATTATAAAAAAAATATTTGAATATATGAAAATTGTGTTAATGAATTTCGTTCTACGCTTTCCTGCCGGCAGGAAAATGTGGAAATAGAGCATATGAGGTTTAATTTCGTTCTACATGCAGGAAAGCGTGGAAATAGAGCATATAATTTTTAATTTTTTAATTAAATTTTTTAATATCGAAAAATTAAATTAAATTAAATACGCCATTAAATTAAATTAATTATATAAGTGAATATTGTAAATAAAATCAATATATATGTATACATATGATGTGTATAAGTGGGACCCTCTTAGAAGTTACTTTTTTACTTTTGCATTGTGGAAAAATTGTATTAGAAATTAGTGAGGGTTAACTTTTGACGTGACGCTAATGTGGTAATGAAAAAGTTGAGATATCTGGGTTCTAGACTGCAACCACCCTTAGTGATTGTAGCTTAGCAAATACTTTGTAGAAATTACATGGAGAAAAATTGGAAGCACCTCTAGAAATACTTGAAACGGCATTTTTGATTTGTTCAGACAGAGGTAGACAATGTTACATTAGTTCATTCTCTCTCTAGTCTGAGATGATGCTACTGCTGCTTCTTCAATAATAATTATTTTATTTTATTTTATATTATTGTATTCTTGCAGTGTTCAAATCCACCGGCGCCGGCTCCGAGAGCTTTGAGCACCTTGAAACCACCTCTCCCAGCTAACCTCCACCGGACCTCTAGTCCTGCAACAATTCCATTTATGGGTCAAGATTCGTATTCATAACCGGATCCGAACACTAGCGTTCAAATTTACAAATATATCACCCGAATCTAGACCCTCATTTCATATATGATACATAGACTATCTATCATCCACAAAATTAATTAAAATTTCTTACACCGGAAGTAGAGCGTCTGGAACTGGCTCCACGCTTGCGACTAGACTGTGAGGCAAAAGTGAACATCACAATAAGTAACTGCAACTCATATACATATGTACCCTTTTACAGTTTTGAATTTGGACACTAGTCTCTTTTGGCACGGCACCTAGGAATTAGAATAGATAGAGATATGCACATACTGTTTTTTTCTTAGCATGAAAATTGATCTGTTGCAGCTAATTTTGTGACAATCTTATAAAGGAAAACAAATAAATAGAGAGTATAGGAGTTGAGAAAAAACTAAAAAGGGGGGTTTTACTCTGGACAGACAGTAGAGACTCCACCGATAGTTTCTAGCTCGTCCAGCTCATCCTGCATAAGAAATAGAAATAGAAATTAAAATTAAAAATAGTCAACCCCCATATTGCTTATCCTCAAGAACCAACCCTGCTGCAAATTAAATCTTGAGATGACCTGGATGATTTGTATTTGCTGATTCAGGAAAGAAATAGCAGCAGACATTCTGTGCTTTCCCATATGCCCAGAGCTCGTATTTGGCATTGCATTTGCGGCGGATGTACTCTGATTCTGCGCCTCTTCAGCCGCTTGCCGCGGAGCTCGATCCATCACCACCGCCGGCGTGGTGCTTGTAAACTTGTAGTCGGTGGTGGTGGTGGTGGACCAAATATAAATATAAATATAAATATAAATGAATAAGTGAGAGAGAGGTAGGAAGAAGAAATGGAAATGGAAATGCAAATGCAAATGCAAATGGAAATGGATCTAAGGTAGCTTAGTTAGATGAGAGAGAGGTGAGGTGACATGGAAAGTGGTCAAAACTCAAAAGTGGCAGGAATACCGAATATCAATCGTGGGGATGATTATGTCTTCTTATCTTTGGATTATATTGCATATTTAATATATCTCTCAAATCTATTATTATCATAATCAATTACTCATCCAGGGTCCACATCTCTATAATCTCTTAAAAATATTTAAGTCATCCCCAACAGTTTACTTCATTTTACAACACATCTATCTCTATTATATACTAAAATTTTTACTTCATCTCCAACCGTTTACGCTAAATTCTACTCTAAAAAAGAATATTTCATAATAATCTTTTTTATATATTTATTTTAATCAAGATTTTTCCAACAAAAATAACTATTAAAATTTCTAAAACTAAATAATAATAGAACATGGAAACATTTCATAATAATATTGCAACAAACAAAAATTACATACTAATATTGTAAAAAATAAAAATTACAGACTAATATTACAACATAGAAAAAAAATCACAACGACAAAAAAAAACACAAATTACATAAATTAAAGTATAAGATTAATATATATATATATAAATCGTAAACAGAAATTAATCTAATTAAAATATAAGATTAAAAAAAAATACACATGAATAGTGATACAGCAACTACAGTGCTGCTGCAAATATAGAGCAGCACTGTAGCAAACTGAAAAATACAGCACCATATAGAGCATCTGTTGGAGCTTGATTTTTTGATGATTTGCTCTAAATATAGAGTTTAGAGCATCTCCAAGAGATGCTCTAAGAAAAAATTACACCTTATGTTCTAAACTGTAAAGATTGTAATAAAAATATTCTGAATTTATGTTTCCAACTATTTAAATTTTCACAAAATGTCATTAATTATGATTAATTACACTCTATGTTCTAAATTATTGATAAATTAATAAATTTGTTCCAAGTCATATTGATTTTTTTATATATTTTCAATAGCTAGAAATTGACCCATTGGGACAAATTTGTCAATAGTTGGGGACATAGATATGTAATTAGTAGGGCTGAGCATTCGGTCCAGACCGAACCGGACCGAACCGAACACCCCAAATCGAAGTAGACCGAAGCTCCAAAATTCTCAACCGAAACCGACCGAAGTTCATATAAGCACCGAACCTAACCAAAACCGAGGTGATCGGTTTGGTTCGGTCGGTTACAACCAAAACCGAATTCTACCAAGTTGGAGAAATCTGCCGCATTGAAGCAAAATTTTTAGGAATACTGGGGCAGTAGGGCTGATCAATACAAATGAGCAGCGATTGAACTACAACTTCTGCCACAGTAAATACAAATGTTCGAACAATACAAGTATTAGGCTTTGTCGATCATTTTAAAATATGGATCAATCAATTCAGCTGCATCTTAAGGATACCAAAACCATATATTTGCAGATTCCTATTTCTTTTTTCGTTACACATTTACATCCCATTTCACACATCAAAATAAAGAACAGAGACGAGAAAAAAATATCTGAGATGAGATGAACGACTGATCGAAGCTGCTGCCACTGTTGGAGGATGTCGGAGGCCCGAGGTTCTGCCACTGCGAGCGTTAGAGGACGCCGACGATCACAGGTGAGATCCCGAGAGAGGCGGCGGGGTCGGGTTGGTTTTGGGGTTTATGATTTTGTCTTTTCTCTCTTACTATTTGAGATTGAGGGTTGATTGAGAATTAGGGGAAAAAGGAATTGCGATATGGATTACTGTATTAGTCAAATTTTTAGTGTATTAATATTACCAAATACCAATTATGTATTAGACTAATTGTATTTTTTTTTATATACCTAATCGGTCGGTTCGGTTTTGTTCGGCTTTTTGGAGCCCAAACCGAACCGGACCGATTGTAAAATCGGTTTTTCATTTTGAAACCGAAACCGAACCGAGGCCTTCAACATTTGCACCGAACCGAACCGAAATTGACGGTTCGGATCGGTTTTTCGGTTTTAGTTCGGTTATGCTCACCCCTAGTAATTAGTCAAATTTCAAGACAATTTTGTGAAAACCTTCACAGTTTTGGACATATGATATAATTAGCCATAATTTAAGACATTTTTGTTACGAGATTAATAGTCTGAACTATAAGGTGTAAGTTTCCCAATTTTAAAATAATAATTATGTGTTTTCTTGATATACTATTAGATCGTTTGATTTAAATTTTGGAATATGAATCACAATGATATCATCCAAAAAGTTAATGAATGAAACGATTGGGAAGAATAGTTAATGAAAATAAGGAAATGATTAATTTATTTTAATTTTCATACATTCCTTCATAACGTTGTACCAAACGAAAAGAATGAATGAGAATTAATCATTTCCATTCTCATTATCCACTTCTAATACCTCGTACCGAGCAACTCATATATGTTTACATAAATATTTACAGTGTGTACTACATGTGCCGCCTTTTATGTTTCAAATTTTATTTTTTTATACTTTAATTATAATTTCAACTATCTAATTGCCAACATTATCTCCTAAACTTTTTTTAAAACTATTTTGAACTCCTTTTTGCTCCCCTAAACTTTACAAGAATATATTTAGAATTATTATCGCTAATATCACCACATTTAAACTTATGTTTCTTTCTTTTCAACACGAGTTTTAAATCGTTACACTAACAATACAAATTTATATTTTTCATTAATTACAATATTCATGAAAATATCCAGTGGAATTCTTAGGTTCTTAGGATATAATAAGTTCAAATCTCAAACAAAATAAATAATTATATTTTCAATTTATATATATGTGATATTTACAAAGTATTATCTGCATCTCATTTTTTTGTGACGAGACTGGGCTTGATAGTTGATAGTGGGTGTAGGGTATTAATAGCCATCGAGGGGTTCACTTTCCACTGACTTCACCGGGCGCGGCCGTCACCACTCGTTGCTCAAGCAACACCACCTTCAAGCTAACTGCAGCAGAAGCAGATAAAGGGGGAAGGAGAGGTCGATTGGCTCAGGTAGCCCACAAGTTATCGGAGCTCTTCACAGATGACAGAAACGCACAGAGCTTCAAAAGGATCACCACAGAGGTGATTGGAGACAGACCAAAAACCGGCAGCCACACAAACCTTCACGGTAAGCCCCTCGTCACTCAACCACTGACACTCCGGCAAGGCTACGGTATCACAGAGATACAAGGTTCCCAGAGGAAGTAGCCGGAGATGGGAGAGAGAACACGATCAAGCACAAAGCTTAGATCTAGGGTTTGCTAGGAGAGAGAGAGAGAGAGAGTGAGAGCGGCGCAGATTAGAGAATGTAGATAGCATTAGGTTTACCTAATACTAATAGTGTTAGGGCAACACTCAAGTGGGCCGAGAAGGGGGCAGGGCCGCCAGGGTAATGGGCCAAGTAACAAGGCCCAAATAGGTTGGGCCAATATAACTTACAATCTCCACCTTTGGCCCAAGTGCATCAACAGTCAACAGAGGAGTCCGAGGGGTGTCATCATTGCCAATTTTTTACTTCTTCTAAATCACAAAGACAAAGAAGAAGCTGGGGGGAGAGCACAGAGCAAATCCTGGCCACAGAGGCCAACCCAACTTAACCTGAGAATCACAGAGAAAAACAGGAGGGTAAGGAACATAAATAACACAGCAAAAGATGAAATTTTAACCAAGATCAAACTTGAGAATTTTCATGCACATCCTTAGCTTTTCAACTGGAAGGCATTTGGTACCCATATCAGCTGGGTTGTAATCTGTATGGATCTTGTCAAGTAAAATTTCACCTTTTTCAACAATGTCACGTATGAAATGAAACCTAACATCAATGTGATTAGTTCTATCATGGAAGATAGGGTTTTTGCATAATTGTATGGCAGATTGACTATCAGAAAATACAATGGGGGATTTATCCAGAAAACCAATTTCAGATAGTAAACCATTCAACCATATAGCTTCCTTAAAAGCTTCAGTTGCAGCCACATACTCAGATTCAGTAGTAGACAAAGCAACAATGTGTTGGAGTTGTGATTTCCAACTAATGCAGCCACCACACAAAGTAAACACATAAGAGGTTGTGGACCTTCTATTATCCCTATCATTGGCATAATTAGAATCCACATAACCAGTAAGTTTCAAACCATCAGCTAACTTAGAAAAGGTCAAGCCACATTTCTCAGTGGATTTTACATACCTGAGAAGCCATTTCAAGGTTTCCCAGTGAGGTTTTCCTGGGTTAGACATGTACCTACTAAGACAACTAACAGAGTAAGCAATATTAGGCCTAGTACTAATCATGAGATACATAACTGATCCAATTGCATTAGCATAAGGCACACATTTCATTTCATCAATCTCAGACTCAGATGAGGGACACATGCTTTTACTCAAGTTGAAATGAACAACAAGAGGTACATTCACAGGTTTAGCATTGTTCATGGAGAATTTACTCAAAACCTTTTTAACATAATCAGATTGATTCAAGACCAGAGTGGAGGACTTCCTATTTCTAATGATATGCATGCCAAGAATCTTCTTTGCATCTCCTAAATCTTTCATGTCAAAATTCTCACAAAGTTTATTTTGAACATGCTTAATTGACTCAAGTTTATGACTAATCAGCAACATATCATCAACATATAGGAGCAAAAACATAGGAACATTATTGTCACATTTGTAGTACAAGCAGTGATCAAAATCAGATTTCTTGAAGTCAAGAGACTGCATGCATTGGTCAAATTTAATATTCCATTGCCTAGGAGATTGTTTCAGCCTATAGAGAGCTTTCCTAAGCAAACAAACATGCTCTGGTTTTTCAGAATCAACAAAGCCTTCAGGCTGTCTCATATAGATATTGTTATCCAAATCACCATGTAAAAAGGCAGTTGTGACATCCATTTGTTTTAATTCCCAGTCAAACTGAGCAACTAAAGCTAGCATTATTCTCACAGTGGTGAATTTGACAACAGGGGCAAAGATTTCATTGTAATCTATCCCCTCTTTTTGAGTAAAACCCTTAGCCACTAACCTAGCTTTGTATCTAACAGATTCAGATTCCTTTTTAAGTTTAAAAAGCCATTTGCACTCAACCACAGAGGTATTAGCAGGTCTTTTAACAAGTATCCAGGTTTTATTATCATGCAAGGACTTCATTTCACATTTCATAGCATTCAACCATTTTTCAGAATCAATAGACTTCAAAACTTCTTTGTAGGTTAGAGGTTCATCATCTTCCATACAATTAAACACATTAAAAGCAAGAAAGGACATTTCATAATCATCAAACCTAGGAGGCTTTCTCACATTCCTCCTAGCTCTATCCCTAACCAGTTGGTAATCATGCAAGTCTTCAGACTCATTATTATCAACTTTTTTATTAGGAGAATTATTGTGTTATTCATTATCATGCTCAACAGGTAAGGTTTCATCAGTATCATGCAAGGGCTCCACCTTAATTGGAGTAGTATCAAGAGGAGATTTAGATACAAATAAAGGAGCAGATAAGCAAGGAAAATCACATTCATTAAAGACAACATCTCTGCTGGTAATGGCTTTGAAGCCAGGGACATATTTGTCCCACAGTCTATAGCCTTTTACCCCATCTGGGTAGCCCAAGAAGACACACTTCTTGGATCTAGACTCTAACTTATCACCTTTGACATGCACAAAAGCAGCATATCCAAACACCTTTAGGTTAGACAAGTCAACAGGTTTATTTGAAAAAATAGACTCAGGACATTTACCAAGCAAAGGGACAGAGGGTGACCTATTTACCAAATAGGCTGATGTTAAGACAGCTTCACCCCAAAAAAAATTTTCAAGGCCAGAAGAAGTAAGCAAACATCTAACCTTGTCAAGCAAGGTTCTATTCATCCTCTCAGCAACTCCATTTTGCTGAGGAGTATAAGGCACAGACTTGTGTCTTTTAATACCATATTCAACACAAAGAGAATCCATAGCAGAGTTGCAAAATTCCAGGCCATTATCAGTTCTTAGGGTTTTTATTTTCTTTCCAGTTTGATTTTCAACACAAGTTTTGAAATTTTTAAACTTATCAAACACATCAGATTTGTTTTTCATGAGAAAGACCCACACCTTTCTAGAAAAATCATCAATAATAGAAAGAAAATACACATTTCCACCATGTGTGGGATCCTTGGAAGGTCCCCACACATCAGCATGAAGATATTCAAGCACATCAACAGATTTAGGCACATTAGGAGTAGGATTAACAGGAAAGCTAACTTTGTGCTGCTTACCAAGCACACAAGTATCACAGAAGGGAAGCTTAGAGACAACATCTTTTCCAAAAATTCCAGATTTAGACAAGTATTCAAGACCCTTGTTACTCAAGTGTCCTAACCTAGCATGCCACAAACCAGTAACATCAGAAGTAACTGAACTCACAGAAGCATCAACAGTAGCAGATACAAAATACAAATTATTTTTTCTGAGGGCTTTGAACAAAACAAGGTTTCCTTTCAAAATTTTCATGGCACCACCACCCCACTTTCCTTCAAGACCAGAGTCTTCAAGGGTAGTGCATGACATTAAATTAAAACTCAATTCAGGAACAAATCTCACATTTGACAAAGTCAAAGTAGAACCACAAGAAAATTTCAGGCATATATTGCCAACACCCACAACCTTCAGTTTTCTCCCATCAGCAAGTTTTACAAAAGAATTTTGGACAGAGAAGATGGAAGAAAACAGTTGACTGAAAGGGGAAATGTGAAAGGAACACCCAGAATCAAGGAGCCATTCTCCTTCATCACACTGATTAGCCACAGAGTTGATATCAACATCAAATGAGACCATGTATACATCAGAATCATAATTATTAGAAGGACACATTACAGAGTTGGCATGATCAATTTTGTTATCATTAGTTCCTTGTTTTTCCCTTTTCTTTTTAGGGTTGGTGCAAGTTTTGGCAAAATGCCCATATTCTTGACAGTTATAACAGATTTTACCTTTCATGTATTGTTTATTAGACCTACTTTTAGATCTAGCCTTATTTTTTCTATCATTTTCACCATTTTTTGTAGGAGTTCTCCCCCTAACATGGTGAATTTCCCCACCAAAGCTACTACTACCATATTTCATGTCTTTCCCTTTGGCTTTTAAAGCAGTACAGATAATATCATAGGTTATAGCATCTCTTCCATACTTTATGGCAGATTTCACATCATTATAACTATCAGGAATTGCATTTAGAAGCACAGAATCAGTATATTCATCAATATGCTTATCTCCAGCAATTTTCATGTCTTGAATGAGTTTATTAAACTCATCCAAATTTGAATCCATATCTTTAGAGGGATCAATTTTAAAACTAAAAAAATTTCCTTGCAGGTGAATTAAATCACTTATATTTCTTTCAGCATATAACTCATGCAGTTTTTCCCATATTTCTTTAGCACAATTCAAGTGAACAACCTTTCTGAGCACAGAGTCAGTCAGGTTTAACAAGATGGAAGCCACAACATTTTTGTTCATTTTTATTCTGTCTTTATCAGTGACATCACTGGGACAGCCAATCTCAATGGCTTGGTCAGTGTTAAGATGAACTAAAACACACTCCATTTTCTTTTTCCAGATTTGAAAATCAGATTTTCCATCAAAAGGAGGATTATGCATGTTGGAACTCATTGTAAACACAAAGAACAACAAGAATCAAGGACACACGCGCAAAGAGGATAAATAAGAGCCCTTTTACAGGTGGGAAACCAAGCAAGCATACAAGCACTCAGCAAGAGGCAAGCTGAGGATAGCCCAGTTCACGGGGCAAATTTATCTGCTGTGCAGGGGTTCACTCAGGGCCTTTTATCAAAGAGGAGGGGTGAATCACACAGAAACGGGCAGAAAAGGCAGGCTAAGCACAAAGCAGGCACAGATAAAGCAGAAACAGAGAGTTTAAGTAGAAGCAACCATGGATCAGAAGAGATACCCAAAGAAAAGGAAGCCACAGAGACTCAAGGGGCCTAGGACAACTATACCAGCAAGCAATCCCAAACCTATTCGCCCTTTTCAAAGGGGCAGAGACTAAGAAAGTAAAACCGAGAGGTTTCGTCGCTTTACCTGAGCGAAAAACCCTAGGGAGGGTTTCCGACTTACCTTTTCGGAGGCTCCAAGAGCCGGGGAACGGCTCAGCCGCTAGGGCGGAGGGATGGCGACGGTGCGGTGGCAGTGGGTGCCCTCGACGGAAACCCAGTGGCTCTGATACCATTGTAGGGTATCAATAGCCGTCGAGGGGTTCACTTTCCACTGACTTCACTGGGCGCGGCCGTCACCACTCGTTGCTCAGGCAACACCACCTTCAAGCTAACTGCAGCAGAAGCAGATAAAGGGGGAAGAAGAGGTCGATTGGCTCAGGTAGCCCACAAGTTACCGGAGCTCCTCACAGATGACAGAAACGCACAGAGCTTCAAAAGGATCACCACAGAGGTGATTGGAGACAGACCCAAAACCGGCAGCTAATGAGATTTTTCTTTCACAACGATTTAACCAACATAAGCTTTAATTAACCAAATCTCAATTATGTAAGTGAACATACGGAGCATAGGAAACCGGGTCGAACACGGGGAATTAATTGCATAAATGAGTCTACAAGTACCATCACATCGAACATTTTCACTGGTCAAACCATTCGGAATTTGGTTGGGGAATTAACTAGAAAAACAAGATTCGCAATAATAAACAAAGATAGCAACACAAGTGGAATAAAAGAGAATAAAAACCTAATAAAAATCACAATGAGGAAAAATGGCTCTAGGGCATTGTTCATTAGTGAAAACTTGTTCATTAAACAATGGATTTATGCATAATCTCCCCAAACAACAATTGATACCAAATTTAGTCGAAGCCCTCTCTCGAGCAACTAAGACCTTTCAATTAAACTCAATTCCCCTATCTCTAGGGCTAAATTGTAATTTAATCTAATCAAGCACAATCAATCAACAAACATCAATTAAACATTAATCTCTCGATCTAATGCAAAATTGAAACCATAAATCATTTACCCATGCATAATTGATTCTCTCGAACTCAATTATACACCAAATTCTATCCTAAGATGGCCAATCAAGAATAGAAGCAATCAAACCATGATTTATGAGAAAGAAGGGGAAGATTAAGCAATAACCCATGTTTAATTCACAAACCCATCACCAAATCACAACACCCTAGATACCAAAAAATTTAGCTATTCATACTCAAAATAACAAACAAAACAACACAAAATAGAAGCATAGATCAAGATAAGATGAAACCCGGAAACTTGTATTAAAATCTCCAAAATAGCTCTTGTTCTTCAAGATTCCAAGCTCCAAAGCTAAACACTTTTTCTCTCTCTAAAAATGGAAAAATATCAAGTTGAATACCTCATTTTTTAGCTAAGGTATCTATATATACAAGGTGTGGGAAGATAGGGTGAAAAATAAAGCAAAAACCAAAAATCCCGGAAATATGACATAGGGGCGCGACACGGGGTCGGTCGCGCCCTATGGCTCGCGTTGGGGCTGGGAGGCGCGACCCGGGCGGAGGATGCTGGCTCGGGTCGCGTTGCAGGTGGTGGAAAATCAGCCGCGGACACAGAGCGGTGGTCGCGGTGCTGGGCTGGCTCGGGTCGCGCCTATAGCTCTGCTCCGATACCTTTCACGGTTTTGCTTCGTTCTCTCTTGTTTCTTGTCCGATTGAGGTGATTCAACTTGCACCGTGCTCCCAATTCGATCCTCTATCTTCCCATGACATTGAATTACTCAAAAATTCATTTATTTATCCACAATTTTCTGCAAAACTCAAACAAGAAATAAAACTCTCAAGTAGAAAGGTTAAGAGCACAATTTAGGTTAAAACACATGCAATACTCTTCAATTAACTTCATTTAAACCTCAAAATATTGTGTCAAAATACCACTCACCATTTTCTAAAGTAACGGTGTTAGCAACACTTATTTTAAAAACCAACTAATATTACCCTAAACGATTATCAAACATACTAAAACATGCTAAAAACATACAAAATAATGCTCGAATTAGAACTAAAATATGAGTATGTCAGCAGCCACACAAACCTTCACGGCAAGCCCCTCGTCATTCAACCACTGACACTCCGGCAAGGCTACGGTATCACAGAGATACAAGGTTCCCGGAGGAAGTAGCCGGAGATGGGAGAGAGAACACGATCAAGCACAAAGCTTAGATCTAGGGTTTGCTAAGAGAGAGAGAGAGAGTGAGAGCAGCGCAGATTAGAGAGTATAGATAGCATTAGGTTTAGCTAATACTAATAGTGTTAGGGCAACACTCAAGTGGGCCGAGAAGGGAGCAGGGCCGCCAGGGTAATGGGCCAAGTAACAAGGCCCAAATAGGTTGGGCCAATATAACTTACAGTGGGCCTGGGCATTAATCTAATATTAGTCCATGACCTTCCTTATTGTGAATGAAATTTTACAATTTTATTTCCTATCGTCTTCTCCCACAGCCGAATGGCCTTACCAGCGGCATCAGCTTCTGCGAAATCATTTTTCCAAAAGCTGCTGCTTTTCCATTCCCCACGTAAATTCTCTGCCGTTCGCTTCTCCGCTTCCGCCGCAGCTACAGCAGAAAACTCTACTCTCAGAAGCAAAAGCAAGAAGCAGAAGCAGAAAACCGAGCTGTTTGTGAAGAGGCGAACGCGCTCGGATAGAGAGCTCGACGAGGAGGGATTCTCGAAGCAGTTTGGAAATGGAAATTCTGCCCATGTCCCCGTCTTGCTCGGCGAAGTGCTCGACGCCTTCTCCTCTGTTACCCTCAAATCCTTCGTCGATTGCACTCTCGGAGCCGGCGGCCACTCCGCCGCGGTTTGTGAACCTCTTTGATTTGTTTTGTGTTTGGGTGTTTTTTTTTATTCAATGTGTTTATGTTGGTAATTCGGCGACAATTTGGGATTAGTGTTGCTGAATGGAGAGCGAATCACTGGTAATCCTAATTTGATATGCATTTTATGATGGCGGAATTAGTTGTGAAGGAGCTGGTGGGAGGTAGTGATTATAGAAAATCTGTTGCACTAGCCTCTTGGAGAAATAGTTGATATAGTGTTCGCAGATGTAAAGTTGTTCCCTTAATTGTGTTTTTTGTTTTTCTGCGACTTTTTCACCCTTTCTCCTTAGTTCGTATATTGAAGTTGTGGAAAGTCGGATACGTTTTTGGAGTGCATGAGACGCAAATGGAAATCAATGATATCTATCGAGTTGTAGGTAGTATGAGTATTGCCATGAAGAGA
The DNA here is from genome assembly GCA_026008535.1 of Perilla frutescens. NCBI lineage: Eukaryota > Viridiplantae > Streptophyta > Magnoliopsida > Lamiales > Lamiaceae > Perilla > Perilla frutescens. The sequence continues at coordinate 32,876,272 of BRKX01000008.1, read as the reverse complement.
GCTATATAGGTTGCATATGTGCATTGTTCTTATATATGTACAAATGAGGAACAAAGTGACTCCGAAGTGGTGGGGAAGTGTGATACCCTTTACATCTAGGCTTCAAGAAGAATTTATGGGTCAAATTGTCCCTGCCACTCTGGAATCTTACGTTTTGTAATCAATCAAGGATTGCTCTAAAAACATTTCAGTTTGTGGGCATTTGCATTACAAGTTTGGATTGATTTCATGCAGCAGATCACAGGATGAAATTGAATCGAACTTCATGCTAAAACATGTGAGAGAAAGTGCACAATAACTATCGTAAGTAGTGAGATTTCAGAACATTTTGTATAAATTGAAGAGGGGATGGATTATAAGTTTCTGCAGCTATTTAATGATGTAATTTGTGGAGCATTTGAGTGTCTTCTGGCTGACCATCGACCTTATATATGGCTAATTAAAGCTCTCTTGAAATTCAGATTATTCAGGCCCATCCAGAAATGGAGTTTTATGTTGGATTTGACGTTGATCCTGTTGCCCATCAAATAGCTCAAGATCAAATAAATAATGTCTTGGACAAAGATTCTGGCCGTTCTAGAGCACACTTACAAGTTCACACACTCTTGAAGAATTTCAAAAGTATTAAGTGTGCTCTTCATGATATTAATGGGAATTCTTCTCTAGGAGTTCAAGGAATCTTAATGGACTTGGGAATGTCATCCATGCAGGTATACTGTAAACCATATTTATTTATGACTTTTAGAAAAATTATCTGTTGCTTGTATATTACATTGTCATGTATCTCTGTTGCCTGTTAGTGTTTGTTTCTAATTCCTAATTGGTGAATCATTGCCCCTTGCTACAAGCTTTGCTCTACTTCATCTTTTTAAATTCTGTATGAGGATTTCCCTGCCATTGTTAGTGTGTAACCACGTGGAATGCATGTCTCTTTGTTCATCTGTGTGTTAAATGCTTCACCAATCACATTCTCATTCAGCTATACTTGAGTATTAGGTTCCCCAATTGCATCAGCATTTACAATATCATATCCTGGAGTCTAGGTTAATTATTCTCTTTATATGAAAATGTTATTTTATAGAATCGTAAATGAGAAAATATGTTAACTCTTAACATTCATAGTTTAAATACTTTTCTTGCCTATGGGCTGCAGGTCAACAATGCTGAAAGAGGATTTAGTGTACTATGTGATGGACCTCTGGATATGCGGATGAATCCCCAGGTAACTGCTGCTGCATCAAGGCCATTAATCATGAATGGCATATCGTATGGTCTTGCTTTTGTTTTGGTTTTTCTTTTTCTTTTTTTGTTAAGGTATTGCCAAATGGGTCTTGCTTGACTGATACCTCCACTCAGTCATTTTCCTCTGTCTGTGGATTATAAACTAAATGACCATCTTAACAATTTAAGCTGAACACGTTACCTAGAGATGTCAATTACATAACCAAACAAATAAAGCTGCATGGTCCATTGCCACTTCTTTTGTTATATCTACATTTAATTTATTTCGTTCTATTGAGCACAGAAATTCTTGAGGAAATAGAGGAATCATGATGCATTAACCAGTTCTGAAGACAAACCAAGAACTTACCGTGCCCCTCTATGTTGACTATTGAAGTAGCATGTGTTCCCTATGATTTTGTTCCTTCATGGTATTTCTGAAGTAAAAGTTATGTGGCTGTTTTGTTATTAATGAATCATAATTTTATTTTTTATATTGGGTACTATGCTGATAATCCCAATTCACTTGATTCTGCAAAGGATATCCAACATGTGCTAAAACTCATCACATTCATGTCTTTCTGAAAATGAATAGATGAGAAATCTCAACTGGTTATATCCTGTTATAGTTGCATGCTATAACTCTTCGGGAAATTATGTACTAAAATGGCATAACGCTGTGCGTTTGTTTGGGCTACTCTATTTTTATCTCTGAGTATATTATGGAGTCAATATGGTCTTTCTTTTCTGGTTTGAGTGGAATGTTCATATAAATTGTCCTTCAACTGATCAGAGCAGGACATGACAGTCTAGTCTGAAGGCCGAAGACATTTTAAATTCATGGCCAGATGCTGAGTTGGGGCGAATTTTGAGGGACTATGGTGAAGAAAGCAATTGGTTTGGTCTCCAAAAGAAAATTGTCAGGGCTCGTTTGACTGGTGGGTTGCATACTACACGCGATCTAGTTAACCTCATTCGAAGCTCAACTTCTTGGACAAAAGGTGCACCCTTTCTTTCGTTTTCATTCTATTGAATAATATTTGTCCGTATTATCCTGGTAGGGCTCTTAGGCTTTTCTGTACACCAGCACTATTGCCTTGGGATTTCAGGATAGGAATTTGAATCTCTATATCTAAAACTGGATCTTCCATAAAATCTCCTACATTTCATTTCACACAAATCCTCTGTAATTTAAGCAGGGGGTAGGCAAGGTTGGATTAAGACAGCCACACGTGTTTTTCAAGCTTTGAGAATAGCAGTCAACGATGAACTTAATACGTTGAAGGGTTCCATCCACTCCTGTTTCGAATCCCTCGGTTCTGGAGGAAGGCTGGCTGTAATATCATTCCATAGTTTGGAAGACAGAATCGTGAAACAGGCATTTCTGGACATCATAAACCGCTGTGATGATGGAGGTAAGCATTTGAACAGTTCTGAAACACTGGATTCCTACAAGGAAAAAGAAGCGTGGATAAAACAGATCGTGCAAGGCCCAAATGCCAACATCCTAACGAAGAGACCGATAACACCGTCTGAATCCGAGGAGAGATTGAATCTTCGAAGTCGGAGTGCTAAACTTAGAGTGATTGAGAAGATCTGAAGAGGATGTTTGTGGGGGTGATTTTTCCTGTGTCTTCAGTTGTTTTTTCAAGCAGTGATTGCCCTTTTTAGTTCTTCTTGAGTAGGTTCAAATGTGAATCAGAATGCATACATACTATAATGTGTTATTGAAATATTGTGTTTTTAGTCTCCTCATAATTGATGCCAACACATTCTCGGTCGAGTTATTTTTTAGTAGTAATTGCGGATGGCTAAAAAAGTAACCTCGAAAGTGCTATTTGATGGAATTGACCACAAAATTTGCATTCAAGGGTTTAAACTTAGCTCTAAAGAAACTAGTTAGTGGTCGAGGGATTTACAATTCATGTTCATGTGGTTATCATCAAATTGTAAGAAATAGAGTTATAAATCATTTTTAATACCTAAAATTAGTTTATTTTATAATAAACCATTTGTATTAAATTTATAAAATTGAAATTTTATTTTGTGACATGGGTGAAAAAAAAAATATAGTAATGGTAATCACAACACTCACTCTCTCATAAGTCATAGCCCATAGGGTTGTTTAATTATTGAAAATATCAAAGGGGAGGATTTCAATTGATTAGAGAATTCGAATGCATTGGTTAGAAAAGATCATCTATACGATCCGAACACATTAGAATCTCATATATAGCCCATGTTTAGTTTTTTTTTATAAATATATTTTTGTCCAAGGACATTTGTGTAAGACTGTCTAACATATCTTTTACATTAAATGAATCTCTATTTGACCCATGAGTTGGCCCTCTTCTTTTTTTATTTTTCTTTTTAGTGTCCCACTTCCCCCTCTCCATCCCTCCTTTTCTTTTCTTTTCTTTTTTTTTTAGTTATTTTCACTTTTAAATTTTTTTATTTTTTTTACAAATATATATTTATTTATTTTGAATTAATTTAAAAGTCCACATTATGATTTTTGTAGAAAATAATTCATTTAGTTTTTTCTTAGCATGTGGAAACACTTCATAGTTGATGATACTTCAATTCATATTAAGTGATATTTCGACACATAATTAATGATATTTTACTTCATACATCGTGATACATGATGTCTGGAGAATCAACATACATTCTAAAAAAAGAAGATAAATGATTCAACTAAATTAAGACCTCACATTATAAATTTTTTTTAATTAATTTAAAAATCCACATTATGACTTATGTAGAAAATAATTCATTTTTTTTTAATTGATTTAAAAGCCCACGTTATGATTTATGTAGAAAATAATTCATTTTTTTCTTAACATGTGAAAACACTTCATAGTTGAATGACACTTCAATTCATATTAAGTGATACTTCGACACATAATTATTGATATTTTACTTCATACATTCATATACGTGATGTCTGGAGAATTAACAAACATTAAAAAAAATGAATCAACTAAATTAAAACCCCACATTATAATTTATGTAGAAAATAAATCATTTATTTTCTTCTTAGCATGTGAAAATACTTCATAGTTGATGATATTTCAATTCATATTAAGTGATAATACTTCAATTCATACTTTAAAAATTATGGTATTTGGTCAAACTACTATTTTTACAATTTTTGTATTATTTTTTAAATATAATCAATGTTTTAAAATAGTAGTTTGACTAAATACTATAATTTTTAAATAATATAGAATATATTTATATTTAAAAATAAAACAAAACTTAGGAAATTATCAAAATAGCAAAAAAAAGTAGTAGTATAACCAAATACTATAATTTTCAAATAATATAAAATATATTTGTCTATAACAAAAATTATAAAAAATAAAATAAATCCTACTCTTTTTCTTAACAAGTGTAATCCACTCTCCAAAATGAGTCTTTTTGATAGATTATTTATAACAGGGGAAGTTTTGGAGTATTTATTAATCATACAAAAAAAAAAATTATTTTTCAGAAAAACACATGAAAGTAATATGAAATATACCCAATTTTTTTTTAAAAAAAAATCCTCCAAAATTTTATCAACATGAAATTGTAAGGTATTGAAAATAATAGTAATTAATAAACCGGACGTAATATTGAATAAGCTCAACTTCTTTTTATTCAGTATATTAATTGCTTTTTTATTCAGGATATTAATCCATTCTCTCTGTAGTTTATATTTGTGAGGTCCACCGTTTGAGTAGATTGATTTTATTAAAACTACTCGTGGTGAATTATACATAACACATTTTCTATTAAAAAATACCGAATAAATTGTAGTTTGATACAGTTTTTTTTTATTAAAATATACATGATAAATTACAGTTTGATACTTATGTTTTCGACTCTTTTTAAAAAATAATTTACTTTTTAAAAATTAACAAAATAGTATCTACTTAAAAATTTTGCAAAAATGATCAATTCTCCGACCCGAAAATTATGGGTAATTGATTGTATTCTAAGATTTCTATTTCCCCAACCACGTAAAAAAAATTCTCCAATCAATAAATTTTAAAATACATTCAGTTACGTACGATTTTCGGATCATAAAATTAATCAAATGTTATATTTATAATTTTTAAAATAAAAAACCGAAAATATAAGTATCATATTATAATTTGCTCAAATATACAGTGTGTGTAATATTAAATACACACACATATAAAGTAATTATAAATCTAGCAACTAACATGATATATAAACCAATCTACTTATGAAAAAAGAAACATGATATGACTAACCATATCTATGAAAACCAAACCAATACTAGAAAAATGAACTTTATTAGTTTCTTAATCTGGCTATGATCCAAATCAAAACCTAAAACGTTAGGTCCTTTTAACCTATCTTACCTGAATTTTCAAATCAAATCGAAATTGCTTCGGGGAAAAAAATGTTGAGAAAAGCGACTTAATGATGTAGTAGAGATCACATGATTAAAATATTATGAGTCGGATTAAATTAAAAATGAATATATTCAAAATATATCTACGAACAAATCGAATTACGAAAGCGGTATCATATGTAATAAGATAGGAATGAAACTTACATTTTTGAATTGTTTATTATAATAATATCTAATTAATAAATAAAATGCACGAATTGGCTTATTTAGTTCTAAATAATAAATTACTCTTCTTTCAAAGATACTATTATATTTTAATAACATATTGTTGAATATTATGTGATTTTTTTTTACTTTATTAACATTTGTGAAAAAAATTGAGTATACTTTAAATAAGTATTTCGCTAATGATTAGCGGATTTGTATATTTTATGTAATCCTATAATATCATTAGTACTTTTGTGAAATTTTACAAAATTTTATGAATCATTAATAAATTATTAATGATTTTTTAAGAAAAATTCATAATTTTTTTAATAAGGGTTAATTGCCTTAAAAATCATGAACTTTGAGCTTAGTTGCAAATTTAACATGAACTTTAAAAGTAGGCAATTAAAACACTAACTTTCAATTTGTGTGTTATTCAACATCCCCATATTTTTATAAAATAAATTGACCTCCAATCAACATACAATTGGGGCCACTTTGATGTTATTCTCAAAAATTGATGGTCGAGTCATGACGGGCTCGAAGAGACGATCAAATTGTATGTTGGATTGGAGATCAATTTATTTTATAAAAATTTGGGGATGTTGAATAACATACAAATTTAAAGTTGGTGTTTTAATTGCCTACTTTTAAAGTTCATGTTAAATTTGCAACTAAGCTCAAAATTGATGATTTTTAAGGCAATTAACCCTTTTAATAAATATTTTATAAGAATATAAGATTTCATTTGTCAATACAAAAAAAAAGTATAGTTTTGCAAAATAAAAAATAAAATTTATTTTGATAATCAGGAATACATAATACCATGGGAGCGGGGAGTAATGACTAATTACCCTTTAAAAATGCATTATTCAATAAGCAATTTTAGCCTTATTAACATTTATGAAAATTTGAGCATTATTCTAGTAAGTATTTTGTTAATAATTAGAGTTTTAATATTTTATATAAAAAATCTATAATATTAGAACTTTTTTTGAATTATTATAGAATTTGACGAATGATGAATAAATTATTAATATGATTTTTTAAAAGAAAAATTATAAATTTCTCACATTTAAATTTTTTTATGATTACCGTCATTTGTTAAGTATTTTTAAGAAAAAATCGTATGATTTTTTCACAAACGATTGATGATTCTATAATTTTTTATAGTTAATATTTTTAGAAAAAAAATAATTTTTTCTAAAGATTATAATTTTTTTTAAAATAATTTTATAAGGACATGTGATTTTATTTGTCAAAATAAAAAATAAATAAACATAACATTGTTAAAAAAAAAAGTTTGACGATTGGGAATGACTAATCCCATGAGATAGGTAAGGAATGGTTAATCCTATGATTATGGGAATGTGCATTCCTATTGGAATAACGATTTCTGATCAGAAAATTATACTAACCGTTGGAATAGTAATAGAGGTGGGAATGGTGATTCTATTCCAACATACCAACCGTGACCTAAATGGGTGACGTCCAGAGGGCCAAATGGAGTTGATGATTTTGCAACACGTCACCATTCTCTCTCCCTCTCTATATAAGACTTGGATTCTTTCTCTGTGCTCAACACTCGAATGATATGCACATACTGAACTACGTCTATGGCTGCAGCTAAATACCACTCTGCCCGCTCTCCATTTCATACCCATATTTTTCAAGAATTCTTTACCTCCACTACCAGGTACAATCTTTTCTTGCAGATACACTGTTTGAATAATTGCGTTCTAGTTCACTAGCTGCGATCAAAGATTTATTTTTTTTTATTTTTTTTTTACTCCAGGAAGAGCAATGGATGCTTCAAATTGAGTTTAAAGAAAGCAGATTTGTCGGTGTCGGATGCAAATAGAGCTTCAAAGAATGTAAATTTCTCGAATTCAAATGCAAAGATAGCTAATCTTTCTGCCAGAAAGAAGGAGAGGATCAAGCTCCCTAACTACGGTGAAGGTGTTGGAGGAAACGGTGTTTATCATATCAGTGAGTTCTTCAGCCATCCATCTGGGATTGAAGCGATATTGAATACAAGGGCTCTGCAGAGTTATCACCCCCTTGATTCCAATTTGTACAGGTTTAAGCTTTTTTGAATCTTTATTAGATGCTTCTGAATTATGCGTAGTTTGATGCCTGGGATTCTCACGTGTTTGATAAAATTACTGAATGAGAAAATTGTACTTGGCCCGAACTTATTGCGTTTCTAACTTCTAAGAGTTGTTGGATCGGATTGACTAATTGCACCTTTGGTGAGCTAACACAGTATCTAGAACTGGTGTCAAACTCTGCAATTTATTGTTTAACCGGCCTATGGAATCGAGATTGTTAGAATTAACCCGTGCTGCTTTTCCCACCTCTTGTTTAGCTTCTTGTTTTCAGGTCATTAGTGTGCATTTTAGACCAGTGCAGGCAAAATTGCTCCATAATTTATTATTTTGCTTAGTAATGCATTTGGTGGGGCTGCAATTGCAAGGAAAAAACTGCACTTTGGTTTCCACTGAACTAGCTGAGAAGGTTTAAAAGAAGTCGATACATCCCAGTAGCATGCAATATCAAGTCTAGGAAATCTTTCTGCTGCAATTAACAGATCTTGCATCCTATTCATGTTTCTATTTGTAGTAAGAGACGATGGAGGTTATTATGGAATTTATTCAGGGGCCATCTCAGCCATGATCAATTTATAGACGTAGAGTCATGGAGTTGAAATAAATATAAAATAACTCTTGTACATAAATACTCAAATCCCACACATAGGACTTGGAATATCCCTGTACTAAATAAAGTGAACCTTATTTTATCCTTCCGTACTTCGCCAATATTAGCTGCATGGTTGGAACTGTAGAAGGGTATGCGAGGCTTATGATATTTTTGTATGTTATAACTGTCTGTAGCTTATGTGAGCTTCATGCAGGTGTGTTCTGCCGCAGATTCAACTTCTCAGTTTTAGGGTTGCACCAGTTTTGGACTTACAAGTAACTCCAACTAGTGAAGATTGTGTAGTTGAGATGTTGTCTTGCAAGGTAAGCTAATATCAAACTAACAAATGAGACAGAAGGGTCCAAAAATCATGATTCTTTGTACATGTATAAAGTCACATATTGGATCTAGCATGTCCCTTTTTTCCAAATTGAACAAGTTCCTTGGATACTCTCATCTGTAACACAATGGCGAATTTTCTAACCTGCACTTTCCTTGCTGGCTTGCTGTAGTACTCAATTTACCACCTATGGCTACTCATACGCTATAGCAGCTTTTGGTTCTTCACAAGTTTGTATTTAATATCATGTCAAACTTATATATTTGCAGTTTGAGGGTTCTGAAGCGGTGGAACGCCAGAATGAAAGTTTTTCAGGTATATCTAAATTGAAGTTTGATAAGAGTTGTTTATGAGTGAGTGAAGATCCTTAGCTTTTTCTGGGTCTTAAGTGAACTTATGGCCTCAGAAAGATATTGTATATGGCTTAAAATGGTTTGCTTGAATTGTTCTTTTAGAATTTGAATGTAAAGATTGAATGCTCACCTTCTGTTAGAATCAGCGTACATTTAATAATTATGGCTGTTCTTCTTTATTTCAGTTCCTGATAGGATTGAAAGTGAAGGACAATCAATATAGTACCCACATTACACCCTCATTTTCAACAGCTTCACTCTTTATACTCATGTTTATAACTATTGGAGCATTGAATGAGGATTGATTCCCACTATATTCTTTTTTTTTCTTTTTTTCTTTTTTGCAGCTTCTATGAGGAATCATATAAAATGGGATACTGTTGATGCCGAACATGTCTTGGATGTTGATGTGGAATTAAATATCATCCTTGAGGTTGTTACCCTGCTTTAACATCTTAGTTGAGTTTAAAATTCATTTCCTTTCCTGATAACGGTTATTTCAGCAAGACATGCTGCAAATTATTTTAGAAGTTCCTAGTATCTAACTAAAATCGTTTGAACTTCTAAATTTCCTAATGATAGGAGTGTCAAAGGGATTTCAACAATAGTTTTGACTTTCCTAAGTGTTCACACTGATTCTAAGTTTCTAACCCATGTATAATTTTGCATAAACCCGAGATGAAAATTTTAAAAAACAATGATCTAAGGCATGTATGGCAACTATGTACAAGCAAATTTAGCACTAACCAGTCGAGTTGAAGTTATCACTTGTGATTACCTTTTAGGTTGATCTGGTCTTTAACTTGATTATTTCTACAAGTTCCGTTCTCCCTTGGTGGATAAGTACAGTACAAAAACATTGATGCTTTTGTAATTTTACTCACCCGCCTATAGATTGATATGCAGCCCAGCTCTTAATAAGCAAATACTATCGTGTTTAGACTAGATACTTGCTAGTATATTATATCTTGCCGTGGTTTGGTTGCATCTGATCGTAATACTAATTTATTGCAGATTCGCACTCAGCCATTTACACTGCTGCCTATATCTGCTGTTGAGAGCCCAGGAAATTTGTAAGTACTCAAAACTAAATGATAATGAATTAAGTCTTGTAAAACATTGGAAACAGATTGTCTGAGAGAGGAAGTTCTCAACTTGTCCAAATGGGTTTTAAATCCTATTTCTAGATCAACTGTCTAAATGGGTTTCAAATAGTTGAGCGCGTTAAATTGGTGAAGTAGTTCCGGCTGCTTGGCTGGGTGCTGATAATGAACTTCATGACATCCAGGGTGATGCAGACCTTGGTGGACCAGCTGGTACCCTTGCTTGCACAACAACTGTTGCAAGATTACAAGAAATGGATTTTTCAACAAACCAAGCTCCTACAGTGAATTAATCCTGCAACGTAAGTTTCTTACCTTCACCATGGTTCTGGAAAATGGAAAAATGAGTGTTATTTCTTGGTTCCTCTTTTAGTCTTTACCCACGTTGTATCAAAAAACATTTGTTTCAGCCAAACCCATCAACAAACATGCTTACCACTGGAGCACTCTTTTTTATCAGCCTTATTATTCAGTTAATTTATATCATTTGCAGGTGCAAACTTCTTCTCGTGTAGTAACGGCTCGAGCACACAGTGATGGATACTAACATTAATATTCAATACGGTGAAATAACGAGCTTGGCCAGCAACTACTTCACACCCCGTTGAGTAAGGTATCATCATAAAGTTTTAAGCACTAAAAAGATCCCAGATGTTGGTGAGCTAACTTCAAAGTACATGTAGGAAGGTATACAAAATTGAAAATGGAAGCGTAGCGCTAGTATTATTACTTATCAAAATGAGCATTTTTTATATACCGCATTGTATAATTGGTTTGCTCCTGCAAAACTTGTGAGCAATAAGGGCATCGGGATATCACTACAGGCAGTTCATAACCAGTAACAAAAGATCAAAGCATCAATACATTCATTCAGATAGACCGGCAAATGTAGTGTAACATCGGAAATTCACGTTGCTTGGTGTTACAACCATCGGACCAGACTCAAAATCCAGTACGTGCTGCAAATATGGATTCTTACTGTTTCGTGTCTCTCCTATAACAACCTCCAGATTAACATCTGAGAGCTGAGCATCATCATTGGAACTTCCGGCAAATACGAAATCAAGTCAGCCAAGAATCTGAGCAGGGAGACTAGGTAAGAATCACAAAACTACAAAATCTATCTATCAAGAACTAATCAAGATGCAGAATTCAAATGTAGGTGATAACCTACGCGAGAGCTGAGAGATTCAGCTCTCGAATACGAGGCCACCAGCATGATGATTTAGGTAAGCTTACTGACCATTCACACAGCACGACAGCATTAAGCTGATGTATGACTGGCTAATTAGCTACCATAAGCGCCGCCAACAATAACATAAATCATTTCTTTGGTGCAGATTCAGACCAAAACTTCGAAATAAAACTTGAAAAACTCAAGGAAGAATAGTCCAATTATCATCTTATGATTTATCTAGCCAGAAGTCTACCTCAAATTGGCTAACAAAGACAAATTTGATTTGATTAGTGATAACATCAACTGAATGCCATATAGATCTAGCAGGCATTAAACAGAACTCATTCTGATGTGATTAAACAGTATCTATCATTATTAAATCAAAATATGAGCAATTGTAATTGGTGGCTAATTGAAGCAGAAATAGGATAAATCTACAACAGGATTAGCTTTAGCGTATGAGAAGTGATCAAGCAGAAACCTTGTGATGGCTGTGTTGCACCGCCACCGCCGAACACGATGGAGTAGCGCTGCCTGCTTCTCTCTCCGCCATGATGAGAGAGAAATGGATGGATAGGTTTTTTGTTTTTTTTTTAGCAAAGAAATGGATGGATAGTTAAATGGCGGAGAGGTACAAGGTTGTGTAGCTCAAATGTCAAATATATGGGCAGGGGAGGCGGCGGGAGCCGGGAGTGGTATCTAGGGTTTCTGGGGTTTTTTTTTAGGGAATTTGGCCCAAGTGCCAGTGAGTCACTGTTTCCAGGGAAAATTATACGCTATCCGGCTAGTGCCTTTTTCAAGTTTTTTCCACCCCATTTTTCATATCTCCACTCTCACTCTATTTTTTTATATCTCCATTCTCACCCATTTTCTAAAATGATAATGGAATTCAAATTAAAATATTTCATAACCGATGTCATTTTCTCCCATAACATAATTTTTTAAACGCCAAAATTATTTTTCAAACGTCTTATTTTTGCACATTTTAACTAATTAATTTAAACATAATTAAATTTAACAAAATTACATTTATTTTTACATAACAAAATAAAACAGGAAATCCATTTAATTCATATTCTCACAAAAAAAAATGTTAAAAATATTTCAAATTAATATATTTCATAATCAATGTCATTTTCTCCCATAACATAATTTTTTAATAACAATAAAAAATTTACCGATACGGAATATTTCATAAAATTAACTAAAACATAATTGTCGACGTATGTGCCGATATGAAAAAATTATTTTTCAAACACCAAAATTATTTTTCAAACGCCTTATTTTTGCACATTTCAACTAATTAATTTAAACATAATTAAATTTAACAAAATTACGTTTATTTTTACGTAACAAAATAAAAACAGGAAATCCATTTAATTCATATTCTCACAAAAAAAATGTTAAAAATATTTCATAATCGATGTCATTTTCTCCCATAATATAATTTTTTAATAACAATAAAAAATTTGCCGATACGGAATATTTCATAAAAATAACTAAAACATAATTGTCGACGTATGTGCCGATATGGAAAAATTATTTTTCAAACCAAAATATTTCATAATCTATGTCATTTTCTCCCATAACATAATTTTTTAATAACAATAAAAAATTTACCGATACGGAATATTTCATAAAAATAACTAAAACATAGTTGTCGACGTATGTGCCGATATGGAAAAATTATTTTTCAAACGCCAAAATTATTTTTCAAACGCCTTATTTTTGCACATTTCAACTAATTAATTTAAACATAATTAAATTTAACAAAATTAAACGTAACAAAATAAAAATAGGAAATCCATTTAATTCATATTCTCACAAAAAAAAATGTTAAAAATATTTCAAATTAAAATATTTCATAATCGATGTCATTTTCTCTCATAACATAATTTTTTAATAACAATAAAAAATTTACCGATACGGAATATTTCATAAAAATAACTAAAACATAGTTGTCGACGTATGTGCCGATATGGAAAAATTATTTTTCAAACGTCAACATTATTTTTCAAACGCCTTATTTTTTGCACATTTCAACTAATTAATTTAAACATAATTAAATTTAACAAAATTACGTTTATTTTTACGTAACAAAATAAAACAAGAAATCCATTTAATTCATATTCTCACAAAAAAAAAGGTTAAAATAAAAGTATTAAGTTTAGTAAAGAAAAAGAATAAGAGATTTGGAGTGTCTAAGGAAAAATAAAAGTATGGATATCAACTTTATGGGACACTTGTCAAAATATTAGACCCTAAGGCACTACCCGGGGGTAGCGTATAATTTTCCCTGTTTCCAGCTTGTTTTTCCTTAAAAAAAAAGAAAAAAAAAACAAAAAAAAAAACAAAACTTATTCAATGTTTTTGTGCCTCTTATATTTGTACGATTGAATTACTTGAGGTGAAATAACTAAAACTATTAGAAAATAATCTATAAAAATTAATATTTATGATTAAGAATTAAATATTTAAAAAATTATATATATCCTAATTATGAAATAGTCAATTCTAATAATCATTTATCAACTAAAAATAAAAATTAAATATTAAAAATAATTATAAATTATAATTGAATGAAATAACATTTGTAAAATTAAATTAAATCTTTAGAAATTAAAATAAAAGAGAGGAAAACACCAAAAAGGACAAATAAAGTGAACTAGAATATCTAGAATTCAGCTTTGATTGGCCATTGCTTTATACTTTATATAATAATGCAAAGATTCTCCAACTGTTTTTCAACGAACTTAATATAAATAGAATAATGCTAGCCAGTCAGATTCTGGCTAGTCAAAATCTAATTTTTTGATGATTAATAAAAATGTATTATTAATAAATTAATTATGTTAATTATTAAATGTTATGTTTTTACTATATTAGCGGATCGGAAGAAGGGGGTGCTTTCTTTTCTTCACTTTTTTATTTTTTTGCATATAGAGTTGCCCTGATTATTATGGAGGGCATCAATGTAAATTTATTGAATAATTAATGTTTTATTAATTAAATTAATTAATTATTAAAAATAATAAAGAGGAAATGTGCACTACTCGTATCTTTAACTGATAAGAAGCAAAATGAAGAGGAAAGTAGAGAAAATCACAAAATATTTGATATAATAATATCTTACAGTAGCAGAGAGTTTCTCTAAATTCATAGGAAATAATAATTAAGGTAAAGTTGTATATTAATATAAACAGAACGAATGATCCCTGTCAGGCATTGCCCTTGATAGCCTCATCAGCTCCATAACTGCCTGCAACTTTGTCATCTGATTCGTCGAAGTAGTCAGCACGAGCGTTGTCAGCCAACATCAGCGCAACCAACCAGAAGAGGCACGAGTCGAGAGATAGGAAAGCTCCTCCACCAAGAAGTCCGGTCTTGGCCGTAGGGCATGAGGTTTCCAAATCTTGATGAACATTGTTTGTGCGGTGACCCAACTCAGTGAGTGTAGGCCATATCAACATTACTGCTGCTAATAGAGTCGTAGCCCTTCAACAATAAGAGACAAAAATAAGGCTAACCACAACACAGAGAAAAATAAGACAAACCACGACACAAATCAGAAGGGGATACATCAGCAGCGGACAAAACATTTGGGGTTTTTATATCATTGATCTAAAGATTCTTTAATAGCTCAGACAGAACAAATGTTGATTTTCGAATAAAATTGAAGTAATAACTACTGCAGAAAAATATTGCAGCATTGTGCAATTCCATATTCAAACCAGGAACAAAGTTGGATTGCTTATATTATATATAGCAATAAAGACAGACCAATGCATACGACTAGAAGAGTCCAAATAAGGAGAAAAGAACAAAAAAGAGGTCGAAAGAGTCATGAATTCAGTATCTATGAGAATGGATAGGCATATATACTTACGTTGCAACAATGGAGAAGGCAACAAAACCTTTGTTTTGTAATAATGCCTTGTAAGGAACAGACTTCCCTTTGTAGGGGTAAAATAGAGAATAGCCACCAGCAAAGGCGCAAACAATAAGCAACGCGAAGGATGTAAATCCCAATGCCACACTTGGATCAGATGGATATTTGCAAATGACAACGCCCTTCCCTGTAATCGCAGTACCAGATGGAGGCTGCAAATTTTAAAGCAGATAAAGTAAGCGATGAGCAAAGGAAGCATCACAAAGTCGATACATAGATGCATATAGCTGATGTGCTGAATACACTACGTTTCACATGTCCTGATATTGATATGCTTTACTTATTCTTCTTTCGTTTCGTTTATTTTCCCCTGGCTATAATTCTTCATGAAAAGACTACCACAAGCATCAGAATATTCATGCTTCTGACTTGTAGACATGATGGCAATATGGTCAGGGTTCATCAACCAAGTGGTAGAGTGGAAAGTATGGATTCCATACACAATCAACAATTTTGAGATTGCAGTATCCATACAGATTGATGGAAAACATGTAGTAACTATCCAACACAACACTTTGGCCATTGAAAGTAGTATTAAAAAGGTAAAAGATACTATGACATATTGAAGAACACAAAACATCAATCTCGCATATGCTAAGTGGCATCACAAATACAATTTCTGTAAGTTTATAACATTGTTTCAAGATTCATCAAGGAAGATTTTATCCACATAAAGAAACAATTCATCTTCGATACGTGAAAACATACATCCACTATACTTTACAATATAAATCCAACAAATCATTCAAGACTAATAAATCACCAAAATAAAGGTCTCATGAATACCCCCAGTAACTTATGCTATAAACGCAAATGCCGAGTTAAACAAGAACATTAAACAATACATATACTCATGAGCCCATATAAAAGCTTTAAGAAAAATAAAATAAAAAAAACCCATTGTTAAAATAAATAAGATTTAACGAAAAATAACCTTCTTGTTTTCAGCAACAACACCCAAAATAAAGGACACTGCCCCAAGGAATGCCACTAACAGAGCCATTTGCTTCATCGTAAATGCCATTGTCTTGCCTGTAGCAATTTACACGACGAAAAATCGAAAAAACAACAAATCAAAAATCTGGAATGATTTGGGTAAAAAAGAAAATCAACATCTAATGATCTAATGATGCCGAGATCCCCCCCCCCCCCCCCCAATTTACACATCGAAACTAAATTAACAATTTTTTTACACAAAATAGGGCAAAACAAGACTTAAATTATCCGAAAAGCTTCAAATTTTACGGGAATCAACCCCACACCTTTGAATAAAAAGAAGAATCTTGGAATAAAGATACCAAGAAACAAATCAAAAGCGCAAGATAAAATCGAAGAAAAAGAAAGGAATAACAAAAGTGCTGTATACCTGTAGTCTAGGAAAAAGAGAATATATGTAGGAAAGGAGATCCCTCTCTCTCTCACTCTTTCTCTATCTATATATCTCTATTTCAACGCCTGGTTTGGTGTTGGTGGAGAAGAAGATAAAGATGAGCAAATTGCCGTTGAGATATAAGAGTTGACTACATACAGATTCTATATATTCCAAATCGGCCGGGATTCCACCAAATTATCACGGGATTAATGTGAACCTATTTTATTTTTTTGGATATATATATTTATCTACAAAATCTACAAAATTAAGAATATCATGTTATACATATAGGGTAGTGTTCACGTGAGAACCAATCCCCTATGGGAACCAGGAACTAATCTCAATCACACAATATTTGTTTTTAATGGTCCAGATTTAAATAAAAATAGGAACTAATCTCAATCACACAATATTTGTTCTTAATGGTCCAGATTTAAATAAAAAGGCGATGACATAATCGTAAATATGAGGAAGTCAAACTTACCCCTGGTCAAAACTGACACTAACATCATTACACAAAACATATTTAAACTTTAAACATCCATAATTTGCTCATTTTTCATTAGATTAAGCAAAATTATATATCAAATTAAAGCTCTTTTCATGCACTTTCATTTAAGATCCATGGTTCATATGTTTATTCAAAAATATATTTTCTTGTCCATAATAGTGTGATATTAAACTCAAAATAGCATGACAAAATATTCACGATAACATGGAAGTATACACATAATAGCATAAAAAAATATTCATAACAGCATGAAAAAATATTCATAAAACACATATAAATTTTACTTATAATAGCAGTAGTAGTGTTCGTTAATAGTAGGACATTATCTGTTCATACTAGCATGCATATATTTATATTAGCATGGTACTCTCATTTTAGCATAGCGAAATTTATAAGGATAGACAACAGTTTTAAAGTGTTGTCTATATAATTTCTGAAAATTATGCTCAAATATTACAAGTTTGTCACCCCGCCTTTGATCAAAAATTGACCAAATCTTACACATCTAAATCAAAGTAATGGATGAATGAGATGAGTTCTTAGTTCTCACATAGGGGATGAATTCTCATTTGATCTGCTCCCTATACATATATAATTAAACTAGCATTACACTCGTGTGTGATGCACGAAGTGTTATATTTTATAATTTTGTAAAATTAAATAATTCAATATGAGTTGTCGAATTTATCAAGTTTCATGTAGATATTAATTTCAATTTATAGTAGTAATTTTTTTAGTAAAATAAAATTTGTGTAAATGTAATAGTATTTGACTACTAAATCTCATGCACTTTCGCACAACATATAAAAATGTAGGCCATCTTTTTGTTTGATTTTCCTCTTTTTCTATTTTTTATTTCAATTTAGTTTTCATTTTTCGTTTCCTCTATATATTTAATCATTTTTAATATACTTAATATTAATTTTTAGTTAATCATTTTTATTAGGTTGATTTTTTCATAATCTTGATTACTTTTTTTAGCTAATTATTTTATTTAGGATCGATTATATAATAATTATAATTTATAATTAATTTCAATTTCTAAATAGAGTTTCTATCTTATTAATTGAATTTTATAGTGTCTTTTTAGTATTTCATGAACAATGGAAAAGGAAAAAGCACTGTACTAAAATGACACAATTTAGGGTTCAAGTATGCACAAGAGGGGTGATGTGTCTCATTGGGATTGCCTAGTGGTGGAGTGGTGTTATCTTGAAGCTAAATGTCTCAAGTTCGAATCTCACCAACCACATCACTAAGTGTGAGTCTGTCACACCTGGCTTGCTAATTGTTGTTAATCTCCCCTGTATTTACTCATTGCACACCTCAGTAGCGACTGCGGATTACCCTTGACAACAAAAGAAGGGGTCGGTTACCCTTGACAACAAAAAAAAGAGGGGTGATGTACGACCGACATTCCCCGTGCACACTAGAAGATCATGATCCCTTAATGATAGTAGCTTTGAGATTGAAATGAACCAGATTTCATTAATGTTCCAAATAATATTCATGCTACATATGATAATCCATTCCATAATTTTATGTGATGATTAATTAATAATGTTTATATTTATTAATGATTTTAATTAATCTAATACATAAAATAAATATAAAATCATTGCAAAAAAAGTCCCGCAGTGGAAAATAACTTTTATTATTTAGGATTTTTTTTTGGTTATAGCCTATATAAGATTATTTACAACATTTTTTATGTGTTTAAATTGATAAAAAAAACATTATAATATAATATAACAATTATTTTATATTATAGTTTGTTGGATATCAACTAATTCATTAAAAAATCTCGAGTTAGGCATACAAATCAATTGAGTAAAATTATAGTCAAAATTAATATGTAAGTCTATATTATTGGATGTGACAAATATGTGGATGTTACTCAATTACACATCATAAAAAAATATTACCATGTTATAATAAGAACGGAATTGATAATTGTTGGATATATATGTATATATAATGTAAAATTCAATATTATAAATAATTACATTGTAAAACTCCATATTATGATCAAAATGAAAATTAAGTTACACTATAATTTAAAAATAATTGTATCTTAACCGATAAACAATTTAAATTGTCATTTCTATATATATTAATATAAAATTGTGAATTAAAATTTAAAATTGTATATTGCTTATAATTGCATATTGGTGAATAAAAAAAACATACAAAATCCATAAATTCTACACAGTGACGAAAATTTAAAATGGTATGTCTAATTAACAATAAAATTTAAATTGTATACTAATGACAAAAATTGTAATTTTTTTTTTAAATTGTACAATGTTTTAAATTTTTGACACTAATATTGATCTTCCATCTAAAGTATAAAAAAATATCATTTTAAAATAACTACATCCAACCATTCCCATTTATCATGACAATAATTTAACATGTTTCATATGTTTTAAAAATTAGTAAGTTATTTTTTTCTTTGAGTTGATTAACCAATTAAAGTCATTTATATGCACATTAAATAAATAATTAAATACAATACATCATGTGTAAGACTTCTAATTGTTAATGCTTCAAACCTTAAAATAAATAACAACAAATTTGGCATAAAATTATTTTGTAGTGGTAATTCATATGGAGGGGTTAATTAATGTATGAATCGAGCATCAAGCTCTATTATCCATTTATTTAAGAAATATATCTATATTTTTAAAATGAAAAACACAAATATATCTATTGTATAGAACAATTAATTGACAAAAATATAGAGGTTCACAAATTATCATTTAAAGTAGAGAAGAAGGATACTGTTTAATATTTCATTCTCCTAAAATCAAATTCATATCATATATTTTCTATTAATCTTGTAATAATATATCACTGCCATATATATTTTAAGTATGTTGATACTCTAGCTCTCTCATGGCTCTCATTTGCTTTAATTTCATTTTTTGTTGCCAATTGTCATTGTCCTAAATAAAGAGTGATGACTATAAGATAATGAAAATTAAAATGGTGAGTCAAGAAAATATTTAAATGATAGTTTAATCACTTCGATCTCCTAACATTTTTCTATTCCTTTTTCCCTTGCAAAACTTTTGCAATTGAAAAAAAAAGTACAATATAATTCATTTAAAAAAAAAATAATAATATGCACAACCAATATTTTTCCTTAAGAACCTTACATGGTTCTGGATTAACATTTTATACATAAGCCGAATAAAAGTAATCAAATTAAATAGATCTATATATCATAACTAGTATTACATCCCGTGCGATGCACGGTGAAAGATTTATAAATGATTTACAATAAACCGTTTGTGCAAATACAATAATTAAATTACAGTTAAGTAATTAAAAGAAACAACTATAAAATGTAAAAATAATAATGTTATATATATTCAAGTTTATTCACTATTTTATCGGCAGACAATTCATGTTCATGAATAAACTTGTACTTTCCATTCATTTTTTCTAATAAAACAAATAACATAATTGATTCACCTGAAATCCATTGCAAACATAACTGAAATCATTTACAATTTTAATTACAATGAGCAACATTAGAAAATGATACAACACCGTACAATACATTTAAGGAAATTAATATGCATCATTGCCATCCTTCTATATTATGTGAAGTGGATATACATGACATTATTGAGGGACAGTTGTCACGACTTGAGCAGCTTCTTCCACAATTTGATTAATGCTCCATCGTCATCATCATCATCTCTTTTATTGTAGAGAACACTTCAAACTTCATTTTTGACATCATGTCATTTTATGTCTCCTTACACAAGGATATGAATGTACTAAATTATATTATTGTAAAATGTAGTGTGAAATTAAACATTGGTCATTTTTATGTATGATATGTAAAATATACATGCAATATCTAACTATTAAAGAAAAATGGTAAAGAACTTGAAATGTGTTGTATAAATAATTTTATGGATCGAATAAGGTAGCATAGATATATCTGAACACAAGGTCTCACATATTTGAAGCGCATTATAATTTAAATCTCCAAACTGAAAAAAAAAAAAATATATATATATATATATATATATATTCATTTTTTACTTAATTTAGCATAATTTGACTGCTCGTCACTCAAAATTCTAAAAAAATAGGCTTGAAGTCTCACATATAAGTGAAACTCAATTATGATTTAAGAGCCACAAACCACTTCACGAAACAATATCAATAAGAGAAATTATTCATCTGAAATGAATCATTATTATATTATAATATAAAATAATAAAAAACATAAATAATAAATTAATTACTTATGCTAAATAAAATCATTGAGAATTTACTATGCAAACATAAAATTAATCAAATTAACTTTACCAATGAAAAAAAAATATTTGTTCAATTGGTCAAACATTAATTCAAAAATATATCAATTTCAACATTGAAACGTGTAGAATACATTAAAATAAATTTGAATGTACCTAATAAATTTAAAAAATAAAATTAATACAATAATGAAGTTATATCCAAGTATGAAAAATTCAACCCATAAAATATCTCGGGTCGGATCTCCTATTACATTTCATATTACATCTCATGTTCCATTATCATGAACTTTAAAGTTGCTAATCTTTTAAGTTTGACGTGTTACATATAAGTTGTATGTATGTCTATGTTTTTACTAAAAAAAATTAGTTTTCAAAGATCAAATTTCACTTAATCATTTTCACCCAAAAAATGATGCTTAGTTCTCAATTTCCTCCTAGCATAATCCAAAAATCGGCAAGTATATACGAAACTTACGTAGACGTAATTTACTTGCAACTTCAAAAAGATGAGCGAAAATTTTAAAGAAGATTTATTAGAAAATAACTTATTCTCCAACTTATATTTCACCTTTATAATATATATTAAATATTTAAAATTAGAGAATGGGCCGAGATGACAATGTGATTTTTTGCTTTAATTTTATATATTATTCTTTGCTGTCAAAAAAATAATTATAATGTGCTTTGGCTTGTTATGTTTTTTTCTTAGCAAGTTAGTAGAGTAAATAATTTACAATTTAGTATTATATATTAAGTATAAATGAAAACATCTAATTCGGAGATTGTAAAGAATTTTGGGTGTTGATTGGACATCTAATAATCGCATATCATCCCCCCACATTATTCAAATTTGATATTTACCCACTCCATCTTAACCTAGGCTCATTTTGAATTAAAATAAGGGAATTTAATATCAAGAACTCGATATTATATAACATTCTAATATCTAATCTAGTCTCTTAAAAAAGTATATAATATGTATTCTAATATAGTACATTGATCACCATCTCATTGATAAATACACACACATAATTTGTATGTATCATTGGATAATTTATTGAAAACAATCACAATTAAATGGTGATTGTAATAATTATAGATATATATATATATATATATATATATATATTATAACATTCTAAAATATCAATATAAAATAATATGTTATACACAATTAAATCGTAATTGAACATATGTATATACTATCGATAATACATACGCCATTTACGAAATGATAATTCACACAAAAATTATGGGATAATTATTGACATAATTAAATGGTGATTACCATAATTTTATGATTGCTAGCTATTACCTTATCTAATAAAAAGAATAAAATTAAGATTGATATACCCATAATTTATGCTAGGATATATGGTGTGAGCAAATTTTGAAGTTTTTTTTTACAACATTTATAATTACTAATGTTTCTTAATTATCAAAATTAAATATTAATTATATTTCAGAATTAAATTCACAATAAAATTAATGTAGATATAACTTTGGTATGATACATATACTTCCACAATATTTTCGATTATTAGGTATAGTAAATGAGTAATATAATATAAATCCATATTGACATGGATTACAGTTTGTAAATGGAATCCTAATCGTTGAACAATATCAATTCTTCTCACCGTAATTAAAGATGATTATTTGACTTTTGTATGATAGTCAGTTAGTCACATATTGATTATTACTTTCTACTCCCTCCGTCCCATAATTATAGTCCATTATTCCTTTTTGGGATGTCCCAAAATTATAGTTCTATTCTAAATTGGGATTGTATTTAAATATTCTTTTACAAATATAACCCTATTTAATATAATATGAATGCAATTAATATAGTAAAAAATAAGGGCAATATAGGATAATTATTGTAAATTGTATATTTCCAATACATATTAAATGTGATTTCTTAATCTGTGTGAAAATGAGAAGTGGACTATAATTATGGGACGGAGGGAGTATTAGTAAATAATTAAAAATGTACAAAACTTTGATATATTTTTCTTGCATAAACATTAAAAACGTTTATAATTTCTAACCCTATTTAATATAATATGAATGCAATTAATATAGTAAAAAATAAGGGCAATATAGGATAATTATTGTAAATTGTATATTTCCAATACATATTAAATGTGATTTCTTAATCTGTGTGAAAATGAGAAGTGGACTATAATTATGGGACGGAGGGAGTATTAGTAAATAATTAAAAATGTACAAAACTTTGATATATTTTTCTTGCATAAACATTAAAAACGTTTATAATTTCTAGTCGACTAATTACAAAATGAAAGCAAAAAATGTGATTACAAATCAATTAATCATTGAACATGTTTAGCTGTTGTAAGAGGGCCGAGGGCCAAATAAAGAATTTTACTTCAATATAATATAATTTAAAGTAACACATTTGCAAAATTATAATTGAAAATTCACCAATTAGAGATTTGAAAGCTTCTGCGAGAATTCCATTGCCATCCTTCTTTGCAGAATGCAGAGTTCTTCAAAATCCTTGCAAAAATCTATTGGAAAAATAATGAAAAATCAACCTGAAGGTCATCAAGTTTCTTTTTTAGTTCAAATTGGAGATTCAACATAGGCTATGGAATGCTAACAACTTTGGAATGGAATGTGATGTAATGGAAATAAAATATATGCAACTATATATAGTAGAGCATGGAGTGGTAAAAATGGAATGGTATAATTAATTATTAATTATACAAATTTGAATGTGTGTGGATTGATTGACACCTCCTAAATATGAATGGTTTATAATTCTTTAATTAATATTTAATTATTAATTATATAACAATTATCATTGATTGATAATTGAAAACGTTTGTGTACATACATTGATTAATTAATTTTTTTGTTGAAGGAAAGATTTGACCAATTGAAAATTACATGTCTATGTGCCACATATATGTGTTACCAAAATAAATTATTTATATAAGATGATTTGCCTGTATTTTTTTTCAAGAAAGATCTATCCAAAAATAAAACTTAGATGTACATATGTATATATTATCAATTTATTATACATTATATACGTGCTACAGATTTGCATTCTAAAAAATTTATATTACCTAATTGTATTTTATTATAATAAAGTGCATCTTATACACACTTTTTCATATTGATGCTTGTTTCCAGCACTTTTTCATATTGATGCTTGTTTCCGCTGAATCATTGCAAATTTACTGCATATATATTATAAGTACATTATATTAGGTAAATTTTATTTTTCTTTTGTTCAAGCAAAGATTTATACAATAATTAAATATTAGATATTTACATGTATATATATATATTATACATTATACATGTGGGATGTAAAAGCTATGTGTTTTTATAAAAAAAAAATTAGCAAAGTAAATTTCCATAATTAATATCACATGATTTGAGGATGTAATGCTAATTTGGCTCGGCCAATCAAGCTAATTGGTGTTAAATATAAATACCTATTATTTTCAATAATATAGAATACAATAAATATTTTAATTATTTGTTAATTTGTGATGTTTCCGTTTTTGGCAAGTGCATTTAGGCGGGAAAATGTTATGTTACTATTTAAGGCATAACTTCTTACTTTTATATATATCAAGATGACTAATTCATACTTATTAATAAAAGAAAAGATACAAGTATCTAATATGTAACGGATTTTTAGTTGATTTCCTGTGTTGCCTAAGATACTACTACATTATGTAAACTTTCTTACAGTGGATATCATTTTTTTATATGCTCACATGGATATGATTTCTGTCAAAAAGATATAAATGTGAAGAAAATGGTAAAATATGAACTATATTATATTTGAATAATGCTAGCCAGCCAGATTCTGGCTAGCCAGAATCTAATTTTTTGATGATTAATAAAACTGTATTATTAATAAATTAATTATGTTAATTATTAAATGTTATGTTTTTACTATATTATCCTTCTATCATGAAATTAGTGATTTGTAATTAATTATTAAAATCACTCCAGAAGCGGATCGAAAGAAAGGGGCGCAGCTTCATCTTCTTTCTTTTCTTCACTTCTTTATTTTTTTTTCATCTTCGATTTCTTCTGAATTGAAGCGCATATAGAGTTGCCCTAATTATTATGGAGGGCATCAATGTAAATTTATTGAATAATTAATGTTTTATTAATTAAATTAATTAATTATTAAAAATAATAAAAGATTCTGGCTAGCCAAAATCTGGCTGAAAATCACTACTCATTATATTTAGTTATGCTAAAAGATAAGTAAAGCAATACAAATCAAAATGCAAAACTGTAAATTTATTTGCACCAAACACAACTTGCAAAGCCATATGATTTAATTGCAGGAGACCGATTCTTGGTGAGACAACAATAGAGACATGTCTATTTTAACTCACTCTAGATCCTGCACAAAAATTGGAAAAGAAAAAAAAAAATCAAATTTGAGTATATAGAAATACGGATGCTTACTTCGAAACCTTGTAAAAATGTAGCATTGTTGTGTAATGAGAATCAATAAATAAGAGAAACAAACAAAGAATTTGCAGATTATATAGAGTAATTATATATTCAAAAAGTTAAATATATTAAATAAGGTTAATATGTATGACATGATTTGATGATAAATGGATTCATTTAATGATGGGAGGATATTAGTATAAAATACAAACTAGCATAACAACCGTGCGATGCACGGAGTCATATTTTATGATTTTATAAAATTGAAAAATTCAATATGAGAATAATGATAACAAAATGAGACAATATACAAATTGTAAACTATACATGTTTGTACGGGTTCGAATCTCCTCAATACCACCAAATTGAGTGTGTGTGAGTTAAAAAAAGTAATAATAATTTGTATGTGACATTTTTCATAAATCACAATTGAAATCATCATTATCGTTTGATAGTTATAGAACCATTTACAATCAACTATATCAATAGTTCAAAAGTAAAATCAAAAAAATTATTAGTTATAATCAAATTTCTCAAGTTTTATGTAGATATGAATTTCAATTTATATGTAAGAGTGTTTATATTGTGGATCCAAAAATATGACACAAAATTGAAGTAGTAATTTTGTTTTAGTAAATTAAAATATGCCAAAATGGAGAATTGTATGAGTGTAATAGTAGTTGAACACTAAATGGTGGAAGATGTTGGGGTTTTTTCGAATTAAACCACCGCAGGATCATTTGGTTGTTCATTAATCCATGTTCATGCAAATCATAATTTTATGTAACATGCATGTTTATCACAGTCTATACAAAAAACATGCAAAGCAGATTCGAATCTAATAAAGCGGAAGACATAGAAACAAATCTACTTACAAATCGATAGACGGTCTGTGGACAAGCTTAAAGATCTAATCTTGTTGTTGAATGAACACTGTATGGCGCCACCTAACACCTCAAAAAATCGAGCACCACAGATTCTACTCCAAGATCTTCTGTTGTATTCCCGGACTGTATCTAGATTCAGAGTGGGCTGAAATCTACTAGATAGAATTGTGAAATCTGTGGATAACTTTGAGAGACTAAGAGGGGCTGATTTCCTATGAATAATATCATAAAATTTCGTGCCCCCCTCCCCTTATATATAGGGAGGGGCGAAATTTCATGTTCCAGCCCTAATGGGCTTGGGCCTCTATCTCAAGTTCAATATCCAGTCCACTATCAGTCAATTTGGGCTACAACAGGGATCTAGAAGAATATTAAATTGGCCCACTAATTTATTTAATATCCAATATCCAATAAACTTAGGATATAATTAAATAAATTAAGTTTTACTTTTATTCCACTAAAGAAGTAAAACTGACCTACCAATTTAATACATATTTACGAATATGCTTTCTCCTTTAGTCCAGCCATTCCCCGTGTTTAAGATATAATGTTCATTAATTAATTATGTAAGCCTCTGACAGCTATAATTAATTAACATCTAAAACCTTGAGTAGTACCACACAAGCTTTATCATGTAAGGAATAAATTCCACCTGCAGGGTTTCAACATGAACTTGTGTTTCCTCAAGAGAACATCATCAAGCTGGCGCACCAGGATACGGTGCTTATGCATACTGCTCGAGACATCATGTATACATTGTCATTACCCAAGATATCGAATTCGATCTACGAAAAGATCTCACCCATTGATAAATCAAAGTAATAAACAACACACACACATGCTCGCCAATATCACATGAGTTCAGAACCCGAACTCTGTGGATCTTTATTCTCTCAGTAACTGGGTCAGAGACAGAGAATAGTATCCTATCGTGATCCTCCTCAATACACTAACCAGTGTACTAGAATAATCAGTTAGTCAAGATAAACTAACTTATCAGATTATTCTACGGTGTACCGATGGTGTGTTCAGGACCATCTAAGCCGTGAGCTCTTTAATACATTACAAGGTTCTAATGATATGATCTTTACCGTGTGACTCCCCACACCATATCATCTACAATGTAAGTATATGGAACATTGCATAAAACAATTATAGAACATAATCTAAATGAAAACAGTGACTGCAATAACTTTCATTTCATATCATCATATCATCAGAAAAGTATACAAAGACAAGTCTTCCAGTATACAAAACTAACAGAAGATGGTCCTCTTTTGCGTACTTTAGCACCACATATAAAATTGTGCATTCAAACGCCAACGCTTTGTCTGATTTTCCTTTATTCTACTATTTTTAATTTCAATTTTTTTTTGTTTCTCGTTTATATTTAATAATATTTAATATATTTAGTATTAGTTTTTAGTTAATCTTTTTTATTAGCATTGATTTTTTATATTTATGATTACTTTTTTTTACTAATAATTTCATTTAGGATTTATAATTAATTCAAATTTCTAAATAGAGTTTCTATCTTAGTTATTGTATTTTATAGTGTGTTTTGGTGTTTCAAAAACAATGAAAAATGAAAGAAAAAAAAAACTACACCAAAAAGGTACAATTTATGGCTCAAACATGCATAAGTTTTTTTTAAAAAAAATATATTATAGTTTGTTGGATATTAATTAATTCGTTGAAAATTATTGATTTAGATATACACATTAATTAAGTAAAATTATGGTCAATTTATTACTTAAGTCAATATAATATAATGTGCCAAATTTGTGGATTTTACTCAATTACACGTAAAAAAATATATTACCCTTTTGTTCATCTTCTCTAATAAAAATGAAATTGATAATTAATGGATATATATGTATACATATAATTTAAAATTTAATCTTATAAATAATTATATTGTAAAAATTCATATTGTGATAAAATCTAAACTTTAGTTACATTATAATTTAAAAGGAATTGTATATTAACCAAGAAAAAAATAAAATTCCAATTCTATATTAATAGGAAATTGTGAATGAAAATCTAACATTGTATTTTGCTTACAATAATTAAAATGGTATTTCTAAAAGATACAAAAATTAAATGATATACTAATGACAAAAATTATAATTGCATTTAAAATTGTTTAATAGTTTTAAATTTTTAAACTAATCTTGTACGTCTATCTAAAGTATAAAAAATGTCATCATTTTAAAATAAGTACTCTATTCATTTAACAAATATGTAAATATTTTATTAAAAAAATTATAGATCTATTTATTATTTTGAATGTTAATAGATAAAAATGCCGAGACTCTCGACATTATTATTTAAAGTAGAGAAGAAGAAGACTATTTAACATTTCAATCTCCTAAAATCAAATTTATATCATATTCTTCTATTTTTATGATAATATAACACTCAAATTTATATCATATTCTTCTATATATATATATATATACATATATATATATATATATATATATATATATATATATATATAGGAGTGGTATATTGGCGTTAACTTACGTGTCTTTTGCTTTCAATTTTTGTAGCTAATTGACATTGTTCTAAAAAAAACTTGTGAGAATCATAGGATAATGAAAAATAAAACAGCGAGAGTGAAGAAACTACTCACGTGATAGTTAATCACTTCGACAGTTTTTAATTTAATTTCTTTTACCCTTGCAAAACTTTTTGTAGTTGAAAAAATCAATATAAGTTAAAAAAAAATGCACAACAAATATTTTTCCTCAAGAACCACAAAGAGTTTTGGGTTGACATTTCATATGTAAGCGGGATAAAAAAAGTCAAATTAAACAAATCTATATAATAATGACTAATTCAAACTTCTTAACAAAAAGAAAAGATAAAAGTACCTGATATATATGTAGTGAATTTTCAGTTCATTTCCTGTGATGTCTAAGATTGTACTAAATTATGTAAGCTTTCGTACACTGGATATCATTTTTTATTTTATTTTCTTATATTTAATTAAGTTTGAAGAAAGATAATCAAAGCAATACAAATTTATGATGAATTGAAATGCAAACCAGTAAATATCATGTTTAACTAAATTGCATCAAACACAACCTGCAAAGCCCCACTAATTTCTTTGTGAGAGATTGTTTCTTGATGAAACAATAATGGACCCATGGCTATTTTAACTCAATCTAGATCATACATACAAATTATAAATACAAAATATCAAATTTGAGTAAATAGGAACACATATACTCACTTTCAAAACATTGTAAAAACATAGCATTGTTGTGCAATGAGAACCAATAAATAAGAGAAACAAATAATTAGATAATTATGCGATCTATAATCTATAATTATATTATAATATATATAATTACCGTAATTATTGCTATTATATACGATAATTGTATTATTATATAATTACTATTATGTTATTATATATATAAAAAAAATCTGTTTAAATTGATTAATAAATTTGGCGAATAGTACGTAATAGAGTAATTATATGTTCCAAAAGTCAAGCATACTAAATAAGGTAACTATATATAATATGTTTTGATTATAATTTTATAAATAAATGGATTGATTTAATGATAGGAGGATATTATTATAAAATACAAATTGTAGAATAAAAAATTTGGAATATAAAGTAGCAGAGAATAGTAATAATACATCAAATAAAATATGTAATCTATATACTATATAGTATATAAAAAATATGTATTAAATATATTTACCTTAAATAATTGATTAGAAAATATTTTCAGCAAAACATACATATAAGTAAATTTAAATGTATCCGGATAGTGGTGCAACTAATTAAGGAAATTGCAGCTAATACTTATGAAATTGTGGATTACAATTAAAAGAATATTAATATTTAATCATTCATATGAAAAATAACTAATCTTGTTATATAAAATAATATTTTTTCATTTTTGGAAAGTGCAAATAGGCAGAAAACTATCTTTTTTTCTATTTTCGGATGCGGTCTTGTTATTATATATTATATAGATATAGAAGATTTATCTAAATATGGTAATATACTGAATGTTTTTTCTTGTAATATTTCTTACTTTTATCTTATTTTTATAAGATAAAAAATATAAAAATCATACCGTAATTTTTTTTTAGGGAAAAAATTATATCGCAATTGGTTATATAGTTAATCAATTAATTATGATTCGATCATTTTGCTTTTATCTAATAATATATTGACTAATAGTATGAATATGGTAACATGTATTAAGTGCATATCCGTTTTATTTGATGATATATTTACTAACCTATTAATTATTGATTTGCAATTTAATTCACATATCCATATTATAGTACACAAAATTAATAAATTAAGCAAAAAAATATATTATTAGATTTCTAGATTTGGAATGGTGATTTAGGCGGGAAAAACTAATTTTATTATTTCTAGAAACTATCTTACTTTTAGATATAATATAGATATAGATTATAGAATAAAAAATTTGAAATATAAAGTAGCCGAAAATAGTTATAATATATCAAATAAAATATATAATCTATATAATATAAGATAAACAAATATTTGTAACATATGTTTACCTTAAAAATTGATTAGAAAATGTTTTCGTTATAACAAATCAACCTATCAAAATATATATAACCGGATTTAATGGTACCTGGATATTAGTGCAATTAATTAAGAAAATTGCATCTAATACTTATGAAATTGTGGATCGCAATTAAATGCATATTATATATATGGCCCAATATTATATATGAATTTGCTATAAATTTTATATATTTATGGAATATATGAATATGTAGCGTCCCGAACCCGGAGGCCCAGTGCGTTAACGGGAACACACACGATGAAATAAAATCACAATAAAATTTTCGCAAACTAACATAAATCATTTTCTCGAATTATAAAAATTCGGACAGCACTTCGTTTAAAATATTAATAAATTCCACGCTCATAGGCGTTTACTATTCAACAACCAATCACATAAGATCAGACTTTTCAACCAACCTATCATTTTAAAATCACACCTTTCGAACCACCAATTAAAACATGTTCAACCTTGACTAGTCAAAAATCTAATATTCAACATTTCAATTATGCCAGCAAGGCCACGACGATCACATGCGTCCATAAAATATTTAAATAATCCATAAACATACAGCGGAAGCATAATTAATCATATTTGTTGACCAAAACTAAATAGAGTCAATATTTCAAAAACTAAAATATGGTCAACCATACAAAATGTCCACATTAGTCCACGTCCGCCACCTGCCGTCATCAATTACCTGAAAATATTTTTAAATAGTGGGGCTGAGTGCCAGAAAACACTCCGTGGGAATACTCATACATTCGTCCAATAATTTTCAATAAGAATATCCATAAATTCATATTTGACATGTCATAAATCATACGCTCAATAGACATAGTGGAGACCGACCCTAATGTGATCACATATAAACTGTAACATATTCATACGTATTTGCACCGGAGTGCCATATTCGGAATTCCTCATATGAGTCGTGTCAATCCACATTGAGCAACATAAGCAAAAATCATTTTTCATAGTGGACGAAAGTTTAAATATATTTTCGAAAGCATTTTAGTAAGTAAACCCACCTTATAGCTAAATTAGCTGAAGCTTTATTCACGACTTCTCGTCCTAAGCTTGTTGTCGCGGATTAGGGCCTTATGCTTAAATATAGGAATAGCTTTAATCGTCGTCCTAAACGAGTCTCGGGTTAGGACGTATACATAAGAACTATGTCTTAACAACATATCAATCTTATAAACATATACTATAACGTATATAAGGATCTAGGGAACGAGTCCCTAAAATAAGAGCATAACCTGACGTCGTTTAGAGGTTGAACGAGATCCTAGCTTAACATATATCGGAGTCCTTGATCGAACAAATAGATGCCTTAAATTCATAGGAAAATTATAAAACTCAATTTAAGATTTAAAGGATCATAGAATATTAATATGGAAATATTGATTTATTATATCATACACTTAATTTTGAATTTAATCTAAATTAAGCAAAATAGACCAAATAAAAATAAGGTAAAAATATAATATGATTATGTAGTCAAGAGGGCTTGACCACTTGACCAAAACATAAGTGAAATAGTAGGCACTTAACCACTAAGCTAAAAGAATTTATATAACATTAATTAAACTGCTTTAATAAAGTATACTCATAAATGCTTGAGTAAAAAGAGGATTATAAAACACATCAAAGTGAATTGAACCTTAGACCTCTAGCATAAAAACTGAACTCAAACCATCAGACCAAACAACATTTTCGAAAATTAAGTAATGTCATAAATTATATAAGGTTCAGAAATTATATGAGGTTCAGATTGATTTTTGAATAAAAATGCATAAATTGTGTTCTAAAGGATTTGAACACTAGACCTAGCATAATGAAATTTAGAACATAGCCACTGGACTAAACATGATTTTTAAAAATTAAGCTTTTCATTAATTATAAAAGGTTCAACATAATCTTATGTTAAAAAGAATAAAAAGGATAGAAATTGCCTCAAACAGATTTGAACCATATACCTTTAACATAAAATTTAAACTCCTACCATTAGGACAATCATCATTTTCAAAAATTGGTTAGTGGTTTTAATTAAATAAAGTTCATAATTATCTTGGAATAAAAATAAATAAAATGCATTCTAAAGGTTTTGAACCTTTGACCTATCATAATAAAATCCAGAACATAACCTGTAACATCCTACTTCTATGTGATTTAAAACTATGAAAATTAATTGATTGTTTTAAAAAAAATGACTTTTTATTTATTTAATAACGCTCAATAAAATTAGTTGGACTTGAGGGAGTCCGAAGTTGCGCCCCTAGTGTATATCAAGAATATTTGTAATTATTATTATTTGGGTTTTAAAAGTTTAGTTTGAGCCATATAATATATATTTTCTCAACTGGCATTTCAGCTCAGTTTGGACTTCTCAGCTCAGTTTGAGCCATATATATTTTCGCAGTTTGGAATTTCAGTTGGCAGTTTTGGATTTCTCAGCTCAGTAACATTATCGCCCCAGCTGGCAGTTCTGAGCTTTGTCAACTAAGTCTGGCTATCGCTCCAGTTGGCAATTCTGGGCTTGTCAGCTGAGATTGGCCATCGCTCCAGTTGGCAGTTTTGGGCTTGTCAGCTGAGATTGGCCATTGCTCCAGTTAGCAGTTTGTCAGCTGAGATTGGCCATTGCTCCAATTGGCAGTTTTGGGCTTGTGAGCTGAGATTGGCTATTGCTCCAGTTGGCTACTGACAGTCTCTGGCATAAACTGACATTCTATCAGTTTCTTCAGTTTTTGGTCAACTCCTTTCTCCCTCAGTTTAGCTGACTCGGTTGTCAGCTTGCTTTGACTGGTATGATTCCTCAGCCAAGTTGAACTTTAAACTGGATAATATGTCTTTCAAATTGGGTCATCCTTCAGATCGGTTAACTTTGACTCTTCTAGAGTTCTTCTTTGATGATGCCCTCCTGGGCTGGTCAGCTTCGATCTACAGCTTGAGCTTTGGTCAGTTTTTCACAAATAATTTTGACATCTCATCAAAACCTGATCTAGGGGTTCCTTGATAGTTTTTCCTAACAATTTCCCCCTTTTTGATGATGTCAAAACTTTGTTGATAATGATGATGGAAAAACCGCAAGTGTAGCAAATGCTTTAAATAGAGTCTTTCAGTCAGTGCACATTCGTAGCATATTGAGACAAATTGGCTCATGATTTTCACTCAGTTATTAGAGCATTTGTCATTCACACTTAACTTTCAAATATCAGAGCATGTCATATTCATAGCATATTGTGACACATTGACTCATGATTTTCATTCAATTATTGGAGCAATTTTCAATCATGCTTATCATTCATATATCAGAGCATGTCAATTTTAAGAGCAATTTTGGGCTTATTCATGCTTATTTTTCAAATATCAGAGCATGGCTGGGGTATTAGAGCATGAAAAATCATGTCAAGGCATTCAAGCTTGAAGTAAAATCATGATTAAGACTTGTATTATATATTCATTTTATTGGCATGATTTCAAGAGATTCAAGAGGTACTAGTTAAGACTACTAGTCTACTTCCTGAATGTTGCCTCGATTGCTCTTTTTCCTCCTGCTCGATTCTCCTCCTTTTTGGACTTCTTGTAGTGTCCATGCTTCCCCCTGAAGCTGATCTTCCCCCTCATGATGAGTTTCTCTTTGAATTTGATCCCAAAGAGTCATGAATCCATTATACTGTTCATCATCATTGTGTCCATCTTCCCCATTTTTGGCATCATCCAAAAGGTGAAGAGGATCACATGAGGGTAATGACCAATTTGGCAGAAAAGTGAAGGCGGTTGCCAAATTGTCATTATGAGCTGTAGGAACTGAAGGGATTTGCATGGGCGGAGAAAGCCATGCATAGGCATCTTCAGTTGACATGAACTGACCCGGATCAGAGATGTCTTGCTCTCTGAAGCTCATGGGGCCCAAGCTGGTGAAGATCTCATCAGCTGAAGGAAGTGGTGGATCACCAACGAAGGGTGCGCAAGAGGAGTTGGCTGGTTCATTGTCGGGGAGAGGGGCATCAGCGGATATACCAAGCTGGAGTCACTTGATCATTGAATCCTTGATCTCCGAGAGCGTTGGAGGCGATGAGAGTGGATGATTCATCTAGTGTCGACTTCATGTGCCCTCGCTGATCCAGAAGGCTGAGCCACGGGTGTGGATAAGGTGAAACATAGTTGACTTATCCAGTTGAAATCGCCAGATATGGTACTGCAAGTACCGCCGCAGTTGCGTGAAGAGGGAGTAGTCGGTGTCCTCGATGAGACCAAAGTAGCTTCGGAGCTGGTGGTCTAGAACCGCTTCAAAGTCAACCTCAATATAGTCGCTTTGGACTAAAGGTGGAGGTTGAGAGTTGGCTGATATTGTGGGCTGATTACTCAGCCGTAAAAGAGATGCATTCTCCAGTAGCAGCTCTCTTTCGTCAGTGGAGCTGACGGTGGCCTCCAAAGGTGCCTTTCCATTATCTGAGCTGGAAGGCCCTTGTGGGTGTGGACGCTTTGAGGTTGGATGGCAGTATATTGTGGGGAGCATGTCCCGTCTTCCAAGTAGTTCACCATTTGGTATGATCTCGTCAAACTGGCTTTGTATGATGTGGCTTAGTCGGTTCATAAAGCCAACTTTTTCTCGGAATGTGCCAGTTGATGGATCAAACGTCGCTCGCTCGACGTTGGCTCTCAGTTGCGCTAGGATGTAGGAAGCCCAGTCAGCTTGACATCCAAAGTAGAGGGCGGCTATGATATGAGCCTTGATCTCGGAGAGATGAACGATCTCGAAGTTCTATGGACAATATGGCTGGTGATATCCAGAAGTTGGATGATATCACTTTGCAAGCTCTCCTTTAATCTGTGCGAACTGTCATTGTGGTGCACATGAGGAAACTTCCAGATTTTTCATAACTCATGTTTGGATGGTAGATTTAGGTTCATCACGTCTGGACCGTTGCCGGGAAGGTGTAAAGTGGACATCATCGTGTCCTTGGTGATTATGATCACTTAATTCTTTACAGTGGAGATGATGTTGTCACCATTGATAGTTGCATTGTAGTAGAACTCGGTGACATAGTCAGGTATGTTCTTGACCGACAACTGTGTCAAGAAAGTAAGTAGTCTAGTCGCTGCCAATGGTCGATAAATCTGTTGAAAGACATCCGGGCCAAGACGTGCATTTAGCTTCTCTAGATTTAGAGACTTGTCCTTTCTCATTTTGCGTGTAAGAGCTTCAATATCCACCCGGGAAAATAGAGGCTTCATTTCTGCAAAGATATGAAATTAGTTTTAGAAATGTAAGAGTTTTGATGAGTGAGAAAATGCTTAGCAAAAGAACAAATAATTAAGAGAGATGTTTAGATGATCGGAGCCTTTATCTCTGTACTCATATTTATGCATCTTGTGCATGCAAGAATCGAGAGTACTCGATTAGTTTTCTTGACTGATCAGCCATCCGATTTGATGGTTGATTAGCTGAATTAATGATGTATGAATCTCAGCCGTTTATCGGTAAATGACTTTATGATCAAATGGCCGAGATGAGATCATTTTGAAAATGGGGTAGTTGCCATAAATAGCGAAATATTTTCTGCAGATCTTTCTATTAATAGCGCAATAAAATATATTTTCTTCGTCTGTTTGGAGAGTAGGTTTTAAGATCCATGCAGAGATATTAATGATAACTTTGAGATATAGAGCCTCATTTTCAAATTGTAACCGTTGACATATAATATAAGATATTTCATAATCACAACGGTAACAATATAATTAAGATAAGCTTTTGAAAAATGAAGACTTATTCTGAGTCAGTTGGGATACAGTCCAACTGATTGATGATGTGGCGGTTGGTTAAGCAGTTGAGTTTGGACACTCATATGTCGTGGCTGAGCTGGCTGATGTCGAGGCTGCAACTGAATTGATCAGCCTGTTTGTTTAGTTGCTCGCCTTTTCTGTAGACAATTTCCGCTTCTTGAATGGCCTAGCTGGATAGCTGCATTGCTTGCTTTAGATGCAGTTTCATGCGTTGATGGTCCAGGCCTTTCCGTCTTCTTGGCTTTGCGAAGATGAAGTTGGATCTCAACTGACGAGCTCTTCATCCTTTGACTAAGGGAGTGTGGGATTCCCTTTGGCGATGACCGAAACTGATCATGTTTCTTGGTCAACTGCGCATCTTTTGAGCCTGATGTGAGCAGTGGAGTCACATAGCCTTTAGATAGGAGATTTGGTGATGTGGCAGCATCTACATCGTCACTGTCTCTTGCATCATTATGCCTTATTTTCCTTGGAGAAGCTATGACTTCAGTGTGGGATAGGTGGGGTTTTATCCTTTGAACAACAGGTGGAGTTCGTCGAGATGGCTCAGCTGACTGACTTGATAGATTATCAAAGTTCAGCTGTCGATAAAGTGAGTTAGTTGGGCAGTTGACTGGATGACCTGCAGTTCCAACTGCTTGAAACATGAATCTGGATGTAAATTCGGCCAGTAAGGCGGTTGCTGGAATCTTGTTCACCATCCGGTGATTCATTATGTGCTGAACTTGCACAATGGTTGGAGGGAATGGATTTGATGATCCTATCCATTTGATGCTCCAGGTTTCTTCTCTTTGCCAGAAGCTCATGCCCTGAAAGGCAGTTAACAAGAAGTGAGACTGGATAGACATAGAATGTCTCCAGTTGTACCAATAGAAATATCGGTGAAGTTTTTTGTACAACTCTTTAGCTTATTGTGCAACAACTGTTAAGTGCGTGAGAAGGAGATTGCTCACTTCCTTTTGTGTACTTTTGACTGCATATTCACCACTGTAGAAAGTGCGAATATTCTCTTCAGTTAGCTGAAGCGGAGGGCATGTACCTCTGAAGTAGTCTACTCCATAGTTTAGATGGGGTATTCTAATGAATGGAATAAGCTCATCTGGATCAGAACAAACCTGGAACTCAACTGGTGATCCATTCTTTGATTTTGGAGAGTGAACGGCATTGGCAGTTGAGTTGCTTGAACTTTGGTTGCTCATCTTGGCCTTTCTTTTTCTCTTCCTCTTCAGGGACTGTAGATGAGCAGTTCCTTTCTTGGGGATCCAGTTGGAGATCAGAACTGGTAGTGATTCATCACTTGTGAGCTTCAGCAGGTCTTCAAGCATTTTGCTCATCCTTAGAACAAGTCCGACCTTGGACTCAAATTTTCCAGACTTCTTTGAGTCTGCAGCTTTGATGACTTGATGCTTGAATTGTTGAAAGACAAATTCGGCCCAGTTTGTTTGTCTTCCTTCAGCAAGGTGAATCATGACTTTGTATCTCTCTTGGGTGAGTTGGCTTAGACTTCCAATTGCTCCGAACATCATCTTGTTCGTTATGTCAAGTAGAACTCCAAACTCAGGCTTGAGATCAGTTTTAGCTATGGTAAAGCTGAATTGCTTGTTGCAGGTTGAGGCTTTCCCGTTTCTCCAGTGTGACTCTGTAGATTCCTTTAGATCTTGAACGGACAAGCCTTCTTGTGGGAGTTGAAATACTTCAGCAATTGATTTCTCATTGATGTGTAACATTCTTCCCTGAGCCACTGAAGATATCATCTTCCCATCTACAGATAATTTTTCTTGAAGTAAAAACTCACTCACCAAATTTTGTCTAAAGAATTTTGGTGGTGTTTCCAGGTAGTGAATAACTCCTGTTTTGTGAAGATTTGACAGAAGGGTTGGATTCTTTGATTTATCAAGAAT
This sequence comes from Perilla frutescens, assembly GCA_026008535.1. Taxonomy (NCBI): domain Eukaryota; kingdom Viridiplantae; phylum Streptophyta; class Magnoliopsida; order Lamiales; family Lamiaceae; genus Perilla; species Perilla frutescens. Next base: position 32,837,077 of record BRKX01000008.1, on the reverse strand, counting down.
CAATTGAAATTTCTGTCTGTCAAGGAATTTATCTCTCATAAGTTGGTTTTTGAAGAAGTTTGAGGATCTGGATAATTCGGCCATCTTTGAAGTTGGCTGAATATTTTTGACAATTCAAGATTGTTTGAGAGAGAGAGAGAGGTTTTGAGATCTTTTTGGAGGAGGAGGCTTTTTAAGAGGCTTGAGAGAGAGAAAGGCTTTTATGAGTGTTGGGACAGGCTTATAGATATGATGGATGGAATGGTACTAGCCTCTGATTTCTTTTAGTCGTTGGCAATTAATGACCTTGACACGTGTCATTGTTTTGCAACGGTCAAAATTTCAAAATAAATGTGAGGCTTAACATTTATTTGAAATAAAAAGAACTATTATAAATATATTAATAGATATAATTACAAACTGATTAACAAGAAGTACACTTAGGACTTTTCTAATCAGGTTTTAACTTGATCAGCCACTTAGTCCTTCTTGTGATCAGTTTTCCTCTTCTTAGCCATTCTGGATCTGTCTGGCATGTCCTCATTGGAGGAAACTTCCTATGAGCTTTCCGTTCCAGTGTGTGCTTCCAGCTGTAGGATTGATTCAGAGAGCAGCTTTACCTGGGCTTTCATGTTTTCAATCACTTTCTTGAATTGTTTTGATCCCTTGCTTGATTGCTGCTTCACTGTTTATTTGATACTTCGCTGAGTCTTTTCTGCCTTTAGCTGATGCTCTCCAATCTTTTGATCTGCATTCAGCTGATGCTCTCCAATCTCTTGATCTGCATTCAGCTGATGCTTTCCAATCTCTTGATCTTCATTCAGCTGATGCTCTCCAATCTCTTGATAATAAGCAGCTGGTTTATCAACTGTTTCAGATTGAGTTGGTGAAGCTGCTTTCTGCTCAGTTTGACCCTTTCTAGAGTAGGCCTTTTTATTATCTCCTTCGGTTGATGACTTGTATCCCTGAATCATGCGAAAGATATCATCTGAGTCGGAGTTTGATTGAACTTCTGACTCCACCATTGTAGCTTTTTCTTTACCCTTTGTTATTGGAGTAGATGGGATTAGCTTCTTCTTTAATTTTGGTTGTGATTCCCTGATTGTTAGTGGAGGAAGAGCAATTGTATTTATTCTGGGGATAAAGTCGTCAGGATCAATCTGTTGAGGATGGGTCTCCTTAATCATCTCATCAGGAAGAAGATGCTCCAGGATGGAGCTTACTCTATTGAGAAAGTTCATCTTTTGTGGAAAGCGCCCTGAGCCTCCGGTTCCAGTTTTCACAGTGTTTACAAGCTCCTTTAACTGTTGAAACCAGTTAACTTTCTTTTCTTCCCAGATTGCATTACTGATTCTGTACTTTATTTCTGACATGCTGGATTGATCTTCACAAGATGCTATCATCATCCTCGCAGCCACTGCTGCTAGTACTTGAAACTCTTTTCCAAAGTTGAACACAGAATGGTTGATGTGATATCTTCCCTCAAACTGAATTGTTGCCCATCTGTCGTCGCAATCTTTCGCATCAACTTCTATTTCTTCAACATTATCTCCTTCATCTGGGAGATCAAATACCCTTTTTAACACTGATGGAGTAATTGTGATTTCTCACCCTCGAACCTCTGTTTTAAATTCCAGAGAGTTCTCTGTGCTCGTTGAGTTGAGGAAAAACTCGGCAACTGCCTTCGGGTATGTCTGAGTGGGTATACCCTCAGTGAATGTCTTCAGCCTAAAATTTTCAATTGACTGAATGATTCCTTCACAATAGCTGGGAATGTTGAAGAATTTCCTGAAATTGTCTCTGCTGAGTATCTTGTCATGATATAGATCTTTGCAGAAGATCGTTGAGTCTTCTCTAGTGATTTTGAAATTGAACTTCCTTCGATAAGGATTGTTTGAGAGAAAAGTCATGATTTATGAAGATGTTATTTGGGGGTAAGAAGATAATCTGGAAGGCTTTGAGCTCTGGAAGGAGATGATATATGGATAGAAAAAAATAGATCTTCAGTAAAAATTGGAAAGCTTATCTTGAGAATTCATCCGCCTTCTTTATATAGAAAAATTGGGATTCATCCAACGGTTGTGACGATTGGTCTCCCCAAATTCAACGGTCAGATTAGATTAATCGACCCGTCGATTGGCTTTTTAATTTTATCCGTTGGAAAGTGAAGAGGAGAGAGAAAGATGATTCAATGGTAATATTTGGATGACACGTGTTTTTACCGTTTCCACTAATGAGATTTTTGAACTTATCTCTTCTCTTTAGCAGTTTCTCCTTGGCTTGAAAATTGATTACGTCATCAGTTGGGTGTGACCGTAACTGATGGTTTTTTTGTTGATCAGTTCCAACTGGGATGTCTTCTCATCAGTTCCTGACTGATCTTAACTGCTCAGATCTTTATTCAGCTGCTTCTCAATTCAGCTGTTCTCCTTCAGCTGCTCCTTGAACTGATATCTCCTTTTGAGTTTACTTCAGTTCCTATGACTTCTTCGTCAGTTTGATCAATTTGCAACTTGTAAGTTCTGCATAACTGACTGGATCATCAGTCTTAGCGACCGAACTGATGATTCAGTTGAACTGAAGGGGTAAACTGATCATTTCCAGTTTGCTTATTTCTCAGCAGCTTCTTGCATATACTTCAAACTGATGGATTATGTGGCAAACTGATCAGTTTTTCATCTTTTTGACTCAGTTTCTCTCTTCAGCTGGAGTGGTTCCTTGGCCTTTTTCTTCCAATTCATTATCTTCATCCTGTGATGCTAGCTCCAGCAGTCCCAACTGTATGCATAGCTCTATAAACCTTGCTTCGGGCAACAGTTTGGTGAAGATGTCGGCTATTTGCTTCTCAGTATTGACATATTTGATGCATATGTCTTTCTTCTCGATGTGATCTCTGATGAAGTGGTGCCTTATATCAATGTGCTTAGTTCTTGAATGTAGAACTGGATTCTGAGATATTGCGATTGCACTATTGTTGTCACAGTAGATAGACACTTCTTCAATTTCAACTTTGTAATCCTTCAACTGTTGCTTCATCTAGAGTATTTGAGCACAGCAGCTTCCAGTAGCTACATACTCTACTTCAGTTGTTGACATGGCAACTGAGTGCTGCTTCTTGCTAAACCAAGATATCAGTTTGCTTCTAAGAAACTGACATGTTCCACTGGTGCTTTTTCTGTTAATCTTGCATCCACCAAAGTCTGAGTCTGAATACCCAATTAAACTCAAACTGTCATCTCTGGGATACCATAATCCAAGATTTATGGTTCCTTTGAGATATTTGATGATTCTCTTAGCTGCTTCAAGATGACTTTTCTTTGGATTGGCTTGAAACTGTGCACATAGACCTACTGAATATGAGATGTCTGGCCGACTGGCTATTAAGTAAAGTAAGGACCCAATGACTCCTCTGTAGTAATTTTGGCTAACTGATTCTCCTTCTGCATCAAGAGTTAGCTGAACTGATGTATTCATTGGAACCTTGAGAGTTTTTCCTTTACTTACTCCAAACTTCTTGACTAGTTTCTTGGTGTACTTCGCCTGGCTGATATGAATTCCATCTTTTAGCTGCTTCACTTGGAGTCCTAGGAAGAATGTCATTTCTCCCATCATGCTCATCTCGAATTCGCTTTGCATCAGTTGAGCGAACTGTGTACATAGATCTTTGCTCTTTGATCTAAAGATTATGTCATCCACATAAATTTGAACCATTAAGATCTTAGTTGATCATTCTATTCTGAATAGAGTTCAATCAATGACTCCTTTTTGAAACCCGTTTTTCAGCAAGAATGTTGTTAGAGTTTCATACCACGCTCTTGGAGCTTGCTTCAGTCCGTAGAGAGCCTTTTTCAATTTGAAGACTTGATCACCAATTTCAAAGCCTGGCGGTTGCTCGACATATACGTCCTCCTTGAGCATTCCTTGAAGAAAAGCACTCTTGACATCCATTTGGTAGACTGTGAAGTTAAAGTGAGCTGCATAGGCTAGGAACAGTCTGATGGCTTCCAATCTTGCAACTGGCGCAAATGTCTCATCAAAGTCGATCACTTCACTTTGTGAGTAACCTTTGGCTACCAGTCTAGCCTTGTTCCTTGTGATCACTCCTTGTTCATCCAGCTTGTTGTGAAAAACTCATTTTGTGCCAATGACCTTCTGGGTTTTCGGCCTGTCAACAAGAAACCATACGTCATTTCGTGTGAACTGGTTCAGTTCTTCCTGCATAGCCATGATCCAGTCTGAATCTACTAAGGCTTCCTTGATGTTTGCTAGTTCAGTTTGAGAGATGAAGCATGTGAATAAGGCATGTTCGGTTGATCCTCTGGTTTGAACTCGACTTCTTGGATCACCAACTATCTTGTCAGTTAGATGGCTTCGGAGCAACTTGGGCAGCATGGCTTCAGCTGAGTCTTCAGTTGGCTCTTCTGTGATGACATCATCAGTTGCTTGTTCATCAGTAGGTTCGACATTCTCATCATTTCTTCCACCGGCTTCATTTGTGGGGTTTGCGGTCTCAGCACGATGTGTGTCTTCATTGACCAAGTTTTTCTCAACTGGCTTAGTACCAGTTTCATTGCCTTCTTCTAATGAAACTTCAAATCGTTCTGGAACAATGTGATCTACATAGTCCTGCGAATTTTCAGTTTCACTAGGTAGTACTTGAACTGATGTGTCTATAGTTTCTTTGTTCCTGTACTTATTAGAAAATTCATCAAATACCATATGACATGTTATTTCCACAACAAGAGTTCATTTATTGAATACTCTATAAGCTTGTGCATGAGGAGAGTTATACCCAAGAAATATACCCTCATCAGCTTTAGCACTAAAAGCTTTCAATTGAGTCTTGCCATTGTTGTGAATATAACATTTACAGCCAAATATTTTAAAATATGAGATAGAAGGCTTATGACCCTTGTACAGTTCATAAGGTGTCTTGTCATAGGCTGCTACAATGGCACTTCGATTTTGAGTATGGCAAGCTGTGTTGACTGCTTCAGCCCAGTATCCTTCAGCTATGTTGGCATCAGCTATCATCGCTCGAGCTGCTTCTTTTAGTGTTCGGTTGCGCCTTTCAGCTACACCGTTTTGTTGTGGAGTTCTTACAGCTAAATGTTCATGAGTAATCCCAAGCTGGTTGAGGAAGCTAATCATATGTTGATTCACAAATTCAGTTCCATTGTCGGAACGAATCCTTTGAACTGATCTTTCCTTTTCAGTTTGTAGTCTTCTGATCAGCGCCATGAACTTGTCATATGTTTCATCTTTGCTCCTTAAAAATTCCACCCATGTATATCTTGAGTAATCATCAACTACTACAAGAGTGAATCTTTTGCCTTTTGGAGTTTGAGGTCTAACTGGACCAAACAAATCCATGTGCAGTAGTTGAAGATAGTCAGTTGTTCCTGGAGGATGATTCTTATTTTGAAGGATGACTTCACTTGCTTCCCTTTTTGACATGGTCCGCATACACCTGTTTTCTTGTATATCTCCTTGGGAAGCCCCTCAACTAGCTCTTTCTTTGCTAGGTAGTTGATTATTTTGAAGTTGAGGTGGTTCAGTCGTCGATGCCATAACCAGCTTGCTTCAGTTGATCCTTTTGAGAGAAAGCAAGCTTCTGAGTAGCCGGTTGACCAGTCAACAATGTACATGTTGCCTCTCCTGATGTCGGTTAGCAAGATTACTCCAGTTGACTTGTCTCTTATGTTGCAAGAGTTTTTGGTGAAGTCAACTGAGTAGTCATTATAGCACAACTGGCTGATGCTGAGTAATTTGTGCTTCAGTCCATCCACTTGGGAGACTCCATTCACTACTACTTTTCCTTTGACAACGAACCCTTCTCCAATGGTTCGACTTTTGGAATTGTCTCCAAATGTGACGAGTGGACCTTTGATTTCTTCATAACCGTCGAGATCTTCTCTATCTCTGGTCATGTGCTTGGAGCACCCGCTATCTAGATACCAAATGTCTTTGGTTTTCTTCATAGATAGGATGCTCTTGTCTTGTAGAGAAAAGGATTAGCATTTAGGGACCCGTTTCATATCGGGTCCTTTTTGATACATTAAGTCTTTTGGAATCCAGACTTGCCAAACTTTTAGCTTCTTATCATTCAAGGAGTCAACTGATTTAGATCATTTCATCAGTTTTGACTCTTTTTCAACTCTCCTTGAGTCGGTTGAATGGTACCTGCGTTGAAAGTTAGTGGGATAAAATAATTCAACTAGCACACAATTATTTTGAGATTTTTGGGCTCTTCTATCAGGCCAATGCCTTGTGTGTTTCCAGTTTATTGGAATGAACCTTTTTGGCTCATTTCTGGAATCTAGATAATCATTATAATGATGATAAGGCTCAAACTGGTTTACTTGATCTCTCCTATAAGTGCTTTGATTAGACTTCTTAGCAGGGTAGGCTTGAGATCTAAACTGGTCTTTCTTTTCATAGTGAACTGATCTGCCAGTTTGCCTTGAGGGCATTTTATACTGAACTGATGGCCTTTGTTGAACTGGAGGCTTTGGACGAGTGGATTGACTTGAGTGAACTGAAGGTCTTGACTGGGAACTGGGCTTTAGCTGACCGGGTGTTTTAGATTGGTAGAACTGACCAAACTTTTTAGGCTGGGTCTGGGGATTTTTCAATATTCCCTTTCCTTTGTTTGACTCAGCTGGCTGATCATGAGATCTCGTGAACCCTTTTAGGATACCCTTGTCACTAGGTTGAACAACTGCTTTTCCCTTTTCTAGGGCAGTGAACTTGCTATATCCTAGCCCTGAGCTGCCAGTTCCAGTTCTTTGATGACTGAGTATTTCATCTAGAGTTTGAGATCCCTTTTTGAACTTTAGGTTTACCTTTTCTTTTTCAAGGATCTCTTGCTTGAGTTTTTTATTTTCTTCCTCTAGATCAGCAGTTCTCAGTTTCAATTTCTCAAATTCTTTAAACTGAGATTCAAGATAATTTAATCTTTCATGATCAATGCTCAGTTTCCTGACTTTGTTCCTCAGTTCATCATTTTCACCTTTCAGTTCAACATACAAATAGGAGATTGAAGCTAATTGGTCTTCTAGCATCATGAGTTTCATATCAAGTTCATTACTAGAGACAGTTGCTTCATTTATATGATAAAAGGAGGTTTGAGAATCAGCTGTACTAACCTCCTCATCATTGTCGGCCATGAGGCAAAATAGTGCTTCATCATCTGAGCTGTAGCCGTCAGAATCGATTCCGGATGGGTAGTCTGAATCGTCCAGCACGGCATTCTCAAGATTTGCAACCATTGCTTTTCTTTTGAAGAATCTTCTCCTCACCTTGGCTTTCTTGTCTTCAGGAAGTTCTGGACATTCAAACCTGTAATGTCCTTGTTTATGATAATGAAAACACTCTCCAAGATTGCGATTGCCACTCCTAAATGGTTCAGCTGGTTGGTAAGTTTTTTCAACTTTTGGGACTTCATCAGTTTGAGGTGAAACTGATTGTTTATCCCGAGCTCTCTTCAACTTTTCTAACAACTTGGTAACTGATTGGATCTGATCATTGATGTCATCAGTTAGATTCTCCTTCTTTTCAGTTGTCTCCCTTTTTCATTCAGTTGAAGATCCGCCTTGGTTTTCTTTGGTTAGTGAGCTCCTAGGTCGGAAGTTGTTTCTTCCTCGAGCGTCTCTAAACCTGGTCCTTTCGCCATAGAAAGTTGCGTCTTGAGCTGACGATGTGGACGCTTCTCTTTTTCAGTTTAGACTGTACTCATGAGCTTTAAGAGAACCAAATAATTCCCTTGGAGTGATGCTGTTTAGGTTTCTTGACTCCTTAGTAGCGATCACTTTCATATCCCATTCATCAGTGAGATTATCCAGTATTTTGGAATTGATCTCTGAATTGGGATAACTTCTTCCGAGGTTGTTCATCTCACTAATGATGCCTAGAAATCTAGTTTCAAGGCTTGAGATGGACTCTTCTGCCTGCATTTTAAAGGATTCATACATGTCAACTGCCAATTGGAGCTTGTTTCCTTTTATGGCTTCGGACTCTCTGCAAAGATCTGCTAGTATGTCCCATATCTCTTTGGCAGTTGTGCAATTCTTGGTATCCTTCATACGATCTTCATCTAGAGTTTGGAATAATGTAGCTTGAGCAACAAACTCTAGATTCTTCAACTTTTTCTCTTCACTGGTGAGAAGATTAGTTGGCTTCGGGATCCTTGCCGTTTGATTGATATCAACTATGTGAGCATCATTGTCCATCATGATGATGATTGGGCATTCTTCAATGACTTCCCACATATTCTCATGAATTGAGCAGAGATGCGCCTTCATTCTCCTGCTCCAATTATCATAGTTCTCAACTGAAAATATAGGTAGCTTATGGTTTCCCATAGCTGAAATGTTAGCACAGATAAGTAGATCTGATTCAGTTGATCTACAGAAACGGCTGATCCTTAGAATCAACCACTCTGATACCACTTGTTGGTCCCGGACGAGTCGATATCAGTTTAGAGGGGGGGTGAATAAACTGATTCAAAAACTTTTACTTTAGATGCGGAAAACAATGAGGCTATGACTCGTTTGATGAAACTTATTTATGTACAAATTTAATAGTCAATTGAGACAATTTAAGTGTAGCTTGTGTGATGTTGTGTGCAGTTAGAGATATGCAATGAACAATATAGTATAGCACACAAGAGATTTATAGAGGTTCGAAGTCTCAAACTTCTACGTCATCTCTTCCTTCCGCAGAAGGGCAACTTCACTATGTAACTTAAGTTTCTTTACAAATTATACAATGAAGGATAGTTGGCTGAACCTGGTAACTGCTCGCTACCTCAGCTGGTCGACGGCTCACACTTGAAGTCCCTAACTGTTCACTGGGAAGGTAGGTGCTATTGTCGTCTTTACAAGGTTTTAGATCTCTTTCGATCTTCAAGAGGTTAGTCTTGAACAAGGGGGTATCAACTGATATGCTCCTTTGATTGAGCTGAGTAGTTGATCGTTGAATAGCTGGAACTGAGAAGGTTGCCCTGGCTGGATCGTCAACAGCTGGCTGGATGTCTTGATTCAGTGAATTCTTCTTCTCAGTTTGACTTTCATAGTTTCTATCAAACGTTGCACTTGAGCTTGAGTGGGGGGGGAGAAAGAAAAGCTCTTAGCTTGTGCGAAGATTGGCAAGGTGTTATAGTTGCGAAGAGTATGTGAAAAGTATTTAGAACTCTGATTCACCCGTCTTTTATAGATGAGTGATTTTATGACCGTTGAGCTCCATTGTCCATTTGATCAGAGGCTCTGTTGGCTCATCAATGGCAGGTGGTCATTAATGATCGCTTGGATCATTTGGTTGAAGTAGCCGTTACTCTGCCACTCGATCTTCATTAAATTCCAGGATCCTTGAAGGAGCATTTATTCCAAGATACGCTGATTTAAGCAATATACTCCAGGAGTCTTCTGGCTTCAGCTCTTTTGGCAGTTTGGAATTTTAGCTGGCAGTTTTGGATTTCTCAGCTCAGTAACATTATCGTCCCAGCTGGCAGTTCTGAGCTTTGTCAGCTAAGTCTGGCTATCGCTCTAGTTGGCAGTTCTAGGCTTGTCAGCTGAGATTGGCCATCGCTCCAGTTGGCAGTTCTGGGCTTGTCAGCTGAGATTAGCCATTGCTCCAGTTGGCAGTTCTGGGCTTGTGAGCTGAGATTGGCCATTGCTCCAGTTGGCTACTGGCAGTCTCTGGCATAAACTGACATTCCATTAGTTTCTTCAGTTTTTGGTCAACTCCTTTCTCCCTCAGTTCAGCTGACTCGGTTGTCAGCTTGCTTTGACTGGTATGATTCCTCAGCCAAGTTGAACTTTAAACTGGATTACGTGCCTTTCAACTTAGGTTATCCTTCAGATCGGTTGACTTTGACTCTTCTAGAGTTCTTCTTTGATGATGCCCTCCTGGGCTGGTCAGCTTCGATCTACAGCTTGAGCTTTGGTCAGTTTTTCACAAATAATTTTGACATCTCATCACAACCTGATCTAGGGGTTCCTTGATAGTTTTTTCTAACAGAAAATATGGCAGGTATGATTAGCATATCAAATATGCCTGTACTTGCATTATTTGACACTGGAGCTTTACATTCATTTATATATGCCGCACTATGCTCTAAGCTAAAACTGACTAAGGAAAAACTTAGTGAGGCCTTAGAAGTAAGTATACCTTCGGGGAGGATCTTAATTGCTGATCAGATATGCAAAAACATAGATGTGAACCTTGGGTATAGATCACTAAGTGCAGACCTATATGTTTTAGATTTGAGAGACTTTGATATTATCCTCGAAATGGATTGGTAAGAGGCTAACCATGCCACAATTAAGTGTCTTGAAAAGGAGCTAACCTTCCAAAGACCGAAAGAGCCGGAATTCACTTTCATGGATCAAAGTTAGGAGCTAGAATAAGAGTTATTTCCGCAATGAAAGCAGTGAAGATGCTTAGAAGAGAAGGATGTGAATCGTTTTTAGTGAGCTTGATAATGAACAAGTCAGAGAAAGTGATAATTGATGATGTACCTGTGGTGCGGGACTATAAAGACGTGTTTCCAGAGAACTTGCCAGGTTTACATCCGGACAGACAGGTTGAGTTTACAATAGACTTGCTACCAGGAGCTGCTCCAGTATCAAGAGCGCCGTATCGTATGGCACCAAAGGAGTTATAGGAGTTAAAGGTTCAACTACATGAACTCTTAGACAAGGGTTATATTCAACCAAGCGTCTCACCATGGGGAGCACCTGTGTTGTTTGTTAAGAAGAAATATGGAACGCTCCGAATGTGCATAGACTACAGAGAATTGAATAAGTTAACTATCAAGAACAAATATCCACTTCCCAAAATTGATGACTTATTCGACCAATTGAAGGGAGCAGGGGTATTTTCCAAGATTGATTTAAGGTCTGGGTATCATCAGCTTAACATTCAGAAGGAAGATATACCCAAGACTGCATTTCGTACATGCTATGGTCACTATGAGTTTATAGTGATGCCTTTTGGTCTTAGCAATGCACCTGCAGTCTTTATGGGTTTGATGAATCGAGTTTTCCACCCATATCTGGATAGATTTGTAATCGTATTCATCGATGATATACTGATATATTCCAAGAATGAAGAACAACACATTGAGCATTTGAAAATTGTGCTAAACACACTACGAAGGGAAAGACTTTATGCCAAATTCAGCAAATGTGAATTTTGGTTAAAGGAACTGGTGTTTTTGGGACACATTTTCTCAGATCAGGGCATTAAAGTGGACCCTGCCAAGGTGAATGCAGTTAGTGAATGGAAAACCCCAACAAGTGTTCATGAGATACGTAGTTTCTTGGGTCTAGCTCAGTACTATAGAAGATTCATTGAAAGATTTTCCAAGATAGCAAGGCCTATGACCCAGCTATTGAAAAAGGAGAATAAATTCAAATGGACTGATGATTGTGAGAGAAGCTTCCAAGAATTGAAAAAGAGGTTAGTTACTGCACCAGTACTAGCTATACCAGAAGAATCTGAAGGGTTCGTGGTTTTTACGGATGCATCAAAGCAGGGTTTAGGTTGTGTTCTAATGCAAAATGGAAAAGTGATTGCGTATGCGTCACGTCAGTTGAAACCACATGAGAATAACTACCCAACACATGATTTGGAATTGGCCGCCGTTGTGCATGCATTAAAAATTTGGAGACACTATTTATATGGTGGAAAAAGTGTGATTTATTCAGATCACAAGAGTCTAAAATATTTGTTCGAGCAGAAAGAACTCAACATGAGGCAAAGAAGATGGTTAGAGCTGGTCAAAGATTATGACTGTTCCATCCAATACCATCTAGGAAAGGCAAACGTTATTGCTGACGTTCTAAGCAGGAAGAATCGAGTAGAATTGAGTTACCTGATAACTCAGCAAGAACAAAGCACCAGAGACTTTGCTAAACTTAGCATTGAAATTGTAACTCCACCAGATAACATAAGTGTGCATATAACAACAATGATAATGAAGCATATCTTGCGAGGCCGAATCATTGAAGCTCAGCAAAAGAATGACTATCTTGAGAAGATAAAAAGAAGAATAGGTCAAGGAGCCCCTGGTGAATTCGTGGTTGCAGACGATATTGCATTGATGTATGGGAATAGAATTTGTGTGCCACGAAATGAAGAATTGATAAGAGAAATTTTAGATGAAGCTCATTACACGCCTTACACTGCTCATCCAGGGAGTACTAAAATGTATAAAGATTTGAGAATAACGTTCTGGTGGCAAAATATGAAAAGAGACATTGCAGCTTATGTGGAAAGATGCATGACGTGTCAACAAGTCAAGGCAGAACATCAGAGGCCATCTGGACTACTCAAACCATTGGAAATTCCTGAATGGAAGTGGGAGCATGTTACTATAGATTTTGTGGTTGGTCTACCAAAGTCATTACGTGGGAATCATGCCATATAGGTTATCGTTGACCGTTTAACCAAATCAGCACACTTCCTACCGGTCAAGATGACTTTAGGATTGGATAAACTGGCACAAATTTATGTAAGAGAAATTGTAAGACTTCATGGTGCACCTGTGTCAGTGACATCAGATCACGATACGCGGTTCACGTCTAAATTTTGGCAAAGCTTACAAAATGTAATGGACACAAAATTGAATTTTAGCACAGCTTTTCACCCACAGACTGATGGACAGTCTGAAAGAACAATACAGACCCTAGAGGATATGCTCAGGGCTGTAGTCATGGATCAAGGAGAAAGCTGGGAGGAATATTTACCTTTAGTGGAATTTGCTTATAACAACAGTTTTCAAGCGACCATTGGAATGGCGCCTTATGAGGCTCTATATGGTCGAAAGTGCAGATCACCACTTTACTGGGATGAAGTTGGTGAAAGAAAAATTTTAGGCCCAGAAATTATACAGAAAACTGTTGAGGTTATTAAAAAAGTAAGGCAAAGAATGAAAGAGGCCCAAGATCGACATAAAATGT